>CM053787.1:198418876-199618876 GCA_028749045.1 Cupressus sempervirens
ACAAATATTTCACATTTTTTGGATGTGTCCAATTAAAAAATTCATAAAAAAAAATATGCATTATAAAATTACTTGAAAAATTTGGGATAAACTACATAGTGTTAGGTAAATTTTGACTAGAGAGATTAAAGAATTTCAAAAAAAAATTAAAATTTTAGGGGGGCCACACTTTGTGCTATGTTATGTTTTTTTCTGAATAAACAATACCACTTTCTGTGGCCCCCTTTTTTGAGAACATAAAACTAAATCATTTTGGCAAAAATTAGTGGTTTAAAAACTAGATTCAAAGGACTACTACTTTTGCTTTTGTCATATCTTAAAATTTTGAGCTAACTATCTTCAAATTCTTGTTGAAGTTTAGAAATTGCTGATTTTGAAAAAAAGGTGTCCACTTATACTCCCCTTTTAGCACCACAACTTGGTGCACTTACCCTATTACAATTATGACGTGAATGAACTTTTGTAATATTAAGAGACATGCCAAACTATAAAAGCAAAGATAATGAACAAAAATATTTTTTGGTTGATGTTGATTGTCCGTCCACTTGAGATGTTTTTGCATCATCCCTTGAATTGCAAAATTCCATGTTAGGGTGAATGTTGGTGGGTGCACACTTTTTGATAATATTTTTTCAATTTAGAATTCCCCCCTTCAAAAGTCTTTGTTGCTCTTCTAGGTGTCACTCATGTAGAACAAGTTTGATGGTATGATTCTTAAAAATATTAATTATTTTGCAATATACATTTTATGGTTTGTATAATTAGTTTTTCATTGCCTAGACAATTTTACCATGTTGACATAGGGAACTAATGTGATTTGTGATCTACTTTATAGATTTTAATAGAGATGTCTAGCTAGAGATATGAGATTGTTGTAAGGTCACTTAAGATGAGCCTCATGAGAGCCAACACATCATGTGCCATTTATTATTCATTAAGTCTCCTCTACAAATTCTTACTTAAATTGCATACATCATTGATTACTACGTAGGAAAAGCTTTTAAACTTTTATAAACAATTTTTTTTTCCTTTCACATTAGACAAGAAATTTTAATATATTCATTGAGATGTCTAGCTTTACTTGTGTATATTATATAATCCTATATTGGGAAATAGGAGGATTTTCATATATTTGTCTTTTGCATACTTGAACAACTCCCTTGTCCCTCTTGAATAAACATGGATCCAATTTTCCCTTCATCACGTCATGAAGTTACCAAAATGAAAACATTGAATGGCTTTCATAACTAATTTCCCAATTTAAATATCTATATATCTGCTAATCTAAAACAACATTCTTATTATTCAATCACTCAAATACACAAAAAAGGTAATAACTTGCACTAAAAATGTAGCAAAATATAATAATATAATCATATTAATACTAATTTAGTACTAATTACAATGTTATAACATAATAAGAATAATAATAAAATTATAATTAGAATATAACAATATAACTAATTTAAAAATGAAATAATGAACAAAAATGTTATCTATCAACATACTTTATTTAATGCTATCAAATTTCCACAATCTATAGTGAAATCACTTGACAATCTTATGTGTGAATTTTTAACATCAACATTTGTAATCACACTCTATCATTGATCATCAAAATAAAAAATATTCATAAACCATTAGTCACAAAATAGAAATCAAAATATTGATAGTAAATATTCAAGACAATCATGCAAGAACCTATAGACAATAGTAACTTATGAATCTCTCATTGAAAAAATATTGATTCTAGTAAAATTTAATATATAATGATAATTAATCTTAATAACTAATCATAATAATTAATCTAGACTTTCATCAATTACCTATAAAAATATATTTTAAAGTCAATCTAATTCAAAATGCTTCATTAATTTATTAACTCAATTATATTCCTCCAATATAAATCCTTGATATCTTTAACCAACTATACATCTAAATTCATTCATTTAATCAATTATATTGCTCTAGAATGAATAGGTAATTAAGCCGAATGTCTTCACCCCTTGAGAAACAATGGCCAAAATGTTCAAATTTTCTGGCAGTCATATGTTGCTAAACGCAAAATTGATGCTACTAAATAAGGAAATGTGTTACAATGTCAATAGTGATGTGTCAAAGGAACATATTTTTCCCTTCTAATCCTTCTTTGTTATGTCAGATGGTTGATAATAAATAATTGACATTGGAGTCCTCGACCAATCACTTTTCATTGCAATTTATGGCAAATGACAAACCCACTAAAAATGCCTTTTCCCTGTGAGCAACTATGATTATGATTTTTCTAGTTCGTTGGTAATAATATGACTTGTGAGCAGGCTTAGCCTTTTCCACAACCACTTTTTAAGGAAAGTTTGGTTTTTTAGTATTTGTGCAGCAATAAGAGCCGAGAGATTTCACTCCGATTTTTGTGGGCAAATAGCTTTTTACACACAAGATTGTGTTTTTTTGGTTGTCTTGGGTTTCTGATAGAGTTTGAGAATGGGAATTTAGTTATGTTAGGAGGTCTTTTGGGTGCTCCTCTCGAGGATTTGGTGAGGAGTTTGCCTGGCCAGCCACCTATGGGAGTCAAACAATTTGTTGGTTATGTTACTATTGATGATGTTGATAGGATGACATTGTTTTATTATTTTGCAGAGGCATAAAAGAATGCCACCAAGTTGCCTCTCATGCTTTGGCTTAATGGAGGTACTTTTATTGATTTTATGAAGTAAATGGATTTGGTGCTAATCAAATTTATTCTATTCAACTCTTGTAGATATTATATTAATAATTTTTTTATAAAAACTATTGTTTATCTTTAATCTTTAATATGGTATTTGATATATGAATAATATTGGTTATATTATAATATTTAATTAACATAACTTTTCTATATTTTGAATATATTCTATTTGTCATTATATCATTATTTATAGTTGATAATTATATATATATATATATATATATATATATATATATATATATATATATTGTAATAATTTGTCATAAACAAATATTAAATTACAATTGTACCTTTATTTATATTATAATTGTTTATTAATTGTTCATCTAATCATATAATTCATATTTTGACAGGGACATCGTAATCATCCCCTCTCAAATTTTGCTTGTCCTCAAGTAAGACCATAAATTTTCTCATAAAGCCAACATACAGACCATATAATTCAATGTAAGAAGGCCTGAGGGATTAATGGAGTATACATCTTAGTGCATGAAAATATAAAACACCTGTATTAAATTAATCACATTTATGCATGAAAACACAAAGTAGACACATGAATGCATGAAACACAATCAACATGAAGCTAAGCCAATATAGTGTTAGCAACGATGATTATAATTGGTGGATTTTCAGGCAGCTTGTTTGGAAGAGCAACAATTGAACTCGTCTACACATATTTGACTGTATAGAAGAAGTTGAGGAAGTGAATTATTGATTTTAAAAATCTAGGCTATCCATTTCATATAGTAAATTATAATTAGAGGGACAGGGAGATATAGGGAAAAATACGGGAGAGAGGGAAGAATAATATGAGTAAGACAAATAATAGAAAGAGAGAATAGAGATAAAAATCTTAAAACATCGATAGAGATAAAAATAGGGAGGTAATAGAGAAATAGAAGAAATGGGATATAGAAAGAGAGAGGTAAAAGGTAAAGAGAGGGGTAAGATAAGATAAAGATAGGGAAGGAGAAAGAAGGGGTTTCTAAGTGTGTGAGTATTAAAGATATAAATGTAGAGATAGGAAGAGTACGTAACCACAATCCAAGAAGAATTCAACTTTAAAAAAACGTACTCCTTTGAAGAGGACAATGCAGTATGCTTACAACAAATATATGGATAGAGGAAGGACTTGTTAATGGAACTCTCATTGAGGTTGTTGGCATTGTTTATGGGTTAGGTTGCAAGGCACCAATTGTCCCCATTAATGTTGTTCTAGGTTTTGAAAAGTATATTAGGCCATCATGAAACCAACAACCTCCAAAGAGTATGTCGATTGTGCCTATTACATTAGGCTGGTAAAGAAAACTCCTACTCACTATGTCACAAACTCTTAAAAGAAAGAATGACATTTACAACTATATCTATAGTAGAGACTTTAGAAGTCCTCGTATTCAACTCACTTTTACCTTTTTCTAGGTAAGCTGAAATGCAAAAAAAACCATATACAAGTATCTTAAAATTAGAGGAATCTCACTCGAAAAAATTGGCACTTGAAACAAAATGTATCTATTTTGTATACATAGAATAATAAAAATGATATTATCCCATCAAATGTTCCAATATAAAACAAAATAGATTATGAGAGAACTCTCTACAGCAAAGATACCACAATGTGATACATATAATACTATCAGCCTAAACCTTGCACCCTAGGTGGAAGTGCTATTAACTTCAATAAAAAAAAATATACATCTAAATTAATCAAATACTATAGAGATTTTAATATGCACCGATAAAAACCGAGCTCCTAAAAATAAACAAAATCTTAAATAAAAGTAGACTGCAAAATCTGCAGTCGTCAAACAGAGCTTCAGACTGTATTTGACTTAAAATCTCAAAGAAATACAGTATTAATCGCTCCAAATCATCCGTTCTATTTAGAGAAAACAACTCGACAGTTGTAAGACTGCATTGCAGCGGGAGATTCCTCCCTTTTCATCACTGCTTTCGTTCAAGGGAAGAGGGCCACATTAGCGGGAAGGATGAGCCCGCGAAGGATTGACATTCAACCTGGCTAGATTATTTAAATTCCTTCCTGCTGCCGCTCTCTTCCCCTCGCTTGTGGTTTGGCACAAAAACCCTACGGAATGCCATAACTCCCGTTATTTTAAATTTTAAAAGAAACGAAGAGTCTGTTATGGTATATGCAGAATCAAGCGAAGAGCAAAAGGGTGTATCGTGGATTGTGATTTGTGTACGGCCACGAAAAAAAAAGGAGTCAATTATGTCTATACCCCACAACCGCTGCGTTTTTGGTTAGTCTATTCAAATTTATTTTCTTCTTGTTTTTTGTTAAATCCTGAATGAGATTGTGGGCCGCCTATAGATTTAGTTTACTTGACCAGAATGGTCAATGGCGGGTAAAATTTTGTGAACATAAATTTTGAGCAAGAATTGAATCTTCTTCTGTCGCAAAACTAAGAAAGATGTCTACAATATACGAAAGAGCATATCACTTACTGCCACTACCGTATATTTTGAGTTTAGCTGTTCTAACAAGATTGTGTGCTTTTCGTATGGAAAATTGGCTGGAATTTTTGTAAATTCTATTTATTGGTGAAATCTGTTGTCAAAATGAATGGTGGAAAAATATACCAGTGGTGTAGAAAATCGCATCTCAAAGAGGCCCTGACCAACGCCGCAAATGATAATTTCGTAGTTAATAGTACGCAGAGGGAGTGCCTAGTTTATCTCAGGAATACCAAAAAAAGGAACCAGGAAGTGTTTCGCATTATAGCATCAAAAAATGTTAAGGATTTAATCTTTTTAACAATCTGGTGCAACAGCACCCTAGGCTGTCCGATGATGTTATACCTGTAGGCTGCCGAGATGCACGGTATAGAACTAATAAGCTCGGACCACGTTAAAATTTTGTTTTATGATCTGCCTTATATGAATGTTCTCTGTAATCATTTACTGCATCCTTGCCCCATATTAGCTGGAGGTACGTTCCTTTGAAGTGGAAGTGTGCCAATTACTGAATTTTGGCGAAGTCTAAATTTTTTTGGTATCTTCTAAAATCTAGAATCTCTATTATACTTCTGGAGAACTTAAACCACTCTCAAGTGTCCTGACAGTATTTATATTAAATATAACTTAAAGTATAAGAAAAGAAAATAAGTGACTTATACTTAAATGTTATATTTTATAGAATAAAAAAAACATATGTTAAAGCCCCCATTTTCTTTTTGTAAATAATGTAAACTCTGCTGGATGAGTCTCATTATCATGACTTGGCGAGTCGCCTTGAAACTTGCCACTCAGCGAATCACAGCGAGTCCTCACCCAGACTTGGTCGAGTCCAAGTCTGGGCCCCTGGGACTCGCCTCGGGTGACTCATCTCAAGAATCACCGAGTTTGGGTGAGTCTGCACGAGTCTGGGAACTCTGCTTAGAACTGATCTGAAGCTGTAGTGCGCTCACATTGTGGCCGGCTAGTCTTACTTGAATAGGTAATGCGTTGAGGTTGTTCCTCTTCTGATTGATTCTACTTAGGCATTTGTCCCAAAAATTGAGATAACATATCCGTCATAGCGTCATAATTCCTCTCAATTATTGTGCTAGGACTGATTGACCTAGCCCTCTCTTTTTCCTTCTCAGCCATGGTATTTGTGCTCCTTTCCCTGTCATTAGAATATGATCATTGATGACCTAGAATACCAGAAACTGTCTCACCCTCAGGAATTGATGGGGGTTGCCACCGAGTGTGACACTCTTTCTTGGTGCAGGTTTGATAGTTTTATTCCATCATCAAGGCTTTATATTTTTTTCACAGGATGGAGGGAGATTCTGTGCTCTGATATCACAGTAACCACCCTGTGATCCGAGTTGCCAAAGTCTTTTTTTTGTATTTTTGTGATTTCTGATTTTTTTGGTTTTTGTATTTTTTTCCTGATTTTATGATTTTTTTTTTGAGCTTTGCTGATATGTGTAAATAGAAAAGAAGTACAAACAAAGTACAAACTGAAAAGTTACAGATAAAGCAACAATTTGTGATTTTTATTGGCTTCAAAACATCCAAGAACATACCTGTACAAGTCTAAGAACATACAATAGTCTGAAATCTGCACAGATGTGAGCCATCAAATATGATCTGTAACGGCAGTTTTAAAAACTCCAAATTTCCACCTGCAAATGGCTCCCCAAACCCTATGTCCAGCTAGATAATTGCTGCAATCAACCAAAGGGAGGTATGGCAGGCTTGCTGTGCTGATGGTGAAATATATATAGGTCTTAAACAACCCAGATCTACAATCTGATCCCTTAAATCTACTCTTCAATATGTTTGATGCACTGATTTCTGTTAGAAATAGGGAATACTGGGAACAGGATGGGGGGTGCGGGGGGAATCAGTATTCCAACACTTTTTGCCCAATAATGGATTTCAGAAATTAACCATAAACTTGCATATATCAATGAACTGAATAATAATAACAAGCATACCACAAAGAAATTCATAACACCATATTTTGTTAACTATGGAAACCCTAGCCAAGGGAAAACCCCGGTGGGGATGGTACCCACAAAATGATCCACTAATCAAAAGTACCTCGTGAAAGGTTTTGACCTTAGTAGGAGTTATTACATACGTATAGTGTATCTGTCCTTGTTAGAGGACTTTGACCTTGTTAGAGGCCTCAACCCTGTTAGGAGTTGTATAATAAAATGAGCTCGCAACTCTACAACAATATACAACTTTACCAGTATTGTAGAGAAATACCAAAAGCTTGATTATACTGATATCTCAAATATTTGGTGTCATTTTCTGTTCCATGCATCTAATCATGGCCATATACCTCTGCTCTGCTTTGACCATTAAAACATAATCTAACCAGCATAAATTAAAGCTCACATATCATGAACATAGCATTCATTGGTAACTTCGCTAATAAAATATCCTTCCTTTATACCCTTTTCCTCAATTCTTTGTTCAATTGGCCTGAATAGTGAACTCACACGTTTCCAAAACATATTTTCACAATCTGCTAAGTAAGGATTAATATCTAGGATGTCTTCCGTATATTCCTAAGTCCTTGCATTGACAAGTCAATTCAAGGACTTAGCCAAAATAACCAATCTATTCCATGTGCTCTGCTTTTGCTATAACAAACTGTTAACTGATTATTCATCCAAAACATGTGCCAAAAAACATAGTAACATTAGCGAACATGGATGCATCATGTATACTTCCATTCTTTAATATTCCAAAATTACAAGCCTTGTAGCTGCTTCCAGCGAAGCTTGCTGATACAAACAATATGACTGTACCTTGTTTTCCTCTGTCATTCTTAGGCAATTTCTTCATAGTAATATAATCAATCTGTAACTTCATCATAAGTGGCCTTAACCATGCATAGGGTTGCTATTAATGATAACATCCCATTACTTACCTTAGCCAACTTGCAGTCGACCAAAGGGAGGTATGGCAGGCTTGGTGTGCTGATGGTGATAGATATATAGGCCTTAAACAACCCAGATCTGCAATTTGATCCCTAAAGTCTACTCTTCGATGTTTGATGCACTGATTTCTTCTCCCGACAAGATGATATTGAAGGATTGCCCAATTTGAACACTCATAGATGATCTCACATACCTATAGCCTGTAGGTACTCAATCTCCTGAAAGTTTTCATTCCCAGAAGGCTTGATCCGCTGCTCAAACCCAATTCGCTGCTGTAAAAATGAATGCTATGATCAAATGAAGCCTCCACATGTTCTTTTATTCATTCCAAGCCCTAATAGGCCCATTTAGGGTTTCACTTTATTTAAATAAATTTAATTTGAAATGTTTCTATTCCTTCTAGAGAGTTTGACCACTCGAGGGGTCTTATTCTTCATTAATTAAATGACCACCTTTTAAACAAAATTAAGCCTCATAGGGATGCATGCCATATGGGGAAACACTTAATGTAATAATATATATGATATTATAAAGAATTTTTAAATAAGATCACTTTAATTTTTTCAAAATAAACATTAAAGTAATAACTTTAATTATTCCAAATTTATTCTTAGATCCAACACCTAAACTCCAAACTGAAAACTGAGTGTTGCCACTTGTCCAAGGATTTTGTCTAAATATAGCAGAGCCACTAAAAAATAAGACCTCCTAAATTTTAGGAAACTGCCTCAAACCATCTGGATTGGTTTAGAATGCTTCTCAGACCATCCCCCAGTTTCCTCCTAAAAAATAGGAGACTGCATCTGCATATCTGGAAAGATTCTTAAAACTCCTTGCAAGGCTTCACTAAGCTCAGTTGGGTCTTCTATGTGCTCCACTGGCCTACGGGGACCCTTGACTATAGGCCAGCCCCTGCTGAAGACTGAACTGTGTAAGGAGGGATCATTACAGTTCTAGAGGGTCCTTTGCTTATGTCTGTTTCCAACTTTGATCTCTAATAATGCTTGCAACTTTGAAAATGCTGGGTAGGGGTTTTGTCCTTCCTGTACAGCATAAGAAAATTCTTCAAAATCCAGTTCTGTCCTCCCAAGAGACCCACTATTCAGTTTTATACCTGTTGGGACAATAGGTTCCAAGGCTTAATATTGGGAATTACTTTTAAATCTGAAAATTTCACTTTATTTATAATATTTAAATTTTTTTTTTATTACTATATATTTATTATTTATATTATATAATATACTCTTACTGAATAGGACAGGATAATGGGTATAAAATAGGGGACATGACAGATGGAAAGACAAATATGAGAGGATGCTATTAGATTTCCTCAATCCATTAGAATGCTATATAAGTTTCTCGATTTGATTGTATAAATTTTTCTCCATCAATGCTTTGAATCACACTGTGATCCATCATCATGAAGCAATATTTCTTCTTTGACTCTCTTGTGTCCCGATGATGGATCACGTAGTGTGATTTGAAATGTTGATGGAAAAAAAAATTACACAATCAAATCCAGAAATTTGTATAGCGCTCAAATCCTTGTTAAAACCAGAAGAACTGAAGTCTTGTTTCTATCAGGAATTCTTGAGTTGCATATATATAGAAGTGATCAGTATAGCTGGGCATCAAAAATATTAGAGGATTGATTTCATGTCTAAATGCTGAATTTTGTTTTGTTCAAAGAACTTTTAGTTTCCGTTAGTGCAGTTTCTTATTGTTTGTCTGGTTATTAATATTTAATGAACTAAGTTGCAAACTAATATGAGATACCCATAGGATAGTTACCATAGAGATAATGATTTTATTAATTGAATATTATATCGATAAAGTAAGTTTGACTATTTTATTTGCTTTACATTTCTGAAGTAAGAAAAATGAAAATTAACTTTCTTCATGCATTGATGTGAGAGGATTTTCATACTTCTGTTATGTTTTGCTGCCATTTTTGATAATTTCCAATTCCCAATAATCGTTGTTACAGATTATTCAGATTAATAAGATAGATAAATAAATAGATAGTTACACGTCTCCTTTGAGAGCCATTAAGTGCAGGCTGTTCAGATCAAGATGACCCAGTTCTATATCTTTCTGTTGAATGATAAATCGATCCTATTTCTACTTTTTGATTTCTCTTTTGTACTTTGCTTTGTTTTATAGCACATTTGACTTACAGCAATGTACTGTTGCCATCTGGATATCTCAAATTGTTGAAGAGTTGTTTGTCACATATTAACTATGTATTCTTGAGTTGTCATAATTGTGAGATTTTCCAAGTTGAATGTGAAACTCCATAATTGAAATGGTCAATGATAAAAAAATGAGTTGAAATAGATAACTCTGTGAGTCGTCAATATTGTTAGGTGTGTAGGATGCTTCTTGGCCACATAAAAACATCAAATAAATGCCTCATTTGCAGGTTAAAGTTTTAGTGTCTCCTTTGGCAAGCTTTTTCTGAGTGCAATTGGCTTGGCAAATCTAGGACTTGTAGCTATGCCTTGAATTACATCCATCTTTTATGATTCTGAACATGAACACACACAGACACAGAGAGATATAGATAGAGAAAATTACTTAGCATCTTTCAAGTCTTTCAGATGCTCTAAAAATATGATAATGCATGACTTTTGATTCAATAATTTGTTTCTAAAATTGTTTGCTAATTAATTTCAAACATTGAAGTTCTTTTATTGTTTTGCTGCAGTGGGAAATATCCCATATGATGCAACAGAGGAGCAACTAATAGAAATATGCAAAGAAGTTGGACCTGTTGTATCATTCCGGTATGCAGAATCACAACTGAAGGGAATCTTTTCTTGTTTTCTTTTGTGGCAACTTCTAGCCAAACATTGCCATTTATTCTGGCTGATAAAGTGTTTATTAGTTTATTGAAAATATGTATGACAGTTTTTGCTATGTGTTAGTTGTGTTCTTCTGTACTTTTGCATCGACAGATTTCATTCTGGATAATGTGGGTTAAGATGTTCACTTTAATTTCTATATGAGTAATACTATAGAGAGGATCATTGTATTATATGGCCACATAATTTCTTACTTATACTTTATTATATAGATGGAAATTAATCCCTACTAAATCACTCCTTAAGCACCCATTGGATATCATAGGTCATAATGGCCTTGTGAGAAATTTAATTGTATAGTATAGTTTTGGCATGCAGATGGCAGAAACATCAGCTTATTGAATATATTAGTTTCATTACCGATCTTTTTAAATTATCTCCAATGGCAGGAGACTTGAGTTTTAATGATGGCTTTTGTATAGGCTTGGCTTCTCATTTTTTATTTGAATTTTCACTATTTTCCTTCCTTGATTGTGGAGAAGATGGCAGAGAGAATACTTTGTTCTAGTTTTTGACCTCTTTAGCTATATCTGTTGGGTATCTTTTTAGTTTCTTCTTTAGCCTCATGGACCACTTCTGGTTCTCTGCTGATACTAAAATGAATTTTATTTCAGTTAATGCAAGAAAATGAATTGTTATTTTTTAATTGATAAGTTGTTCAACAGATGAATTGTGCAGTTTATCTATTAACATAGAGTGTTGTGTAAGGTCAAAAAGAACTCCCTGATGTCATTTTTCAAGTTCACATTCGAAGGAGTATGGATGATATTAAAAAATAATGAATTTGAATTTTTTTTGTTGTATCGATATTCAAATATGCACCTACAAACATGGAGAAAATATTAGTGCATTATATTCAAATATGCACCTACAAACATGGAGAAAATATTAGTGCATTGCTTAATCAACCTTGGGATCAAGCTTACACTGGTTTAAATATGTAGAGGTTTTTAAACAACGGTGGATTGTGCATGTAAAATACTTACTCAAACATGTGAAAATATTCCGTAGGGCAGTGTTAAATCTTCCTTGAGTTCTATTTTACATTTTCTTAAATGTTTAGCTAGATCTCAAAGATGAGGAAGTACACAAACAAAATATGGTCAGGGTTTAAGATTTTACTGCAATCTTGAGTTTTTTAAAAATATGGGGAGAGTATGTTAGGCATTATAAGCTTATTAAAAGAGTTCTTGGAGAACTGTCGAAGTTGCTGATTTGGGTAAGGGTATGAGATATGGATTTGCGTATGCAAGTACGGCAATAATTTTCCCTGGGTACAGGGACAGGTATGTCATGACAAAAACACGTGTTTTAACATCAAAATTATAAATATAAGATATAATTATTACTGTATAGCTATAAGAAGAGTGATACTCATAAATCCTAATTACCAATGCATTTTTTTTAAATACCTCATATCATCTTCATAATTTGCAAAAAATATAAAATATTCAAGTCTCAAAACATCATTACACAATGAGAATTCAAATTACAAGCCATATTCAACATCCAATTCCAGGCATGGTTTCTACAGGGCATTTTATTGACTTTTGAAAAGGTCTGAACTACTAATTATTTTAATTTGTGTTTTCTATCTGGAATTTTAAACAGTGGAAAGGAAGATGTGATTGAATTGTAACATGTAACTCCCAAATGGGAGCTGAAAGATAGAGGCATTTACAATAGTATACTTTGGGATGATGATGTTGTATGAGTATGAGACATTTATGTAGGAGGTAATCACTTGACTATTAGACACTTACAATCAGTATCTCAAAGTTGAATGGTAGAACCTTATATGTATGTTGTTGTAAACATGTAAGGTCCAAAAAAGTATATTCTTGTGTTGTTGAAGTAAGAGGAAATTAGAGGCTAGATCAAGCAATAGAATTAGAACTTGGAAGAATTAAGAGGAAACTAGAGGCTAAATCAAGAGATAGAATTAGAACTTAGAAGAATTCTGACCAGTCTTTCATACAGTGCATTTGCCCTAGAAAACTGCCAGATTGAAGGACTTGAATTAATTAGAAATGACTTCATTCTCTTCATTTTCCCTATAGTGGATAACAGGGCCAAATGCAAATGCCAAATAGTAATAGAATGTATACATATTAAACATCATAAGGAAGACAGCAAAATGTGACTTTTGCAATAACAAAGCAAAATCCTATGTGACGAACTTTCAACAATTATCATCAAAAGCACCTATTTTAGCACAAGTATAAGTGTTCCATGGTACATCCCCATGGGTTCGCCTATGTTTCACTCTGATTTGCCCCCGGTTACTTTGAAACTTTCTAAATTTGAGGCAGTCATCCAAGAAAAAAGTGTGTAAATCTGTTTAGGATGAGTCATGTCATGTTTATCTTTTTGCAAGTTTATTTGGTTTCATCCTCCATGCTATAAGAGGATGAACCTTACTGTAATAAAAAAATTGATATTTGATGAATGATAGTATGTGATGTTGTATTGGTTTGTACAACATGGGATGATGTGAAAATGATTTTTTTTGTGTACAAAGTTGCATAGATTTTTCAGTGGTGGAAATTGCAGCTGTGAAAATTGCATGGCCTTTTTTTAAGGAAAATTCCAAGATTTTCTATTTTCAATGTCGTGCAAGTTCTTTTTGTGAATTGTGAAATCACTCAAGCTTTTTCTATGAAAATCTACCCCCACCCCTGGATGTAGGTGGATGTGTCTAGAGGGCGGAGGCGAACGCCCTTTAGAGGCACACCAAGCTTGTGGATGTGCTGGAGAAATATGTATGTTGTATTTATTACCTCAGAAATATCTTGGAGGTAATTACCGTGTGGTTCAGACAAATTGCAAACCCACAATCATCTATATTGCTGTTTTAATCCACAGAACCCCCGTCACTATTTATTAATTCTTTTTCCCCTAGTACACACTGTCTAAACGACTGCTGAATAAGATACTTTATCTTTTCACCCCGATATGATGTGGTTACTGAAAACTACTGATTCGATGTGTTTGATTGACCGCACTTCATCCCAATTTATATCTTCGAACATAAAGGAATGGTGGCATGCAAAAGACATGACAATTATGTGTTTACCCTTTTTGGAGGATTACCACTTGTTAATATTGCAAATCGCTCTTTGCACAGGTGTTAGAAGCGCTGACTAAACATTTCAATCGACCTCTTGGTATAATCCAATTCGTTTATCAACTATATTCGACCAGTTTAGACAGTTATATATTATTTATTTGATATGTATTATTATATTATTATTAATTTTTTTTTTGATCGGTAAACAACTGAAGTCTTTTAATTATATTAACTAAAATAAAAAATACATCAAAGTATCTCCGTTCAAATGGGCACTAGTAGGAAAGAATGGAGAAGAAAACCTCCAGTCTTGCCTGGGACCGTAGTCCTTAAATATTACATGTTTAAAAGGGGCATACCCTAGTTTCCAACTTTCAATTTTAGTTTTTGGATACAATAACAAGGCTTGATTTCCGTTTCTAAAATTACAATACATTATCGCGATCCTTGTAAGTTGTTTAGAATCAGTGTTGAAGGTTACAATACAATATCGTAGACCTCATTTGTAGTTCAATGACAGGGGAGAGAAGTACAAAATCATCCTAATATTTATTTACTTGCAATAACTATGCTATCATTCTGGATAAAATAATTTCTCCTTGCTTATCTGCTACTTAGTAATGCTGTTAGATCTGTTAGTAAAAAATGAAAGAGTATATCCCTAGTTACCAGATTTGTATTCATTTTAACTGAAATAATATCAATTGATTGATTAGGGCTGCTTTGAGCTAGAGTTAAGTTTAAAGGTATAATAATAATAAACTGATTGCCTATTACCTTCAAAATGAGTCCGATAATTTTTTAGTGTATTCCTGAAAGAGTTAAAGCTAAGTCAAAATTGTCAAACCAAGTTCATCGTTAATCAAAACCACCACAGAATAAAGCAAACCAGAACCATATTTAGGCCGAATAGGAACAAACACAGGAGGGCAGGCCGATAACAACAGGTTAAGTCGATAAAATGAAACAATACTAAGATAGAGAGAATAGAACATGCTGAAGAGGCCAAAAAGATAAACATAGTCTATCAAAAGGGGCCGAGCCCGAATTAGTAAGGTTAAACTAGATTACTGCAAGAAAAGATAAATTCAGACATAATGTTTACTTTATATGCATATTAAGATAGATATACATCGAAGTCCAGACATATAAACAAGATCCAGGATAGCCAAAATGCATCCCACAACTATGTAACTACTGGGAGAACTACCCAAGACCAAATGCAGAAAGCCATATATCCACAAATGTACATAGTATTTAAAACACCATGGCCCTAACCGAGGAGCCCTAACATAGTATATTTTGAATTACATACTGATTATGCAACCCTAATACTAGACCATTCTAAATGAGCAGGAGGCTCCTCGACATCTATAAGCACCAAAAAACCAAAAAATCCATCTTTGCTAGACCGAAAACCCCATCTAGATTCCTTCTTCCTTCTTCTAGAATACCATGACGATTTCAGACACTTCCTTTAGGTCTTTAGCCCTAAATGATTATTATAATTATATTAATATATTATATTTATTTATTTAATTTATGTTTTCATTAATATATTAATTTATTGTTAATGATATTATTATCTATGATGTTATATTATTTATATATTATAATAATATATAATTATATTAGTTATAGATTATATTATGTATTTAAATATTGAGAATATATTATTTATTTATTTTTATATTTTAACATTGTTACTTATTAAATCTTTATTTTAGAAGAGGGCATTATAATTGGGGTTCTTAAATGAGGGGATATAACAAATGACGAAGTAACATACTTCTGATTTTATTTTATATATTTCTTGCATTTCTTTTCTTTATATATATATATATATATATGCATCCAAAACTCCCAATTTTATTTTTTTGTGCATCCGCACACCCAATTCTTGCACCTGCATCTGCATTGGCACTTGAATTGAGAACTTAGACATATGTATATATATTTGTGTGTGTATATTTGTATGTGTATACATATGCTAAACAAAACCATTACAAATTTCAAATTTTCGAACATGTCATTCTAATTTATATTTAGGCGTTTGTATCAAAAAGATCAAGCCAAAATCTCAAGATAGACAAGTTCAGAGTTCGCTAATTAGCAGTCTAGGTCTTAAAAATAACTAAAAGATGAAACTAGAATCACTAAACATTTCAGCATTGATAAATACAAATCCTAGATGTGTACCCGAAGGGATTCTTTTCAGAATCTGATTGTGGTACATTTTGTTCTCGGAATCGCCCAAAAGAGTTCCAAGATTTAGCAATTTAGAATATAGTATGTGCTTCATATTTTATTCAATATAGGCTACATTTTTTATAGGATTTTGTAGATCCTACATTGTAGGAAGCCAATTATCAAAATAAAGTGTGCTTTTTGAACAACTCAATATATAATAACAAACTAATTATTTTGACACCTAGAATAGTTATGTGAGTTATTTCCACATTTCACTTTAATTTTATTATAACACATACTTATTTTATACATCCACTATGAACACTAATAATATATTTTCCATCTTGTGATACGACTTGAGTTGGCATCGTTGCGGGGGACTTGTGCTCTTGAAAGAGAGGTCACAAGTTCAAATTTCACTAGGGGTAGGGTATGTATGCCTTGTTTGTAGCACAGTGCAATGTCCCCAATTTTCACAAGTGTCTTAAATAGGTTAATTCATTAAGTGCCAAAAAATAAAATATCATAAGGACTTGTTTAATTAATTAATTTAATTATTAAATAAAAGGGGTTCCAAACTAATAATAAAATAGTGTCGACTTGTTGTAAATCTCTAGACGCTTCTTGGAGGTGTTTATAAGGAGATGGGTGGGCATGGTAATTTGTCTTGGAATTATTTGACTCTCGTATTTCTGGAAGTTGAAGGTTGAAGGTAGTTCATATGCAGTTTTAGAGGTGCAAGATCCTCCCTATTCTGTATTTGCGGTTTCGGTGGGGTAAAACTCCTCAACCTAGTTTGTTGTTGGAGGTATCACTTCATATATTTCACTTTGTGCTTCATTGTTGGATTTGTCTCTACCATGTGGAAATATAAGTATACATATCTAGTTCTTGGCTATTAAAAAAAAATTTGTTGTTGGTGTATACTCTATGTCAATGATTCATTCTTGTATCCACATCTTATGACAGAGTAATAATCTATGATTGGAGTGGAACATTACCGACCGAAGGGTGCCAAGTGTAGTTGATAGTGGGCCTTAAGTGTCGAAGGTACTCTGCCCCTTGGGCAATTCCCCTGGGTATTTTCCCTTGGGTGCTTCCCTCAAGTATTTCCCTTGGGTTTTTGCCCTCAGGTACTTGCCCTCGGGTGCTTCCCTTAGGTACTTTGCTCAGGTGCTTCCCTTAGGTGCTTCCATCAAGTTGTTTCCTCAGGTATTTGCCCTTGGGTACTTACCTTTGATACTTCCTTCGATACTTCCCTCAAGTACTTTCCTCGAGTATTTCCCTCAAGTACTTTTCCCTTGGGTACAATGGTACGTGATGTGTAGTGGAAAATTTAGGTATTGTGCGATTTGGTACATTATAGTGATATTAGAGCCAAATTCTTGCTAGCATGTGAAATGCTTCAGAAATGGATTGTGTTGTGTCGCTGAAAATAATCAAGAAGGATTGTAGTGGTAGCGGATGGTAGATATACATATCCCTCAAGGACTACATAGACCTAAGGTGCGATTTGGTACATTACAGTGATATCAGAGCCAAATTCTTGCTAGCATGTGAAATGCTTCAGAAATGGATTGTGTTGTGTCGCTGAAAATAATCAAGAAGGATTGTAGTGGTAGCGGATGGTAGATATACATATCCCTCAAGGACTACATAGACCTAAGTTGGAGGCACTCATCCTCTGAAGGTAATAGGACATACAACTTCAATCTCAGTTGGGTGATCAACAATGAGGTACTTAGCACAATGAGCCCTACAAATGAAGTAATTACTACATTGCAACCCCAGGAGGACCCAAAGAAGAACGAGTCGATAATTGCCCCTTAAATTATAACACATCTAAATTTCCAAAAGGGTGAAGATTTCACAAATTTCGTCGAACTAGCACTCACCAATCAACTTAAAAATGCAAGCTCTATCAGTGACACTTCTAATGATTAGGCTCTATTAGTGGTCGATCAACTTCATGAATATGTTATTGATGATCTCTTGCGGGAGCAACTACAATTGGTTAATGATGAAGTTTATCCTTTGGTCGAGCATGAGATGTGCATGATTACAATCTCTCCCTGTGAGGGGCTTCCTCTTGGAAACAACAAGATCTACTCGAGTTATGAGATTCCAGAAGAGATTGATAACATGAAAGCTTCAGATTTGAGCATTGATGTGTTTGATGATTGGCTTCAGTGGGATCCTGACTCCAAACATGGCAATGTATATATCAAAGTGACGCAATGAAATTCTGTTGGAGATTTCCAGGTGGTGCTTGTAGTAGTGGTGCAAAATCAAGCTTTCAACAGATACTACTGCCAACATCTATACTCAGTTTGGGATCTTGGAGCTTTGTAGTCGACAAACTGTTTGATGGCAAATTGCTTAAGAGGAAGCAATCTTTGGGTGTGTTGGGTGAATATTTTGCAACTGACAATTTTGGGTAAAAATCCAGTCGCAAAATAGGATGACCAGCCACAACGTGTGAGACAGAGTCCTTCCTACCTTAAAGGGGAGGCTCCCCCTTCTCACTGTTCCTTGGATCAACTCAAGGTAAGCAAGAAATTGAGAGATTTATGAACAGGGTGTTACTATTATCCTTTCTTCTTAAGTTTCAAGAAAGGATCCACTTATTCGTAAGGCGAATAATGGGCAAGGTGAATCTCTAATTACACTTCTATCACGAGCTGGAAACAGTTGTCATGTCCCCTCTTTTAGCTCAGTCTAGCAGAGACATGTGAGTCAGCTTATTATGGGGTCTTGTAGGCTGACAGGGTTGGATAGAGACCTAGTATGGTTATTCAGTGTTGGGGACTTGATGTTCTGGCAGTTATTGATCAGTTGGGAGACATTAGGAGGTAGTTCCTACTTTTTAGGAGGTATGATCTTGCCCAGGGTTGGGTCTCCATGAGATTACTCTTAGGGTTCAGTTTTAGAGGGATAGGGCTTGTTTCCTAAATTTTAAGAGCATCCCTAGATTTTAAGGATGAGATTGCCAGTGGATCCTTGATTGCCGACTTCAGTCACAGACAAGTGACAGGATGATTTTATGGTTTGTGATGTCAGTTGGGCATTTTGTGGCTATTTGGGTTATATTTTTAATATTTCCTAAGTTAGCGTTTAATAATTAAATAAGGCTAAGTTATAGTCATTTTGGAGTAATAAGGGGTTTTTGGCCTCATCTGGATTGCTAAGTAGCCGAATCGCTCCCCCTAGCCCATCGTTTCTGGGTACGAGTCGATTCGGAATCAGAAATCGAGGGGAATCGACTGTGGGCACGAACAGGAATCAGATTTTCGTTTCATTTCGTTTCAAAGTGATTCTGTGCTGATGTGGTGATTCCACGTCGACTCCTTGACTTTGACCGCGGGTAAAACCCTAAAATATCTTCGTAAACATAACACGACATGGCTTTTTTTTGGGTTATTCACTTTGCGTGGCCGCGTTTTACTTTCTCCTACGTGCGTTTGTGTTTGCTGAGCTCTAGGGTTTGTAGCTCTCCTGCATTTGCGCAGATGACCTCCATTAACGCGACCTCGACCTCGACCTGTGTCTGCGACCTTCAACCACGACCTGTGTCTGCGACCTTCAACCACGACCTGTGTCTACAGATTGCGACCTTCAACCACGCGACGCGACCATTATCCAGGCAAGTCGGCGACCTTCATCTATGGTTTTTTCGACTCCATTGTCGACCATGGATTTTTTTAAATTTTTACTGCCATGGTTTCAAAAATATTATTTCGTTTTCAAGGATAGTTTTAATTTTTACTACCATGGTTTCAAAAATATTATTTCGTTTTCGGGTTCAAAAATATATGTTTATTAAATTATATATTTATCATTAGAAATATGATAAGGTTTATAAACTTGAGTTTATAGAATATCATATAGAGTTTATAGTATATCTTATAGTTTATTTAAAAAGGATATACTATATAGAGTTTATAGTATATCATTTAGTGAGTTTATAAATATGATAGAGTTTATAGTATATCATATACAAGTTTATAAACACTAAAATAATCATATTTTTATAAACATATATATATATATACACACACACACAAGTATATTATTAGACTATTAGTAAATACTAAATGCTAAATAAGTTTATTAAATATTTTTTATTTCAAGTTTTATTATTTTACTATTGAAATTAAATTATCTATTTTAAAAGTTATTTTTGTATGAATTGCAGGGTGCTAGCAGTTATTCAAATTTAACATGGCAGACACTACTCTTGCATTTATTGTCAACCCAACTTCACCATTATGGAGGCATGTGAACATATTAGAGCATGTTCTTGGTGGAGGGACATGTATTTGGATATGTCCCGGATGTGATGTGCAGTATACAAGTTCGTGCAGCCGAGTGAAAGGGCATTTGTGTGCGATTCCTGAAAAGGGAATCAAAGCTTGTCCAGGAAAAGATAAGGTGCCCATACCAGTTTCTAAAATAGCAGCATATATTAAGGAACAAGAGGGAGCGGATGCAAGAATTGAAAGTAGGTATGGGTATCCATTATTGAAGACCAAAGGAAGGGGCTCATGGAAGTCACGTGCTTCATCATCTCAAAGCCATACACCTAGTGCTGCTCCTGATATTGTTGTAGAAAGCCATCCATTTATGATGAGAAATGAAGATGAGACTAGTAATCTGAAGAGAGCAAGAGGACCATTGGAGATGGCATTTAATAATGATTATAGATATATTGCTGATGAAGCGATTGCTAGGTGCCTCTATGCAAACGGTTTATCATTCAATGTTGTCAGATCACCCTATTGGCAAGACATGATAAGAAAAATAAATGAAACTCCAAAGGGGTACACAGGCCCAGGTTATGAGAAGGTTCGTACCACTTTATTGACAAAGGAGGTCAAGCATATAAAAACTTCATTGGCTCCTATTAAAGCCTCATGGAAAGAAACAGGGATGTCCATTATTTCTGATGGGTGGAAGGATGCAAAAAACAGACCCTTAATTAATGTGATTGCAATGTCCCCTAAAGGGGCAATGTTTCTAAAAGCTGTTGATTGTGAGGGTGAAGTAAAGGATGCACAATTCATTGCTAACATTCTCATAGAATGCATTAATGAAGTAGGCCCTCAAAATGTTGTCCAAGTTGTAACAGACAATGCAAAGAACTGTAGAGCAGCTGGTATGTTAGTTGAGAAACAATTCCCACATATATTTTGGACACCTTGTGCCGTGCATTCACTCAACCTTATGCTACAGAAGTTGGGTACTAAAATAGCTTGGATCAAACAAGTTTATGATGAAGCTCAAGATATCCAAATGTTCATAACGAACCACCACTTCTCCCAAGCCATTTTTAGATCATTCTCGTGCTTGGAGCTATTGAAGGTAATCCAAAATTCAAATACTACAATTTTATGTTTTACGTTAGTTATAACTTATTATCTTGTTTATTTCAGCAAAACTATATATGTACATATTCTTTATTTTTAATTACTTGTTTTTTAAATTTTCAAATAGGTTGCTGAGACTAGATTTGGATCAAATACAATTGTCTTGAGATGGCTTGTGAAGGTTCGAGAGGCACTTTCTAGTATGGTGATCAGCCACCAATGGAACACATGGAGGCAATCCAATAATGCGAGGGCAATTGATATTAGGAGAAGGATTTTGGATGAAACTTGGTGGAGTTGTGCAGAATACCTTCTTAGTTTCATAGAGCCCATCCTAGGTATGATATGCTTTACTGACATGGATAAGCCATGCTTAGGGGAGGTTTATGGTCGAATAGACTCAATGATTGAGAATATGAGATATGTCATAAATGCAAAAGAGCAAGACCCTGAAGAAACCTTCTTCAAGGAGGTGCAATTAATATGTGTTGAGCGATGGAACAAAATGACCACCCCACTCCATCTTCTTGCCTTCTCATTGAGTCCCAAATATTATAGTGAAGAGGTTCTTGCTTTGCCGACAAGGGTGCCACCATATCGTGATGCAGAAGTAGGTGAAGGGGCTAGGAAAGCTATTTCTAAACTCTTCCCTGATATTGAAATGGAGGATGCAGTTACAAGTGAATTTGCTGATTTTGTATCATCCACTGGTCATACTCCTGCTGCTATTCGAGACAAGTATAGGAAGGATGCTCACTCTTGGTGGTACCTCAATGGCCACAAATCGCCAAACCTCCAAATTCTGGCAATCAAAGTTCTATCACAGGTAAGTTTGTATATACTATAAACTCTAAATCTGGTTGTCATTTTGAAATTAACAAACTCATTTGATTTACTTAAATTTTAGAGACTCCAATGAGATCTTCCTTTGCTTCATTAGGTCGCTAGTTCATCTTCAGCTGAACGAAATTGGAGTACATACTCCTTCATCCATTCAGTGAAGCGCAATCAGTTGGCATCAAGCAAAGCTGAGGATTTAGTCTATGTGCATTCAAACTTGCGCCTTCTTACTCACAAATCTGATGAGTACAAGGAAGGGGCAACAAAATTATGGGATGTACAACCGGAGTCGACTGACTTTGATCTTCCTATTGATGCACCAGCTTTACCAATGGAGGATTTAAGTAGCTAGCATATTTTTAGTGCAAATACCAGTGGGATTCAATCATCTAATGCCAATGTTGATGACAATCTTTCTATTGATGATGACCCATATGGTTTTGATTAGTGAGCTGATCAGTGATACTGATTTCTAGTATTATTTCTATTGCAAACAATAACTATATTTCATGACACTAGCTCGATCTTTTTTGATATCGAAAGCTGAATTTCAGATTAATTACTTATGCTAATTAGTACTTATGTTTCAAAGTCTGAAATTTATAATGGTTTTGTTTAGCTGCTAGCATATGTGTTGGTATTTAAATTTTAAATTTAATTTGTTTTTGATATTGGTATGTTTTCTAGTCGCATACATACATATATTATATATATATATAGATTTTTTGTATATATACGTGGACGTACCCGTACTTGTACCCAACACCTAAAAAAAATTCTGCTGTACCAACATTTCGTACCCACGTACCTGTATTCGTACTCGATTCGGCTACTTAGCTGGATTGCTTATCCCTTGGTGTAATAGCTCATTGGAAAGGTCTTGAACTTTTCTAAATATTTCTCTTTTGACTCGGAGCATTTTGGTGAACAGATTTCTTTCTATTGGGAAAAAGGTCATTTTCTGGATACTTGACTACTTTAAAAATGAGAAATATATTATTTCATAACCCAACGCCACATGGAGACACTTTTAGGGTTTTGAGCTAAGTTTGGTGGGTTATAAGGAGATGAAGACAAAGTTCGAAGGTATTATTGACATATTACATCTTGGATTTGCGATTTGGGCTCTGATTGAGCTTTCAGCACTTGGGACGCCAACCCCACTTGCTTTGCTTGTTTGGGACGTAGCCCCCAAAATAGTGGTTTGGATTTGTTGCAGTTAGAGGCGTCTTGGAGATTGTGCATTGTTTCTTCAGGGGAACGCAGTATTGAGTCGGAGTTTTAGTTGGGGTTTGGACATTTTATCAATGTGTGGGCACTTTGCAGCTATACGGCCGTGCCTGACAGCCATATTCTTTCCCACGTGCAGCACTTGAAGAGCTAGAATCTGGTCGTAACTTCTTTCTGGGCTCATAGTTCTCATTCACGCCTTCAGGTTGGCTTTGTCCTTGGTTGTATTCATCTGGATATGATTATATATCTTCATCCGGTTACTTATTAGGGGTATATTCAGGAAAATCTGCTTGAAGTGACTTTGTTTTAAATATATTTGGAATACATTTTCAGAACTGGTTCATGTTATTGTACTTCTGTTATTACTTATTGAAAATCATCAAAAATACAAAACAATCAAACCCTTCTGCAACTTCTATCTAGCTCTGCAAGAAAATTTTAATAAACAAGGAAAACAAATTTAAAAATATAAATTTACAGCAGATTAGCATAAGAGATCCATCAAGAATCTTTCAGTGGTATCAGAGCTTACATGCTGCTAGCCTGTAGGGTTTGTGAGAAATTGTCAACAGATTTCAACAAAAGTCTCGATAATTCATTTCAACATCTGGGTACTAGCAAAAAAGTTTTGATAATTCATTTCAGCATTTGGGTACTGGCTAAAAAGTTTTGATAATTCATTTTGGCATTTGGGTATTGGATAAAAAGTTTTTATAATTCATTTTGCTGGCCAGAAAGTTTTGATAATTCATTTTGGCAAGGGTTTGGAATAGACCAGGAACCTACCATGGCTAGAAATAAAAATGGGTGCTCTAAGGTTTCATCTTCGTTCACAAGCACAAGTAAGATGCCTCTTGCCAAGACATTCAATGTTGCAGTTATGAGCAGCTACCATTAGTATTGTTCTCTTCCAAAGGAGATACGCAACCTCCTTTTCTTTACAGAATTTATGGGTGTACTTGAAGCAGATGATAATCGGGTATCTACAAGCTCTTTTCAGCAGCAAAAACAGAAATAAATATTAAATGATAATAAAGAAGCCATTGGTCACTAATTGGAAGAGATTACAATCAGGGGACAAACGATTAGAGATGTTGGAAATGTGACACCAAGGTGTGAGGCCTATTCTGAAATTTGCGACAACAGTTAAAATCATGAGGTAACATTTATTTCAAATGGAGGTAATGATGTTGATGATGGTATTCAACTTAAGAATTGAACAAGTAATACAGAGGGTCAGGATTATTTTGGTGAGTTTGCACAAGAGAGTAATCCGAAAATAGGCATTTCAAAGGCATTGGGTGATGAGACTTCATGTCATGATGAGTCTGATTTCTTAGACCATACCTTAGAAATCAGAGTAGTGTGTACTCATAGTGACATTGAATCCCAAGATCGTGATTCGGTTGTATGTGCAGACACATGGGGAGCTGATGAGAGTGAGCATAGTGTGGTGACAGCAGTTTCATCATTGACAGAGGAGGTGGTCTCAAAGGTACAAAGTTGCAGTACTATAAATGAGGATACATACATTAGTGAATGCATACTGGATACTCCTTACAGCGATGTACATGACTTCGACACAGTATTCTACCATAGCGCAGATTCAGAGGTAGTACACATGCCTGAGAACTATCATTTTCAAACTCCTCATTGCTTGATTAGACAACTCAGGGTTGATGACAGGAGGGTAGACATAGTGGTTGAGCACTTCGATGTCACTTGACAGATGTTATCTACACTCAGTTGGAGTGCTCTTACGACTGATGAGGAGGATAGGAGAGAATTTTCCATGGTAGATTTCCATGCTCTTCATAGGGCTATGGGGATATTGAAGCAAGACTTTTACTATCCGTGTTGTGATAGTATGCCCCCATCTTCAGAGGATACAGTTATTGACTGTAGGCACCTAACTTAGCAGTTTGGGAGGATTGGTTGGTGGGACTAGCAAACGATCTAGCATTATGTCAAGCAGTTTCCAACATGGGCTATCACATCTATATCACAGAGACTTCATCTGGGATCATGGTTACAGGATGATGTGGGTATTAGTAGACATGATGCTTTGGACGATTATTACTCTCGTGGTGATATCACAGTGGTTGCGGAGAGATATGGCATGATAGAGGTTTCTAGTTATCCCTGTTTATACCTGATGGATGGGTGCTGGTTTAGATGGTGTTGGAATTCGGGTGTTGTTTTGTTTGACGTCTTGTCTTACAGGGATTCCAGTATGTTACCACCTTGGTTGTGGGAACACTCTCATCCAGTGTGGGATCCTGGTATTATCCTATGCAGTGCATTTGATTGGGCGATCCTTGATGTGTTGCTTCATTTCACACACCTAGGAGTGTATATTAGAGTGGCGCAACAGGAGTTTGTTCATTGCTTGTGGGCAAGCATCTCCGAGAGGGGAGGACTATCATGTCCCCTCTTTTAGCTCAGTCTAGTAGAGCCATGCGAGTCAGCTTATTATGGGGTCTTGTAGGCTGACAGGGTTGGATAGAGACCCAGTATGGTTATTTAGTGTTGGGGATTTGATGTTCTAGCAGTTATTGATTAGTTGGGAGTCGTTCCTTGTTTTTAGGAGGCAGTTCCTACTTTTTAGGAGGTATGATCTTGCCCAGGGTTGGGTCTCCATGAGATTACTCTTCGAGTTCAGTTTCAGAGGGATAGGGCTTGTTTCCTAAATTTTAGGAGCATCCCTCGATTTGAGGGATGAGACTGCCAGTGAATCCTTGATTTTCGACTTCAGTCATAGATAGGTGATAGGATGATTTTATGGTTTGTGATGTCAGTTGGGCATTTTGTGGCTATTTGGGTTATATTTTTAATATTTCCTAAGTTAGCGTTTAATAATTAAATAAGGTTAAGTTATAGCCATTTTGGAGTAATAAGGGGTTTTTGGCCTCATCTGGATTGCTTATCCCTTGGTGTAATAGCTCATTGGAAAGGTCTTGAACTTTTTAAAATATTTCTCTTTTGACTCAGAGCATTTTGGTGAACGGATTTCTTTCTATTGGGAAAAAGGTCATTTTCTGGATACTTGGCCACTTTAAAAATGAGAAATATATTATTTCATAACCCAATGCCACATGGAGACACTTTTAGCTTTTTGAGCTAAGTTTGGTGGGTTATAAGGAGATGAAGACAAAGTTTGAAGGTATTATTGACATATTACATCTTGGATTTGTGATTTGGGCTCTGATTGAGCTTTCAGCACTTGGGACGCCAACCCCACTTGCTTTGCTTGTTTGGGAAGTAGCCCCCAAAACAGTGGTTTGGATTTGTTGCAGTTAGAGGCGTCTTGGAGATTGTGCATTGTTTCTTCAGGGGAACGCAGTATTGAGTCGGAGTTTTAGTTGGGGTTTGGACATTTTATCCACGTGTGGACACTTTGCAGCTGTACGGTCGTGCCTAGTAGCCATATTCTTTCCCACATGCAGAAAGGTTATTTTCTGGATACTTGACCACTTTAAAAATGAGAAATATATTATTTCATAACCCAACGCCACATGGAGACACTTTTAGGGTTTTGGGCTAAGTTTGGTGGATTATAAGGAGATGAAGACAAAGTTCGAAGGTATTATTGACATATTACATCTTGGATTTGCGATTTGGACTCTGATTGAGCTTTCAGCACTTGGGATGCCAACCCCACTTGCTTTGCTTGTTTGGGACGTAGCCCCCAAAACAGTGGTTTGGATTTGTTGTAGTCAGAGGTGTCTTGGAGATTGTGCAATGTTTCTTCAGGGGAACGCAGTATTGAGTCAAAGTTTTAGCTGGGGTTTGGACATTTTATCCACGTGTGGGCACTTTGCAGCTGTACGGCCACGCCTGACAGCCATATTCTTTCCCACGTGCAACACTTGAAGAGCTGGAATCTGGCCATAACTTCTTTCTCGGCTCATATTTCTCATTCACGCCTTCAGGTTGGCTTTGTCTTTGGTTGTATTCATTTGGATATGATTATTAATCTTCATCCGATTACTTATTAGGCGTATATTCAAGAAAATTTGCTTGAAGCAACTTTGTTTTAAATATATTTGGAATACATTTTCAGAACTGGTTCATGTTATCGTACTTCTGTTATTACTTATTGAAAATCATAAAAAATACAAAAAACCCTTCTGCAACTTCTATCTAGCTCTGCAAGAAAATTTTAATAAACAGAGAAAACAAATTTAAGAATATAAATTTACAGCAGATTAGCAGAAGAGATCCATCAAGGATCTTTCAACAGTGATACTGATAAATTTTAACTAACTTGAAGGTTAGCCAAAACGTACCAGTTTGGCTCTAAGTCCTGTTGTACTTCTATATGGTAAAATCTTTACAATTAGGGCACAAAGACTCCTAAAAGTAAGAACAATCTAACTATTTTGCAAATCAAGATGAAAATACAAGCTACAGACAAAGATTCTAGCTATGGATTTTCACAATTACTCCTGGTCAAAGCTCGGGCTTCAATTGTTTCTCAACTCTTTTCTATCAATTACAAGATACAATATCAATAACAAAAGATAGTACGAATCAAAGATAACTTGAATGAATTATCGACAAAGCTTACAATTCATACAAGCAACCATTTCGCTTAATCAAAGTTAAGTCTCAAATGCTCCTTTGTATTCACTTTCTCACAAAATAATGCTAACACAAACAAAGTTCTGCTGACACAATTTCTTCAGAGCTCTCTTGCATAAAGATAATGATGATTTTACAATCAGGGGGGCACTTCTTTATATAGGCAAAGAAGTTGAGAAAAAGGGGGAGGAAAAGTTGGAGCAACTCAACCAACTTTGACCAAGTCTAACTACAGAAACTAAAGGGTTACATGCAACTCGCATTACATATTTTGCATACATGCAATTTGCATTACATGCAATTACACTTTTTCATGTAATCCATTTCTAAACAACTATGAAATAGAAATTATACAACAATCTTAGAGATTGCTTCTTAATGCCTTGAATTTTACAATGATGTCATGCACTGTGGGAAGATCAGCAATCTCCATGGTCTTTGATATGGCTTCGACTCTCACTGCATTCTCATATGCTGATTGAATAACTTTGGAATTTATTGTTGTATTATCTAACAAGTGTTTTGTCAAGGATTTGTACAAAACCAACTTGTTCATTGTGTGCGAACTAAAATCTTCGGAATCTACATCAGCATTGATCCTGATTGTATATTCTAAATTCACTCTCTCTGTTGCCAAAAGATTACCAAGATTGTCAGTAACACGGCATCCCAATTGCTCCAAATCACAAGTAAGGCTTGTTTCAACTACTTGACAATCTTCAAGAGCCACTTGCAATTTTGTGATCAACTTTCCTAAGGTCTCTTCCTTGTAACCAATGAATCCTTGAAATCTGAAAAACATTTCACATGATGGAAGAACGTCACATGAGACCATAGCATCTAGATTAAATTTAATCATTTCATCCCAATCCTCAAGGATTTTATTTAAGTTATCTGCCTCTTGAGTCAAAGAAGAAATTAAGCTTAGTTCTATTTTGTTCATCTCTTTAACGCGCCTTAGAACTGCAAGTGTTTCTGTGATGGCTTGAACTCCTTCAGCAATGATTTCCTATATCCAAAACTTAGCAGCTTCAATCAACCTTCTCTCTTTAGATGTTTGTGATGCAACAACAACATTTTGAGAAGATTGCTTCTAGATGACCTCATTCAAACGAGCTACTTCCTGTTTCAACTGATTCTTCTTTTCCCAAAGCTCATGATTGCTTTTTGATACATTTGCCAATGCATCACGAGCATCTTGTAAAGAACTCAAACGAGATTGCTTTCCAACTTCAATCTTAGTAAATTTATAATCAGAGCTAGTAAGCTCTTCAACGGGTTTATCTACTAAGGGCTCAACAACCTCAACATACTTGGTTTTGTCAGAATCAACCAAAATTTTAGAAACAATCTTGTCTTTTAGAGATTTGGATTTAGTCTTCTTCATAGGAAGATTGTCAGGAGGAACAACCACCTTCCTTCTCTTTGTTGTTATTCTACTCAACTATGTAGGTAGGTTGAAACTTTCATTTGTAGAAGCAAGCACAATGGAGACCATTGGCATTGATCCAGATTGTATATCTGTAGTGACTGAACAGGATTCAGTTTGCACTGCTGTAGGCATAAGAACATGTTGTGAAGATTCTGTCATGAAAAGTTCAAATCCTGTCAAAGATGTATCAAGTTGAGAAACTTGACCACTAGTAAGAGTTGGAAAATCTTCAAACACATTTGCTGAGTGTTCAAATTGATCATGTGCAGGAACACGAGGAGTAGCAGATGAAATCGGAAGAGTCATGGTGTTAACTTCCGAGACTGGAATGGAGTGAGTGAAAACAATAGAAAATGAATCTACATCATCATCAACCTCATACAAAAAGGGCTCTTCATGTGGAGAAGATGTGCAAGCTCGTGCAGGCTTGGGAGGAGATGTGATTCTAATTTCTCCTTCTTCATCTGAATCTTCTTTCTCGGATTCTGTTTCCAATTCTTCTTCTGATTTTGTCATTGATTCTTGAATTGGTTCAGGAACTTGAGATGATTTAGTTCATTTTCCGCCCTTTAATTTGAATTTGATAGTACTCTTGATATTTGAAGATGAAGCACCATCTTTCCTTGTAATTTCTAGTTGTGACTTCCTGCTAGGAGGACCAAAACTTCCACAATCTAGACTTATCTTAGGATTTACTCTTTTTAGGCCTTTACTTTTCAACCACTTGTTAGTGTTTGCTAAGATGGATTGAAACTTGCCCATAATAGATGTACCTTCTTTTTGTTGCCATTGAATAGGAAAAGGGCACATTTTATCAAAATCGTCTTGATGAAATTCCGGATCAAGGATGTTACCATCATCTTCAACTTGAAAATCTGGAGGGATTTCCAACATATTAAGATCGATTATTTGTTGCAAGGTTAACCTGCAATAATCCACTTCATAATATTAAGCTTTGTTCTCATGTCAATCCAAATATCTTCAATGCGATGAACATGAGTATAGGCCCTCTTTATCTTAGAGTTCATCTCTCAATAATCAAAATCAAATCTAGCCTTGAACCTCTTCAATGTAATCAGTTGCAACTTTGCTTCCATATTCTTCGCTTGAGGCATAGAAACAATTGAATAATTGCCAATAGTTAAAGGTCAAGCTGAGGTGATGCCAAATTTGGGCCTATGTGATTGATGTTGATCATTTTGCACGTCCATGAGTTGTCTGGCTAACTCCATTAGAATGATTCGATCTGTAGCATACCTAGGTAAGGTATACGGCTCTTCTTTGAAATATCCAACTCTCAAATATGTGAAAGTGGGAAATTGAAGAAAAATGCAGCTGTACTGGTTTACCTTTTCCCATGCTGCATCAGATACTCTTTTGATACACAACTGTTTGTCGAACAGACACCTGTAATGTCCAAAGAAGGCATCTTGGACTCTTCTGTAATGGTATTTACTGTTAGCCAAAGTGATTTGGTCATAGTGTTTCCAAATAGGTACTTGAAGACAATCACCTTTGGTGGAAAGACCCGAAAAAGATCCCATAGCAGCAGCAATGTGAACTAGATATGAATTCATGTAAAAAAGTACTGATGTTCCTACATTACATATCTGCTGATAGAGCGCAGTATTGATAAGCTCTCCCCAAAAGATGTGTTCTTTGTTCTCTATGATTTGAAACATAAATTTATACATCCATGGCTCAAAATCGGAAGAATCCTTAAGACCACAGATCCTGCTGAGAAGGATGATGAGATCCTTGTATTCTTGTTTAAAATTGGACCGATGAAGAGTCTTTGGCCACCTGGAAAAATTGCTTCTTTTGTTGTCTAACCAGTAAAGGTTGACATAGTTCTGGTAATTGCTTTTTTGTTCATTCCAGCAAGCTAATGACGATTCTTTGGTCAAATCAACACATTCTGATTTTCGAGGAACTTTGAAGATTTGTTCAATCACTTCAGGATCAAGGCTAATGATAACCTTGCCGTTAGCGTCTTTAATATTCCTTGTCTTTGGAGTGAAGTGCCAAGCACATCCATAAACAAAATTAGGTTCTATGGCCACCATGGGAAATGTAGAAACCAAATGGATGTTGCTTCTTTTAATATGTTTCATCTCATGTGTAGTTGGAGCTTCAATCCTTTGTAGAAAATTAGCTACATCTACGTGACCAATCTTGGTGTCTAGCACGTTATCAAGAACAGATGTAATTGAAGAAGGAACTGCATGAGCCAATTCTTTGTCAGATTGGTATTTCATCTTACCTTTGGATTTGGAAGGTGAAGACATTTCTTGTGCTCATACTGCAACACAAAAATCCCCAAACACAAATACATCATTAGAAGGAATCTCCATGCAAGTGAATTCCAGAGCAGCAGTGAAGATTCAAAAAGGAATGACTTTCAAATAAAAAGCATATGCATATGCAATGGAATGAAAAGTGAAAGGGATAAACAGATGTCGTTGGTAGAAACTGTGTAGTAGCCGACGGGTCCCTTCGGAAAGGTTCTTGTTATGTAGCCGACAGGTCCCTTCGGGAAGTTCTTGTTATGTAGCAGATGGGCCCTTTGGTAATTGTCATGTAGCCGACAGACCCTTTCGGAAAGGTTCTTCGGAAAGTATTTATACTCCCTTTGGGAAGCATTGTAATCATCATATATCATCGAGCATAATGTAATGTTTGGCATATGCGAATAATATAAGGAGTTCTGCTATTCATATCTATTGTCTGTGCGTTGATTTCTTTACCCAGTATGGTAAAACAATGAAATGCGGAATGAAATGAAATGAAAGTGTGGATATGGAAAATGAAATGAAATGGAATGAAAATGTGCAAAGGTGAAACACATGGAAATGCGTGCAAAGTGAAAGTCGCTGATTTCAAAAGTGACTTAAAGTTTTCAAGGCATTATTGAATGAAACATGCATACATGTAAATGCAATATGTAACGGAAAATGGAAAGTGAAATGAGGTGTAAGTGCGAATGAAAGGTACACTTTACGTGTATATGTAGATGCGAATGAAGGGTAACATGTAAAATATAATATGAGGTGGAAACATGTATGGAAACATGTACTTATTCATGTAAGTGCGAATGCGTATATGAAGATGGAAATGAAGCAATGGAGGTGAGATAATGAATTATATAGTCACTTTTGGAGGAAGAAGTCAAAGTACACGGAAAGTGAAAATGACATTTTTTTTTTTGTCTTTTCAAAATATGACTTTTGATCAAAATCAGACCTTTTGAATGCAATTACACATAAGTCATTTTGTGTAATCGTGTCATGCGAATGGAAGCGAAAAATGAGATGGATGAAAATGGAAACGGAAAATGGGATCACGTGTGTGCAGATGGCGAATGAGGTGAAAAACATGTAATCGCATTTGTCGGACGAAATGTGAGATGTAATGACATGGAAACGGAATGTGAAAAATAATAATGCTTTCGCATGTAATGAAGGGAAAACAAGTTTTTTCCCAAAAACTTGCAAGTTCTCCAAATGGAGAAAAATCGGCAAACAAGCACACAAAACCAAAACAAAAGAAAAAACATACCTTTGAAAACAACTCAAAACATGCCAAGATGCAATGCACTTCAAAGATGAAATTCGAATTTGGAACTTGGGGAAGAACCAAAAACATCAAAATGAAGGAGAAATTCATTTTTAAAGGAAAAATGCACATTCTAAGACAAAGATTTTTACAAATGGCAACCATTCAACGATTTCATGCATAAAATCAGCAAAGATAAGCATGAATTAATTTGTAAGAAAGAAGAGGTCCACTTACATGAAGAATACGTGCAAAAAATGAAGGAAAATATGCTCTTTGTTTGAAATCTTCTTCAAAAATGGTGAGAACTTTTCAAATCTTGTAAATTCGAATGATGAAGGGCAGCAAACAAGGAGATTAGTTTGCAAGATGCCAAAACGTGCCCTAAATCTTCTCCAACTTCCAACTTTTTAAAGATTGCATGTTCTTGAGACGTTTTTGCGAAAACAAGCAAAAAACGTGATCTTCCAAGTAAAACGATTTGATGCTTTAACACCAAAATGATGATCTTCAAGCAATGTAATCAGCAAATAGGGCCAAAACGATTTGATTCCATACAAAAACGTGATCAAACTTTGCAGATTTATGGAGTTTTATGCAAATTCGTGCCCTAAATTGGAAGTTTTATACAAGCTTTTGGGTGCAATAAACTGATTTTTGATGAGGGCAAAATGATCACCACTCCAAATCATTTTGAATGCAAGTGATTTCATCCAAATCCATGGAGAAAATCAAAAGTTATGATCAAAATTGGAGGTTTTTGGAGCAAGAACATGTTTTCTTCACACAATAAGACATTTTTATGTTCATTACATATTTTAAAACATGTTGGAAGGCAAAATTGGACCTTTTAGAGTCCATTGCATGTTTTAAAATATGTCTTGAGACATAATCTCACTTTTTGAGACTCATTGCATATTTTAAAATGTGTAAGACTCTAAAATCTCACTTTTTGGAGTCACTTACATATTTTATAAACATGTCTCACCTTTTTGATGCACAAGCATAAAAACTCAACTTCTCATGTCATTGCATAAAAAAGGTCCACTTCAACAAGTTTTTGATGTAATGGCATGAAAAATGCCCTCAGAGTGAGTTTTTATGTGCAATAGCATGAAAAGTTTCCACTTTTCATAGTTTTTTACATGCATATGCACATAAAATGTCCACTTTGAGGATTTTAAGTTATGTATTTCACTTATTTTTATAAAAATGTCAACAATATGGGTCAAAAATAACATTTATGCATTATATTAATCAATATAATTCATAAACATTAAGTTAAGGTGACATTTATATAAGTATTTGATTTAAAAATAAAAAATTTAAAAAGTAACTATATAGTTCTATAGTCATTTTAAGTGAAAAATTAAAAAGTAACTCAACTTAAAATTATAACATAAAGTGCACTATAGTCATTTTAAGTTATAAATTTAAATGAAAAGTAACTTCAAAACATAACAAAAAGTGAGTAAATGTTATATTTTTGAAAAAGTGAATGTCAAAATGAAAATATAACATCATTTTTTTAATTCGTGCTGTTGCACCTAAAATGTCCACTTTTGAGGCACTAAAATGACCATATTTTTTGACTGACAACTCCGATTGAACCCTAGGTTAGACCGAAACGAAGGGGAAAGCGAAAGGCATGACATGAGCAAATCCGAAGGACCAAAAACAAGCAAACGCAAACGCAAAAAAAAAGAACGGATTGTGAAGGCTTCAAAAATCAAGCAAAGGCTCGATAGAAAGCAAAACAAAAACAAATTGACGAAGGCCTTCAGTAAAACAATTTGATATTCAAATTGAAATGGATCAGTCGATCAACATTAAACAATTGAATATCAAATTCAAGCTTAGAGAAACGTGAAACTAGCTTGGAAAAGTTTCATGCTATTATCAACATTTTGTGGTGACAAAATGCAAGACAACAGGGTGGTGAGGATTTGTAATGTCCCAATCTTCATAAGTGTCTTAATTAGGTAAATTAATTTAGTGGTCCAAAAATTTAAATATTATAAGGACTTATTTAATTAATTAATTTACTTATTAAATAAAAAGGGGGGGACCAAATCAATAAAATAATAAATTTAATAAAATAATGTTGGCTTCTTGTAAATCTCTAGATGCTTCTTGGTTGCCTTTATAATGAAATGGATGGGCATTGTAAATCATCATGAAATTATTTTACTCTTCTTGTATTTTCGAAAGTTGAAGGTAGTTCACATGCCATTTTGGAGGTGCAACATCCCCCCTATTCTGTATTTACTGTTTCGTTGGGAATAACTCCTCACCCTAGTCTACCGTTGGAGATATCACTTCAAATATTTCATTTTGTACTTCATTGTTAGATCTATCTCTACTGTGTGGAAATATGATTAAAAATATCTAGCTCTTGGCTATTCAATTTTGTTGGTGTATACTCTATGTTGACGATTCATTCTTGTATCTATAATAATTTTATGATGGAGTAATAATCTATGATTAGAGTGGAACATTACCTTTGTGAATCAAAGGGTGCCTAGTGCAGTTGATTGACGACCTTAGGTGCCCTTGGGTGCTTCCCTCAAATATTTTTCTTGGGTACTCGCCCTCGGGTACTTTCTCTTAGGTGCTTCTCTCGGGTACTTCCCCCTAGTGCTTCCTTCAGGTATTTTCCGTCGGTGCTTTCCCTCGGGTACTTCCCTTGGGTATATTCCCTTGGGTCACAGTGGTATGTGATGTGTGGTTAAAAATTCAGGTACTGTGCGCTTTGGTACATAAAACACAGATAGGTGCCTCCTACAAGGAGTATGAGGTAGTCCCATATTGCTGTCACCATATGTAGACCCATAAACATATGGCTGGTATAGTGGACTGAAAACCTTTCCTTTTCTAACACCCACCCCCCCTGGTGTGAACATGTAGAGAAAGATCATCACACAACTTGTAAACATAATCATATGCCTATGCATACTTTTAGGCCTGCATAGTGCTAATGATCAACTATATACGAGAATCTATACCACTTTCACTTCTAGTGAACTTATCACCGACCAACCATACATCCAAGAAGTTTGATAGTTAGAAGATCTCTGTAGCCAATTGCTCCTATACAATTGTTTACAATATTGATGATGTCCACATTCTCCACCTTAGCACTCTTAACTACAATGAACCAACTCTTGTGGCAAATGATCTTGATTCAAATGAAAGTCTCTCTTCTTTTATGAATTTAAATAGGCTTACCACAAACCTTGATGTGAACAAGAACTCATCGACTGTCCACCTCGTGTGGTTTTCTGGATCCTCCCACAAACCCTTTCAAGGTCCATGAATTGACTTACTCTAGTGATTTTGTTCCCCACTATGCTTATATGTTAGGGATGTTATATAGAAATCAACATACATATCACAAATTTGAAAAACCCATACTAGACAAAATAGAACATTGGGTATATTATTCCCCCCCACAATGTGAAATTCCACTTATTTACAAAATTGGAAACTCTAAAAAGCAAATAATATCATGCTTGATACTAGGAAATAAACTGTCACCAAAGCTTATGTACGACCCCATCATTGGTGATTGACGAGAGGAAGCAAATGTCCTCCAACCTCCTATGCCTCCATCCTCTAATTGTTTTGATTTAGGGAGCATATGCCTTCTCACTCTCTTCACATATAGGGTGGTCAGTAGCCACCCCATTAAGGCACTCGTCAGCATCATCTGCAGCCAATGCCTTCCTGGTATTTAGCTTGCCATCAAGGAGATCCTTGGCACATTGAGTGTGCTTCATAGCAATGTGCCCCTTCTTGCAACGATAGCATAAAATCTTATCCTTGAAAAAACGGTTTCCCTTGGATTTAGAAAAACTAGATTTGAAGGAATGGTTATGCTTGTTTGTACCAAAGATTGCAGCTTCCTCTAAAACTGGTTGCCTTTTCTTAGCTCCTTGATCAATTAGAGTAGATATTGTACCATCTAGATTAGCATTTACTTTGTTTATTGTGAATACAATATTGCTATAACTAGTTGACATGCTATTTAACAAAATAGCTTTAGCATCATCATTATTGACTGTAGCATTTATCCTAGCTAGTTTATTCAATCAGGAACAAAACATACTGATATGTTGACCAATATTATCACCTTACCATTTTTAGCCCAAACCATTTCTTCTTTAAGTTTGTTTTTGTGCTCATTGTTTGGGATCCAAACAAAGAATTCAAACCATCACATACTTCCTTTGAAGTCTTTTTAAAGCTGGTATGCCTCTGACAATCCAAAACCAATCAAAGCTATTGCCCTTCTATCCTTTGCAGTCCACTTTGCGATTTCATCAGCCTTAGTCGGCTTTGTTGTTGCTCCACTTACCACATCCCACAGATCCATTTCAATAAGGATCAACTGTAACATGATCTACCAGGTGTGACACTCTGAACCTTAAAATATTTTTATCGATACACCATTTTTCTCCATTTAAAAAAAAATACTATTTGACCACCTTGAATCTAAATAATATTAAAGTTATCATATTCCATCAATAATGCACTTATCATTAATAATATTGAAGTTGTCATATATCACTAATTTAAACGAGTTGGCCCATCATTAACTTCAAAATATTATTGTTGATGTTTGGTAGCTTTAGTAGGATAAACCTGTGATATATATACATTAAGATTGTTATTATATTAATTATATTAATAAATAGACATGTCCCAAGGAGGGACATGACAACTCTTGGTTTACTCATACAAATACAAGAGGTCACTGCCATTTGGAAAACACATACCAAAGACGGCAGTGCAATTACATTTGCAGCGATCCTCATTTATCAACATGATATCAGAGCAGGCTGCAAATGCATTAAAAAGATAAGGAAGTACAATTAGTGGGCCAGTAGACAATATTGAGCATTCTAATAAAGAAGGCGACATTGCAAATAAATTCTGACTTGAAAAAGGGTGGTTAGTAATAAGGGATCCAAATTGGCAGATATATGTGAGGCGGAGTATTTATTAAAGGAGAACAGACTCTCCATGTAATAACTATTATGCAATTTGTCGACCATAGCTGAATACGACAAATAAGGGAGTACTTAGCAGTGAAGAGAGAGATCAAACACCATATGAAGCAGCGGATAACAATAGGTCCTTTACATGGCATCGATGAAGTATTAATGATGCACTTAATAATAAGCAGCATAAGGTGTAGTAATTGTATTAGAGTTAAGAGGACAATGAACAGAGAAAATATTGGTTCATGCCAGCACACAGGGTAGCCAAATACCATTTCTTGCACGTGTTCTGGACAAAGAAATATTATTCACAAGGACACCACACTGATTTGCTCCAAATTGTGGTTATATGTGGGAGGATATGATATGTTCCCCTGTTGACATTGTACACAACAATGTGCGAGCATATGCACACTCATTCCTCCTTACAAACAACCCATGCAGGGTGGATTTGTGTGTGTGTGAGATGGACTCCATGCACCAACAGGTAGTTCGTTTTTCCTCTGCCTGCGTGATTGGTAATTCAATGCACAATCCACATAATAATAAAGTCCATCCACACATGACAGAGAGAAAGTTTGAGCAGAATGACAACCATGGGAGACTGCAAGACAATCCATTGGATATTGACCAAGGGGAGTTAGCTGCTCACAACTTTGGCGGCTGTTTTGAAGACACAATCTGTAGTATGTATACAGAAAAGACATGCCAAATGAACATGGAATTTGAAATTGTAGTTGGTCTGATGTACAAAGCTGAACATAAGGGTGTTTCACTCATGATACCAAAATATATTGAAAACTTTCACTAAATGCAGTCGGCAAGTGTATTTCCACAACCGTCACCAATAGTCTCTACCAAAATCATCCATGCTTGTTTTGCCTTAACACATAAATATGCAAATGAGCCACGAAATTAATAACAATGTGGTCACGTGTAGTAAATAAGCACCGCCTAAAACCACTCGACGTGGTGGGAGGAATTAAAATCTCACCACCTCTTGCTCTGGAATAATAATCAAAATAGATGTAAGGATGGACATCGTATTGGTTGATGGTGTAAATACTTAGTGCCTCCAAACGTTTTTATATGGAAGGCATAAAAGTAAAGGTACAATCCTATGTGCCATCACGAGCAAAACATGACCAAATTCATCCATATCGACAGACAACATTGATCAGAGGAGAAGTGAGAAATATATAAGAAAGGGGACTAATATGGAGATGACATGGATTACCCAATGCAGTATTACGTTGTAAAAGGGAGGAGTTAACATAAGTCATCGCCGCTTTGATCTTGGTACGGTGAATAAAGGTAAGTAGAATTATGATAATGTTTATCTTTATTTAAGAATATAAATTGTTAGTGATTTTGTGAATTTTCTAATATTTCCATTAGGACTATAGAGGAAAAGAAATCCAATCATGATCATTGAATTTTAATATATGAAGTAATAGCATAAAATTCTTATAGATTAGGTATTGTACCCGACCTTATATAAATGGCTTTGTGCTAGTGTAAGATTTGGGGTCATCTTTATATAAATGACTAAATTGAGTATTATATTAGTCCCTCTCTTATTCTTTTATTTCAATATGTAGTATAAGATCTATTTCCCTTGATCTTCTTCGAGAATGTTATTGTAGGAAAAGGGAGATTGATTTCAGACTCAAAGGGATTCTGACACTTTTCAAAGGTGAAGGAGCTCAGAAGATTGATGTTCAGAGGGAGTCTGACACATTTGTCTGAGGAAACCCTTAGACGATATGTTTAACTTGACCTTTGAAGATCTTGATCATATCAAATTTAGATGGAGTATGACACTTCATCAAAGACAACTTTGGTTGAGGAGCTCAGATGATTGATTTTCAAAGGGAGTTCAAAAGTCCTTGTGTGTGATTGTATGACTTTGATGGGCCTATCCATTGTGTACATCATGAGGAAGTGACGAATTCCAAATGGTTATCACTTATATTTGCAGAAGTTATTGGTGACAATCTTACAATAACTTAATTTTCTATTATGATGGATATCTTATGATGTCTATGCAAATCATGATAGATTATACTTTGCATGGTGGATGTTTATATGGCAAGCATTATGAGAATACCTGTGCACATGCTTTATAAATATTTTTTGAGTACATGGTGAAGTTTATGCAAATTGATGTTCTGGAGGGCCATTACTCACAATACTTGGTGAATATCTTGCATCTCAACATTCTAGAAGGCCATTACCGAAAAAGTATTTGGTGAATGTCATGTGTTGATATTTTGGGAGACCAATACTCATAATATCAGATGTGATATCAAACCTGGCGAATATCATGTGTTGATATTCTGGGAGACCAATACTCACGATATCAGATGTGATATCAAACCTTTTGAGTACTTGGTGAATATCTTGTGTCAATATCCCGGAAGACCAATACTCATGATATCAAAATAGTGGAAATCTTCTGATCAAAGATTTCCTTTATGTGTCATTCCTAAGATTACCAATGGTGTAATATATGTTGTGTTTATCCTTTCTAGCTAAGAGGGAGAGTTGATGTTTGGTAGCTTTAGTAGGATAAACCTGTGATATTACACACACACACACACACACACACATCTGCAATGATCCTCATTTATCAACAATTATTAATGTCGAGAGGCATTCTACAATGGCAGAAAGGGTGGAGTGAGATGGTGTGAGTGTGTTAATGTTAACATTTACCTTTTTAGGTTAAATTTGAGAACCATTTACATGTCAAAATTTTAATATTTATTATAAACAAAATATACTTTTAAAAATAATTTAATAAACACCACATAACATTTTTGCTAAAATTATAAGCTTCGGAAATACAAATAATCAAAATTTTCAGAAATTAAAATAAAAAACTCAAGTCACTGCAAAAAAACAAATGGAAATATAAATATTTTAAATTTATATGTCTAGTAAATTTAATTTTAATCATTTTATAATAGATATTTCTCGGCATTTCTTTAGATAGATTTATGTAAGATATCTTTATTAGTTAGACACAACACAGTCACCTCTTAATGACATGACAATTAGCAATTTATAAAATGGACCTTGTGTGAAGCGGCAATGTGAGAGCTTGTGTATTTTTCCATAGTGTTGGGTGTCCTTGATATTACATGTGCTCGTGCTTAAGCTGTGTCGCTACAGACCTTGGACTAGTGTTCCAGACAATGTCACTGAGGCACTGGAGAAGTCTGCAAATGGTCATTAAGGCTTGCAGCACCGAGTTCTATATAATGCACATTAAAATCTATAGAATAAGATGATAATAAGAAAAGAGCAGCGATCTTCCTTTGAATTGGAGTCTGCAAAAAGAAATGATACTGGAGATACGATCAAATACTGTAACTTCAGTTGCGAAAAATTAGTGCATTTGGCTACCTTCACAAGCAATCATTCATCTCCTATAGATAGCAATGTAGACCTGCAAGAGTGACAATTACAATGCGCCACCCTCCATGGACAAAATACCAGAGGCTCCACACAGGTCTCCACAGAAGTGTAGAGATCAAGAATTCTATCCACATCCATGCCGTATCTTCTTAGTTCAGGCTGGTCAGAGGTCACAGTTTAGAAGCAAAGCATCCGTTTTTCTCCTATCACGAATTTGAAGAACCCACAAATTGTTTTCAGGGAGGAGAATCAGCTAGGAAATGTAGGCTGGTGTGTGTTTCACATTTGTGAGCTGAGGCTGCTGGAGACTATGCCATCATTGGCATTTCAATCCCGATCCAAGTGCCTTAGCCTATAATGACAACCCGAGACACTGAGCATTATTTCAGGGATTTTTGTAGAGGGAACTTGAAGAATTTGCACATTACAATGAAAAATAACTCAGTTTGATAAAATCTGTAAGAATTCTGTGATCCCTATTATGGTGCTGGCTCTTATACCATGTCAAAATTATTGCAGCGCCAGAAAAGCTTAATGATTAACAATATAGTACGCGCTTCATATTTTATTCAATATACTTCACATATTTATAGAATTTTGTAGATCCTGCATTAGCGGAAACCAATTATCAAAATATAATGAGTTGTTTGAACTTTGAACAATTCATTATATCGTAACAAACTAATTCTTTTGACACCTAGAATAGCTACATGAGTTGTTTCCATTACTCACTTTCATTCTATCATAACACAATTTTATTTTATGCAGCCTATGTGAACATTAACAATATATTTTCCAACAGAAAGAGAGTATGTGGCTACATCTGCGGATTCCAAATGAAAGAGGGCATTAAAAAAGCAAACATACAATGGTTCATGAATCATGTTAGCAACTTCCTTCCTTGTACTTGCTGGAAACACACACAAGGGGGAGAGAAGTACTCAAATGTCTTAGCTATGGAATGATAATGGAATGATCATAAGATAATGCTCAGCACTAAAAGAGAATTGATTACACGGATTCAAGGGATAGTATAAATTTTTAAATCATCATGGCAGTAGTTGCCCTGTATATGCCAAATTTCTTCTTCAATAACAGTTTCAAACTTAACTTTGATTCTTCATGGACTTTAATTCATTTCAAACTGGAAGAAACTGTTGAAGATGCCTTGTACCAAGTGTACAATTATAGTGTGTTTCTAAAGAGGGTTACTGACTTCTACTTGCCTAATATTCATATTGCAAAACATAGAAAAAGAATGAATTTTAATATGCCAAAAATCATAAAGCTTTTTTGACAGTACGTGTGGATTGGGATATGAATGGAAACTCATTTACTATAATGAAAACTTTTTTTCTTCATAAGGACCAACTGATGGAAGTAAAAAAAATTTGATTTCATGAATAATTCCATAAGTTACAAAGACTTTAAATATGAATTTCTTTGTCAATAATACATATATGCTCTCTGACAACTTAAATGAGAAGACTTAGAGTCATTTCTAGAGAATATGCTAAGTAGTCAATCCTGATTCTGGTTCGGATTTGGGATTTGGCAAAATTTTTTTGGTCTGGATCCTGATTCCGCAGGTAATGTATAGACATTTTCAAAAAATATAATATATGTATATGTATATGTATGCATACACGTAGATTCCATACATGAAGCATGTCAATGCTCATTCATCTTTAGTTAAGAAATTCAAAGTTCAAACATATAATGATAATAATAAGAAGTTAAAGACAAAGTCTCACAGGGATACCAATTTTGGTGCAACTGCAAACATCTCACAAGTCTCACCATTGGTACCTTCTTTTTCTGGTCACCATGTCATCAACACCTGTAAGTTGTCCTCATTCATTTCTGCAAAGATACACTCATGAATTTCCTTTGTCTATTTGATTGGTTCCAGCAGCTTCTCTTTGTTTAGATGCTCACCAAATCTAGACATTAGTGGTTATGTTTCCAAAGGCTTGATACAAATCCTTTTATTATCAGTAGTGCCAAAGGTTTCAGCAGTTAGCACAGATCAGCAGTTGGTCGCATGAACCATCATAATTTAGTCCATCGAGATCAGATAATCAATAGCTTATATTGGTTCAGATTCAGGTATCTCGGATGAGTTCTTAAAGTGAAAAAAATGTAAAAACATTGTTAAGGTGAGCTCCTTTTCCCATGCCCTCAGTGAAGGACCCACAGAGAATCTGGATTCCATTTCCTAACCTCTCTGGATCCAAGAGGGATTTATGAAGGATCCACATCTGGATTGCTTTGGAATCAGGATCTGGAGCTTTCCAGAGGGATTCGGTATCTTAGAGAATACACTCGTGTAATTGTGGAGGTCATAACTTAAAGCCGGTTCAGTAAAGTTTTCATTTACCATCAAAACTGTGTAAAGATTTAGAGTACAGGTTGTATCCTAAAAAGTAATGTTTGGTGTTTCCCATCAATTCAACTTCCTTTGCAAAAGTAGCTATGATGAAATTGGTTTTAACCAGAGAATTTATAATTATATTTGCAATTTTCTACTAGAAAATATTTTAGCTGTTTGTCTTTCATGTTTTTTTGTTGTACAGAATGTTTTGGCTCAGTTCTTCAAATAATGCTATAATTGGCATATTAGTACTAGTTATAATCCTTGGAAGCATTGTTGTTGCAGCGTGGAAAAAAGACATCTTCAAAATAATTAAAGATGAAGCTGGAGAGCCATTTGTTTTTATATTTATCTTACAAATTTTTATGCACATATTCCTTTTCCATCTTTTAGTTAGTAAGTTTGTTTAATCTTCTTTAAGAGTTTCTTTGTTTCAGGTTGGTGGTTGATAGAGAAACTGGAAAGCCAAAAGGTTATGGCTTTTGTGAGTATAGAGATGAGGAGACAGCAGCTAGTGCTCGCAGGAATCTCCAAGGCTATGAGGTTAATGGTCGCCAGTTACGTGTTGACTATGCTGAAAATGCCAAAGGTGTTGACAGGAACAGAGAGCAGGTAATATAGAGGCTCCAAGTTTGACAAGATTGATGGAAAACAAATCTGGGGTTCACTACATTTGAGTTCATGCATTTGTACTGTTCATATTTATATTGTCCGATTTAGAAGCAATTCATCGAGACCATGCACTTAACTATCTACACAGTGCAACTCGTTTGACACAGCTAGATTTTCAAATATCAAGTTTGCACAGGGTTTATTGTGTATGTTTCTCCATTTGAACAGCTCGACAACTGCCAGTCCAATGGGAGAAAATTCCCCTGTTCATTATCACTTGAACTGTTCTAAAGAATGATGATATAATAACTGTACATAGTCATATAATGATTATTTTTGTACAATTAATGTCTGGTAAACTTTTTAACGTGACCGGTGATGCTAGCATTACACATCCTCTGGCTCTACGTGAAACACTTTTGACCTGGAACTATGAACTAGTGACGCCACAAACAGGGGACCTCATCCCCACACTTCACATGTTCAATCTTGCGAGCTCATTGGCCCAGCAAAAGCACAATGCCTGCAAGCACAATGGCTCAGCAGGGGTTTGAACCTTGCTAGCCGCTCTATCAACGAAGTGTTAAAACTGTGACAGTACACGTCCAAAGACAATCATAATGATTATTAAAAGAACACTAAAACACAAATCTTTCTGTTTGTATTCAGAAATATATTACTGAAGCCTAAATAAACACTGTTATCATATTATATGCTTGTGGTAAGCACAATAGCACAGCATGATTTGGCTGTTTCCATTTTGGATTTAGATAATTGACAATCTCTTTAGCCATCCTTTTTAGGGTTATTGCACACTTGGGCTTTTTTATGAGCTTTATTCTTTATTTATTGGTCCAGCAAGCAAATGTCGAAAAGATACAGGACACGGCTTCTCACTGTTCAGAAAATAATATTAATGAAATGTCCTACTAACCTTTCTATATTTTTTATTATCACTTCGCTAAATAATCTTGGCAGATATAAGATGTGGGCTATAAAACATTAAGGGTTATTTATATAAGAAATAATTATTATGGTAAAAATGCAATTTACAAGGCTCCTGGCAGCATTTCTTAACTCATCAATTCATGATTTGTAATATATTCAGCCAGAGTTGCTGGAAACTCCTTTGTCCCTTCTTGGGCGCGTGTATCCCAGTATCCAATTTGGAAGTGTATCCAACACTCAATGAATCACACTAGCAATTTTTCAAAATTTGATTATCCACACAAATACAAGATCAAGCAATCAAGGATACAACAAGAATAAATGATTTGTGTTGAGACAACAAATGATTTACGTGGAAACCCTTGGGAAAATATTGCTTACGTTAGAAACTTTTTACAATGTTTGTACACATCAGCCCACAACAGACACCAATTCCCTTTGGATGATTCCTAGGTACTAACATATTGGAGATACCAATCCCCACAACTAAGCACCAACTTTGCAAGAGACTACAATCTCCTTGAATATGAGGCACCACCTCCAAAAGAATGATGTGATGAATATTTGACCTTCTTATTGAATCAGGCCCAACTTCTCTTCACAAATATGCTGAAATTTGTTTATTCAAATCTGCTTATAATCTTCAATAATTTTCTCATCACACTTCTTCAATAATTCACCTTCACAATCTGCTCATACATGTACCTTAGATCTGCCTTCTATACATTTAAATGCACCCCTTCACCCAAGGAGCCTAGTTTTTATATATATATATATATAATCCTATTTCAAGATTTTGCTGTAACAGCAAACCAATTCTTCGATCCGTATACTGAACCCAAACTCGAATCGGTAACTTAGATAAATAAAGGAAAAATTAAAGATCTTGATCACTAAAATATTGGGTTTCAAGAAGTACACTATATAAGCATTGAACAAAGAAATTTAGCAATGCTCTATATCTTCTATGGCATGTGATTTTGGTTTTCACTATTCTCTTTTTTGGACTTCATGCTCGTAGGAGAAATGAGTGGTTTTAGAGTAATGGAGTTTATATTAAGTGCTTAGGTTGTAAGTTTTTGTATTTCTTTTCTTTCATTTTTTGGCCAGGTCTATTGTTAGTATTTATTTAGGTACCTAGGTCATGGGTCCCTAGGCCTCATTTTAACCTCCTTGTCGTAGGATTCATCGAGTCTTGTAACATCGTTTAAACTTATTTAATACCTCAAGTTAAATTGAATTGAGTAATTATGTGAAGCTTTTTCTTTTTTTCTCAATGTTCATTAAAGTTAGCCCATCAAATCTTTGTTTATGGCTAAATATTGATCTTTACTTTAAATAGTAGAAGGTTGTGCCATTTTAGGCTTGAAATGTTTATTCTTTTTAATTTGAAATTCTTGTTGCAAGCCTTGATTGTTGATACTTTGGTGCTATGGATTTTAAGAAAAAATATAGTTAGATATTTGCATTTAAATTAAATTTAAATTTAGTGTGAAATCTTGTATAGTGTGCGTACTTGTAAATTTTGTTAGTTTTTTAGTTTGATTTCAAGGAGCTTCCCCCGCGAGTTGAAGAACATTTATACCATAAACTCTTCCATTTGTGTATTCTCAAAAAAGACAAATTAAAACACTAACAATATTTGGCTAAATGAGGCAAGAATAACATATAAGAAGATGAGCTTGCATCAAAAAATCTTAACTAAAGATTTATTCATTTTGGCTAAGAGGTATACACTAGATGATGAGGGTAAGGATTCCTAATATTTCCTTTTACATGTATTCTCAAGCACTTACAAGAAAAGGTTCATCTATACCAATCGTTCAAGATCTTATTGATGCTTTTATAGGAAATCAAGATCCAGGTAAAGAACCATGGTAGGCATTTGGTGGTAATGCCCTTAATTATGAGCCATCTACATTTTCATTATTGTGGGAAGCTACCATTGGTCGTTTGCGACTTGTAGCTTGCCATTATTTTTTAGTAGACTCAAGAATTGTTTTCCAAAATTATATTATGGTGGGAATAGGCATCCCAATGAGCACATCTTAGTCTTCATGTTAGAAAGGATAGTGTTGCCGTTGCACCAAAAGATCGACCTATCAATGCCTGATACAACCAATAGTCTTATAGAACCATAGGAGGCGGTTAAGCCATGTCGCGAACCTTGTGAGGGACGCTGGCCCACTGCCAACAATCCCCTTCCTAGCATCATTCGTCGTCGCTTGTAGGATTCAAACCTTTGACCAAGCTTTGATACCAATTATTAGAAAGGACAGCATTGCCGTTGCACCAAAAGATCGACCTATCAATGCCCGATACAACCAATAGTCTTATAGAACCACATGAGGCGGTTAAGCGATGTCGCGAACCCTGCGAGGAACGCTGGCCCATTGCCAACAATCCCTCTCCTAGCGTCAGTCGCCATGGCTTGCAGGATTCAAACTTGTGACCAAGCTCTGATACCAATTGTTAGAAAGGACAGTGTTGCCGTTGCACCAAAAGATCAACCTATCAGTGCCCGATACAACCAATAGTCTTATAGAACCACATGAGGTGGTTAAGCCATGTCGCGAACCCTCCTAGGGACCCTATCCCACTTCCAACACTTCACCCCAACTTGTAGCATTCGTAGATTCATACAAAATGATGTTGTCATTAAACTATTCTTGAAAATCTAGTTGGAGCTACTGTAGAATTTGGGGGACTGCATATGAAATTCCTGTCATGCTTCAAACTTTTTGAAAATAGTCACATGTTTGCTTAGCCATACAATGAAAGCTAATAATGAAACAATGAGAGTTTGTACCTTGTAGTGTGATCCAATCATTGCTAGAAATATCAACTTAACTTTGAATCCATATGAATAAATCTTGCTGAGTTGTTTATCAATCCACTTTCATTAGAGCTTTTTTTCTTAATCAAATTAATGGGAATTGATGAACTTTGAGAAGCTCATGATCATGCAATCAAGATAGAAAATGATAGGATAACCATTTGTAAAATTAAAAGAGGATTAATTGCATCAGTGTTCCTAAAATTTGCAAATTCTCACCTACAAGTAGTGATAGAAGTGACTAACATAAGAAGATTTTAACAAAGTGTTCTGATATAATAATATCAAGGACAATTTCAAAAGAATAAAAAACAATCATTTGAGATTGGCTCCACTTGAACAACTCGCATTGGAAGTGGTTCATAAAGTCGGCTTCAAAAATTGTTCACTCCATTCAATAGATGAGCAAGATGCTATTAATTGCCCATAAATGTGAAATATCCCAAATGGATATTTGCTCTGCTGCTACTATTTGTTTAATTATATAAATTACATTTTCGTGTAGATTTTTCTTTGATCTTATAGAGCAAGACAAAAGTTGCAGAAGAAGGTTGTTTCTTTTTGTATTTTTCAGAATACAGGTATTATAATGAATAAATAACAGTAACTGATAAAATAGAAGTGATAGAAATCATATGCAGCAATACATACTTTTCTGGAAATGATTCTAAAATTGTACTAGCAGAGTCTGATTTATTTTAGAATAGTACCAATACAGATGTACTTCAAACAAGGTTGACGCCAGCTGAAGATGGGAATCAGCTATAGCCAAACAAGTTCAAATGATAGAGCCCAAGCTGGTGCAATAAAACAACTCCATTTTGCTGCAAATAGACACTCTAAAATTCCTCCTGCGAGCTGTTATAAGGAAAAGCTAGGCTGAACCAAAGTGGCCACCTTCCCAATAAATCCACTGCTTGCAAAGTGTGACTGCAATACTAGAAATTGATCCTCTGCCGTGATCAAACTGTATGCATAAGAACCTTCAAATCTAATCTTGTTGAGGGCTACGTCCCAACAAATCTGCTCTCAACACTAGGGTTTGCGTCCTAAGCGAGGAATGCTCTTTTAGAGCAATGACGTCCAAAATAGGTTGACAAAATGATAAAGATACTCATCTTTAGGTTGCCTTCTCCTTATATCCCCTCTCCAAGGCAATTCGACCCCTAAAAGAACCCTAAAGTGGATTTCATTTGAACTTTATAATATAACATTATTTTCCCAATAAAGGCGTCCAAATAGAAGGAAATCATTACTTTATTATTGACAAATAGCTCCAAGCATCAAATAAGTCCCGGCAAGTGATAATCAAATACTAGAGATTGAGCCCTTTCCAATGAGCTATCACATATAGGCAAATCGATCCAAGTGGAGCCAAAAAACTCCTTATTACTCAAAAATAGCTAAACACTTGGCCTTATTTAAATTATTAAAATGCTAACTTAGGAGAATATTTAAATATATTAAAATATTTTCCAAGTAGCCAAGGAACAACCCAAACACCTCTAAAACATGAAATTGAGTTTGTCACCTGCCTGTGACTGATGTCGGATAACTTGGGCCAACTGGCAGTCACACCCTCAAATCTACAGATACTCCTAAAAAATAGCGAACACACCCAAATCTCATGAAATTGAGACCAGGGGGTGATCTCATAGAACCTCAACTTTGGAAATGTCACCACCTCCTAAAAGGTAGGAATCTCCTACAATCAAGGAATTGCCTCCTAAAATCAAGGAACTACTCTCAACTGATCTACTACTACCTGTAATACCAAATCCGGATGCTGAAAACCCTGACTGAGTCCCTGATCACCACTGCCAGCCTACGAGACTCCATAATAGGCTAAGTCTCATGTCACTGCTAGACAGAGCTAAAGAGGGGACATGAAAAATCCTCCCCTCTCGGAGATGCTTGCCCACAAGCAACTGCAAAGCTGGATGTTGTAAAATTGTCTTGCCCTCCCAAGTGGTGTCATCTATAGGGAGACCTCTCTAGCAAATTAGATACTCTCGAATCACCCTGCTTCTTAGCTGGCGTTCCCTCTCTTCCAAGATCTGGAGATGGTATAATATGTTGTTCCAGTGCCTTTTTCAAACATGACACGTGGCACACATTATGAATCCTACTGCCAGATGGTAACTCAATCTCATACGCAACCTCTCCAACATGCTTGATAATCCTGTATGGTCCATAAAAACAAGGTTTGAGCTTCTCAGCTCCATCCCTTTTAAGGGTGCTCTATTGGTAAGGCTGCAGCCATAGGTACACCATATTCCCCACCTCAAATATCCTCTCAATCCTGTGTCAATCAGCGTAGACCTTTTGCTGATTTTGTGCCTGCTGAAGATTCTCTCTAAGAAATCTCATCTCTCCTGTACCCAATCCTGTGCCAAAGGAACCTTGTTGCCACTAATCACCAGATCAACAAAAGAGAGAGCATCATAACCATAGAGAGCTCTAAATGGAGTCATAGCAATCGACATATGATATGTAGTATTATAACAATACTCGCTCAAGTGCAACCAACGCACCCATGTCCTTTGTTGCGCTACTCTGATATAAACATCAAGATCTTCAAAGTGTAGCATCTCACCATGAATCCACTGGAGGAATGTATTATACATGTCGATTCCTAGATTCCAAACCAATTTAAAAAAAAAATGCAACATATTCATATTGCACCTGTCTGAATGGATGTGCAAACCCATATTGCCAATGCCTCTCCATGAAGTCCCTACTAACAATCCTTGAACCTGATGCAGTCTAGGGAAATTGACAAAATAACATGCTTAACCACAACATGCGACTCTGCATATCTCTCAAACACACAACTAGCTGTTCCATTCTGACAAAAATGCCCAAACACTCCAAACCATGAAGCAATATATGGAAGTTTGTGTAAAGTGATGTATCTCACGAATCAATACTTGGGTCCCATAACAAAACACATGTCGTACTGTGTGTGATGTAGAACTTCATATCATCACCATCACTATCAAGTAACCCTCTGTGTATGTAGGACACCATAACTATGGGTGAGTAATATCTTGCATGCTCAAAATTTATCAACAATGACCACCTTATCTCATTGTCATAGCTCTGACCAGCAACACAAGTGATATCAAACATACTATTAAACCAATTCCAATCAACAACAAACACTCCCACTCCATCGCTAACCTATAGGGGCACCTCCCAACACTCCCATACTGTTGAAAGCCTAATGTAGATAGTGAAAAACTTGGATGAGTCATAAGATCCCCACTAGGATAGTCACTAATCTTCAATGGATTGAAGAGTACAAAGTTGCCAATCAACAACGTTATGTGTCATCCATGCCCATAAGGGACAACTCTTGAGTGGCTGGCCCACCAAGTGTATGCTCAACTTCACAATCATACTCCAAGATTGAGCTCCTCATATCATTTGTGTCATCAAGATCAAGAGCCTCCACATCATCCAATTCAAAGAGTGGGTTATCTAAAATCAAATCAACACTCATCTCGGAAAAGGGGTTATCAACAATGATTGAATGTATGTCATCAACTTCTTTAAGACTATAGGCAGCAAACTCATGAGAATGGGAAGTAAAATTGCTGTTATCCAAACTCAGAATTTTGGAATCCTCCTCTATACCTTCTTTGGAATCATCTTGTATATCCTCAGTATTAATAGAACACTTGTTGTCATTGGAAAATGTATCATCAAGTGGTTCCTCTTCCTCATTCACGTCATGAATATGTTGTCTATCTGAACGGGCTGTTGCAAGAGGCAGGTTTTTTGATTGAGCTGAAGTAGAATGTAGGAGACTCAGCTCCACACAATGTTCCTCCAAATTGATTTTCTGATTTTGTAGGTAAAGCATGGATTAAACTCAACTCCTTACTCAGTTCTTGAATCTGATTTTCCGCTATGAGGAGAGCTATTTGAGAATTTCCCAAAGTTTCTTTAACTTCTAAAAGTTCTAAAATAAGCTGATCAATCTCCTCTTCTTTCCCCCTCAAAGCAATAGAGTAAATAACACCAAGGTCAAGAAGATAATCTCTATCTGAAAGGAGGTTTAAGTAATTATTCTTCACTGCCTCCTTGGTTGTCTTAAACACATGCAAATCGGAGATTGATGAAGCCTCATCTTTACATTTATGTCTTCCCTCAAGTTGGACCTTTCAAATGTAGCTCTCTACTAACTTGTGGAAACTGTCAAAATTTGACAAGGCTGCAATGACCTTTTCTTCACCAACCTTCTGTTGGCTCTCCGAAATAAGCTTATGGGCATGTGTAAATCCATAAGCAAAGGATGTGGACTGCCATTGAAGAGTAGGGCTCTCTTCAATATCCTCTTTTGATACCCTCTCAAGATCTTCGTCTCGTAATTCCTCTTGCTAGTTATTGTTGGTCCGTGTTTCCTTTGTTAACTTATCTTCTCTCTCGATACTTTCTTTTCTATCCTTTGATTCTTCTTTCCTTGCTACTGATATGAACTTTTCGTTACCAAATCATCCTCGGCATCTAGTATACCCATAAATTGTTTGAATGCAAGCATGTCTTGTATCTCCTTAGGAAGAGAGCGATTCTAATCGTAGCTGCTCATTATTGCATCATTGAAAGTCTTAGCAGGAGGCCTCTTTCTTGTACCTGTTGACAAAGATGAAACCTTAGAGCACCCATTTCTCATTCTAGGCCATGGTATTGACCTACAACTAACCCAACAGGTTGGCAGGAACTTGGCTTTGATACCATTGAAATATCCCAAATGGATATTTGCTCTGCTACTACTATTTGTTTAATTATATAAATTATATTTTCCTGTAGATTTTTTTTTGATCTTATAGAGCTAGACAAAAGTTGCAGAAGAAGGTTGTTTCTTTTTGTATTTTTCAGAATATAAGTATTACAATGAATAAATAACAGTAACTGATAAAATAGAAGTGATAGAAATCATGTGCAGCAATACATACTATTCTGGAAATGATTCTAAAACCGTATCAACAAAGTCTGATTTATTTCAGAATAGTACCAATATAGATGTACTTCAAATAAGGTTGACGCTAGCTGAAGATGGGAACCAGCTATAGCCAAACAAGTTCAAATGATAGAGCCCAAGCTGGTGCAATAAAACAACTCCATTTTGCTGCAAATAAACACTCCAAAATTCCTCCTGTGCTATAAGAAAAAGCCAGGCTGAACCAAAGTGGCCGCCTTTCCAATAAATCCACTGCCTGCAAAGTGTGATTGCAATACTATAAATTAATTCTTTGCTGTGATCAAATTATATGCATAAGAACCTTCAAATCTGATCTTGTTGAGGGCTATGTCCCAACGAATCTACTCTCAACACTAGGGGTTTGTGTCCTAATTGAGGAATGCTTTTCCAGAGCAATGGCGTCGAAAATAGGTTGACAAAATGATAAAGATACTCATCTTTAGGTTGCCTTCTCCTTATATCCCCTCTCCAAGGCAATTTGAACCCTAAAAGAACCCTTAAGTGGATTTTATTTGAACTTTATAATATAACATTATTTTCCCAATAAATGTGTCCAAATAGAAGGAAATCATTACTTTATTAATGACAAATAGCTCCAATCATCAAATAAGTCCCGACAAGTGATAATCAAATACTATAGACTGGGCTCTTTCCAACGAGCTATCACACATAGGCAAATCGATCCAAATGGAGCCATAAAACTCCTTATTACTCCAAAATGGCTAAACAATTAGCCTTATTTAAATTATTAAAATGCTAACTTAGGAGAATATTTAAATATATTAAAATATTTCTCAAGTAGCCAAGGAACAACCCAAACACCTCTGAAACACGAAATTGAGTTTGTCACCTACTTGTAATTGATGCCGGACAACCTGGGCCAACTAGCAGTCACACCCTCAAATCTACGGATACTCCTAAAAATAAGGGAACACAGCCAAATCTCTTGAAATTGAGACTAGGGGGTGATCTCATAGAACCTCAACTTTGGAAACGTCACCACCTCCTAAAAGGTAGGAATCTCCTCCTAAAATCACGGAACTGCCTCCTAAAATCAAGGAACTGCTCTCAACTGATCTACTACTGCTTGTAATACCAAATGTTAATGCTGAAAACTTTGACTGAGTCCCTGATCACCACTGTGTTAATTCTGTAACTTGTAAACATACTGATCTGATATTAAATGATAAATATTGATCTAAGTCTTTGCATTGTTCTCTTAAGGATATTGGCTCCAATCCTTGTGTGTTAGTTTAAAACTAACTTAAACTCCTTTGTTTTGGTTTGTGTTTGAACTTACTAATTTCATGGAAAGTCGCGGACTTCTAGAGGTTAGGCAAAATAGACTTTGGAAGAGACATGTCCTTTCTAAGGACATGTCCCTTGATTTCTATATTTATTAAGGGTAAGGTTGAAGTCTTAGAGCACACAAAGAACACAAAATAGTTTGCTCCTTACTCAATATTGCCCATATACAACTTGCAGAAGAGAAGACAATTTTCAGAATTATATTTTTAATTCAAGAGAATACTTTGAAGTTATTTATAGCAAGCTACAAGGAGAGGAAGAAAGGTAGAATCTAAATCTTTGATTATGTCATAGAATTTATAGAAACTTTACATGGTATCAGAGCTCTGGTAGTTGAACCTAGGCTCTGCAAAATTTAGTAATCAGACTTTATATATTTAACATCTATCTCCTATCTTGAATGGCATACACAATCAGACCCGAGGATGGGTTTGATGGGAAAGAACACTTTGATGCCTGGAAATTCAGAATCATGATGATTCTTGAAGAAAATGATGTAAAATAATTTGTTGATAGAGCATCCAAACAACTTAGTATTGAACCTCATAATACTATATGGAGTAAAGGAAATAGAAAAGCCATTCAAATTATATTAGATGGAGTAAATAATGATATTGTACTTATGCCAACAAAACATCAGACAACATTTGATATGATGAATGCATTACTAAATGCATATGAGGTCAACAATGCAACTAGAGTTCTCGTACTGAAAAGGCAACTAAATCATATACAAATAAAGAAAGGAGAATCAATGAATTCTCACTCCTTAAGGGTTGGTGGCATTAGAGATGAACTGCCAAGTATAGGAACCATTATTAGTGACACGGAATTGACACTGATGGCTATAGATGGAATACCAGATTTGTGGGAAACTTTTGCACAAGGAATAAGTGCCACAAATAAACTTTTTGACTTCAAGAGACTTAAGGGGGATTGTCTTCAAGAAAATTAAAGGAGGGAAACTGAAAACAGAAGATGAAGAACTTCATGTTCTTAATACAAACTCCTATAAAGGCAAGAAGAAGCATTTCAAGAAAAAAATTAAAGGAGGGAAACTGAACACAAAAGATGAAGAACTTCTTGTTCTTAATACAAACTCTTATAAGGGCAAGAAGAAGCATTTCAAGAAGAAAAAGGGAAATCAAAAGAATGGCAAACCCAAGAAAGATCTATCCAAAATAGAGTGTTTCAGATGTGAAACGTTTGGACACTACAATCCAAAAAATTAAAGGAAGGAGGGAGACTGAAAACAAAAGATGAACTTCATGTTCTTAATACAAACTCTTATAAGGGCAAGAAGAGGCATTTCAAGAAGAAAAAGAGAAATCAAAAGAATGACAAACCCAAGAAAGATTATCCAAAATAAAGTGTTTCAGATGTGAAAATTTTGGACACTACAGATCTAATTGTTCTGAGAATTCTAAACAAGTGAACTGTACAAATTTTACTAGGGAAGAAGATACCTAGAAGATACCTATGATCCTGAGAATCGTGTATTGTATTCATCACTATCAAATGAAATCTCAAGTAAAGCATTGGTAATTGATAGTAGATCTTCTAGAGATATAACAGGATACAAAGAAGCACTATACTCTATATCAGAAAAGGTTAATGGCGAAGTTACCATTGGTGATAATTCAGCACATTCCATCGAAAGAATTGGAAATTGCACCTTGAAAAATTAAAATTAGGAAATTCTCTTCTCCTCAAAGGAGTACTCTACGTATCAGGAATAAAAAGAAATCTAATCTTGGTTACAACACTTGAAGATGATGGGCATAATGTTGTATTCATGGATGGTAAAGTAATAACTTGGGCAAATAACTCCTCAATTAAGAAAGAGAAGTTGATTGGTCAGAGAAAAGGATATTTGTATGAATTAAATTCAGAATCTAGTCGACCTATTCAAGCCTTAATTCATGAAGCTGCAGACATAAATGAAATATGGCATAGAAGATTAGGGCATCTAAATTTCAAAACCTTATCAACTATACCTAAACTAAATAAAGACCACTCAAGCATATGCAAAGGGTGCGCTCTGTGTAAGAACACCAAAAGTCCATTTCATGATGGTACTAGAAAAACAAATAATGTTTTGGAATTAATTCATTCAGATTTATGTGGACCTATGTTTGTTCCTTCTCTTGGAGGATTTTGGTACTATATTTTGTTCATAGATGACTTCTCTAGGAAAACATGGATATACTTCTTAAAATGCAAAGAATCAAAAGAAATCCTAAAGAGATTTAAAGAATTTAAAACATTAATTGAAAACTTATTAGGATATAAAATTAAAACTCTTAGAACTGATAATGGAGGGGAATACACCTCGGATTTGTTTAGCAGGTTTTGTAAAGAAACAAGAATTAAGAGGGAGTACAACATTCCTTATAATCCAGAACAAAACAGGGTAGCAGAAAGAAAGAATAGAACAATTGTAGAAGCTGCTAGAGCTATGATATTTGATCAAAATTTAGAATATTATCTTTGGGTAGAAGCCTCTTGTACTGTTTTCTATATTCAAAACAGAAGCCCGCATTCTTACCTTAGAGATAAAACTCCTGAAGAAGTATTTACTAAGTTTAAACCCAATATAAGTCATCTTAGGACTTTTGGGTGTCCTGTATATATCCATGTTCCAAAAGAAAAGAGAACTAAGTTAGAACCCTCTGGGAGGAAAGGTATTTTTGTAGGGTATAGTGAAACATCTAAGGCATATAGGATTTTCATACTTGGAGAGAGAAGTATTGAACTTAGTAGGGATGTTATTTTTGAAGAAGATCTAGCATTCAAAAGAGTCCTAAGTTCTGAAGAACCTTCTCCTTTATCTAGTTCTGAAAGAAATACTGAGTCTGAGCCTCAGAGGGAGAGCATAGAAGAAATTGAAGATGAAATTCAAAATCTAAATCTTGGAGAAACTCAAAATTCAAAGAAAAGACCACTTTGGGCCATTATAACAGTCAAGGAAGCACAAGACTTTGCTGCACCTTCTGGAACAGTTAGAGAAAGCAAAAGACCTAAAAGATTTTCTAGTTATACAACAAACATGAGTGATTTGTCCAAAACAGAACCAACCAATCCTTTAGATGCTATTAAACATATAGCTTGGAAAGAAGCTATGACAGAAGAATACCAATTTATTATGAAGAATGATGTTTGGGAAATTGTTCCAAGCCCTGAAAGAAAATCTGTTGTTTCTTCCAAGTGGATATTTAAAATAAAGCATGCTGCTAACAGGAGCATTGAGAAATATAAAGCTATATTTGTGGCCAGAGGATTCTCTCAGAAAGAAGGGATTGATTATGAATAAGCTTTTGCTGCTGTTGCCAGATATACCTATGTAAGAGTAGTCTTAGCAATTGCAACATCGAAGGGATGGAAAGTACATCAGATGGATGTAAAAACAACATTCATAAATGGAAAGATTACAGGAGAAGTATATTTGGAACAACCTGAAGGATTTGAAACTCATGATCCTAACATTTTTGTTTGTAGGCTCAAGAAAGCTCTCAATGGGCTTAAGTAGGCTCCAAGGGCTTGGTATGAAAGAATTGATAAGTATCTCACCGGCTTAGGATTCTCCAAAATGAAGTCGATCCAAATTTATATTGTAAAAGAGATAAAGATGATTTGGTAATTTTGATACTGTATGTTGATGATTTACTAATAACAGGTGATGATCATCTCATAGATCAATGCAAGAAAGATCTAATTAGAGAATTCAAGATGAAAGACTTGAGACTCCTTCATTGCTTCCTAGGACTGGAAGTACGGAAAAATTCTGACAATATCATACTTAAGGGAAGTATACATCAAACATTTTGAAGAGATTTGGAATGTGGAATTGCAAGTCTATGTCTTCTCCAATGGAGACTAATCTACATAAATTTAAAGAAGCAACAACAGAATCACCTTCCATAGATTCTACTCTCTACAGACAGATGATTGAGTCCCTTATGTACTTAGTAAATACAAGACCTGATGTTTGCTATGCTGTTAATGCCTTACGCTAGTTTATGTGTGAGCCAAAGGAGGTTCACCTAGTTGCAGTTAAACACATTATGAGATACTTACAAAGCGCTCTCAATCTTGGACTAAAATATGAGAAAGTTGGCTTAGATTTACATGGATTCACTGACTCAGATTGGGGTGGAAGTGTTAAAGACAAGAAAAGTACTTTAGGATGCTGTTTCAGTTTAGGATCAGCAATGATATCTTGGATATGCAAAAAACAGTGTTTAGTAGCTCAAAGCTCCACAAAAGCCGAAATCATTGTAGCAACAATGGCCTTTCGAGAGGCAGCTTGGCTAAGGAAGTTACTTGTGGGATTATTTAGTCAAGCCATGAATTCTACAATTATTCATTGTGATAATCAGAGTTCCATCAAGCTTTTGGTGAATTCAGTTTTTCATGACAGGTTCAAGCATATTGAAATTCCTTACCATTATGTAAGAGATATGGTAGACAGGAATTCTGTAAAATTATAATACATTTGCACTACAGATCAAATAGTAGACATACCAAACCTCTATTTAGAGTGAAGATAGACCACTTTAGGAGAAGACTTGGTATGGTTGAATTGTAATCCATTTGTATTCTTTAAATTATTAATAAAATAATTTTATTGTTAGGCTATTGATTGTTATGGGCTCCATTGTAGAAGTTGAGAAATCCAACTTCACAGATCCTTAAGAACACTTGCATGCAAATATCCTGCAATGAAGAGAAGCCAGAAAACGGAAAAAGCAAAGCTTAGAAGTTCTAAAAAATGTGAGAGTGAAAAATGAATTCTAAGTTATGAAAACAAAAATACAAAAGTTCAACCTTTTAAGGTGAACGAAACCCTAAAGGAAAGAAAGCTAGGTTTGCACATTATAATTAATATAAAATATTAATTATATGCACCTAAGAGGGCTAAAGCACCTAGAGTAATAAATAACTTACTCTAACACCCCCCCTTAAGCGAAGCTTAGGAGGAAGCTAACCTAGCAAAGCTATGAAAGCAGGAAAAATGGGTCCCGACAACAAGGCCGGATCAGGTACCCAAAACAAAGAAATCTCTGTAAACTGGAGACAAAGGAGAAAATCCAGTGGGAAAAACCCCTCTCCAAAAAGAGATAGAACAAACATGCTGAAAAAAAATAGAAATTTTATGGCTCAAGAGACTCTCTCAAAACCATAAACAACCCTCCCATGAGAGAGAGATGAGACAACAAAGCCCCCCCAGAATGATGAAGTCCTTGTAGAAATAAACGAACCAATGAAACTCCAATGTGGAAGAAACAAGGGCACAGAACAAGGAAACCACTGAATGATAGGAAGGCCTAACTGATGCTCAAAGGAGTAGACATAAGGATCTTGAAAAGGAATCCCCAAAGTAGGTGTGCTAACACTGTCATGAAAGAGGAGATGAATGTCCTCTATGGAATCCGCAACAAGTGCTCCTGAAGGCTCGATGAGTGGAGCTGGGGAGTCCAGCAGAGTTGAAGAAGAAAAGACTTCAACGCAATGAGGTGTGGTGATCTCAGGAACAATACAAAGGTTCACGTGTCCTGATTGCACCACATGATGCTCTCGCGAAAGAGAAGTATGCTTCGATGATGGAGATGGTGGACCAAAGTGCGAGAAGGTGTAGAGACGGGTGGTATGATCAACTGTCCCTGAAGCAATAAAGCCTCCTGTTGCACTATCCCGAATGTAGACTGAATCTGCAGTGAACTCAACTGTCTTCCCTGATCCACTGTGTGTAATCTGATACATCGAGAGAAGGTTTGCAAAGAGAGATGGAACATACAATACATCATGGAATGTGCCATCCTGAATGCAAATTGAACCTTTCCCACAGACTGTTAGAGCAGTGTTATTCCCCATGAGAATATGAGGAATCAGAGAAGCCTCAATAGAGGAGAAGACCTCTTGAGAATATGCCATATGGTGAGAAGCACCTGAATCCAGTATCTAAGGGGCTTGGGAAGGGAAGGCAATGGAAGCCCGTAATGCATGACCCTGTCCAAAATCCGGTGAAGATGTCAAAGAGGTGGAAGAAGACTGAAAAGCAGACCCCTGTGAGGTAGAAGAGGATGGGGATGAAATAGAGCTCTTTTGAAGAAGGGCTTGCAAATCTGCAATCTGTTTCTCATAGCCATCAAATCTCTTCTGAAAACAATGTGCCTCATCATGAGCTCCTTTCTGACAATAGGAACAAGGAGGAGTCTCAATCTTCTTTTTCTCCTTCTTCTTAGAAGAAGAGGATGGATCAGTAGAGTGCTGAGAAGAGGAATCAGATATTTGCTTCGACTTTTGCTCCTGTGTACCCTTGGCAAGTAATGCCTGTGATGGTGAACCTATAAGTGAATCCATCTGAGTGAGCTTGGATTGCTCACGAGTTAACCTGTCACAGAAAATCTCAAAAGAGGGCATCTAATGTCTGTTACCCAAGGCATCCATAGTGGAGTAGAAAGTAGAAGAAAAGATCTAATATTGTCCTCGCAACTTTGAGAGTATCAAAAAAATACACTCATCATTTGTTTTGTTTCTACCACATCCCTGCAAAACTGTGCGCAGAGATTTGAACTTCATCAAGAAGTCCTCAATGGTGGGAAAGCTGTCAGGTGTCAAAGAAGTCAACTCTGCATCAAGTTAAGTGCCCGGAACTCATTCACTTGACCAAACAAAGTCTGAAATTTGAGCCAATAAGCCCGTGGAGTAGTCAAACCATCCAAGTGAAATAACAGACTATTTGAAATATTGAGTGCAATTAGTCCCATGGCTTTGTCCATTTTGTTCCTGTGCTGTAGAACCTCAAAAGGGCGCGTAAGAACTGGTTGGTTCGCATCGAGGCAGGACCATAAGCCTCTTGACATGAGAAGCCTGGTCATCTGTGTCTTCCAAGTGTGATAGTTGTGTGGTGTGAGCCGGATCACAGAAGGATCCAACATTGAGAGAAAGAAAAGACGGAAGTAGAAGAGTCTGATTCTGAAGCAAATTACAGAATAGAAAATGCTCCCCCCCATAACGAATAAAAAATATCCCCCAAAACCAAAGCAACAACTATGAAAAAACACAAAAACTGAGAAAAGAACCTGGAATTCGGATGCAGAGAAGAAGAAAACAAAAGCCTCTACTTCAACGCCAAATTTGGAAGCTCAAACGAACTCGGAATCACACGAAACCAACACCATTGTCTCCGTCTCTGAGTCAGCTTTCCGGCGCTTCTTTCGGATTGCAAAAATACGTCCGTACGACCTCCCGGAGGGGTAAAATTTTTTTCCTAGATGCCCCGAAGTCAAACTGACAAGTTTTATATGTATTTTGACTGCAAATGGCCTTCCGGATCCAATGTTGGCGTTCGTTTGAGCCCAAAGTGCCCTGAAAATTCACCCTTCACCCTTTTGAAGAAAAAAACTCCGAAAAAGCTGGGGTTTCTGACTGTGAATCGTGGCTTCGAGAATCATCAGACGAGGAAGCAGCAGGGAGGCTCTGATACCATGTAGAAGTTGAGAAATCCAACTTTACAGATCCTCAAGAACACCTGCATGCAAATATCCTGCAATGAAGAGAAGCCAAAAAACGGAAAAAGCAGAGCTTAGAAGTTCTCAAAAATGTGAGAGCGAAAAATGAATTCTAAGTTATGAAAACAAAAATACAAAAGTTCAACCTTTTAAGGTGAACGAAACCCTAAAGGAAAGAAAGCTAGGTTTGCACATTATAATTAATATAAAATATTAATTATATGCACCTAAGAGAGCTAAAGCACTTAGAGTAATGAATAACTTACTCTAACATCCACCATTTGTATTCATTATTTAAGAGGTGAGGACCTTTGAGATAATGAACACTTGTATAAAAGACATTATGAGAGATGGCTATCTCTTTGATAATGTGCTAAACAATAGAGTTCTACTGTAAGATCTAGATGAGTTCAAGATCATATTGTGATTTAGACATTGCTATGTTTATAAGTCACAATTTGAATAAAGGAAGAATTTTATTATTCTCTGGGGTTTATCCTGTATTCTGGTAGATCTTAACTTAGGATCATGTTGTGATATAGGAATACCAATCTCTATGAGTCATAACTTGGATAAATGAAGAACTTAAATTATTCTTTAGATTTATCTTGTATATTGTATTCTTTGCAATACTGTTATCACTAGTAGCAATGATTTGTCATATCATAGGTTTAGTAATATGACATTGTATCACATGTTCTATGACACCACATGCTAAGAAGATTCAGATAGATATAGAGTATGAATTCTTGCTTATTCATCTTTATTGATGTTGGTAGATATGATATCTCTCAGTATGATTATCGAGTTAAGAGGGAGTGTTAATTCTGTAACTTGTAAACATACTAATCGGATAACAAATCGGTCTGATTTGATATGACATGATATATATTGATCTAAGTCTTTGCATTGTTCTCTTCAGGATATCGACGCCAATCCTTGTGTGTTAGTTTAAAATTGACTTAAACTCCTTTGTTTTGGTTTGTGTTTAAACTTACTAATTTCATGGAAAGTCGCCGACTTCTAGAGGTTAGGCAAAATCCCTTGATTTCTATATTTATTAAGGGTAAGGTTGAAGTCTAAGAGCACACAAAGAACACAAAATAGTTTGCTTCTTAGTCAATACTGCCCATATACAACTTGTAGAAGAGAACACTGTTTTCAGAATTATATTTCTAATTCAAGACAATACTTTGAAGTTATTCACAACAAGCTACAAGGAGAGGAAGAAAGATAGAATCTAAATCTCTGATTAAGTCATAGATTTTGTAGAAACTTTACACACTATCAGCCTACGAGACTCCATAATAGGCTACCTCTCATGTCACTGCTAGATAGAGCTAAAGAGAGGACATGACAAAATGCCCCACATGGTGCACCTTATTCCAAATCAATTAATCTAAGGCGTTTGAGTAATTTACAATGTCTTCATGATGAAATTACTGGCATCTCTACAACATGCTACTTTCAAAATGGACCTATTTGTACTAAAAAGTGAATAACTAAATTACTCTGTGTGATTGTGGAGTCAAGATGTTACCAAGAGGAAAATTAATGAAGAGAATCCATGAAAAAAGATTCCAATGGTGACTAGTTTTTAAAAGCTTGCTTTTTCCCTTCATCCATAAGCATTGATGATGAAGATTTGAATTTTCCATCTGCCTTGTAGCGAAGCTCAATTTTCATGATAAAGGGACAACGTTCATGGCAATACTAACTGCATATCACTTGTTTGCTTAAGAAGGTAAAGTCTCTAAAGCATTTGCTGAAACATTTAATGATTTAGTTGTTGCAAAAGTAGAAGACAATATTATTCTATCAGATATTGGAGTAACTATTACAATGAGCTTCTTATGCTTCTATAGAGTTTGGGAGATGTAACCAACAAGAATAAATGTGAGACTTGTCTTAGATTCTAAATGCTAAAAGTAGTACTACTAACAAATCATTTGAAGTCATTATGGTGACTATTACAAAGGTAAGCCTTATATTCTAACACTAGTTATCCCTATTGAGATAGGAGGCATTATTTGCATCATGAACTAAGATGCATAAGGTGATTTCCTCTTTCCATTCAAAGGATTGTTGATGGACCCCCACTAGACACAATTGAAAAAATAAATACGACTAGATGGGAAGCAATGTCTTTGATTTGAAGTTGACACATCTTTAGCATCTTATATCATAAAGACATGTATGAAAGATCCATTGCCAAATCTATATTCTTTGTCGCAACATGTCAAGAGTGGGTCATCCCTTCAAGATACAATGATTTTTCTATCGGGCTTTGATCCATTCTTATCTTCAAAATCTACCAAGAACATCAACAGGGAGCCAAAGGTTAGGAATTTAATGCTTGTCGGTAAGATAGAAATAGAGAGGGTATATCAAAAGGAGGGATATTGGTTAAGGACAAAAAAATGATGGAATTCTAGGAAAATCAATTTGCCTAAAAATCCACTACCCCTTGGAGATGATCCAATGGTGGAAAATGACATGCATTCATCTTACTACTCCTTTTAGTGGGATAGTAATGCATGGTTAGATAAGTTGTTAGTAGAAGTTTTATTTAATCATGTTTTAGAGGATCTGGCTTTTGGAAGTTACTAATGTACATATTGAAGAGAAATAGTGGGAGCAAAAAACTTCCCTAATGCCCATTGTAGTTGGAAGTATGAGTAGTGGGAAATTTCTTGAACAACTTCAATCTTTTCTAGATACAAGTTTATAGATGACTCAGTGATGGAATCTAGGCAGGCCATGAGAGACAATGACCAAATTATTTATGCAAAAGTCACTCTTTCAGTGGATGGCATATGCCCCCAAGACTTCTGTATATATCTTCATTTGCTTGAAAGCTTTCTACATATGGAAGAAAAGTTTTGGAAACCAATGCACATCCTGTTGTTTGTCACGAGTTTCTTAAAATTTTATCTCATGTATTTGTTTTAGCCTTGGAACTTGATAAGAATTGTGTGGTGGTTTTTGAGGCAATAGCTAATGATGGAAACTCGATTCAAATGGAGGGGCTGTTACTTTTCCTATGTTATTAATGACTTCATCTAGTCATGTGTTCCTTTTTTCCACAGAGAAGCAGGTAATGTCTTTTCGATTATCTGTGATACAATGTTTTTCCCTGCAACATAATGCATTTTCCTATTGTTTTGTTACAGTTTCATATAAACTTTATTTCTCATAGAAAAGACACTGATCAGCTATTTCCTAGACATTTCAAAGTTGTCCTATGGTCCATTTACGTCTTGGGGTCCTAGGAAGAGCAATTGTTCAACGTCGGTACTCACATGAAACTTTGCCTAGGTTGATGTTAGTAATCAGTAATCGTGTTATTCTTGTCCGTTCTTATGTCAATTAAATTGTCCTTACTTTCAAACCAGGCCTTGGTCTATTTTTCCAGCTGATGATACTTGTAGATTGCTCATGGATAAGAAAATCTTGATGAAGGAGATCAAGCTTTCAATAGTTTGGTAGCTCCAAAACAAGAAGGATAAAATGTTGATGGTTTGGATTTGAATGGAGAATGTTGGCGAAGTGACAAAGGAAGTACACCAAGAGAAATATGCATCAAGTAAAAATTTGTACAGATTGTCTAGCAATGCCTGCTAAAAAGCTCAATAAAGATGACAAAGCTCGTCATAAAATACTGCTGCAAGGATTAACACTTTTGAGAATCCACAAGAGTTCAAAACTTCACAATGAGTGGTAGAAGACTAAAAAATGACAATCAGCATGTAAGGCAAAAGGCAAAAAACATATGATGCTTTTAAAATAGTATTGTTCTGGTAAATTGCAACTTATGTAGTAGCAGATGAGAAGGGAATTTAACCAATTTTGTGAAGAAACACAACTATTGAAAATTGCAGTTTTCAAGTGTTATACACTTATAACCATACTTGAAAAACTCACCAACAGCAAAAAATTACCAAGGTCTGAAGAAAACTTGGAAACTCAAAAAATTGCTTAAATTTCATTAGAAATGCATTTATGTTGCAAAATTCAACAATGAGATGCATCCAATGATTCAATAAATGAGTACATAAGATAAATGGTTATATTTGATTGATTTAAATGCAAATTGTGTACAAAATGGAATCCTCGTGTGCAATCCAATGATTCAATAAATGAGTACATAAGAGAAACAAGCTGAGTATAGTTATATTTGATTGATTTAAATGCAAATTGGGTACAAAATGGAATCCTTGTGTGGAATGCTGATGGCTGATAGTCTGAAACAGAATTAAAATTGCAAATTGGTTTTGCAAAATTAAAAGTAAATACTTCATTAAAACTAATTACATCTTTCTCTTGCCAGATCTAGTAAAAACTCGGGGAGAGGTATAACTGTATGATCTAGTCCTAGGAGTCCATTGTGACTGCGCTGCCTTGCTCATCGTTATAGGTTGTGGCTCGACCTCTATCTTGGATGTAGGCTTCTGGCATTAGTGATAACTCATCATTATCCTCAACCTCCTCATCCACCTCAATGTCATCCAATGTGAATCCAAATCCACCGGCCATCTCCTCCATTGCCTGCCTCTCCAAATCATAGAAGTCATCCTTGGTATACAATGGAGGTTGGTTCTGCACTATTTAATCACTATAAGGGTCCATATCATCCAAATCAATTTGACCGCCTAATATTTCCTCTACCTTGCACACAACCGAAGTTTATATTGCACAAAGACAAGGTCATTGAGGCATTTATGAGTTAACTCATTCCCCCTCTTTGTATGGGTGGCCTCGAACAAGCGCTAATTGCACTCTCAGCTGGATGTACTACACATCTTCACTCTCACTGCAAATGAACTTGTAGAAGGCTGGGAGGGTGTTTTTTCACAGGAGCAGCAGAAAGAATTCATCAAAATGAATTTAGAATGAGCTGTTTTATATCCGAGGCATTATATTCTTCTACAGCCGGCAAAAACTTTTCGAGTGGTGCAAATTTTTGGTAGAAATTCTTGCCATGCAAAGAGTAAAAATTGCAATTTTTTAAAAACTTATTGAGTTTATGGGGAATTTTTCTACTACAGTTATAAGTATAGTAAATCATGACTTAAGATGGCAGATAAGCTAGAAATATGTGCTATAAAGAAAACACCTGAAAGAATGGAAAGGGACAGTTCAGGTAGGAAAGGGAGCCCAATTAGTAATGACTTGAAACATAAGGAAAATTGCATTGGTAATGTCAACCAAAAATGCAACCAAGGGAAAACAAATCAGCTCAGATCCATTGCAAATGTTTATATTGAAGTTTTAAAGCAAAATGCAGTCAAAAGGATGCTGCTATCAAAGAGTAGGAAGATGAAATCTTATGTCACACTATTTTTCAATGATTATTTCCTCATTTTTATGGACGAGGATGGGTTTATCTTTAAAAGCATTCTATTTCATTATTATATGAAATAAATGTCTCAAACACATTATAGAATAAGGGGAGTCGATGCAAATTTGTAAAATATGTTAGTTTTATGTTTATTTAGATCTTAGGGAGGTCTGCTTACAATCAGATAAATTGTTCTACTGTACACTGTTCCATTGAGTGAAACTTATCGAGTTTATGGGGAATTTTTCTACTACAGTTATAAATATAGTAAATCATGACTTAAGATGGCAGATGAGTTGGAAATATGTGCTATAGAGAAAACACCTGAAAGAATGGAAAGGGACAGTTCAGGTAGGAAAGGGAGCCCAATTAGTAATGGCTTGAAACATAAGGAAAATTGCATTGGTAATGTCAGCCAAAAATGCAACCAAGGGAAAACAAATTAGCTCAGATCCATTGCAAATGTTTATATTGAAGTTTTAAAGCAAAATGCAGTCAAAAGGATGCTGCTATCAAAGAGTAGGAAGATGAAATCTTATGTCACACTATTTTTGAATGATTTATTTCCTCATTTTTATGGACGAGGATGGGTTTATCTTTAAAAGCATTCTATTGCATTATTATATGAAATAAATGTCTCAAACACATTATAGAATAAGGGGAGTGGATGCAAATTTGTAAAATATGTCAGTTTTATGTTTATTTAGATCTTAGGGAGGTCTTCCTACAATCAGATAAATTGTTCTACTGTACACTGTTCCAGTGAGTGCTGTCTTGAATGAGACGAATTAAAATGCAAACACGTGGTAACTGTCTTGAGATACTTTGAAACACTTTAAGGCTGGTGTGAGTGGGAAGGGTATGCATAGTTTTGGTGTATGGTAAAATGTTCTAAGACACATCAAGTTTGGAGAATGTCAAGCACTAGACATTTCAAAGGTCTTGAAAATATAATCACAACATATTGTTTTTTTAATCTTGAATGTACTTTCTTTTAACTATGTTGAGATTAGCTATCTCAATTTATAGTTTGTTTGGATAATCTACCTTAAGAAACAATGAAGAACCTTATATTCAAGGCAAGCACAATGAATCTCTGTCCTTGGAAATTCCTACTAAGAAAACATGGCATTTGACACCACCTTCTAGTTAACTTTGTGTTGGCAGTAGCCAGCAACCATAGGGGCACTTAGTAATGGTTGTTGCATTGACAGTGGGAGGAGGCTCATAGTGACCGAGTTCTTGCTTGGACTTGATTTTCTGTTCTACACAAACATTTGATAGTTAGGCTAATGACTGGAAGTTTTTCAAAATGTATCTGATTTAGTCATTAAGGGGTGGGGTTCAAAGGACAGGATATGGTACTAGATGTATAAGATATTGTTTAATATTGTTAGTAAGTGTTAGCCTTTTGTTAGGACTTCATTTTTATTGTAGTGGTTTTGGTTTCTCTATAAATAGTTTACTTCTTGACTATATACACAAGGCTATAGTATTGTTAATCAGCCTGTGCAATAAAACTAATTTGCTACTATCATCTCTTATGCATTCTAAATGCAATATTGGTTGCTTATGTTTACTTTTTAAATTTATGTACTAACTATCTTACTTGTCAGGTTTTTTGATTCAGTTTTTTGGGCTGAGTTCTGGGCAAGTTTGGGATCTATATGGGATTTACTAGTGTTTGAATTTGGTCATTAAGGGACTGGCTTACTGAGGTGGCCTAGCCTTTGCTATAGTGATGATGCCTAGTTTTTTGGGCATGTTTGGGATGTATATGGGATTTACTAGTGTTAGAATTTGTCATTAAGGGACTGGCTTACTGAAGTGACATAGCCTTTGCTTTAGTGATGATGCCAAGATTTCAGTTTGGGTTTGATTCCTTGAAGATGAACACCATTTTTCTTGAGGCCCCGTTTCAATTCTCTAAGTTGTTCATTCGCTTTAAAAATCGTAACATAGATAACTCTAATCATGCTTTTTAATGATATGAATCATTAATCAGCATTTGATTGATAACTTTGTAGCTGAAAGTGCTCTTTGCCTTACTATATCTCAAGTTATGTGAAGCAATTATCCTCTCTCTTATTGCGCATAGTAATTGGTAAAGTATTTGATGTGTTAACAAAAGATCAAATAGATCATTATAAAGAATTTTACAAATTCACAAAACAGAAAGTTCTAATAAGAAACTTAATAGGATCGAGTAATCAATCTTATCTAAGTAATACAAAAGATAATAATATTCTAATATCCTCCCTTAATGGTCCATTTGTCCACAACACCAAGCTGCCCCTTGAATTTAACAAACTTATTTGGAGCAAGAGGCTTGGTGAGAATGTCTGTAGTCTGATCCGATTTTGGAACATACTGCAAGTAAACTGTCCTGACTTTAACCATTTTTCAGATGTAATTACAATGAACGTCCACATGTTTGGTTCTTTCAAGGAAGATCGGGTTTTTGGCTAGTTTGACCGTTCCCTAATTATTAGAGAGCAAGGGAGTTGGGCCTACTTGAGATAAATGCATATCTGCAAGCATCTGATGATGCCAAGCTGCATCACAAGCTGCCTTAACAACTCCTCGATACTCTGCTGCTGTGGAGGAGAGTGAGATTGCACACTACTTCTTACTAGTCCAAGTGACTACATCAGATCCCAAACTTAACACATGTCCAAATATTGATGTCTTATCATCCACCGAACTTGCCCAATCTAAATCTGTGAACTCATCATCTCTAGAATCATGACTCCTAGTATAAAGAAGCCCATAACCAGAGGTGCCCTTTATATGATGTGGCACATGCTTCGCTACTACCCGATGATCAACCTTGGGGGTTGCAATGAAGTGTGATATGTAGCTCACTGCAAAACTAAGATCAGGTCTAGTGACAATGAGATAGATGAGACGACCCACTAGTTGCTTGCATGGGGTTTCATCAACATGAGGAGAATCAAACTTCGGTGACAATGTCAACACTTTCTCCATAAGTGTGGAAGCAGGTTTACAATCTTGCATATGAAACTTGTCGAACAAGTTCGTGACATACTTAGAATGAGAAATAAAGATGCTACTATTAGCCTTCCAAACCTCAACACCTAAACAATAATAGATAAGCTCCAAATCTATCATATCAAAACCCTTGCACGGATCTTCTTTGATCTTTGCAATCGAATGTACTAAACTGCCAGTGATGATCATCTCATCCGCGTAAACAACAAGAAAGAGAATATCATCACTAGAGCGTTTCATATATAGATTACTGTCAGAAGGGCAACACTGAAAACTATGAGCCACAATGTATTGATCAATCTTTATATATCACACTTAAGGGGCTTGTTTGAGTCCATAGAGTGCTTTCTTGAGTCTACAAACTTGGTGCTCTTTGCCGACAACCTTGAAACCAGAAGGTTGTGTAATGTAGACTTTTCTTCTTGCAACTCACCGTTGAGGAAGGCACTCTTAACATCCATTTAATAGATTTTCCATCCAAACAAAGCTGCTATGGCGAGAAGATGAGATAAATTTGTTAATGTCCAACAAGAGACAAGGTCTAACGGACTTAAACCTATACAACAAGGCAACAACTAGCTACGGGAGCACCAAATGATGCTTGCAGAAAGAATGAAAAAGAGAGCAAAGAGCTGAACAAGGAGAGACTACAAGCTCCTCGGAGGGGAAAAGTAATCCAAAATTGAAGGATACGGTCCGGGGCTAGGGTGAGCCCCAGGTAGGCTTGGTGAATTGTTGGAGATATGATGATGCTGTTGAATGTATCCTTTGAAAGACAAATTGTACTCATCTTGGCAGTATAAGCAAAACTCTCCTCATAATCAATGCCCTCCCACTGTGTGAATGCTTGAGCAACTAATCTGGCCTTGTACTTATCTAAGGCACCATCTGCATAATACTTGACCTTATAGACCCATTTGCAGCTAATGGGTTTCTTTTGTCGAGGAAGATCAAAGAGAACCGTGTGTGATTCTTCCCAAGACTCTGGTATTACACATCCATACCTTGCCCCCTCTTGTGGGTCCCTTTTGCCTCTTTGAGTGCCCCACGCTCATAAATACTTTGAAGGTTGGTCATGAGAGAAAAGTTAACTGTATTTTGCTGCTTTGCCCTTATTTCTAGAAGATCTATCCTTAATGAGCTCATTAGGATGAAGATTACCGATCATTTTAGCTCACTATTTAGGTCGTAGAGTAGATGTGCCAACATCAGGAGGAGAAATAATTGGAGTTGGAGGTGGAAGAGGATCTACAATTTGTGGAAGATTAGCATCAGCCCAAGGAAAGTCAGGTAGTGCATCATCCAATTGAGGTTTTGCATCATCCCTCCCATCAGGTGGTCCTAATGGAAGACAAACACGCAAATCAAAGGCCTTCAAAGGGTGATGCTCAAAATGTTGCTCAGATGAGGAAGAGAGAAAGGGTCCTCATTCTTCATCAAAGACAACATCTCGACTGAAGATAAGATGATCAACCGATATGCCTTATGGTTGCATACCTTGTAAACATAAGTTTCTGACCCTTGGAATTCAACTTGGAGCGTTCGACATCTAGAATCCAAATATATGCCAAAGAGCCAAAAACTTTGACATGGCTGATCCTAGGTTTTTGACCAATCCAAGCTTCGTCAGGAGTCTTCCCCTTAACCGCATGTGTCAGAGATTGATTAAGGAGATACGATTAAGGAGTATACCACAGTAAACACTACTTGTGCCCAATATTTCTTAGGAACATTTTTATGTTCCGTCATAGACCTAGGTATTTCTATAATGGTGCGGTTGTGTCGCTCTACAGTGTTGTTTTGTTGAGGGGTGTATGAGGTGGTCATCTAGTGTTTTATGCTGTGTGTACCACAAAAAGTGGAGAAAGCAGTAGAGCAAAAGTCCCACCTTCCCCATTATTAGACCTAAGAGATATACATTTATAATAGAACAACCAGACACTTTTTCTACGAACGCCTAAATTTCTGAAATACAATAAATGCATTTGATTTTTATTTAAGAAAGTACGCTCAAATTTTTCTATTGAAATCATCAACAAAAACTAAGAAATACCTGCATCGAGTAATAAAAGGAGTATTAGTTGGACCACATGCGTCAACATGGCCCAACTGTGTTACCTTAGGGGCTCGACCTGAGTCACCATCCTTGAATGACATCTTGTGTTGCTTTCCAGCCCGACAAGCTCCACAAACTCGCTGATTCTGAGTTTGAATGTCAGGTAGGCCAAGTGCTGAATCATGTCGAACAAGTTGAGCAAGGTAGTGAATGTTTAGGTGACCTTATTGCTGATGTCAAAGAATATTGATAGATGAAGATTTTGCTATGAAGGCATGCTCAAGAGAATCGCCAGTGTGCACGAATAAACCATGATACTCAATGACAACAGCTACACTAGTATGTGTCATACGATCAACAATTGAACACTTGTGTGTATTGAGTGCCACATCAAGTTGAGAAGAATGCTATATGATCTGATTTATTGAGAGTGGGTAAAGTTCCATGCCAGAATGTAGTGTACATCGAGGAAAATGAGATTCCTCCCACTAGACTGTATCTGAACATTGCCCGTGCCGACAATAGTAAACTCTTCCCCTCCAAATATAACTGAATTAGTAAAGGGAGAGAAATCTATAAACCAATCACGCTTGTGATTCAAATGCCAAGAAGCACCAGAATCTATATACCAAGCAGAAGATTTTACACGATTTGCAGGTATTTTAGCCATGAAGGCATAAAAGGTAGATTCTTTCTGCTTTGTATGCTCAACAACTTTGGCTTTAGGTTGAAACCCTCCCTACTTCTGCTGTTTAGAAGCCAACTAATTGCAACAATTCTTGAGCAAATGGCCATATTTGTGATAGTAGTTACATTGCACCTTCTTCTTTGAACCATCTTGAGACTGATTGGAGCCATATTACTGAGATGACAGAGAGTGCTGAGATTTGCCTTTATTCTTTCAAAAGAATTTAGCTGAGAAGGCTTGCTTTGAGGTAGATGAGGTGGTAATGGTACCAAATTGTTGTTTCCAAAATCTTGTTGCAGAATTTTGGTACATAACTTTGGAAACTTCAAATCAATGTTAGTGGAAGTAATGTTGATAGTTTCTATAAAGTGCTCATAAGATTTTGGTAGAGTCTTCAAGGTGATGACTGCCATATCTTCTTCCTCCATTTTCCAACCAATAGCTTCAAGTTGATCTCGAATGTCCTTAATCTTTGTGAGATGCTCTTGTAAAGATAAGTGTTCATCCATTGTGATGGAGAATAACTGGTTCTTTAGAGAGAACTCTCGACTTTTGTTGGATATCTCATGCAACTCCTTTAGATGCTTCTAGATGTCAATTGTAGAGTTGCTAGAAGGAATTTAAGGCAACTGGTCCTCTGTGACAAAGAGCTTGAGAAGCATGACAACTTCTTATTCCAATGATCAAACTTGTCCCGATCTACTTGGACTGTGGTAGGATGAGTTTCCCAAAACAATTGTCTCAAGGTGGCGATATTCAAAGATTGTTAGCATCTGTTGCTTCCAGGTGTTATAATTTTGCCGTTGAATCTTTGATTACCCGCCAACATTAAGTTCGTCAATGACGCCATTTGCCATGTTTCCCAATCCATAGAAAACAAAAAATAAAGAAGAGGCGATGGCATGGATTTCGAGAAGTAAATTCTGTTGACCCCAAAAAATTTGACAAAGACCCAGAGGAGATCTCAAAAAATGAAAGAATCTGTAATCAAAATAAAATTGCGACTGGTACAAAATTGGAGGCACAGAAACCAAGCTACCTAGGAAATTACAACAATGATCCAGCTGAGATCTAGGAAAACCTGTGAAGGATTTGGAAGCAGATTTCAAAGCTATCAAAAAATCATTGAGTTTTGAATGAAACCCTAGCCCAGTGATTTAAAAATCTGCAACTGAAGAAAATGCTAAACAAATCTTCAAAATTGAAGCTTAGAAACTTTAGAGAGGGAAAGATGTCGTTTTCAACAGAAATGACCTAAGTGAAGGTCGAAACGGTGAATATTCTTCAAGCCAAAAAACAAAGACCAACAACCCTTATTGTTTCAGACGTGAGCAAAAAATGGCATTAAGAATAGTCGTAGCAGGTTGAGAGGAGTCGCGTGGACACAAAGTTGTCTGCAACCAAGAAATTGCAGATGGGATGTAGAAAATCGTTACCAAATGGTGTCGAAAAAGGAAACAATGTCCATTGAAGTTGTTTGTAGAGAAAACTCTGATAAAAACAAAAAATGATGACCCAAAAAATTTCTTTTTCAGAAATCTAGAATTTTTCCTGCTAAAAAGAAACAATGTCCTAGTATCTACAATGTCAATCTTGTTGCAAACCCTAGCCAAGTTCTTAAAAAAATTCTTGCAAATAAATCTTAGAGACTACTTTTGAATTTTTTTAGACATGTGATTTAAGAAATTATAAATATTTCGAAAAGAAAAGAGAAGCTTTAATACCATATTACGCAAAGTAATCTCTATAATATTTGATGTATTAACAAATGATCGAATAGATGATTATAAAGAAGTTTACAAATCTACAAAATAGAAAGTTTCTAATAAGAAACTTAAGAGGATCGAGCAATTAATCTTATCAACTAAATTACATTATATGCAAAAGATGACCATTAATGTAATAAAATAACAATATTCTTCTCTTTCTCCTCTATTGGATATCCTCCTAAAAGTAGTTTGATATGCAGTGATTCCTTGAGAAAATCAGCTATTTTGGTTCCGTGTAGGAGATGAAAGCAAAAGGTTGATAACATGAATTGTATTAAGAAGCTGTTTTCACAATCTCAAATGGCTAGTGGCCAAGCCATTCACAGATACATCCAATAGGATTTAAAAGCTATAAATTCATCCATCATGAGATTTGTAATTCTCATAATTCTCGGCTTCATTCTAAGTGGATGAGATTGAAGCCTAGCCTACTGTAGTGATCAAATCTCATATGGCACATGGAGCCACATCCAAGGGGGAGTTACAAAGCAGTTTGATATCTTCAGTTGTGCTCAACTGTGGGAATCATCAATCAGCATTTGATTGATAAGTTTGCAACTAAAAGGCTACTTTGCCTTGTTACATTTCAATTTCAATTTATGTGATGCATGCATCTTCTCTTCCCCTCGATGTATACCCTCCTAAAAGTAGTTTGAAATGCAGTAATTTCTTGAGAAAATAGCCATGTTTTTGTTCTGTACATAGATGAAAGCAGAAGCTTGATCACATGATATGCATTAACAAGCAGTTTTCATGATCTCAGATGGCTAGTGGTCAGGGCCTTCACTATTGCATCCTATAGGATGCAAAATCTACAAACATGCCACCCTTGAGATTTATAGTTCTCAGATTCATTGTGAGTGGATGAGGTTGAAGCCTAAGCTACTGTCATAATCAAATCTCATATGGTATGTGGAGCCATATTAATCCAAGGGTGAATTATGAGACAGTTGGATATCTTCCACTGTGCTTATGTAACAACTGGTTTTCTTCTAACTAACTTCATCATTAAACTAACTGAATTATATTTCATATTCACATGACATAGGACTCAATAACGGTTTAAAAACTGAATATTAAGTCTACATTGCTTTTCTATTCTATCAAGATTATCATTAGCTAATAATTTATAAAATCAGTTGAAAATAAATACTGAACTGTTTATAGTTGACTGAAATGGAAATGCAGATTTAAATGCACATGATCAACTAACTAATTTCAAGAAAGTATCTAACTTTACAGTAAATGATTCTTAAAGCTTGAAAAGAAAATACTAAACTTACAGGTTAAATAGAACATATAGTCGTTATTTATGAATCTTCCATAATTGGTTGTCCAAGCTCTGGCTTTGGTGAGAGGAGAAGCATTATTGTTGTGACCACCAATCACAACACGCCCAAGCCTGGGACCCCCTTTTGTTTTAATTTGCCAACTGTTTCCTTTTTCTACGGAGCGCAAGTTAGCCGTTTGCTAGGAATGGTCAAACTGGATGAAATCTTAGATGGTTTTAAAACTACGCCTTTAACTCTCTTTGCAGCGGGATTTTAAGATAGTCATGGAATGTTGGAAAAGGACAAAATCCGTTAGTTTAGAAAAATCCCAACCCTGCAAATCATGGAGCGTAATTTTAAGGTAGTGAAGGATATTGTGGAGAGGATAAAATCCTTCATTCCATAAAAATCCCGCTTTCCATAAAGCGTGGAGCGCAAGTCAGCAGGAGTCATGGAAACATTTCACGAAGGAAAAAATCCTCCATTCTGGAAAAATCCCGACAATGCAAATCATGGAGCGCAGTTTTAAGATGTTGAAGGATATTGTGCAAAGGAAAAAATCCTATATTCTGGAAAAAGTCCAATCTTGCGAATCGTGGAGCAAAGTTTTAGTTTGGTAGAGAAATAATTGTGAGAGACACTAACTGCTTCCATTGTTTCAAGGATATCCTTTGCTCTTGTGGGAATTACTGGTGATGTAAAAGAACAACTAATATCATATTGTGCTTGTCCCTGTCTGAATCATGTATACATTTTCCTAGCATATTGTCAGCAAAATTGGAAACTCACGGTGCCAGTTGTTGAATTGTCAACAATTGAACATGCACTAATTTATCTGTGTACTCATTGATGCACGCTTATGCATCAAATCATCATAAGTTACTTCGTTATTCGTCTCGTTGTCTGCAGAATCTTGAAAACTACAAAAGGCAACAAGAATTGTGCTCTTCATTGTGCAAGATTTGTCCTTGGTTACTTTTCTCAATATATATAGTTGAAATAGGAGTCACAAATTATATGCGGGATGTGTTTCTAAAACAAGAGCCGCAATGGAAATGCTACTTGCTAAGTTTATTCTTTTCTCAAAATCTTTTATATCTTGTCATCTGCAAAGCATGATTTAGTGTGTTGGCTGTCTTGGTTTGTTCCTCTAGTGAATGATCCTATTGTCCTAGATTCCCATGGAAAGTGTGAAATCCAAAACGCACAAAGATATTGGAGAGTGAAAAGCGGGAATATTAGAAAATTTTGAGAAAAATCTGAAATTTGAGGAAAAGAATGAAATTCCTTATGAAGTGAAAAGTTAGATTCAGAGAAAAGCCGAAAAAACGATTTCCCTTCAAAAAAGGTTTTTTGGATTTACATTAAAAATTAAATATTGGTAAAACTAATATTTAATTTGATTTTTTGAATAATAATCCAAAAAATAAAAAAGTGGAGAAAAGTTGGAAATAAATTTGATTTTTTTTCATTTAAATATGGAAATTAATTAAATATTGATTTTAATTAATATTTAATTAATAAAATTCAAAATAAAAAAATCAAAAGGGGATAAGAAATACTTAGCTTCATCTTGAAGCTAAGAGCATCAAAAGTAGCAACTTCTTGAAACAAATAGCAAAAAGCGACAAGTGGCACAAAAGATGGAAACCTTGATGGCTAAGTAAAGCAACTACGTAATTTTAGTTTACAGTTTTAAAGGCATTTGTTTTTTTTGAAAGATGATTTATATAAGAAACCCTCTCATTCATTCAGGCTCACACAAAAATTTGAAGAGCAAATTGAGAATAGGAGTGAGATTCAAGGAGTTCAAGAAAGCGGATTTTTGGGAAACTTTCTGAAATTATTGAGGAGTTTTCTGATTCAGGACAGAGGATTTTGAATCTTATCAGAAAGGAATTCTTTTTGCAGTGAGTTGTGAAAATTGCATATTCTCGTGGAAGTATTGAAAAGTAAATCTTGAAAGTAGTATGGAAAGTTTGGAGCAAATCCAAAATCTTTGTCTTATGAACAAGTTGTATCTATTTGTTTTTAATACTTTCCTCGCATAGTCTTATGTGGGTACATTTTCTATTTTGCAGGAAAGGAGAATGGCAAAGCCTAGGGGAACAGGAGAAACGCGAGGACAACTGATAAAGAATGAAAGGAGAGGATTCTATCCTGAATCCAAAATTGTATCAAGGTGGGCAGAAATCGGAGATACAAGTCTTGGCAGCCTTGATTTGAAAGATTTTAACCGGAGAATGCTCGGATATAGTGACTATCACTCGACACACCTAGCCACCAGAATTGTGAGAAGTGGAATTTTCGTTGCAGCTAGTTTCCCTCCTTTTCAACATCTAGAGTTGATTGTGGAATGTACCAAACACTACAGTCCTAGAGATAGAACCATCAGGGATTCTGAACAAAATGTTCTGGCAGATTTTTCTCCGGCATCCATTTTTGAAGCGTTTGGAATTCCTTCTCACCCAAGGATGGTCACAAAGACGCAGGAGCAAGCACTGAGAATCTACACGTCTGGAATCAATTTCTGTGAAGAAATAATCAACAAAAGATGGTTGAAAAAGAATAAATCACATCATTCCAAGATTCCTAAGGAAATAGTATGGCTTGACTTGCAGAGGGAATATAGTGACATGGTCATGATGTTGAGTAACATATTTGGCATGCCTTATTCTTATAGGTTTGAATCTTGGATGTGGTATTTTGTTGAGCAGGTGATGGAGGAAGGCGACAGAATAGATTGGGTTGGGCTCATAAGTGATAATCTAAATGAATAGTTGATGAATCTAGAGCATACAAGAAAATTTTGCATGATTTCCTATGTCAGCTACATGCTAGCACGGAGGACAAATTATGATGGACTACGATGCAAAGGACCGATTGGAAGCGGAACCCAACACCTCAAAGTCCATGAATGTTACCCACAGTTGCATTTGTACTCAAACGACGATTACATGAAGGTTAATGATATATTTGCCATGCGCATAGTAAGAACATTACAAAAGAGGCCACATATAAGAATGTCGATGGGTGCGATGAAGTTGGTTGAGGAATATGGTGCTTGGTTCATTCAGTTTCCTACCTTTTCATACATCCAAGTTCAAGGATTCTCCACGGAGCCATACAAACTTCCTAGTTATCCAACGGATAAGATGGTCTTGTTAGAGCTTACTTAACAACTTACAGCCTATGACAAGATTCAAAAAGGGAAAAAGAAGTTGGGGTTGCAATTTCCAATTTCCATAGGAGAAGGGAAAACTGAGGTATGCCCATGTCTAAAAGCTGCAGCGAAATCATTAGATGAGCTCCACTTCTTTCGCCTTCCGCTTTATCCAAAAAGGAATGATTTTGATCCTTACAACAAGATCTCATCAGTAGGAGGATCAAAGTACCAACACAAGGTTCACCTTGAAGACTTTTGGGCAAATGCAGCAGATGAGAACGAGATTAGAAAAAGGTTGCATTCAAGACTACCATTGAACATTATTAGAACATGCAACATATTCAAGGTTCCTGATCAAATGGAGGAGGACCCAAACATGATGCGAAAGGGATTCAATCCAGAAATGACAGCTCAACCATATGATTGGAAGAAGAAAGAAATTACAGATCTCAAAGCTCTTTCAAAACTAGTCTTAGATTTTACAAAGTGGTGGATCGAGTGTAAGCTTGAAAAATTTGTTGCACCAGCTAATGGATTCACATATAGGTTGCTTGGCCATAGACCACTTAGGGATGAAAGATCAGGACAAATATCTGAAGGGACTGTTGAAGAAAGAGGAACTCCATCCGAAGATGTAGGAACCAAGAAGGGGAAGGAGGTACCTTGAGAAAAGCATCCTAGGATTGAGGAAGTCATCCAGGAACCTCAAAATAAGAAGTAGAAACATGGAGATGCTCCCTCTTCTTCGAGTCGAACTCCAAGTGTCCAAGAGATAGAAACTTTTGAAAGGTAGGATGTAGGGACAAGTATAAGGAGATTTGAGCAAGAAGAGAATTTGGATAGGCCAATTCATGATAGGTTGAGTATAAATGCCTATGAAAAGTCCATGCAAGAAAGAGGGAGAGATCAAGATATTGCTACAGAGGAAAGTCTTGCTACGATCCTAGAGCGAGAAATGATTAATGATGGAGATGGTCCACTAGAGGAAGAAACTCCAGGAGTAGCAATACATCTTCCAAGTGCTGAAGCCATAGTTCCTGAGGTTACAATGAATAGTCCAAGAGGTGAAGAGGAGATTGACATTCGAGCGGTCCAAAGGAAAGAACAATTGGTAATTCCGGGTGACCAAAGTATACCCATTCCGGAATGGTTGAGACAACGAATTCAATTGCGTCAACAAAGGGAGGTTGATCTAGCAATTGAATTACAAGAAATTTTGGACCGATCAAACCAATTAGAAGAACAAGAGAAAGCAAGAAGATATACTAAATTCATCAAAGGAGAATCAGGATCCAGAATCTTGTAGATTGCGACTCCCACAGTTGACAAAGGAAAAAATCAGATTGCTCCGGATGAATATCATGTTACGGAAGTAAATCTTGGTCAGGCCTCCTGAGAGCAAATATTGGAAGAATTTGATGACTCCACACAAGCTTTGAAGGATAGGCTAAAGAAAGTAGAAGAAGGGTATGAAAAGCAGAAAAGAGAAATTCGGGCCTTATGTCAGTACATCAATAACTTGCCTCATCCAATAAGAGAGGAAGGTCCATCATTTGTCCCTCCAACGGGTGTTTCTAGTGAAGTGGTAAATGATATTGATAGAATCAAGCGGATTGCTTAGGGTGCAAAGATTTGGATCGAAGGAATTCAGGAGGTAGCCTTCAAACATGTAGAAGAATTAGTACAAGTGCACAATAGGGCATTGGCTGCAATCTCTAGGATCCAGTGCATGGAGGAATCATGGGTGGATGAGCATATTTACCAAGAAGAGGTGATTGCCGACATTCAGAATCTGATGGAGACCCCAAAGCAAGAATTGATTGATGGTCGAGTTATTAGCGAGGGGGATGTCTATGATTTTATTCGATGGTACAGTGCAGTGATCATGGCGAAGGAAATGTTTGAGAGCTTTACCACGGAATCCAGTCGATGGAAGAAGATTGTTGATAACATCAAGCAAGGAATAGCAAATGCAGTTGCATCCTTGTTATCACAGAAATTGGTAGAAGAAGAAATGACAACTGATAATTTGAAAGTCAAGTTAGAGGAATTCTTTCAACTAAATGTATATGGAAGAGATGATTTTGAGAACTTCTCCATCTTCTCAAATACAATGCACACTACTAAGGACTTACTACCAGATTGGGATGAAAGTTTGGGAAAAGCAGAAAGAGCAATTGCAGTTCTAGAATTCAAGCAAGAATCTGCACCAAGCATCAGTACAAAGGAGTTGGAAACAGTGTTAGATCGATTTCGATCCTTTAGGCGAAAAAATCAAGGATAGATGCATTAAATGCATAGTGGGTGTGCTTAGAGATCATTTATTACACCCCACTCCTTCCTAAACGAGCATGCATAGTGGGCATTTATTACCCACTACAGTAGTGGATTCCTTGTGGCATTAATGTAGATTCCTTTCCTTTGCCCTAACCCTAATTAGGGCTGATGTGGCACGATCTTGGCCATCGGTTATTGTGATCATCTGGGCCACCTGTTGTAATCGAGGACCTATATAAAGGCCTCATTTCTCATTTGTAAAAGGAGATTTTTATGAGATTTTTGCTATGAGCTGCTGAGATAATAAAGTTTTCATTGGAGTTTGGTGAATACTTGACGTGTCTTAGTGCTTGCTTGTTTTCCTAAATTTCTTCAATTAGATTAAGTTTAGCATAGTCAATGTGGGGTGATTACAATGAAGAATATGATGGTGTATTGATGAGTTCCTTTGGTTCATACTTTTGACGTTTTAGTGATTCTAACTCGTTGTGTAAAGTTAGCCTGAACCCCTTCCATGCACATGCTAAACTTCTATCATTCATATACATTGTTCTTTATGATGGTGTATACGGTGATATGAAAATCTTTGGCATAACCCTTGAAGATCGCACCAGTTCACACTTAGTTGTAGTATAACTTGGCGAAGCGGAATTCAGTAAATTGAGGAATTTGTCCACTAGAATACTATTTGTTGTTATCACTACCCTTAGGATTACAATAGAATTCCTGAACCCCATCTTATTTAATTTTTGCATATTTTGTGAAAATTACAAAAAGCACTTCATTGCAAAACCTTAAGATAGCTCCTACATCCAGTATGGCTTGAAATGAATCTGAATAAACACGTAAGTCCCCTTGTGATCATCAGCAAATCACATCAACCACCGATCTTATCCACAGTCAAGACTTGGCATTAAAGGAACCTTGAAGTCATTGTATGACCTTCTAGCAATCTTAGCATACACAAGACTTTATTCAAGAGAGGATAAGATATTTTGGTATTTTGTTCTACTGTTTGGTGAGTCATAAAACACACATCAACAATTATCATAGGCTTAACCACCTAGCCGTGGACCTTTTTACTTATCCCCACAGGTTCTAAATTAATAGAATGACCCTCCCTACCCCGAGGTCGGGCTTGGGACGTTCATTGATCCAACCATCAGAGTAATCAGGTGGGTTGAGGTCCCAGCAGTTATTCAAAGGAATAAATGAAGCGTTTGGAGAACAACACGATCAATTTGTTATGGCAAGTCTGCCTATTACCACCCTAGCCAAGGATTTCAACATGTGGGTTCATAACCCGATCTCCACCACTCAGCTTGACAACTAATTTCAAAAGTGGAACTTGCATGAGCTTAACATATATTAGTTTGTTTATGTATGAATGAATTGGTTACTGATTTCATTCTTGTATTTCTTTTTAACAGGTTCATTTACACCTCCTCACCATAATTAGGCCATCAGGCCGGTGACTCCTTGGTGCCTGAACAATTAACTTTTACTAATATATATTGTACCTATTCACCAGATTCTGGCTCTTCAGCTTGTGAATTCCTTGGTACTTGGATTCATCTTAGATTTGATCATTATTCCATATTGTATAGCATCTTTTATCAAGAAGTAAAAAGAAACATTCAAGAAAGCTTGGCAGAGTAAAAACGTGTTCAGATATTATGTGTAAGACATTCTTTATATTCGAATTAATGTTGTGGCAGTCGACTAATCCTGAAGATTTATAAAATTGGATTATTGACTGCAGTCGACTTCATCTATGAAATATAAACATTTATGAGATGACTAAATGTGTACATTTGACCATAATACAGTCGGGTTCTCTTCCAAACTGGAAAAAGACAAACTTAAAATGAATATTTGGAAAGTAACGGATTCTAATTTGGTTTTTAAAAAAAACGCCTCAGCATATTAAAAGGTATGAATGAAAATGAAGGATCACAGCTTACGTGACACATTGTCACCGTAACAAAGGAGACTCCCGCTTGGCACAATTCGTCTCTCTGTTCTGAATTTGCAGCATGACTTGGAAATAATAGCAGGAGTGAGATGCTATAAGCTTCGGTGTTAAGTTGCAGTAATATGGAGGCAGTGTCAATCTTCGAGCATGAAAGGTAATTGATTCACTATCAGTGATGCTCGAAACACGACAATGGATGAATTAATAAGTCTGAGCCGACCTTACGACTACCCAACAGTTACAAAGATTATGCTCAATTCTTTATTTCAATCGGCTAGAAGGAAAATAAAGAGGGAAAAGTTATAAAGAAAGGAAGATGAAGAGTTTTATTAAAATAATTATATCATTTATATTATCTTATCATCTTGATTAAGTTTATAGGTACATATTTGCAAGGTGGCATTATTGGATTAATGATTTTAATGTAATGTTGCCACCTTGTAATATTTATCTATGATCTTAATTGAGATAATAAAATAATATTAAGTGATATTATTATTTGATAAATTTATTAAAGGTAAGAACTTTGTTTATTTTTAATATTTATATTGTTTTTACTTATAGTTCATGTGGTTCCACCAAGAAATATATTGTCAAGTCCTAATAACTTTGCCAGGGTGGTTTGTAAGACAAACCTGTCATTTCTGATGATTGAACCTTATGACCATCCCCTTCCGATGACCTCGTTTCGTAATGCTTCCCCTCTCTCTCCGGTCTTCATCCTGCAACCTTTAAAACAACATTCTCGCCAAAACATCAATTCAAGATTCATAATTGGTTAAATAAAATCATCAAGTGATCGTTAGGAAATTTCATTATAATAACTAACTCATTCATCATAAATGTACAATGGCTAAAATTAATTGACTCCATTTCACATGAACACAACGGCTAGATTTAACTATTTTAGTTTCATATGATAGTTAAATCGATGCAACGGCTAAAATTAACTGCTTCAATTTCACATGAACATGAAGAAATAAACAATGGCTATAACTACCATGATATAACAATGGCTATAATGAACTAACTCAATTTCACATGAACATGAAAAGTTAATTTGGTTCAACGGCTATATTTAGTTTAAAAAAATTTAGGGCAAAATTTGGGATGTAACAGCTTAAAGTAGTGTACAATTGTGATGTGGTAGCTTCAGCAAACTTTCAAGTGATATTTGGCCATGCCTCATAAATCTCATTTAGACATCCTATTTATATCCTCAAATGGCAGTACAGGACACCTGAGAAAAATCTTTGTCTAGATGTACTGTCAATTCAATCTCAACTGACTGGAGCAAGCAGATATTGCACAAAATAATATAGATGTTTCTTTAATTGCTGTATAGCTAAGTCTTGTTATATTGTCTTTCTGCTAGATCTTCTGAAGTATTTCTTTCAACTGTATTTGGAAACACATCAAACAATGAAAACCAAGATCATGACATAGAATAACCTAAAGCAAAGAATGGAATGATAAAGACAATCCAGAGTTTATAAGTTATTTTCCCCCTTATGCCAAGTGGAAGCGTACAAACAAGTAAGGTGAAGTTAATTGAAATATTTTGTTTGGGTTGTTATTTGACATCTTCAAGGTAAAGAATTAGACTTAATGACTCCAATGGAGCTTTATCCATGATGTTGTATATGATGAATTGTGGTATATGACATGCTTTGCACTTCTATTTGTGGAATTTTTCTTTCTCAATTTGAGGTCCAATAAGTCTCAATCGTTTTTTACTTTTTTGCAGATATAAATCTCTTGAAATGCATATTCATATAATGATTCCAAATTTAATTTTTTGATATAAAAAGTTTACCTTCTTGTTTCATTCACATTTTCATGTTAAATCCCTGTCATAAGGTTTTACATTAGTCATTTTTTTGAGTTTTTGGCTAAGTTGCCGAATTGGGAATGGGTAAAAGTACGGGTATGTGGGTATGAAACATCGATATGGCAGATTTTTTTTGAGGGGTTTGGGTACATTTTTGGTACTTTCCATAGTTCCAAGAATCACGGCGATTCATGCGATTCACGCGATTTGGCGATTCGATTCAAGCCAAACGATTTTTTGTGAATCGGTGAATCGAATCAGCGATAAAGGGTTTATGAAATAAGTTAATCACTAAATTTCAAGGGTTTTTTAAATTTTCCGATTCATGGCCGATTCGATTCCGATTCATGGCCGATTCACGATTTGATTCGGCCTTGCCGATTCCGATCCGATTCCGATTCTTGTTACTTTGGTACTTTCACATACACACACACACACACACACACACACACACACACACACACACACACATATCTCTGTGTGTGTATGTATGTATATACATATGGTACACAAAACCATTACAAATTTCAAGTTTTGAAACATATCATTCTAATATAAATTCAGGTGTACTAAAAAGATCAAGCTACAATCTCATGATCGATAAGTTCAGAGTTGGCTAATCAGAAGTCTAGGTCTTTAAAATACCTAAAAGATCAAACTAGAATGACTAAACATTTCGGCATTTATAAACATAAATCTCAGATGTGTACCCACAGGTGATTCATTTCAGAATCCAATTCCAGTATGTTTCGTACCTAGAATCACCTGAAAAAGTTCCATGATTCAGCAACTTAGGTTTTTGGTACTGATATTTTTGCATTATGCAGCTTCTATGGTAGGGCAATGCTTAACTTCATTTGAGTTTTATGAAATTGAATTTTTATGATTGATAATCTTATCTGCTGCTGCAGGATCGAGGTGGACCTGGTCTAGCTTCAAATTTTGGTCAGTATTACATATTTTTTTGTATTGATCAATATGGGCATGTTATTTGATTTCTATATATCAGTGCTGAGTTTCTTAGTTCCTCTTTGTTGCAGTCTGTTGATAATGTTTTTACACACACAGATTACTTCTACTTCTACACAGTTTTTGCTCTTACTGCTGAAAATTACCAAGTAGTTGAACTCTTTCCTGCAGATAATCAAAAGCAACCTGCTGGTGTTGGGAACTCTTTAGACCCATCTATTAACCGGCCCATTGGCATTACAGTGGCAGCAAATGCAGCAACTATCATGGCAGGATCTTTAGGAGAGCCACAGACAGCCACAATGAGTACAGGGCAAAGTAGTGCAGGAGGACACGATCCCCTTACTCTTCATTTAGCTAACATGTCCAAGAGTCAACTTCATGAGGTTCTGTACGAGATGAAGGTATAGGCATTCTCAATTGAAGGTGAGTGATTTTTTAGTATACATTTAATAAACTTTGGATTAATGCGTCCCCCAAACTTTCTAACTGTAGGTTTTAGCCCAGCAAAATCATCAGCAGGCTCGCCAGATTTTGGTTGCATATCCACAATTCGCAAAAGCTATTTTTCAGGTTAGTCACTCCTCAGAATGACAAAATAATTTTAGTTCACATATTTATCCTGGCCATATGGGTTAGGATCTCACACCAAGCAAATGATTGCTCTATTAAAATATCAAATTATGTGCAAAGATGACTTGGTTTATTTTAAATTTTAATTTCTTTGTAATCTGAATTTGAATCCACCTTGAGTATAGAATTCATATTTATTATACAATTTTACTAAGCTACCATTCTTGGGTTTGATACAGGTTTAGGTATACGGGTTCATTTTAAAGTATTTTTCCTTGGGTTTGTGTTTGACACACACACATTGATATATTTATAAATTTATATATACATCCTACATGTTTAAAAACTTAAAACATATAATAACAAAAAGTTAGAAGCGCGATACTCATATATCCATAATGCCAATAAAATTATAAACAAAATACCTTATACCTCCTATTCATTATTTGCAAAAGTCTGAAAATGTCAGCACACAATGAAAATTCAAATTACAAGCCATTTTTTATATTTTTTATTTAATATTAAATATTCATATTCATTCAACATGATCAAAGGCATCAAGATCAACATTTCGCTTAACTTCATTTGGACCACACTCCTTACATGCCACTTGTAATTGCTATGTCTGTCTCATGTGCAAGAGCTGCCTCTTGTTCATCTATAGAGACTTGGGCAAGCTGTGCAACTATGGCATCTAAATCAGCACCCTTGGGCAAGTTGTGCAAGTTGTACAAGGAGCAATGATTTGGCTAGAGGACAATGCAATTTGTACGCAGGTTTGGCCTGGGTGGGGCTTGGGCACTTGGGTTCCTCCCAAAGTAACTCAGATCAAACCCAGAGAACTGGAACCTTATTGGGATTGGAACTGGAACCCGATCCCCAACAAGGGAACTCGATAACTTAGATTTTATATTAGTTTTCTTTCAACTGATCATTCCCACTTAATTTTCATATTCTTAATTGGGTTGCTTGGGTTGGTGCCACATTCAAAATTTAAATAATTGGGAGATGAGAGTAGTTTATAAGGCATGATATAAAATAAAATAATTTCAATTGGGAAAGAGACTAGAGGTTGAAAGGCTAAAATGGTAGCTTTCTTATAACTATGGTAACAAATGCTTGGAGGTGCTTGTGTGTTTTGTGGGCTCCCTTGCCTTGTGATTATACCAACATACACAAGGAAAGGTCATTAAAGTAACGACAATTCATGGAAGCTGGTTATTGTAGATTTGAGTATCATATATGGTATATACAAGAAAACATCTTGATGAGGGCCATTCATGTTCTATATTATGCCATATTTTAGTCTATTTGATTTGCCTTCATGCCGATTCTTATGTTCCATTTTCATACCCTATCGTACCATTTTACCACTTTATTTTGCATGTGATTAAATATAAATAACAGTTAATTTAGTCTCTAAACAAACTAAGTGAATTACAATTATTTGATTGTATTTGCTAATATTTTCATCCATTATGTTAAGAAAATATATCGTGCAACATGTTGATTGAAGGCAAAGAATGTAGACTTCTTGTCGCTTGTATCAAACTTCCTATCACCCATGGGTGCACGTACTAGCAAATTGATTTTGACCATAAAGTTATTTCCTTATAAAATACTCGTTGAATATTTTGTCATTGATGTCAAAGGTTGATGATCAAGGTTGTTTAAAACTTTGGAGGACTACCTAAAGTATTAGAGAATTGGAATGAAATGCTTATCAAGCTGCTAAATATTCTTTAGTTCTTTATCAGCTTCTTGATTGGCTACTTGAGCTTCTTGGTTGTGTGCTTGAGCCTACCTGGTTGTGTGCTCGAGCTCCCTGTTTGTCTATTTGTGTTGGTTGCTTGTCAACTTCACCCCTTCTTCGTTCTAGGTCAGATTTAACACATCGCCAGGTATATTAAGAAATATGGACCCCTATGAAATCTTAAATGTAGTGACCTCATTTGAATTTTCAAATATGATGACATCAGAATTAATTATTTTCTGTTTTATTTGAAATAAATTCTTTAGTTGTAATTGTTAATGGGACGACTCTAGGTGTATGTAATGTTTTTTTGTGCATTAAAGAGTCTCCTGGAAGCAAAACAATAGATTCTTCTATAGCTAGTTTCTTATTGATGGAGATGTTGAATAAACGGAAGTGTTGATGCACGCTATTTCTAAGTTGTGCGATGATTATTATTTCAACATCTGGGCAATGATAAATATTGGGTGTAGGAAGTCATGTGGAACTTGGAGATAATGACTATGCTTGTGCAAATGAGACTCCTCTATAGGCATCATTGAAAGCAGTCCATTTCTGTGTGGAAAAAACATTTGGTGGTGTAGACATCCTCCTTGGCCATGTGGATATTCTCTTGTGTGAGTTATATTTGATGGGAATAAGTTATGTTCTCTCCTATTTATTTGCCATTTACAGTGCATAAGGAATTTTTTGCATTGTGTAGTCAAAGTCATTCTATCTTTGTCACTATATTCTTCTTTGGCTGTGGTGATTTGGATACCCTAGCCGCCTATATTAATGTAATTGGGATTGATAACTTTGGTAGATGTGAATAATTGCCGAAGAGTTCGAAATCGTTGAAGCTTTGATTTTGGTCATAGGAAATTCCGAGGGTACCAATATTTTTAGGTGGCAAATCATTTATGTTATCGACTTCTCATATGTTGGTTGTGTGGAAAGTGAAAGGAGTTGTGTGGAAAGGGGTGTAGGAAGTATGAAGGGAGCCGTGTGAGATTTTGAGGTGGAACACATTGGGAGCAACATTAGAAAGCAAGCTCATGAGAGTTTCTTTGGGACGAGTATGGCAGAGGAAGTATATAAGTTACAATTTTTCCTACTTTCCTCATGACCTAGCAAGCCTTCTTGGGAGCATAACATTTAGTTAATGTATGGTTTCAGGTTTTGTGTTTTTTGAGTTTGTGTGAAAACTGAAATTAGTGCTTTGAGGAGGGCTTGTGCTCACTTGTGTATTTTTGGGTGTGTACTCATTAGATAATTGAATACTAATGATCTGTCATAGTTTTTTACCTGAAAGGGTTGTCCACGTGAGGTTTGGTGTTTTCGTCTTGATTTCTGCTCTCTACCCTAATTCTTGATTTTATGTGGTTTCATGTGTATAAAAGTTCAAAATATTATTATCATTTATGTGAGGTACATAATAGGAAAATGGATGTACTTTGTACTATTTTTTGTAAATAAAACATCTTCACATAACTAGATAAACGTAAAGGGATTTCATTTTAGCAGTAAGCATATTAAGGAGGAAGAGTGTCGACTTCTTGGAATGCTTGGTGATGTTTGTAGGTTTCATAGTGTGTTCATTTCCAATAGCTTGTTTATTTTAGTTATTACTTGAATCTGTTTATGATTTGCTATTTATTGTGGTGTTAGCTAGGGACGTGTTTCTACTAGAATTCATGGTGTTTTAAAATGTGTATTGCTCTAGGGAGTGGGGGACGGTAGGAAATGTTTCTTAGTTATCACAGAGAAAATCATTTGGTGGAAACATTTTTGATATATGGAAATGGGTTGGCAAAGGATTGGAGATGGTTTTCCATCCTCGGGGGCGGTAAAAAAATAGTGAATGTCCATTTTTTTTTTTTGCATTTTCCCAATGGTGGCCCCCATGCTTTGCAACCATAAAATGACTAAAGCAACACTATTTTTCTCATTCTCTCATTCATTTCATTCTCATTTTGAAGAGGTCAAGAAAGGAGAAATAATTTAGAAGCAGCAAAGTTTGAAGAAGAGCAAAAAGAGGAGGCAATAGTAGGGATTCAAGTGTAATATACCATTTTTCATATACTAGAAAAAGAAATTAATTCCAAGGATAAATCTATCTTTCATAACTAAATGACATAAGGTAGTTATATTTGTTACAACTGATTTCGATGTACAAGGAAAGTAATTAGTAGTTAAGAAACAATCCTTTTCTAGTTACATGAAAAGAAAACTAATATAATTTCCATAACTACTTCTAGTATAATCGTTTGATACTACATCGATTATAATTAAATACACTTCAAGGAATAACATGGAAGTAAGATAAGAAAACATACACAAGTATTGGTATTTGATAATGTGTTGTGCAAGCCTCGACATTTGGTGAAGAGGAGAAGCATTAACATAGGCTTAACCTCCCAACCACGGACCTTAACTTATCCCCACACAATCTCTAACCAGAAAGGCCCTCCCTACCTTGGGATTATGCTTGGGGCACCATGGTCTTGCCATCTCGAGCATCTCGGTGTTAGAGTGTTTGCTAAGCAGCAGACAAGGCAATGGATATCCTCCATCAACATCCCCTCTGTCAGTTAGCACCCAGACCTCTGGTGATCAAATACAGGAAGCATGCTTCTAACCTACCTGGGCCAAGGATTTAGATGGGCAGTGCATAAGCCCGATCACACACTAGTCAACTTGACAATCATAACATACATACTTTTGGACAATCATGAGCTGACCCAACATGCATAGTTTTGGTTTGTTAATTGTTCTTGATTTGACATTTAAGTTGTTCTTGTAGGGTAACTCTCCTCATCACCCATTCGTACTTGACCATCCAGGTTAGGGGTGTATCGTAGGAGGTTTCAGTATATACATTTGCATCTCTGTTATTGTAACCAAAAATTCTCTTCTCGAGACTATTTCTTATCTCAATGGTATATGGACTATACCACTGTATAAGGCAGACCTCTTGAGTAATATTAGGACAAGCTCTATGTAAATATATATTTATCACACACCTATGCCTATGTATATATATGTTTACCGCATAGATTAATTAAGTAATGCACACAAATAATGAACACGAACAGCAACAACAGTACTCCTTTTCGTATATGCCAACAGGTTATATACAGAGCATAAGATGCTTTACAATGTTCCCAGACGGGATATAAATACTTTTTGCCGAACCTTCCCGAAAGGGTCCGTCAGCTAGAAAACAATCCTAATCTACCCGTCGGCTACCACATACAAAATCTCTGATGGCATAACCTAGTCGGCTACAGAATGCAAAATCTACTGACGACAATATATACATATGCTCGTGTAATTTAAATCATGTGGTTCATTGTAAATTATTTATACACACACATGTACGTACATATAGCCATACATGTAGGTGCAATTATAAGTGTTAAAATACCATGGTGTCAATATATAGATTCACATACTGTTGACAACTTAATGTCACAAAAAAATCAAAAGAAGGTAACATCTCTCTCCCCCATAGTTATTTAAATGTTTACTTGTTTAATGCAAAATCTACCGACGACAATATATACATATGCTTGTGTAATTTAAATCATGTGGTTCATTGTAAATTATTTATACACACACATGTACGTACATATAGCCATACATGTAGGTGCAATTATAAGTGTTAAAATACCATGGTGTCAATATATAGATTCACATACTGTTGACAACTTAATGTCACAACAAAATCAAAAGAAGGTAACATCTCTTTCCCCCATAGTTATTTAAATGTTTACTTGTTTAAAAAATTGACTGGGTAGCTCATGATTGTCCAAGGTACATTTCGTGTTATCTAGTCGCTAAATCCTTCATCAAGGTGGTTAGAGCTCATACTTGATAATCTGTTGATGAACCTTTTTGCTTTGGTGCCCCATTGGTTGAAACCCATTTAGCAATGCTTCCACCCCTTCGTCTGCTCCTGCAAGAAAAATGCATATTTCCATAATAATAACATGTTCCCCAATTTATAATTTAAAAAAAAAAAAAAAAAAAAAAAAAAAAAACAAACAAAAAAAAAACAATAACTGATAAGTGTCACAACGGATAACCACCACTAACATTTATCTTAAAATATAAACATTTATTGTTATTTATCTTAAAATAACAATAAACAACTAACAAGTGATTTTCACATGAATAAAAAATGACTAACCATAACTTCCATTTCACAAGATCATGACATCCTAGAGTTTTAACTACCATTGCAACGGCTATAAGATTATTTAAAAGAAAATCAAAATTTTGGGATGTAACATCAAGGAGCATTTGGAGGAGTTGTAGCACTAAAGATAATTCCTATTTTTCATATTTGATTTTCTTTCACAATATTTTTTCATAGTTTAAAGAAAAAATGTCATTCAAATACCTAATTTTCCTTCCCTTATATTTAATTACATTGAGCTTGCATTACACTCATTAAACATGAGCAACAACAATGGTAATGATAATAATGACGAAGGCTAGAAAGTGGAAGACTTTGGAAGTGAGGGTGGGAGGGCCGAAGCACAACGTGCCCCTAACAAGTTTGAGCACCCTTCAGTTTTCTTAAAGGACTATGCACAAGGCCCTTTTAACCCCCCAAAACCTCTTCTTTTCCTTTTTCATCTGATAGATATTAAAAATAAAAATTCAAGAGGGAGTAGGGTGTATATATGTCATATTTGCATTAGTGATATTAGAGGGAGCTATACAAGGGTGTGATCTCATTTCTTGGGTGTTTTGGGTAGAGGAGTTAAATTATGTAAAGATCCAAAGGAGGGTGAGAATTTAGAGTGTTATAGATTACATATGGGGGCAAAAAACAAGTGTACGCGTGTGCCCATGCCAATACATCAGCCCTTACAACCATCTATGCATTAGCCTATGTCATATTGTAACAACCCCTTTTCTTTCCCGGGCCTTAGCTAACAACTTGCATATCATCAAATACAATTACTACTTCATATTCATGAGCATGAGAAGACTATTATAACAGCCATGCTCATACGAAAGAGATTAACGGTTATAATCAGTTTAATTGAAATACCTTAACTAACAATTGAAGAAGTATTCAATCAACCAATAAGATGAATATAATTGCGATTGTAATCAACCATTACTCAATAGAGAGATCTTTTCTACTAACGAAGATACATTACTTTTCAAAATCACATGAAAACAGTTTCACAATTGTTTCACCTATTCAAATGGAAGAGAACCAATGGCTATAACCGAATAACTGGACAGAAAATAACTAATTAATCATTTAACATATCTTCAACTTGAAATTGCAAATTCATAAAAGTAAAATACCAGTTACTAGAAGATGTTTGAATGCAGATGATATCTATGTCTTGTGCAAGTCTTGGCATCTGGTGGAGAAGGGAAGGATTGTCACGGGCTTGACCTCCCAACCTGGACCCTTAAGTATCCCCACACAATCTCAACTAAGAAAGGCCCTCCCTACCTAGGGATTAGGTATCGGATACCACTGTCTTGCCACTGAGCATCTTGGTGATAGCATATCATACCACAACTGTCTTGACATCATGATTCATACCCTTAAAGTACCACGAATTGACACAGTTTTTATCATAGTCTAAAATTTCGGCAAAATATCACAAATCTCGTGATATTTCGCGGAGCACAGACTTGGCCGAGTATATTACACCATAAATCGTCAACGCGATATGGAAAAAAATTGTAGCGCCTGTTTTGGAATATATTGTGGTAAAAGTGAAAAATGGTAGGCAAATATCGTTTAAAAGTCATCGGGCGGGCCATTTTAGGTTAAAAATATCTATGACCTAGCCGCCTGACTCTCATTTATCTGTATTTGAAACTTGCTCCCTGCATTTGACAACACTGTCTAGACTTCGAGTTGCCATGCGACGACATGAAGAGAGTCCTTTTAGTTGGCATTCGACGATAGGAAAAGAATCATAGACAACATCACAGAATAAATTTGTCTACATCGATTTGGATTGGGGAGTATTTGGTAGCTTGCAGATTTGGAGGTTTTTTCTACTTTCCAAGTATGTTCGATAGTGTTTTGGAAATTATTTTTAAGCCTCAATATATTTTATTTTTAAAACTTCAATATATTTAATTAATAATTTTTGTTTAAAACTTAATTTAGTTTGTAACAGTAAAATCAAAATATATTTTATTTTGGTAAATAATTAAAAATTAAAAATACATAGATAGAGTGTGTTTTAATTTTTAAATTCTCTCTACTACTTTTTCATTATTTATATATATATTTTAACAATTATTATATACTGTATTGTAATGCAAAGTTACCGTATTTTAAATTTACTATAATACTAAATTACTAATAAGTTTGATTAATATATGGCGGATATCTCAAATCATTGTGTTCTACAAATTTGGTGTGTATGTGTGCATTTTAAAGCATATTTTAAGAAATTATATATTTTTAAATGTTCGATAAAAATGCCGATTTATTGCCGATTGTTTTGCCGAGTTTTTGCCAATTCCGAGATTTTCAATTTTTTGGGCTAGCCGAGATATTGTTTGAAACCGAGTTTTTTAGCTATGGTTTTTATGACATCTTTTGTTTATTGTTACTGATTGTTTTATTTTTTATCATGCAGGGATATTCCAAAGTTTCAGTGGCTGTCAATTCACAATATCACACCCTTCATCTCGACTATGCTGGTCTTCTTGGATGATTTCTGGGGTGATTGAATAAGCATAATATATTGCAGCCATTTACATTCTGCCCAACCTGGGCTTATGGCTTAACAAAGATTCATGTTACTTGTATTTTACTTACTAGTTTTCCCTTAAGGTTATTGCCTCCTTATCTCAAAGACATGGAATAATATCCCTGTATAAGCTTGCACTGGAGAGATACTCTTTGAGACACAGTTCAGTTATGATATTAGAGGAATGTTATGAAAATTAAAACTCAATACAAATTTCATTCTGTTGTGAATATGATATCAGCTATGGTTTCATTATTTTGAGGTGACATCAGTATCTGCTATAAACCCAGCAGTCTGATATACTATTATTATCTGAACATAAGAATAAGGTTTAATACATTCTTCACACAATCGGGTTACAATCCGATTTCAAGTTTTATACTTATGCACATCCATTGTGAGGAACGAAGATATTGTTTTCAGGATCCAGAATCTCTTGTTATCATTATACATAAACATGATAAAAAAAAGAACGAAGGCATAACCTGGCTGAGTCCACTGCTTGGTGGCAATAACTGGTAATTATAGCCTTTAATCATCAATAGCACATGCAGTCAACATCTAGCTTCTATAGCAGCGATCTTGCACAATGATTGTGGTGCAATCAAATACAGACCAAGAGAAAATCCGTGGATGCCGAAATGGAGTTATCGTGATTTGTGGAAGGAAAACTATAGCAGAGATTCCGCAGCATGGAAGATGTTTACTATCACAGAGTTACGAATGCTATGGCTGAAGTATTATGGCCGTGAGGATGAGAATTACTTCAGGGGGTTGTGACTCTGATAACGATAATTGCTACTGTGGAATCATGGCTAGGAAATGTTAAATACAGAGCTTCGGTTAATGGCACCCCCCCAAGCCAAAGGCAATAGTCTCAATCATATATAAACTCCTCATACTCGGTTTCAAGAAGAACAAGAAGGTGGCGGTAGAGGAGTTAAAAAGAAACAAAAAGCCATCGATACATGTGGCACACATTTAATATTAAAAAGGTCACAAAAATGACATAAGGGTCGATGAAATAATTAGCAAGGTGGCTGCTCAAGTCAAATAATTAAGACTCTGGCCAAGGATGAAAGAAATAATAATATTGTCTTAATATATAACATCATGGTATCTGTAAATACCTATATATATATATATATATATATATATATATATATATATATATATATATATATATATATATATATATATATATATATATATATGTATGTATATGTATTATATATATATACATACACACATATACATATACATATACACATACATACATCTACATGCGTAAACCCCAATCATATATTTCTTAAGCATACGTCAAATATCAAGTATACATGTACGTTCTTATAGATATAATTGGTTTACGTATATACACACATACATGTATGTACATGTATAGATATTTAGGTACATGGTGTCGATATGTTAGGACATGCTTTAAACATTAGGAGGTTCCGATTGAAAAATACAAATATAAAGGTACCAACTTGTTCATAGTTCAATTTATGCTTAGTTATTTCTTTTATTATATACTTTTAGTGATAAATAATTTAACTGGTTAGCTCATGGTTGACCCTTAGTATAACCTTGCTTGTCTAGCTGCTTTGCCTTAGCCATGACAATTAAGACTCATACCTGTTGGATCAATGGTAGGTGGTGACCTCATGCCCAGTTCCTTCTCTGGCAATGCTTCCTCCACCCCCTTCGCCACTTTCCTGCAAGGGAAATTTATCATGGTAATAACATATTTCTCATCTTTTTAATAAATCAAAATTATCATAGCATATGATCATATTAGTCACCCATTTCCAGTTTATATATCATTATAAAGATTAACCACTATTCCAATTTCCTATGATATCATAATGAATAACCATCACTTCATTTTTATATGAAACCATAATGAATACCGAATTTAACCAATCACTCAACTTTGCATGAAGCCTCAACGGCTATAAAGTAGCACTTAGAATTGAGCCAAAAATTGGGATGTAACACAGTGAAGGTAGTGGTAGTGCTATTCATATTCTGAATGCCAAAAAAGGAAAGAGGAAGGCTAATGATAGTGGCTGTGGAAGGCTTGTGATAGTGGGCAGCCAAGGCTAGTTTCAAATTTATTCAATGTGTAGGCACAAGAATCGATAGACTTGCATGGCTGATTTTTTATGCCCATGCCATTCCATTTCATGTGGACCATTCTCCTTTAAAAAAAATGATCAAAGATTTAGCTAATGTTTGTGTACCCACTTGAGGACCTAAACTACACATCACCCTCCTTGACAAATCATAGTTTAAGGTGAGTTTGGTGATAGAGGACTTGAGGCGAATTTGGATGAGAAAAAGTTATTCTATTATGATGGATGGGTGAAGCGATATTAGTCATTGGCCACTCATCAACATCAACCACATGCACAAGTGGCTCTTATTTTCTTGAGAGCCATTGATTGTTCAAGGAAACAGAAGGATGTAGACTTTCAGTTTAACATTTTAAGATAGACCATAGAGGAGGTTGGGCCCTCAAATGTTGTTCTGGTGATCATTGATTCAGCATGTGTGCGCAAATTGGCTGGCCTGATGGTGGAGGGTGCCTACAAGCACGTCTTTTGGACTCCATTTTGTGTTTATGCATTGAAGGACATAGGGAAATTAGATTGGGTAAAGGAAGTGATGACCCAAGTTTGCCTACAAGCATGTCTTTTGGACTCCTTTTTGTGTTCATGCATTGGAGGACATAGGGAAACTAGATTGGGTAAAGGAAGTGATGACACAAGCTAGATATATTCAAAGTTTCATTTGCAACCACCACACCTCACTCTATTAAGGATGTCTTTAAAGAAGGAATTTCTCATACCTGTAGAGACATGATATACTAGTTACTTCATTTTGTTAGAGAGGATGGTTGAGGTGCATGATACTCTATAGATGATGGTGGTAAATTCAGAGTGGAGCAGATGGCCTAATGCAAACACTTCCAAAGGAAAAGCTATACAAAATGATCCTTCATGATGATTGGTGGTCCACTAAAAGTAAGACGTTGCTGATTTTAGATTTAATTGAGTTTTTTTTGGTTTTAATTAAAATATTTATTTAAATTTCAGATTTAATTAATTTTTTAAAATTTTGTTTGTATTCTTAATTGGTTTTTTTATACATTGCAAATATGTTTTATCTATTATCTCTTCTGTTCTATATGTCATCAGATATGTTGGTAGGGACTCTCCTAGCCTTGGAGAGATATATGAGACTTTTGGTAGCATGATTCAAAAGATGAAGTAATTTTGGCTAAGGATAATCAATTGGACTTACATGAGTAGTATTTTAAGCCAATGTTCATGCGGAGTTGGAACACTATGGACACTCCACTTCTTATGGCATCCTATGCACTAAATCCAAAATGGTATGAGCTTGAGCTTGAGCTTGGAAGGTTCCCTCCTTGTGATGATATTGAGGTGAGACATGGGATGACAAAGGTCCTTGAAAAGATGTATCAAGTCAACGCCGTGAACAATACTTTAGTATATCAAAGGCAAAAATGAATAGAACATTAATGGCACAAAAACGCCCTATTGGATGCTGGCAATGACATGGGTCAGATGCACCAGAGTTGAGAAGATTGCTAGCCTCATCTCATAGGTTGCTAGCTCCTCTACAACAAAGGGGAATTGGTATATAAATGCCTTTGCTCACTCTAAAGAGGAATAGCTCACCTCTAGACGAGCAGATAAGGTAGTGGCTGTGCACAATGCTTTGCAACTAAGGAATCATTAGACTCCAACTTTACGGGGGCTTATTAATCCCGAAGACGCAACCAATCTTGATTAGAACGACATGCATAAGGGATTGGTTGGGATTCTGTTGGATGATGCAACCTTTGATGCCCGGGTTGATAGTGGTAATGACCTTGATTTGGATGAAGATTAGGCTCAGCAACATACTATCTTTGTTTTAATTATGAGTTTGGACATTGAGAATTTGATATGTATGATGCATTGATGCATTATATATGACATGACACTTTCGACATTATATGATGCATTGATATATGACATGACACTTTTCATTTTGTTGAAACTTGAAGCCTTTGGGCATCTTTATTCCTAATTCAATGAACTATATCTGAGAATGAAATTAGGAATGTATGTAATTGAAATTTGAACTCTTATTGCAAGTTTCAACTCTAATGTATATGTCTATGATGAATGATTTTTGATTTACCAATGTTATCATATAAATATATTTGAAATTTCAGATTTCCCCATATATTTTAAATATTCCCTATTTTTAATTTTTATATAACCATTGTTTATCGTACTGGTAAAGAAATCAACGCATACAGACAATGGAACAGAATAGTAGAATTATATTTGCATATGCCAGACATACATTATGCTTGATGAGATGAATAATAATAGAAGATGATTTACAATGATCCCAGACAGGATATAAATACTATCTGCCGAACCTTCCCGAAGGAGTCCGTCGGCCACAAACATTGTCCGCTACAAACCATTTACCCGTCGGCTACAAAATACAAAACATCGACGACAATCATTCCGTTGGCTACAGAAACACCGCCGGGACCATCCAGTTGGTTGAAACCATCCCCCCCAAAAAGAAAAGTCGTCTCCTGACAACTAACAAAATATCTGAGACAAATTAACAAACAAAATACATTAACAGAGTGACTACAACAAGAAAAATCTGCTTCTGACACATCACTGTCAGCTTCGTCCCGTGCCTGTAGCCTTTGCTAACACAACACTCTGCCTCCTCAATGAAGCTGACCTTGATAGCCACCTGTGCTGCTTTTTCTGTTTTCAATTCTTCGGTACCCTGAGCCAAGCGTCGTTGCACTGCCTCCAACTGGATGATTAGCGCCTCCCGAGCTCTCTACGCATCCACCAAGACAGCCTCCTAGCCAACACCTACTCCCAGTGCCTCTGGTACACAGAAAGTCCATGCTTGCAACAACTTCAACTCTTCTCAACTAGTCAGACTCCCACAATTGATATCCGCAACGACTGGGGGTCCAGGGGGCAACGCCCCCGCGGGGTCCTGGTGCGCTCCCTGTCGCAATTTAGGGCGGGGTCATCGCTAAGACCAAATTAGCACTCCGAAACCCACACAAAACTGCACGGAACACACCATTTCTGTCATTTTCTGCCGATTCTACACTCTTTCTGGCAACTACTGATGCTTCCCCTTCCCTGTGGCATCATCTGCTACTCATTCCGAACAACTTGAATCTGTTGTCATTTTTTTATAAATAATTTTATTAGAAAACCCCGCACACCCATCTTCTACATAGACTCAACAATCTCTCCTCCGCAAATGAGAAACAAAACTCCAACAATCTTTTGCTGAAACAACTCCTTCGGCAATGAGAAGCTCAACAATTCTTCCGGCAATGAAAACAATCAAACAATCTATTCCTTCGAAATTTCTTGTTGCAAATCGCATTAAATCCGGGCTTCTCCAGAAACCGCAGAGCTAACGCACTTGGAAAATAATGCAAAGCCGCAGGGCAGTCTGTGGGAAAATGTGAAAAGACTTTGTTGAGAGATGCAGACAACTCCATCGGCGCTCGATGAAGAACTCCGCGGGAAGATAATAGACAAATCACTCGCGGGACAGTTTGCGGACAGCTACCCGCGGGACAGTCCGCGAACATCTGCCGCCGGATAGTCCGTGGGAGCCACCCGCAAGACAGTCCGCGAACATCTGTTGTGGGGTAGTCCGTGGGAGCCACCCGCGGGACAGTCCGCGAACATCTGCTGTGGGACAGTCTGCGGACAGCTGCATCTGCCCGCGGGACACTTACTATTTTTAATTTTAATTTTTTATTTTGACAAAAATAAAATAAATAAAAAACACCTCAATTTTGCTTCAAGTGTCGCCATTTTGCAACGATGACGACAAGGGAATCATTTGATCATTCTGTGACAGTGATGGCGACGGCATCTTCTTGGCACGGTAAGATCCGTTGACTGCGTGAGGTATCTCTTCGCCGTGCGAGGTTGACAATTTGATCGCTCCATTATCGCCGACCTCTCGGATCTGATATAGTCCAACCCATTTGGCCTTAAATCTTTGCGGTTTGACTTTATTTTGTCCGTCGTACTTGAGTACCAACTGCCCCGGCGGAAACTTGTTGAGTCTGAGAGGTTTGTCATGCCACACCTTATGTCTGTTCTGTGTCACCTCCGTCGTCCACTGTGCCTGCGATCGTCATGCATCTAGCTTATTTCTTTGCTGTCGGTACCCTTCAAGTAATTTTATGGTGTGATGCCTTCTTTTCTTCCTGTGCGGTCCGTTCACCGTGTACCGAATGGTGGGATCTTTCTTTTTTCTGGGTTTGGACTGTATGTTCTTCTCCTCAGTTTCAGGCGTAATCGCCTTTCCTTCTTCCGCTGCTTTGTATTCCTTCAGACACTCATTTTCCTTTTTTTTCTCACCTTCGTCGACCCTTAGCATATTACAACTCGGAAACAATTCGTAGTCTTCTATCTGACAATGGTAAAGGCCATTCATCGAGTCTAGGTCGTCATCATTTGATTCTCCTAGTGTCAATACTCCTTCGTCGTCCGGTTCCATTCTTCTCTTTCCTTCATCGTCATTTCTTTCGTCGTCACTGTCGCTTTCACCTTCTGAGTCTGACGATGTTGCCTCCTCACCTACCATTTGTGTGTGCAGGTCAATTATGAATCTTTTGCCTCCGCGCTCCATTGATAGGGTATTTCGTTTCCAATCATGTTTTACTTTTGCTTGCACCAACCAAGTCCGTTCGAGAATAGCATCATATCCTTTTCTTTTCAATGGAATGACCACAAAATCCAATAAAAATGGTTGCGTACCAATAGTTACCGGTTGTGCTCTCAAGGTTCCCAACGGTTTGATCCCGTGCTAGTCCGCCGTGAGCAACTGGAATGTAGGTGGCCACAACGTTGGCTTTCCCAACTTCTTCCAAGTATCCTCCGGCAACACATTCACGCCGGACCCTCCGTCGACAATTGTGTCTATCAGAACATTTTCCAAAATCCCCATCTCGACGACCGTCGGATGCCGTTCGGATGTGAGTGCTAGCAGCATTGGGTCTGTTGTCATCACTTCCCTACTGTCCCTTCTCGTGTCCTCCATTGCTTTCGGAAACGGTGTATGATTTAGAATGGCCATCCGTAACTGGGGCATTGTGAGAAGGAGGTCACTTATCTTGACCGGTATCTCCATTTGTAAGATCTGTCATACAATGTTTTGTTCTGCGAAGTTCATTGCCAAGGTGCCGGTGATGTCCTTCAATTGAGATGTCCCCGCCGACGATGCCTTTGCAATTTTTGCCTGTGCTTCTCCCAATTTTCTCTTTTCCTCCGCTTGCCTCCGTGTAATTGCCAGAACCTCCTCTACATTCATGCCGACAGTGATCAAGTTTACTCCAGACTTTGGACACTTCGAATCTTCGTGATCGCCGAGTCCGCACCATTTGCATAATAATTTCGGTGTGTTTGCCGTTGTACAATCTTGCGCAAAATGACCCCACAAATTACATGCTCGACATTGAATGATTAGCCATCTGTTTGCATCATACTAGGTTTGAGTTCGGCTCCCATTATTATTGTTATTGTTCGCATTGTTGTTATTTTGCCCTCTGTTATTATTCCTGTACCCTCCGGATGTGGCACCTGTGCTATTCGTATTTCCGCTAGTGCCCGACGGGGAAGCCTCCTGTTTAAGAAGCACCTTGGGAGATCCTCTTGTCTTCATGTTAAAGGGGCACTCTTTTGTCGAATGGCCCATGATTTGACAAATGTCACATAATTGGTTCTTTGGACACGATCCTTTAGTATGACCATCGGTCTTACACTCTGTGCACCATAGCTCACTGCCTTTTGGCTCCTTCTGCATGTTTTTAAACTCTTTCATCATGCGGATCATGTCCTGTAAAGCACGGACCTTCTTGCTACTGCCTTCATTGTCGCTGCTATCTTCTCTAGCAGGCTCGTCGTCATCGGAATCAAATGAGCTAGTGTTCTTCTTCTTCTTTGTTTTCTGCTCACTTTCGAGGTCCAATGCTCTGTTATAAGCTTCCGTGTATGACGACGGTGGCACAATTTTCATTTTCCTCCGCAACTTCGAGCGTAGGCCTTCCATGAACCATCTTTTTTAAAGTCCGTCTACTGGCTTACTTTCCATTTTGTTTATCAAGTCTTTTAATTTCCTGGCGTAAACGCGGACGGTTTCGTTCTTCCCCTGCTTAGTATTGAAGATCTTTACTACAATTTCATTATCATCCTACAATAGTTTAAATTCTGCCAGAAACTCCTTTTTAATGTTATCCCAATTGTTTAGCTTTTGTGGATCTGTATCAGTGAACCAATCAATTGCTACGCCTTGTAGGGTGGTCGAAAATTGCCTCATCCAGTTGTCTTCATCAGTTATCCCATTTGCCTTCCAGATCGTTTCACATGTTTTGCAATGTCGAATGGGATCGACCTTACCATCACCATTGAACTTCGGCAGTTTCTCTTTTGGTCCCGCCATCACAATTGGTTTCTGTAAACAGGCGTTGCTCGGTCCTGCAACACTGGCGCTCTTCACTCCCACACTGGTGGTCTGCACTCCCACACCAACAGTCTGCACTCCCACACCGGCGGACTGGTCTCCCACACCGGCGGACTAGTCTCCCACACCGACGGACTGCACTCCCACACTGGCGGATTGCTCTCCCACATTGGCGGATTGCACTCCCACACCGGCGGACTGCTCTCCCACACTAGCGGACTGCTCTCCCACACCGTCAGACTCAACAACTGCGAACCTTGGTGAAGAAGGGTGTTTTGAAGTTGTCCCCTGCGGAAGTATATCCCAGACAAAGAGTTCACTCCACGCTCCTGCTCTGTCAGCACTCCGAGCCGTGCGAGTCGATGCTCTTCCGTTTGGATCCTCTTCCCTCGGCGAACATAAATTCAAAAACTCCTCCCGTGCTTCTTCCACCAATTCCACTTGCTGTCGAGTCTCCTCCAACAATTCTTCGGCGCTCCGGTTTCCGTCAGCAATCTTTTGAAATCTCCGTTGGTGTTTGGCTTGCTGTGCCAGAATTAAATTCTCTTGTGCAGTACGGATTCCATCTTTTCCCTTGATCTTATTTTGATTCTTGTTAAGCTGATTTGGCATTAATCTTCATTCCTCCCACCTTCCAGGTTCCCCGGCAACGGCGCCAAATGTTTACCGTACTGGTAAAGAAATCAACACATATAGACAATGGAACAAAATAGCAGAATTATATTCGTATATGCCAGACATACATTATGCTTGATGAGATGAATAATAATAGAAGATGATTTACAATGATCCCAGATGGGATATAAATACTATCCGCCGAACCTTCCCGAAGGAGTACGTCGGCCACAAACATTATGTCCGCTACAAACCATTTACCCGTCGGCTACAAAATACAAAACATCAACGACAATCATTCCGTCGGCTACAGAAACACCGCCGGGACCATCCAGTCGGCTAACAACCATCCCCTGCTGCTGTCCTCGCCGTCCCCTATTCCGAGAAAAAGAAAACCTGTCCTAGAAACCTATTTCCCTGCCTCTAGGTTTGTTGTCGATGATTTAATTGTGGGATCTTATTATTTTCTTTGTTAATGGTTGTTTGTTTTGTTTACAGCTGTGAGTTTGATTTCCAGAATCTGCTATTATTCCTGTTGTAGAAAGCTGCTGTTACTGTCACAGTCTGTTGTTGTTCCCGTAACAGGTCCTCTTACTGTCACAAATTGCTGCTAGTACTGTTGCAGGCTGCTACAGTTCCTGTAGCAGTTTCTGTCACAATTCCTATTAGAAAAGCAAAACAGAATCATTAATGTGAATTTGAACTTAGGAAGTTGATTAAGTTTAGGAATACATTAATGTGAATTTGAACTTAGGAAGTTGATTAAGTTTAGGAATACATTTTTATCCCCACTCATCTCACTACCTGCAGCCCTTGTGCATATAGTGACAACATCTTTTGCAAGTTGATGCCTTTGGATTTATACTTGAACCAAAGCTGAATCTTTCACAAGTTTACGCCTCCAGATTGAATATTGAACCAAAGCTGAATCTTGTTATTACACATTAAAATCTATTTCACTTTTACTTCATCTTTGGCCTATCACATTCTATGCAATTGAAGAATTAACTCATTCACAATTTTCAGTCCACAGTTGATAAGTCCAGTTTAGTCATCTTTCAATAAGGTGCTCCCCTTTTCATAAGTAAAGGTTTTTTTGTCAAACTATCTTATCCTCTTCAATTTTTTTCCTTACAAAAGAAGTGGATGGTTTGAAGTTTTTTGAATGCTTCTGTCTGGAATCCCTTACCTTTGTCTTGAACTTGGTCTGAGTATACCTCACTTTTGTGAAACATACTTGAGGAAAGCCAGCCATTGGTTGCTATGTGCTGCATTTGCCATGTCATTCCTAAGATTTTTCCTGAGATTTTGAAAAAGAGATTTTTGGATTGAAATTTGTAGGATTGTTTTGCAACTATGTTTTGGATCGCTCTGATCCATCATCAGGATCAGCTCTGATCCATCATCAGGATGATAGAATAAAATAGTGCCGATATATTGCCAATAAGTTAACTCTTTGCTAATTGCTCAGTGCCGCGCTAGATTATGTTAATTTATTGGGGATTACTTATCGCTGCAAAGTTACATACATATTGCAGAGAAAATATGAAATTGTCGCTAAAATATCGACAATATTTTGAAAAATTATTGCCATAGTTCGCTTATAGGGATTTGTTGATTTTCAGATTGCTGCAAATGTATTTGCACTGCCTGTTTGGTATGTACTTTCCAACGGCAGTGATGTCTTATATTTACACGGAGAATGAGTCAAGAATAAACATTTCCCTCCATGGTACATGTCTATTCATTAACATAATGACAATCAATATATATATATATATATCTATCTATCTATCTATCTATCTTCGCTAATATTTATCCGACTAAAGCTACAAAACATCAACACTCCCCCTCTTAGCTAGGGAGGATAAACACAAGATTGACTCAATGTAAAAATTAGGAATGGCAAGTGTTAAGGATATCTTTGATCAAAAGGTATCCACCATTTTAGATATCATCTCATGATATCAAGAGTAATGGACTCCCAAATGTCAAGTCACATGACATTCACCAAGTATTCTGAGTAATGAGTAATGGCCTCTTGAACGTTGAGTTGCAAGATATTCGCCAGGTACTCTGAGTAATGGCCTCCTGAACATCAAGTCTTATGATATTCATCAAGTACTCTGAGTAATGGCCTCATGAACATCAAGTCTTATGATATTCACCAAGTAATTTGAGTAATGGCCTCTAGAACATCAAGTTGCATAACATTCACCAAATACTCAAAAACATTCATAAGGTATGTGCACACGTATCCTCAATGATACTTACCATAGGAACATTCATGGTCTGTTTAAGGAACTTAATCCACCATGCAAGTTATCATCTGTTGTGATTTGTATTAGACATCATGAAATGTCCATCACAATAGAAGGCCATGGTCTATTTAATGAACTTAATCCACCATGCAAGTTTAATCTATCATGATCTTCTTAGACATCATAAGATGTCCATCATAATAGAAGGTTAAGTTATTGAAAGATCGTCACCTTTTAATAACTTGTACAATTACAAGTTATAATCATTTGGAAGTGATCACTTCCTCATGATGTACATAGGGCCCATTAAAATCATGCAGTCACACACATTGATTTTTAAACTCCCTCTGAATATCAATCTTTTGAGCTCCCCATCCAATGTTGCCTTCGATGAAGTGTCAGACTCCCTTTGAATCTAATATCAATAATCCTTTTTTTGCAAGAATATCCAAAGAAAGAGGAAAATATAAAGACAAATAGCTCTTATAGTAATAAAAATCAATTTAAAAATTTTAATAATTATTTTCAATAATAATATTATTATATTTTAATTATGAGAAAATTAGAAATTTGATTCTATACTTAATTCATGATGAATTAATTCTATTCCAATATTTGATGGAGTTATTAATATATTTAAATATATGTCATTTATATAATAACACATTATATTTATATAAAGAGAACTGTAGAAAGAGAGAGGCTTACTCAAAATATCAAAGAGGCTTAAATATGTGGTCAAATAATTTCACTTACCTTTATTTGATGTGTAGGATTGAATACTTCTTATGCCCGATAGGACCCTTTGTTCTTTTATTGGTTGCAGCTCTTTATTATGTTGTGTGATACATGTATGTCACCTTCCTAACCGAGTGCCAGGACTGTATAGGGTTTATGGACTTGACTTGGTACTATTTCTCTGTGGTAGTTTCCTTCACCTTACGTGGATGCCACGAGTCCTTGGTGAGTTGATTATTGGATCGCTATCTTATTTCTTTATTTTCTTTCCGATCACTTAACCTTTAATTAAAATATTGGTTGTGTATTGATCGGTCTTTGTGGTTTTTACCCACCATATGCCATGTAAGTCGAGTGGTATAGATTATTCTCAAAGTGGGATCGGGTTCCACGTTTCTCCCAATTGATTTTTCTTTCTTCTAAATTTTCCCTTGGTGGTGGGCCCCCCAACACCTACATGGCATGTGAAATTGCGTTTCTCATATATATTGATGGGTGATGCCAAATATATATATATATACATATACATATATACATATATATATATATATACATATACATATATACATATATATATATACATATACATATGTACATATATACATATACATATATACATATATATATATATATATACATATACATATATACATATATATATATACATACATATATATATATATATATATATATATATATATATATATATATATATTTGTTAGATTAATGTAATTTTACCAACGACTCGGTCTCCCAGCTATGTGTTTGATGGCCGAAACAATCTTGTTTTGGTATGGCAGGTTATTGTAGCCCGTGCGGTGACAGGAATTAAGGAGGCCGTATGGTGGATGGGAGTTGTTGAGCCGTACAGTGTTTTGGGTTTTGGATTGGCCGTATGATAGTAGTATGACCGTATGACATGTATGGTGAAGCAAGGATGTCATCGTACGGTGACAAGGTGCAGGGTTGCCCGAACTTGCAGAAGGTAGGAGATGAAAGGGGGCCATACAGTGATGGGGGATGTGGTCGTGTGGTAATGATTGTGAGGCCGTACGATGATTAAAGAATGGTTGTACAATAATGGATTGGAGCCAAAAGATGCCAGAGATGGACCGAATTTCCTCTTGCCAATACACAAAACAATAAGAGATATTAATGTAGTCCAAACATGATATATATATTCCAGAAATAATGACTTGTAAACAATAATGATGCTCCGATTTGTCAGATCCGAGCCAAGAGATACAGTGACCGAATAGGGTAAGGGTTGAATCCCACCAAAATTGGAAAGCCAAGTAGGGAAGATCTTTCACTTCTGAAATGGCGAACAACAGAGAATTCCAACGAGAATTTGTAGTACAAAGAATAATAAACCAAATCGTATACCAACTACTACCTAAATGCCGTGCTAAAATGCCCGTCGGAGAAACTTTTCGAAGGTTTACAAAGATAGTCGATGACCACACCTACCTATGGAGACAATTAAATAAAAATGGGTCTGAGATATACTAAATCAATTGGCCCATTAACAAAGGTTTGATTAATTACTTATTTTATGACGAGAACATTACAATTAATGTGATGGTCCACTAGATATGTACAAACTAGGTGGAAATAGCCATATATTGGGTGCCAAATATTGCCTTCAATGTATTCATGACAGTCGAATGGTTTAGGTACCTCAGGTTGAGCATTGTCCTTGACCTTATGTAAATTTGTGGGTATGTCACTGCATGTTGTCCTTGTTTCTTGTTTCATATGCCGTTGCAATAAGGGGTCAAGTCAATAATCATCATCATCTAAACATCATGTATGTTTTCATTCCTTTTTTTGGCAATAATGATCAGTCTTTATGGTTAGCTTAATCTCTGACACAAAGACACAGATTCTCCAAGGCTTGACTCTCCTATGCTGCATAGCTACACTCATCACTTCTTCTAAAAACAATGTTGTTGTGTATTATATGTCATCATTCATGCTATTGACAATGTCTCATATGCCCATTCTTCATAAAATGTCAAGATGTTAAAACTCTCCAAAAAAGCATTCAAAACCAAATGTACATTATAGCAGTGGTACAAATGGCTCCAGTTCTTGTCGATGACAAGACAACATTCTGCCACCTTCTCAAACATTTCAGATGTACATAAGCTTGTGTTCCACTGCAAGCACAAGGTGATACTGATATCAAACGCTCTTTTGCCAGTAAACTAGCTTCACCCAACACAAAAATTGGAGTTAATTCCAAGCATATTTTGCAGATTGGATCAAACTGCTCACCCCCTATCATTGTCTCTTTGTACAGTTGCTCATCTCTTTCCCCGTCTTGTTCTTCTTTTCTCACATTTGTAGTTTGGCTTTGATACCATGTTGATTTTTGGATCGCTGCAAATGTATTTGCACTACCTGCTTGGTATGTACTTCCCAAAGGCAGCGATCTCTTATATTTATATGGAGAATGAGTTGAGAATACACATGTCCCTTCATAGGACATGTCTATTCATTACATAATGACACTCACTATAATTATGTGTGTGTGTGTGTGTGTATAATTTAGCTTAAATCACTAATTGCTCTAATAAATTATATATATATATATCTTAGCTATTATTTATCTGGCTAAAGCTACAAAACATCAACATGATTGACAACCCAAAAAGGAGGCATTCAACATTTTTGTGTTTGCAAATTGGTGTTTGGAGAGGAAAAAGGGTTTGGAGTAGAAAAAATATGATTTACAACATTATAGAGCTATCTATTGTGCAATATAACCTTTGGTTACGCATAAGAAAGGCAGATGAAGCATCAACTAGTTCACTTGGTTTAGATGAAATAGATCCTTACTTTAATTGGATATCACAGGATAAATCTCCATTGTTTATAAAGGATGAGATCAATGATTTGGAGAGGTAGGCTATGGAGGAGGGGGGATTTGTAGTGGGATTGGATGGCATTCACGATGAGAATTTCAGATGACGAGGAGTCTTTTCCAATGTCAGCACCATCTACATCTAGGATGGATGTCAAGTCACAACTAGTTGTGCGGAGAGTGAAGACACATCCACAACCACAATGGACTTTTAGGGATGGACCCCCTACCTCTCATATTACACAGGCAAAAAAGTGCAAAGAGCACTGGACAATTGAATATTTTTAGGTTAGGGCATTGTTGTTTATGTAGTGTAGATTTTAGACTCATCAAATCTCTAGTCCATGATGTTTATTGCATGTAAGTTTTGGATTGAAATTAGTAGGATTGTTATATAACTATGTTTTGGATCACTCTTATCCATCATCAGGATCATAGATTAAAATAGAGTCAATATATTGCCGATAAGCAAACTTATCGCCAATAGTTTAGCACCACACTAGAATATGTTATCTAGTCTCGGTTTACTTATTGCCATGAAGTTACATACATATTGTAGAGAAAACATTATCAACAATATTTAGAAAAACTATGGACTGTTGTTCACTTATTGAGATTGATGGCCCAAAAAGAGGCATTTCACATTTCTGTGTTTGCAAATTGCTGTTTGGAGAGGAAAAAAGGGTTTGGACAAGAAAAAAGTGATTTACAGCATTATAGAGCAATTTGTTGTGCAATATAACCTTTGGTTGCGCATAAGAAAGGCAAAGGAAGCGTCAACTGGTCCACTTGATTTAGATGACATAGATCCTTACTATGATTCGATATCACAAGAGCAGCCTCCAATGTTCATAGAGGATGATATCAATGATTAGGAGAGGCAGGCTACTGAGGAGGGTGGATTTGTAGTGGGATTGAATGACATTTAGGAGGAGGATGAGGACTTTGAGGAGGATTCAGATGATGATAACGAGTCATTTCCAATGTCAGCACCATCTACATCCAAGATGGATGTTGAGTCAGAACTAGTTGTGCTGAGAGAGTTGACACATCCATAACCACAAAGGATTTTTAGGGCTAGACCCCCTACCACTCCAATAGATTTTACTAGAGCTACTAGGATGAGGAAGAGGAAGATGTAGACTATTTTGATATTGTATTTCTATTTTCTTATAGCTTTACAAAGATGATTTGCTATTTTTAGTTTGCTTCAAAGTTTAGACTATTAGGTGATGGCTACCAGCCTTTAGTATTCAGCACGAGAATGCAATTTTTTACGCTGTTTGCATTTATATATATCTAGATCAGCTTGTTTGGTTTGTTTACTCATTTGCTGATTAGATGCATCTCCTTATGGAATTTTGCAAGAAAATGCATTTCTATTTAACTTATTTTCACGATAAGTTGCTTATTTATCGCCAATATTTTCCCGAGAACGATATTTTGAACTATGATCAAGATGATGGAGTAGGTTGTTTTAAAATTTAATTTTATACTCTAATGAGGGTTTAAGTCATAAAAATACACATCACTGCCCATAAAACCCCAGGTCATTGTCTAAAATGGTATCACCAATAATATTGGGGCCAGCCTTCCACTTGATCACTCTTAGAAAAAAATAAAACAGCTTTATAAAAATCCTACCTTTTTTCTTGTGATTGGCATGTTTAATGGAATATGTTTGTTTATGCATCGTGTTTGACATGGAATGAAGTAGTTTTGTCTCTATTTTAATGAATATGATTTTTAAATTTTTTTTCCTGTTTTAAATCTGGGTAGTTACACTTTTTCCATGATGAGTTTATGTTTTGTGAATGGAGTGCTAGTAAGTGTGAAGTTTTAATTAATTTAGCAATAGCACATTTTGGACCTGGTTGCTGTTAGCCACTATTTGTAGCAGTCAAACAAGGGTTATTCTGTGGTCAAAATACAATAGTTTTGAGAAGAAAAATAATTGTCAGTCTCATGATATGTAACAAAACATGGTCAATAATTCGCTCACCCCTCAAAAAAAGGCAATGGTGAACAACGGTAAACATGGTTATACAAAACAGTGTGTAACTCTCCGGCTTGGTGAGTACTCTGCAAAGCTGATCTGGGCTTGGCAATAAAACTGACTTTCTAAAACATATTATAAGAATTGTTTTATACTTAACTTTTTTTTTGTTTTGAAAGAAATAATTTATGCCTTTTTCTTTTCCTGATTTTTAGAGACTTGTATGTATACTGAGACTGTGTTGCCTTATGTGAGTACTCATCAAGTCTCGACACCATGAAACAAATAATTCCCATCCAAACAGCACCTGATGTGCTCAACAGGATAAACAAGTCACCACCAGATGGTTGCCCAATGTTTTTGAATTAATAGCAGCCAAAACAAGGGGGCTGGCCCATAACAGAAAGCTGGTCAACTACCAGTGGATTACCATCAAAACTAAACTAACCCCTATTGCTGCTAGAAACAAAAACAAAGTTTGCTACCATAATTAAGAGAGTATCAGCAGGCTTAAACAAAATGCCTGTTATCAAACTTAAGAGTCTATAGAAAAATATTAACGAAGGCATAACAGCCTTGCAAACTAAAAAGTCCGGTAACCAGCAGATTAACAGCATAAAAGAAAAAGAAGGGAGCCCTTAAGATTTCTTGGCCTCTTTCCTCCCTAGGAGGGTGTTCGCCAAGTCTTTCGCCAGGAAGTCAAATAGCATCTTAGAGTCCTCCTTAGTCAAGTTCCCATCAGCATCCTTGAGCAGGCACAGAGTGGTAGCTGCCGCATGTGTCACTTTAACCATGAACTTGGTTAGTAGGCGCATTCTCTCCTCCAGCACATGAATTCTCTCCCACGCCTCATTACCAGCCTTATGCAAACCACTCGGATGGCCATCAGTACCAATCTTTGTGGTATCCTGCACAAACAGGGGGTTAGTAGCATTTTCAGAAACAACCTTAATAGGGGAGGAGATTGTTATGGGGGAAGGCATCCTGTCCACCGTATTAGGGAATTGATCCTTTGTTAGGTCCACACACCCTAGCTCAATTGTCGCCGAAACATGCGACACATCCTTATTCTCCTTTCCATCACCCAAATCCGACCTAGAGGAGTCCTCCTCCACCTCCTCCATACCTCCCACCCCAAAGTTAACTGCTTTTTCTTTCATCCTCCATTTGGGGCAGCCCGAATCCTCCAAATACTCCTCCTCCTGCGAGGCTCCCTCCTTCAACTTCCTCTTAGCATTAGATTTTGCTAACCTCCTCGACGACCTCCTACCCCCTCTCCCCTCATCCTCCGACTCCACCACCTCCTCCTCCTTCCCTTTATCCTGCCTCCCTCTCTTCCCCATGGGGGAGGGATTCATCAGGGACCCACTAGGTGAAGGCTATGGGGTAGGGGCTTTGCGACCCGTAATCCTAAGGGGAATAATTTAGGGCCGAGGGTTCGGATGGGCAAGAATGTCAATTTCCACAATCCTCGGGGGGGCTAGGGTGAGGTGGAATTGGTATAGCCTAAAAACTAAACCCTAGTGTAAAACTATAAAATTAACCCCCTTTTTCATTTTTTCTTTCACATCAACAACAATATCCTCTAATTCATGTAGCAGGAAGAAAGGAAGCGAAATAAAATCACGGTGACGAAAATGATTAAGGAGAGGAAAGTGATAGTAGTAGTAGACTCCATACCTTCTTTGGAGGGTAAGATATTTCATCAATACCAAACAAACCTCGTTCCATGGGTTAGGAAGTTTCTCCCGCATGAAACCACCCCTATGCAAAATTGGTTCCTCACCATCCACAAAGAAACATTGCAAGCTCACATCATCTGTCACCCTTGTCACCTTTTGCCATTTCCTACCCTTCATGGCCAAGCCCGTCACTAGAGTAATCGCCTCCTCCGAAATATGAAACGAGATAACATTTATGGTAACTCTATTGTTCTCCCAGGAGTTAACAAATTGCATAGAGTAATTCTCGTCGTGCCCATTAAGTGCCTCCATAAATGATACAAAACCACCCTCCTTCAGTAAGCACCGCACCAGGGGCTTCCTCATATTTTCATCAATCACAGCCGGTTCGATGCGCAACAAATCGCCACCCATCCCTGCAATTTTTACCTCTCCTCTCTTTCTCTTCAGAGCGTAGACACAGTTTCTAAAAAAGACTTTACTCTTAGGTAGAAAAACCCAAAAGCGGAGATGATAATCACAATTAATAGTAATAATGAAAACAACCAACTTGGTAAGAAGGATCACGTGTCGGCCATCACAATCTATCCCCCAATCGTTTCCATCATTCCCAACACACATCAAACCTTTAAAAAAAAATTCCTTTCTTTGCACAGCGTACGATGACACATTTAGGGAAATAAATAAAAAATCCCCCATTTCAAACTTCCAATTTTTGGGTCATGCGTATTTATTATTACTCGTACTCGATTCTTTACACCTTGCCACTTGTACTTCAAGGACATGTCCTCCCTGCCAGCTCAACAACATAATACAAAATAACCAGCTAGGACTCATCATTTCTCACTTCGTGGCTCATTAACTCCCCTACCCACTTTGGCAATGCGTTCAAATCCCTCCAACATCTAAGCTTCTTCACCTTTAATCCGATTGCCGCCATTCCATCGGCCACACTATTTCCCTCCTGAAAGATGTGATTCAAATCAAACCTATTAAGAGTAGTTAATAGGTACTTGATATCATCAGTCACACGTTTAATGGCTCATCCCTCCCTCATATTACCTTTGACAGTCTCAATAATTATTTTAGAATCCCCTTCAATTTGCACATACCTCCAACCCACACTTATGACCAATTTTAAGCCCCAGTATAGAGCCATCACCTCTGCTGTATTGTTATAAACTTTCCCTAACTGACCAGTATACGCCAACAACATCCTGCCCTTATTGTCCTTGATTATCCCTCCCCCCGCCGAACCCTCCTTTCTAGCTGCACCATCGAAATTGAGTTTGACCCAATTAGCAAGTAGGGGTTTCCATCGGGTTCTTTTTCTAGCCAAAAGATTAGAATTATCAATTTCCATAATCCCTTCTGCCAACGACCAGCACTTGGCCACCCTAACCTCTAGGGTAGAAGGGGGAAACGCTGGTTTTCTCCACTTGGTGCAACTAATGTTCTCGACTATCAATTTGTAGATCCTTTCCACCACGACAATCTCCTCTCTTTCCTTATTCTTGAACACCCTATTATTACGCTCTTTCCAAATACCCCAACAAACATGGGGGGGAAATGATCTTCCATAGATAGATAAGGAGGGGGTGGTAAAGGGGCCCTACTAGTTCATTACCAATTGCCCCATGTCCACATTAAACACCCAGTTCACCTCCAGCATCTAAAGAATTCTCTCCGACACCTTTGATGCAAACTTACGATGCAAGAATAAGTGGTTGATGTTTTCTTCCTCTATCTTACACATATGACATCTATTTGGTAATTGAAAGCCCCACTTCATCAAGTTGTCTATAGTGAGAATTTTCCCATGAATGGTGGTCCACCAAAAAATATTGATCTTCGGGATTAAGTGATTAAACCAAACATTCCCCCAGTCATTAGCTTCAAGGGTTTTTTCAACCATTAATGTCATGTCCCCTCTCTAGCGTCATAAGTTTAACAGGGAATTTGCCTATCATCGACTCTCGTAGGCAAATGTTTATGGAAAGAGGGTCATTTTTGTCTTCTGATGATTACATTTTTTCTCTTGGAGAATAACAATTCAGTAAGTGGGGCCTACTCGTTCTAATATTAAATTAAGGTTGTACTCTAACTTTATAAAGTTATTTATTTAATTTTATAAAGTTTAATAATTAAAAGTACATCATAAAAGATGATTCCGGAAAACTTCCAGTAACTTCTCAGCGAAGTGAATAAATAGAGGACATAAGGCTCCCATTTAAACAAGCGACTTGTGGATTTGATTTCTATTCCATTTGGAGCAATTTGTAGCCATTGGTCTGCAAATTTCTCAGAATATCTTTGGGAACGATAACTCTCAGGGATAAGCAATTTTGAGGATATGAGATACCATCCGAATTATTGCACTTGAAGGTAGCATTCAGCTATTTCGAGTTGGACGAAATTTGTGGCCTAGGGCCAACATCTAAGGGTTTAATTGGGAGGAGGCGGATTGCTGCAGTAAGAAGAGAATTCTTTCCTCATGAAATGAACGATCTGTGTAAGGCAGTCTTGAGAATTCGCCATTAACAGGAGCAGTTCGAAACTCAAAGAATCAACAGCAAATTTTGTAGCGCTATTCGCCGACGGATTGGGCACTCTATTTGCAACAAGTCCGCACACGACTATCATCGAATCGCAGGGTCGCAACCACAGTTCAGGGGGGACAACGAACGGTGGCAATCATTCGTTACCCAGGGGAAAGGTCGAGTTCGGATTTTTCACCGTGCAAAAATAATAAGCCAGTTCGGATTTACAATAGGCGGAAACAGTAAACTGAGCGGCAAGTTCGACCCAGTCGGAATTAATTTTCAGCGGATGACTAAGGTGGTCTTCTTGCGGATCTGCACATTTCTCCATAGCGGGCTCTACTCCACGGCAAGAACAGGATATCGGGATCCCTATCTACCATCTCTTTGGCCCAACGTAGTCCAGGTTCCAAACAATTATTTCATATTATGTTAAGTATATGGGTAAATAAAGAATATGTGCGAACCACATCATTTGCAGTGATTAATAATGTTCCATGTATAGCAGAAATAGATACCAATATCACCGAATTGCTCTTCTGTTACAACCAAATTTCTTAGTTTCATATCAAATTTAATTCAGGATATTTCAGTGGTTTCAAAAGGCTGTTTGCTAACTGTTTGACGTAATTCCTAACCCTTGAAGTTCTAAAATTTTGGTGTTAAAAAGAAGCAACAATATCTGTCGGGGTTATCTCAGTGGTATTAGAGCAGTAGTCCTGCCATCCTGTCGGGTAGAAATATTTTTATGCAACCATATTCCAAGTACTATATTCGCAGGAGAATGATATTTAAAGACAGAGATATGGGTGAAAGACAATCACAGAGTCCACCGAGATTTCCCAGAATCGATGATGATGAAACCAGAGAGTTTTATAGAATCATGACTATCGGACAGCAAGAAATAGCTCAGTCACTACAGGCTTTGACTACCATAATGGAAAGAGTTGTTCAGCCAAGGATTCAGGAACAAGGAAGAGGCACATTTGATCATGATAATAGAAGTGTGGCAGGATCACAGGGTGCACCTAGGCGCAGATCATGGACAGCAAATAGGCCTACTCGTCCCACTTTCCTAAGGGAAGAGGCTCAGGAGATGGGAGAAGATGATGTACCGGAAGATTTCCAGGATGATCTTAGGGCTGCCACTGCAGAATGGCAGGCATTACCCCCGCATGTGCGTGCACTATTGAACTTCGATCGCTATTTAAACCAAAAAAGAGAACATATGAGGAGCAGCCGCCAGAATAGGAGGCCTAGAGGAGGATATGATAATGAGTTACAGCGAGCTGTTAGCAAGCTCACTTTACCATTTTTCGATGGTAGTGGTCAGATGACAGCACAAGCTTGGATTCATAAGTTGGACACCTTCCTAGCATTAAGGCCTATGTCTGAAATAGATGCCATCAGGTATGCCACCTTGCATCTGGAAGGCACAGCTCATGATTGGTGGTCACATGGAATGGTTACTTTGCAGCATAATCAGGTAACATCGTACCAGGACTTTGTGGATAGATTAGTTGAACGTTTTGATAAGAAGGATCCAGAAATTTATTTTCGCGACCTTGCACAGTTAAGACAGTCTGGCAATTTGGAGGTTTATATTAATGAATTTCAAAGGGTGTCAGTCATGGTACAAGATGTGTCAGAAAGGAGGCTAGTTATCTTATTTACAGAAGGATTGTCTGAACCTCTCAAGGGATGGATTAAGGCATTCGACCCACCAACACTGCAAGAAGCCATGAGGAAAGCACGGAGTATGGAGCTTACAGCACCCTCTAGTAGGTTCAACTCGCGGAGTACTACCTCTTTTAGAGACAATAAGAAATTTGAAAAGAATAAAGGGAAGAGCATTGAAACCAAAGGGAAATCTGTTACGCCCCTAGATGCAGAAACGTTAAACGACTTGCGTAGGAAGAAATTATGTTTCTATTGCAAAGGCCCATTTGATAGGGATCATGATTGTCCTTTGAGACCTAAAGGAAAAGCCAATAGAGTTATGTGGGCATATTATGAAGGATCAGATTCCGACAATACAACACATGAAGATGATCACAGTGATTCAGAGCCTGAGGGCGAAACAGGGAATTCAGAGCAAAAAGAGGAACCTGAATTGCATTTACAGCAAGGGTGTTTGTCTAGCATTCAGCAGGAGGGATCTTTTAGATTGCGTGGTGTTCTGGCAGGACAGAAGGTGATCACATTGGTTGATACAGGAGCTACACACAATTTCATCGATGGACGACTGGTTGAACGCCGTGGGATTAAGACAGAAGAATTTGAGGGTCTTCGGGTACAGGTTGCTGATGGTTACACTCTTAAGTGTAACAGGATGGTTAGAGACATGCCGTTACGCTTGAATAATTATGAGTTCAAAGCAGATTACCATGTGGTCAATATGGGTGACTTGGATATTGTTTTGGGTATGACATGGCTACGTTTATTGGGTGAGGTCACTTTCCGACTCAAGGACATGGAGATCAAGTTTGAAGTAAATGGGAAACAACATGTATTGAGAGCTATCCGGAATAGTGACATCCGGACAATTTCTCTCAGGCGATTGGAAAGATTGGTGAGACATGAGGATATTGAATGGGCAGCCATGTGTACTCTCATGCCTGCACAGGAGGAACAACAAAAAATGGAATATCATTCCGACATACAGATATTAAGGGAAAAGTATCGTAAAGTATTCAGCGATATTCCACCTGGTACACCACCTGATAGAGGGATTGAGCACATCATCGAATTAGAAGAAGGTGCTAAACCAGTCATGATCACTCCATATAGGCATCCAAAGAGGCTCATAGATGAAATAGAGAAGACCATCAAGGAGCTTCTGGCGATGGGACACATCAGACCTAGTAAGTCTCCTTTTGCTTCCTCGGTAGTCTTGGTTAAGAAGAAAGATGGTTCGTTACGGATGTGTATAGATTACAGGATGCTGAATAAAAAAACCATTAAGAATAGATATCCTATTCCACGGATTGATGAGCTAATAGATGAACTGCATGGGGCATGCTACTTTAGTAAGATTGATTTGAGATCAGGTTACCACCAGATTAGAGTCAGAGAATAGGACATTGAGAAGACTGCATTCAGGTGTCACTGTGGGCATTTTGAGTTTGTAGTAATGCCATTCGGATTGACCAATGCACCAGCTACTTTCCAGTCCACCATGAGTAAGGTTTTCCATCATCAGCTGAGGAAGTTTGTATTAGTCTTCTTTGATGATATCTTGGTATACAGCCGAACATGGCATGAGCATATGGAGCATCTAGAGACAGTACTGAAGACCTTGCAAGCAGAGTCCTTGTATGCAAAAGAGTCTAAATGTGATTTAGGCATGATCGAATTATTATATTTGGGACATATTATCAGTAAAGAAGGAGTACGGATGGACCCTGATAAGACTCGCGCTATTATGGAGTGGCCTACTCCGGAGAACCTGACACAGCTGAGAGGGTTCCTTGGTTTATGTGGCTTCTACCGCAGATTTGTTTGCGGATATTCGCGACACGCGGCTCCTATGACAGATTTGCTTAAAAAGGGAGCTTTCGTTTGGACAGCAAAGGCACAGGCTTGTTTTGACAGATTTAAGGAGATCATGACTTCGTGTCCGGTACTAGCATTGCCTGATTTCTCGAAGCCATTTGAACTCCAGTGTGATGCTTCAGGAGATGGTATTGGGGCTGTTTTGATGTAAGATAAACACCCAATTGCATATGAAAGCAGAAAACTCCGTGGGCCAGAGAAAACATTCAGCATTTACGACAAGGAGATGTTAGCTATCATGCATGCATTAGCTAAGTTCAGGTAGTACTTAGTAGGTGGCAAGTTTTGCATAAAAACTGACCACAACAGTTTAAGACATTTCCTTGGGCAAAGGGACCTCAATGATAGGCAGCAGAAATGGGTCAGTAAGTTACAGGCATATGACTTTGATATATCTTATGTTAAGGGCACGCAGAATGTGGTAGCGGATGCCTTGTCACGCAGACCACATCTTAGTTCGATGATTGAGATCTCTGAGGATTGGAAGCATTTGATTATTGCAGAATATGCTAGAGACCCATGGGCATCTGGGATAGTTGACGGGACAATTGTTGATACCAGGTATACACTTGTGGACGAGTTGATTGTTTACAAGAACAGGATATTTTTAGTCCCAGGATCAAAGGTGAAGCAATTTATTATGCGAGCTCTTCATGATTCACCTATAGCTGGTCACCCCGGATATTTTAAAACATATAGGCAGGTGCGAGAACGATTCACTTGGAAAGGACTCAAGACAGATGTATTGCAGTATGTCCGTGAGTGTCCTGTTTGTCAGCTAAATAAGCAAGAACACACCTTCCCAGCAGGACTCCTACAGCCACTTCCTATTCCAAATTAGAAGTGGGAATGCATATCCATGGATTTCATTACCGGGTTGACCAAGGCTCAGGGTCGTGATTGCATTTATGTGGTGGTAGACAGACTAACGAAATATGCTCATTTCTTTCCCATCACCACTACTTATACCGCAGTACAGGTAGCCGAGGTATTCTTCAGAGAGGTTTTCAGGTTACATGGGATGCCCCGCAGTGTTGTCAGTGACAGGGATAGTAGATTCTTGAGTCATTTTTGGCAAGAGGTGTTCCTATTATGTGGTACTGAGCTCACACCCAGTACCAGTTATCATCCGCAAATCGATGGACAGACAGAGATAGTAAACAAATGGGTGGAAGGCTACTTGAGGAATTACGTGGCTGATCAGCAGAAGGCTTGGGTAAGATGGATTTATTTGTGTGAGTATTGCTATAACACAACTTTCCACATGTCTATCCAGATGACACCTTTCCGAGCATTATATGACTATGATACACCGAGTTTCATCGACTTGTTAATGGGTGATGTTCGGGTTCCACGTGCCGAGGATTTGATGCAAGAAAGTAAAGACATTATTAGCTCCCTACGGGATAATATAGCTCGGGCACAGAATCAGTATAAGCAATATGCAGATCAAAAGAGGACGGAAAGGAGCTTTGTGGTAGGTGACATGGTTTACTTAATGCTTCAGCCATTTCGACAATCTACTCTAAAAAAAAGTGGGTCAGAGAAGCTTAAACCTAGGTATTATGGACCTTTCAGGATCATCAGGCGAATAGGGGAATTGGCTTATGAGCTTGAGCTTTCAGCAGATAGCAAAGTATATAATGTGTTTCATGTATTACGCCTCAAAAAGGCGTTGGGACAGAATGTGATACCCTCTGCAGTATTACCTCCCTTGGATGATGAAGGGAAATTGATCCTAGTGTCGGAATTCATTTTAGAAAGCAGAGAAAAGTAGCTCCGCAGAAGGGTAATCAGAGAATATTTGGTTAAATGGAAGGATCTACTAGTCGAAGACGCTACTTGGGAAAAATGAAACAATTTTGCAGCATCCAGCTTTGAGATTGCTTGAGGGCAAGCAATTTTAGGAAGGAGAGACTGTCATGTCCCCTCTCTAGCGACATAACTTTAACAGGGAATTTGCCTATCATCGACTCTCATAAGCAAATGTTTATGGAAAGAGGGTCATTTTTGTCTTCTGATGATTACATTTTTGCTCTTGGAGAATAACAATTCAGTAAGTGGGGCCTACTCGTTCTAATATTAAATTAAGGTTGTACTCTAACTTTATAAAGTTATTTATTTAATTTTATAAAGTTTAATAATTAAAAGTACATCATAAAAGATGATTCCGGAAAACTTCCAGTAACTTCTCAGCGAAGTGAATAAATAGAGGACATAAGGCTCCCATTTAAACAAGCGACTTATGGATTTGATTTCTATTCCATTTGGAGCAATTTGTAGCCATTGGTCTGCAAATTTCTCAAAATATCTTTGGGAACGATAACTCTCAGGGATGAGCAATTTTGAGGATATGAGATACCATCCGAATTATTGCACTTGGAGGTAGCATTCAGCTATTTCGAGTTGGACGAAATTTGTGGCCTAGGGCCAACATCTAAGGGTTTAATTGGGAGGAGGCGGATTGCTGCAGTAAGAAGAGAATTCTTTCCTCATGAAATGAACGATCTGTGTAAGGCAGTCTTGAGAATTCGCCATTAACAGGAGCAGTTCGAAACTCAAAGAATCAACAGCAAATTTTGTAGTGCTGTTCGCCGACGGATTGGGCACTCTATCTGCAACAAGTCCGCACACGACTATCATCGAATCGCAGGGTCGCGACCACAGTTCAGGGGGGACAACGAACGGTGGCAATCATTCGTTACCCAGGGGAAAGGTCGAGTTCGGATTTTTCACCGTGCGAAAATAATAAGCCAGTTTGGATTTACAACAGGCAGAAACAATAAACTGAGCGGCAAGTTCGACCCAGTCGGAATTAATTTTCAGCGGATGATTAAGGTGGTCTTCTTGCGGATCTGCACATTTCTCCATAGCGGGCTCTACTCCACGGTAACAACAGGATATCGGGATCCCTATCTACCATCTCTTTGGCCCAACGCAGTCCAGGTTCCAAACAATTATTTCATATTATGTTAAGTATATGGGTAAATAAAGAATATGTGCGAACCACATCATTTGCAGTGATTAATAATGTTCCATGTATAGCAGAAATAGATACCAATATCACCGAATTGCTCTTCTGTTACAACCAAATTTCTTAGTTTCATATCAAATTTAATTCAGGATATTTCAGTGGTTTCAAAAGGCTGTTTGCTAACTGTTTGACGTAATTCCTAACCCTTGAAGTTCTAAAATTTTGGTGTTAAAAAGAAGAACAATATCTGTCGGGGTTATCTCAATTAATTTGTAGGCAGATTTAACCGAGAACTCCCCTGTCGAGGTAGCCTTCCAAATGAATTCATCAATCTTGTCTCTTCCTAGGATTTTGTACTCCTCTAGCAAAGAGTTAAGCTCATCAATCAGCTCCCTTCCAACCATAACATTTTGTTGCAGCTTCGCCTTTTTCCACCTTCTTCCTGGACAAATAAAATCAGCTACCATTCCACCCCCCTGGTCCTGTAGGAAATACTAGAGAGACCCAAACTTTGTTTTTATTAAAGGTTTATCTGTAAGCCATGGATCCTCCCAGAAATTAATCTGATTACCATTCCCCACAAGCCACCTAACACCCTCCATCAAAAGGGTTTTGCTTCTCACAATATTTCCCCAAATTTTGGAGCCCATAGGAAGATCATTTCTCCAGGTGCAGTGAGAGAACATCAAATTTCCAAGGTACTTAGCTCTCATAATATTACACCAATTAGCTTTTCCCTTCATCAGGTTCCACCCCATCTTAGTGAGAAACACATTGTTCAGATCAGTTATCCTCCTTACTCCCAAACCACCTTTCTGTTTTGGTTTACAAACCATTTCTTAGTTGACCAAACTTATTCTAATCTTCTCGTTCCCTCTAGACCAAAGGAAGTGACGTTGAATTTTCTCTAGTTTATTCGCCACACATTGAGTAATTTTAAATAAGGACAGGAAGTACACTGGTAATCCTTGGAGGGAGGAAATCAGTAGTTGTAGCTTGCCTGCACTACTCAGGGTTTTACCTTTCCATCCAATCAGCTTTTTCTCCATTCTTTCCAAAATCCCATTCCAAAAGTTGTTACTCACATCTTTCACGGTTAATGGGAGACGTAGATAAATATCCGGTAACTCAGCAATGTTGTAGTCTAAAATATTAGCAATCCTCCGCTGTAAGTTGAGGGGGGGGGCGGGGGGGTATTAAAGAACACCTTGCTTTTGTCAAAATTGATCTTTTGACTCGTGTTCCCTGCATATATCTCGAGCACCGACTTCCAAGCTTTGGATTCACTCACCGAGGACTCCCCACTAAGAAAGGTGTCATCCACAAATTGTTGAATCACTTCAGGAGGTAGAGTGGAAGCAAGTTTGATGCCTTTGATTATCCCCCCCTCCGACTTTCTCATAAACGCTCTTCACAGGACTTCAACAACCATAATAAACAAGTAGGGAGAGATAGGGTCACCCTACCTAAGTCCTCTCTCCCCTCCAAAATTTCCCCAAGATGACCCATTAACCATCACTGAATAGCTGACAGTTTCCACCATCGCCTTCACCAATCTAATAACCTTCTGACTAAGGCCAATCCTTTCCATAACTTTATACAAGAAGGTCCAATTAATCCTATTATAAGCTTTAGAGATGTCGAGTTTCAAGGCCATACCAGGATTACCACTTTTCTCCATAGAGTACAAGACTTCATGCATTGTTATAGCAGCATCCAGGATTTGTCACCCTAGGACAAACCCGCTCCGAGTTTTCCCAATGAACTTATGCAGCAGTGGCTTCAACCTATTCACCAAGATTTTAGAGAATATCTTGTAAGTAGTGTTACATAGACTGATCGGCTTGAAGTCAGAAAGGACCTTCGGGTCTTTCACCTTGGGAATCATTACAATGAAATTTTTATTGAGCCGTTTAAGAAGCTTCCCAGTTCTGAAAAAATCACGGGCTGCTCAAAGGAGGTCCAACTTGATAACCTTCCAGAAGTGCTGAAAGAACGTCGATGGGAAACCATCCAGTCTCAGGGATTTATAAGCTTTCATAGAGAACACTACTTTGTGGACTTCCTCCTTAGTCACCATTTGCACTAACTCCTTGTTCTCTTCAGCCGATATCACGGTGGGCATTGAATCAATCAGCCATTGCCTATCCTCCTCTCTAAAGTCTCTCCACTCTTCCAGGGAAGAGTTTCTGAAGTAAGCCATCGCCCAACTCCCTACCTCCTCAGGTTTAAATAACTTCACATTAGTGTCATCTTTGATGTTTTCAATTGTGTTTCTCCGTTTATGAATTGAGACAGATCTATGAAAAAACACATTATTCCTGTCACACACTTTGAACCATAACACCCTGAACCTCTGCTTCTAGTAAATCTCCTCCCTTATCATCATTTCCTCCCACACTTTTCTATATTTATCCTCCTCCTGGATAATGTTATCTGTGGGTATGCCTTCCCACATAGCTTTCTGGAGCTCGACTAACTTCCCTTCCACCTCAACCTTAGTCTTGAAGATATCGCCAAATTTTTTTTTTTCTTCCAGGGCTGCACATTTCTTCTTACATTCTCCAGCTTAACAGAGAGTCTATACATTGCTGTCCCTTCAATTCTAATCCCCCACCACTCAGCCACCCTAGAATTGAAGTCAAGATGGGATTACCGCATTATTTCATATCTAAAAGGTCTTGGGCCACCCAGGGAATCTTCCTTCTAGTTAAAAAGGATAGGGGCGTGGTTCGAGACCATCTTGGGTAGTCCCATAAGAGAGGAGGAAGTTAATCCTTCCCATCCAGTTGGGACCAAAAGTCTATCTAGTTTGACTTGGATGAGGTCAACACCCTTCCTATTATTCGACCATGTGAACTTCACTCTACTTATCTCCATATCCGTTAAATTGTTATTATTTATAAAATCAGCCAGGTCTTTCATACTATCATTAAAATCTATCATACTTCCAATTTTCTCCGAAGGGTACAAAGGGGAGTCAAAATCTCCCATGCAAAAGGTGTTCTTATTTTGAGAGAGAAAAACAGACAACTCCTCCCATAAGCTGTGCCTTCCACTTCTGGTATTAGGAGCATACACATTAACAACATTCCAAGTCTTATCTCCCATTTTATGTTCAGTTATAAGATAGAATTTAGAACTATAAATTAAACTTCCATTACCAGCATCTGGGTTCCAGAAGGTAGCCACTCCTCCTAACGCACCTTCCGCTTCATTGTAGCAAAATTTCGCTCCTGGCCAAACATAACTTGCAATATTCTTCAAATTAATCAGTCATTATAACCTCCTGGATGAGCAGGATATCAGTTTTTTGGTTTGCCAGCTACTATTTGAGGGCAAACTGTTTATGAGGGCTGTTTAACCCCCTCATGTTCCATGATAGAATAATCATTTTCTAGCTTTTGATAGGGATTCCAAAGTGGCCTGCTTGCCACTTGCCACCTCCCTTGGCATTTGCTTCGCTTTCTTTGTTTTCCTGACTTCCCTATATCCAACTTCAATTCCACTACCATCTTAGGTTTCCTTGAAACTCTTGTCTGTCTTCTTTGAGTTTGCCACTTCCCTTCCATATCGTTCAGCTGGGCCAGAGAATCCACTATCTTGTTTGACTATTCATCCTCATTCCAGCAAAGGACCTTGGTGACCTCCCCCTTCTTTGAGTCGTTCTCCTCGCTATTCCCCAAGGCCTTATCTATGTCTCCTCTAAAAACCTCCTCGATCACCAGGTTCCTTGAAGGGGTACTAAGGAGCTACTCAATTCCTTGCAGAAAGGGAAAAGCAATTTCTCCTTCCTCCAAACCTTCCAACTCTCCTTGTGTGCAAAGTGTCTCCGGGTCTTGAACCGAACTAGACTTCCCCTCTAACTCTTCCATCCTAACCCTCCCCATCATAGCTTGAGGGTTATCTTCTTGCTCCTTCCTAGTAAGGGAAGTCAACCCCTTTTCCATTTCTGTTTGAGAGACCTTCACTTCTAGCTCCTTCCTAGGAGGGGGAGTCACCACCTTGCCATCACGATCAAGAGAGCTAGTACCCACCGCCCATTGACTCTTGAGGAGGATCCCTTTGTTCTATTACACCCTCAATATTCTCCTCAGCCAACCTATCCAGCTTCTTACAATATACAATCAAATGCCCAAATGACGAGCATTTTTGGCAAAACAACTCCGCATTCTCATAAATGATGGGTTGAATCTTCTTACCCCACTTCGAGCTTAGTGTAATAGATTCAGGTAAGGTAGTTCCCACCGCCACATATACACTAAACCTTGCAAAGACCAGCCCGGACCTCTGCAAAGTTACCATATCCGTAGCTACAAAGCACCCAAAGGAATCCCTAATGGATTTTAGGATCCTCTCATCCCAAAACTCAAGTGGAAGGCCTGGTAACCTAACCCAGACTGGAGCCATCTTATTTAGCTCTTTCGTCGAGTCCAACGCTGGATGCCACTTTGCTACCACTAGGCTATGCTTTCCATATGACCAAGAACCAACCATCACCATTGTCATAACTTCTGCTGCTTTAAATTTAAAGCAAATAGGCCTCCCAACATTGCCGAAACCATCACACTCCTCTTCAACTTCCATTTCTGGCTAACCCACTTCCTGATCATCTCAATTGATGGGCAGAAGGAAACAAATCTACCTATGAGGCATAGCTTTAGATTAGTGGACACACTGTCAACCAAACTGTTCGGTACCACTATTTCCACCCCCTCCTCACCACTGATCACTCTAGGAGCTTCCAACAGGGTATTAGCTGCTTTCTCTCCAAGAACAACTTCCTTCCAACCTAGAGCCCTAGTATGACTCGCTTGAATCTCCTGGCCCACCAACAAATCACTTGTATGGCTCGTTTGAATCACCTAGCCCACAAATAGAGCCGTTGACTCCACCGGCACCCCCCCAACAGGATGAGCAGCGTCGACATTCCTCTGGGTAACCCCAGTCGCAATCAGAACAAGATGCAGGTCTGGGCAGGGATCCGAGACCAGGCCCGGCCCCTAGGGAGCATCCACACTCATCCAAATTCAAAATATCAATCGAGCGGGAAACGAAAAGTTGCAGAGCATTTTTTTTTCAATGTTATCCATTGCCTAGCAATTATACCAAAAATTTAAATTAATGAACATATTGAAATTTGAATTATGCTGAAATTACTTATGTATTGGAGGTTTCTGAACAAAGTTAGTAAATTATGTCATATTATTGATATTAGAATTAAGAAAAAAAAACTTATATCTAATTTTTACAATTTTAGATGAAAAAATTATTTAAAAGATGGCAAAAAGGCTACCAGGCCAGAATCTAGTGGCCCTATTTATGGTTTATCATGTTTGGTCCTGTACAAAATTATGTGTACATCCTCGTCTAGGAATGAAAGGAATATATATAGTCCTCATATCGTACAATTTTCATCTCAACATAATTTAGGAATATTTAAAATAATTTGTTTATTTTCAAATACTTAGGCATAGATTGGTCTTGCTCGTCTTTATAGAGAAACCCCGAATATGAATGCATGTGCTGTAGTCTTGCCCACCTGGTTAATCTCCTATGATTCTCATCACTGTAATGTATCTGTACTCTTATATCCTCATGTAACTGTGCTTTGACCACTGTACTCTTATATCTTCAAGTAACCATGCTTTGACCATTCAATTTCATATTGATTGCATACTCTGATATGATTTCATGCTTCTTATATTTTAAATTTTCATGGGATCTCATCTTTAATCATATCCCTTTCTAATTATTGCAGATGGAGATAATGCTTGGGATGGTTCCTTCTCAAATGGTATTATGTTTTTCTTCTTCAATTTAATATTGTTGAATAGAATACTAATGGCGAAACGATTGCTAATACAATTGCACAATTCATGTATGAGATCCTCACAGTTACCCAGTTTCCGGCAATCTTCAAATTTGTCTTCTCAACAAACAGTACAAACGGTTCAGCCAGATTCTGTGATACAGTCTGGTCTACAGGGTCAAGCCCAATTACATTCAATGCATAATCAAACACTACCTGGACAACAAACCCAGTTGCAAGTTGGACAAAATGGCCAGGCACAATTGCTACAGCAAGCCCAGGCCCAAAATATGCCAATACAACTAACTCAAACACCTCTGGTGCAGCCTCCTATTCAAGTTCATCAGCAATCTCAATCTCAAGTTTCACAGTCAATATCACAGTCTATTCCAACATTATCTCAAGGTCTGCATTTACCAGTTCAACCTACAATGCAGTCTCCTCAAAATGCAGGGGTACAACAACAGGTTGCCCCTGTGATTTTGGGTCAGTCTCAACAAACGACAATGGGGAATCTACATCAACCACCACTACCACAACAGCCAAGACCACCGTTGCAATCCCTTCAGTCTTCTGGTCAGATGCAAAGTCAGCCAACTCAAAATATGACATATAAACAATCTAGTTCTTTGCATCAACAACCATCACGGCCGCTATTTCAGGTATATTGAATTGTTGTATGATTTAGGAATTTTGTTCACAAGAGACTTAGTTACTCTATGGGGTCATGTAAAATGAAATTTACATATATAAAACTGATTTACTGTTGTTTCAGCCAGGAAACTATTCACAATTGACACATGGGATTTCTTTTCAGAAGCATAATCAACCACCATTGCCAAATCTACGTCCACTACAGCACTCTTATCAAGTCAGTGGGTTGCTTTTATGTAATAATTGCTTCTTTCAAATAGTATTCAAAGATTGCTTATGGTTTAGCTTTTCCTGCAGATTGGATCTGGAACTGCAGTTGCCACAGTTTCACATGCAGGACCTGATCTAGTTGGCCAGATTACAGGAAACAGTAATGTGCCAACCAGTTTTGGTCTTCTAAGTTTAGGTGTTGGGGGTAAAGTCCAAGGTGGTGGACCTAGTGCAGTCCAATATATGAATACCATGGACCATGATTTATCTCAGGCACAGGCTCCCTTAGCAACAGGAGTTTCCCATCATTCAGAAGTGCCCTTGAGGAAGAATGAGCCTAGTGGTAGATTTGGGGACTCAACAACAGGCTTGGCTACCTCCGCAGCACCTACTGATATAGATGATGGAAGCAACAAGCTTTATGGAGCTGTGAGTGGTGGAATGATCGCTGGGTCTCTAGATAGTGGAGTAGGAGCTAGTTCTGCTTATTCTCAAGGGCCTGCCCAATTGCCTGTTGAAGGGATCCCAGAACCACAACAATCTGTTTCGCAGACGGTACTTCTGTTTTTTTCAGCTGTAGAATTTGTTTCAGTACATATCCATTCAGATGCTGACTTGGTTGTTTTCTCTGATTATCCAGGCACAACTTACTCCAGAGGTTGAGTCTGAATTATTGCAACAAGTTATGAAACTTACACCAGAACAGATAACTTCTTTGCCGCCCGACCAGCAGCAACAAGTGCTTCAGCTGCAACAGATGTTTCGCAACCAATAAGATATCTATATGCTTCCCTTTGTCGGGGAATATAGGGGGCTGCTGCTTCCATTCTTACACCTCAGGAAATCCCATTCGAGCTGTTGCATTGTAAAACTGCCTGTGCTGGAAGTTCTTTACAAATTGTACAGCATCAGTTACCTCGGAAGAGTAAGTTCAAAACCAGCTTTCTGTGGGGAAATGAGAGTTTGTAGCATCAGTAGAGAGTTTATAGGATTTCCTTTTGCCAATTGGCAATTGCACACGAGTTAATTTGTTTTGTTTAACAAAGTAACAGTAGTTATTAATAGATATCTCAAAATACAATAGCAGGCAGAAAAAATTAGAGACTATAGGACTACTTGGCTGCAAAAGGCTCCAAAAATTTAGTTGTAATACTAGCAAAAAGATCCATGTGACCATTATGTTGTGTATCTTTAACCTATTTAATGACTGCACGGAGACTTGTAGAGGAAGAAAGGTTATTATATGATTGTATAAGTTGGTTCTTACTATTTGTCTACTCTGTTGCTTTTAGAAAAGCAGCAATATAAGGAGAAAATAATGTATGTTCTCACAACACACTATTATGGTCATCATTTAATTGTTCATGTTTCACCAAATATTTTGTCTTTCTTGATTATCTCTTAGTTCCTCCTTTTGCACAATTTCTACAAAAACTGGAATCTCAGTACAGCAATGGGTTTGTGATGGAAGAAACGAAAATCATCTTTATGGCTTATAAACATGCAATTCACAGAGGACACTTAAAGACGGTTAAAAGTTAAGAACAGATTTTAAGTGTGATCATGACTATTAATTACTTGTAGATTTTCTTTATTCCGATTTCTTAGTTCTAATGATGTATTATAGAGAATTGGAACATGACCGAGGTTACCACAGAATAATGGGTCTTTTTATGAGTATTTCCATCTGTATTTGGGGGTGTATAAGTTCTCCATCAGGCATTATTATGCTTTTGCTTGATTAAAATAAGGTGGTGATTGACAGAACGAAGCATACGTCTGAGGCAAAGTTTCCAAAATAATTTTCATTTAACTTGGGAAGCATCTTAATATAGCGGACATTTGTAAACTTCATTTTTTTCATCAACAGGTCTTTGATAGGTCTACATTGAATTTTTTAAATAATTTAAATTACTTTTTATATGTTTATATTGTTTGGCATGTAATTTGGGTCAAAAAGATTGCATTCTTGGCATCAATCCATTTTAGGCAAATTGGCTATGGAAAGCTTATTCATGATTTGGTGTAAAGGGAAGGGTATGATGCGTTAGATTTAATTACGTGAAGACAGCAACCTACAGTGACACCATGTTGTGATAGCCTGTTTACAAAAAACTCTTGGCAGTCAAGATGACATTTCAAAAAAAGTTAGGGGAGAGGATCCAGTACTTGAACGCATTCTAATGGTTTTGATAGCAATTGTTAATTTAATACTCATGCTTGCTGATTTAATATCTAATATTTCGACCACATTGTACCAATGGTTGTGATTTTAAAGTTCTTTTTGCTACTGGATGACTACTCATAATTGAATGAAATGTGTCTCTTATTTGAAAAACAATCATTTGTGGATTGCGACATCAGCTGAGCCAATATGGGTGTCTGTAATGCACTACAGTTCTTTTTTTTTTCCAAGCTGTTTTGGACACTTGGCAAAAAACATGCTGTTTTGGAATCATATTTGATGATGTAGCCCAGAAATGATAGTTATAAGCAGGGGCTTGCTACTGAACCTGCTGTAAAAAAAACTGGAAGTGAATTGAAATTTACATGTAGAACTTTACAGAGCACGAATTTAAGTTGCTCAATTATTGGTTCCTCTCCCTTATAGAAAAATCAAAGCAATAAAATATTCTATAAGAATTGAAGTTCAGGTAACTTCATGATTCTATGTAGTTTCTGCAGGGACGAGTTCCAGGGATTCAGGGGGATAGTGGGGGCTGTCTTACAAATATAAATTGAGTTGAATTGAAATCTCTTCAAGTGTCCCATGAAAGACAACCTAACTTTCACAAAGGTAAAGGTCAGTATGTAATGGCATATGCCATATATAGAAAGCAACTTGATAGACATACCTGACGGAAGTGCAGAGGTGGTGTTGCTGAGCGGGGACGTTTTCGTTAAGGCCCATACGGCCCATTTTTGCGGGGACGTTTTCGTTAAGGCCCATAACGGCCCATGTCTCCGAAATGTCAATACAGGGGATGCGGGGTTTATTGGGGGACTCATTTTCATGAAACACTGAAAAAAACTTCCAAAATACATTTATATAGAATTAAGGTAATTAAATATTTTATAAAAATCACAGTAGGCTGCAAGGCTCTCCGCTTTGTAGCAAATGCCAAGGTACCGAAATCAGAGATCGTACCTACACGTGTCTGTTTTCCATGTAAATTTCGACTTCGTACTTAAATTGGTATAATAGGATTATTTTAAACCGTTCTGGAGCCAAGTAGAAAGTGTAAGCTATGAATATTTACTTGTGTAACTAATGCTCTTTCGTTCTGTACCATCCAACTGATAAAATGCTCTTCCCCCTCCTACGTTCATGATTACATCTACATGCCACTGTTGAAATTTTGCTTCTTTTTTTTTAATCTGCACTTTGACTGTCAACATTTTCCGTTTAAGGTTTGCAGAGATTCTTCTGTACTTCATCCAATATATGAAATTAAAGAGCCATTAAAGAGATTGAGGCTGAAAAATAAACTAAAATCAGAAACCATGTTTCTTGATAATGGAACAGAATGTATTTTAATTATTGCTATTGTCATTATGATTTTGATGGGATTTTTATTCAATGCCGTCAGCCTATTTGTTTTGGGCTAGTATATTGATTCTTTGATCATTCTATGGAAGATCTTTATATGCCTTTTCAGGTTTCCACCAGATACTGTCCTGTGTTTTTGGATTTTTTTTTTTTGAGAACGAATGGGTTTCTATTATGTATTTGTGATAACCATGAATTAGAATAAAGTTGTGATAACCATGAATTAAAATAAAGTTGTGAATGTGGTATACGCACTTACGATTTTTAAGTTTGTAAATATACGTCTAATTCATTTGCAATTTTAATTTAATGTGAATCTTGATCTCCCAGGATGATTATACTGCTTTAAACAAAATTATTATCTGCCTGCATGGCGAGTGTGCAGTACTGCATTAGAAGTAAGAAGTTTTCTTTACAAGTAACTCCGTTCATAGTTTTTCATAATAACCATTTGAAAAGTACCATTACGGGTAACGTGGGCTACTAGCGATAAAATGTTGTCGAGATCCTAAGCTTTCAATTGTGCATTTTACATGGTGCATGATAATCCGCTCAAGCATCGTCTAATTTGACTTCTCAGAGTGGACAAGGTTCTATTTGTGATATTGTTATCAGTATTTAATTATGTAGTTTTGGAGTCAAACTCAGTGACTCATGTTTTATGATAGTGATTCACACAAATTTATTTCTCACGAGAATAAAGTCATCACTTAGCACTCATTGGACCTAGGTGCTACTCACAAAAGTGAAGCACTAGGACTTTTCGGGAGGTCATCCATCCCATTACTCTAGCTTGAGCGCACTCAGTTACAAAATTTTCTCTATGGTTAAACCCACTCTGCTTGCAACCCCATTTGCAAAACCTTAACTAAGTGTTGTTCCTTATGAACCATTCATTAGACAACCCCTTAAGCCCATCAATTGATAAATATGAGATATTTTCTGCAACAAGTCAAACTGTGATATTGCTATCAAGATTTAATTGTCTAGTTTTGAGTCAAACTCATTGACCCATGGAGGAAACTTTCTAGTTAACCACACTCAAGTTGGAGAAGTACTGGGATGGGTGACCTCCTGGGAAGTCTTGGTGCTTCACTTCTATGAGCATCATCTAGATCCAATGAGTGATAAGTTTTCCATTTATTCTCATGAGAGATGGATTCATGCGAATCACTGCTCATGAAATATGGGTCAACGAGTTTGGCTAAAAAATTGCACAGTTAAACCCTGATAGCAATATCACAATTTGACTTGCTGTGGAAAATATCTTCTACTTACCAATTGACAAGCTCAAGGGGCTTTCTAATTAATGAATGGTTCATAAGGCACACCACTTTGCAAAGGTTTTGCAAATAAGCTTGCAAGCAAAGTGAATTTCAAAGAGGAAACTCTGTAGTTAAGCACACTCAAGTTGGAGTAGTATTGGGATGGGTGACCGCTTGGTAAGTCTCGGTGCTTCACCTCTATGAGCATCACTTAGATCCAATGAGTACCAAGTGTTATATTTATTCTCATGAGATGAATTCGTGTGAATCACTACTCATGAAACATGGGTCAATGAGTTTCACTAAAAAACTACACAATTAATTCTTGATAGAAATATCATAATTTGACTTGCTATGGAAAATATCTCCTACTTATCAAGGTTGTGAAACAATTTCAAGAGTTCTTGTGGTTAATGGTATGACACTTAAAGGAGTATTTGATTGAATAATCATGTTATGTTGTAACAAGAGTTTTCTGGATTTTCTCATTTATATTGGTTGTGGGGGAGGACAATAGCTAAACAACTAACTAAAACACGTCTCTTACCAATTAGACCATTGATTTTTTCCTCAATTGCCTTTTACTTTTTTCCTTCTTTCAATCGCCTTTTACTTTTTTTCTTCTTTCAATTGCCTTTCATATATTTTAGGTTTTAGTTAGCCGTCTACTAGTTTTGGGTGGCTAGTGCAGAGTCTTACTAAATGGTGAAGTGCTAGGCGAATTTGAATGTAGTAGGTAAATTAAAAAGAGAGAACTAATTTGTATGTATGTATAATGGTGAATTTAGATATCTATGTTGATTATTATTGAGTTTTGAATTTACTTTGGTGCAAAGTCTTATTATAATTGTATAGTGATATGTGAAACATTTTTGTGTTTATTTCTTTTATTTTGGTGTAAAGTCTTATTATAATTATATAGAGACACGTGACACATTTTTGTGTTTATTCCTTTCTTAGTTTTATTCATTTTTTTGTTGAGTTGGTATACATTTGAGCAGTTTATTATTATCTCTTGATATTTAGAGACATCCAATATGCAATTAATTGAAGTTTGGAAATAAAATTTTGAGGGAAAATCTTAAGCATTGGAACGAGAATCATTTGGAGGACTTCTATTTTTCTTTTCGAATACTAAAAGGAATTGACATGAGCATTAAATTGTCTTGACACTTTCAAGAGAGTGTCTTCTCAATCTTCTTGCACGCCAATAAGGTCACTATAATTAAGGGACTCTATAGAACATGACCCTTGTCATTTAATGACCTCTTTTAGGTACTTTTTATTTGTCCTCATAAATCAATAAACATTGGGATTTGGTGAAAATAGGTCACATAAGAACATTTGTTTGATTAATGCTATCTATCATGTATGACAAGTATAGTTAACACAAATTTTTGTAATTATTATAATTTTAAGATGTCGAGCAAGGCAAGAGCTTCTATTTCTTGCACTTGTGATGACTAGAATTTGTGCATCATTATATTATTTTGATTACTTTATCTTTTATATATATCTTTATTATGTTTTTGTTTCCAAACATGCTATTTCATCAATATATGTTCATTTTGTAAATGGAACCTACATTGTTTGACCTTTCTTCCATCTCAAACCTAAACAAATCTAACTCATGTCGTTGGGACTTTTAGGGACCTGTGTTTTAGATCTTATTTTTCATCGATATTTTGATATGTACCTCATCTCTATATCGTCTCTTCTCGTTAAGATTTAAAACCTTTATTGCACAATCTTCTGAAACCTACCTTGCCACACTTGCTATAATTATGGCCATATCTTGAGCATTTTCCTTGTTTGATATGTATGAAAGTATTTCTCAAGTTAACATGTTCCTATCTTTTGAGGCATGATCCTTCTATATATGTCTCATGGTATTCTATTCCACGAGTGAGGATGTATTTTCCAAAAAGGTATTGTTTTATCATGTATTGTTTTCTTGTCTATTGAGTTAGCTAGTGTATGTCCTTTCCTTTTGGCACATCTACTTTAGTTATTCGTGAGTAGCATATATACAAGATGTATGTGTTAGTTATGGATCAAATTTGGCAGTTGTTAATGGTATTATACCTTTGGCACCTATGCACGGCATTCTTATACCTTCTAATAGCATACCTCTTACATGCCATATCAACCCTATGTTTATAGATTCACGTGCTTTGAATGAACTGCCTTCTTTTCTACATGACAATGAGTATGGTAATGATCATTATTCTATATTTCATGTTGAAGTAATAGATATTGCTTTTTCTTTTACATAGCAACACTTGACATGACGATAAATTACAAATTATTATCAATTCAATAACTTCTCATGTAGTTGTTGGTCCTAAGGGATTATATTATTGGGATGGGGGGTGGGGAGGTAGGGGTGAATCAGTATTCAACAAATCAAACAACATTTTCAGCTTCTAAACTACTAACTAGTAATTGATCTTAAAGCATCAAATGAAATCATTCACACATTTGACAAAGATATTTTGGTTATGCAGAAACTCAACGTGGACCAAAATTGTGGCGGGGATTAGTCCCCACAAATAATCTTGTATTCTTCTAAAGTAGACCCTATTAAGAGTTTACAAAGATATGGTTAAGTGTCACCTTGTTAGAGGATTTACCTCTAGCCTTGTTAGGAGCTTTACCCTGTTAGGATTAGCGTTGTTAAAGGACTTTGAACACTAGTCAAATTGCCACCCAAAGGACTTGTTATGCTCCATCTGGTTAAGGGATTTCACCTGTTGTAACTATTAGAGAACAAAAGAAAGACTGATTTGTAAAATAAAACAACCTCAGTTTGATCAGACCCTCTTAAGCTCTCTAACTCTTCTCAACTCACTTCCTCTCTAGTTGGACCACACCTTCCACTTCTTCACACACAAACTAGACCACAATCAATAACATCAAACCTGCCATTCTTTCACTTGTTATACTGGTTTTATCGGTTTTCATCGACTTAACCAAACCCCAAACGTATTACAATTGAGAAATTCAAATATCGTACTTGGATCCAACTGCCATAAGATATCATCTTACATGTCACAAATCAATTTTCATGACCACACCAACTAATTATCTTTCTTTATAATCTTCTCCACAAACTCAATCTTGATCATTGTGATGCCATAACATTATCTCCACATGTATATCAATGTTACTAGATTACAATTGACTCACCCCAAGTCAATACAACCTTGACACCTGTCACTAATTCCAATTGACCGATTGTTAGTCAAGAACTCATTCTTTGTTAACTTGTCTGTCTCTTATTTAAATCGCATGTCACTTCTTTAACTTGTATGTAACAAGTTCACCAGTCACTTTTTCTATCTTGAAACTATCTCACTAGTTACCTTTCCATCTTGGAAATAGTTTACCTGCCATGATAATGAGTTTCTATCGTAACTAAATCAGCTTCACTATCTAGTGAACATCATCTTGCTCAACATCCTTTGATCGCTGCACTCCATTCATCATGGATTTAATAAACCAATCAAATCACCTATCGACTGTCACTGATAGCTATAGTAGTTGCACTCTTACCTCACATGCCATCTTATTCTTCTATTCACCAACTACATCATACACCTTATTCTTTTTACAACACTCAAATATACTTGACAACATACTAAGAACACTATGTTAATAGTTCACATCAATGACAACAGTTGACATCAATGACAACAATATAATTGATTATCATACAATCATATAATCACTTCTTCTTCCATCATCATATCATTAGTTATGCTAACAATCTCATCAATTATGCCAATAATCTCCCCCTTTAACATTGATGGAAACATATACTATACTTGACTTCTTACAATAAAATGTTTTCACTTTTATCTTCACCTTGACCTGTTCAGTCTTCTACAGATTCTCCCCCTTTCATTGCACTTCCCTATATATAGTTAGCATATGTGAGAACAGAGTGCATCAATGGTAGAAAATTACATTCAACATCATCATCAGCTCTCTCTCTCTCTATAGTTTGGAGTTTGTGAACAATTCCGGCATATTAACATGAATAACACTAATCAATTAAAAAGGGAAGAGGTATATATATTTAGAAATGGTGATTGAAGCAAGATAGACAACAAGGAGCATATGTAAGGCACAAACAAACTAATTTCCATCCACCATGAGCACTAGCGATTTGGACTAATTATGAATCAATATTATATAAAAAATATAAGAACATATTATATCATCCAAATAGAAATCTACTCAAGTGCAAATGATCAAGATTCAAACATTAAAATTCTAGAACCCAAAAGAAAAATTCTGGTATCCAAATCGATCTAGACGTGGTATATCTGAAGTATACACACGAGTTATGTATATGTGAGGATTGGCATCAGAGATATACATCCAAGCTTTACATTACACTAGTATCTTCTGAAGAGAGATATATACTCTGACCATCCCTAAGGTTTGGTAGACACCCATCTCCATTTAAGATTAATAAAACTGGAGACCAGAAAGTTTGTGAGACAAATGAAATGACAAAATATTGAAGGCACTAATAAGTGAGAGTTTTTTTTGGAGAACACTGGAGAATCTTCTATCGTGAGCCTTGACCTAGGACAACAATGCCAGGATACAAACCCATAAGAAATATAGGGCACAAAAGCATCGAATAAAAAGGAAGAACAAAAAAACAGTTGTAGATGTAGCAAATGGAATTCAACTACCCACAAATGGGAAAATACCAAAAACAACGATTGAAAAAAGAGCATTTTAAAATAAGGGCATCACATTAGATTTGACCCACTAACGAGGGTAACCAAAGACAACATGCTCGGTAATGGGCCCAGAAAGGTAGAGGAGTACTCATTATTGGGGATTACCTACAATTCAATCTTCATATTAAGTGCCATGTATTAAAATGAAATTGGAATCTGAAACCCAAGAATTGTATTACTCTCATTTACCATTATAAACTATGGTCCACACGGGACAATGTGGCAGTTCATTGAGACTATCCGCCACATATATAATATGTGGCCCAAAATAAATAAGATGGACCAATTACAAAAGGAACTACCATAAAAATATTGAATAATAATTAAAATGTAAGGTGTCAAGTACCTTCACAAGTAAACCCACACTCTCTTTAGGAGAGATATAAGGAAACAAAGCTTAGACATACTACCATATACATTATGAATTACATTGAATTAGTTGATGATAAAGTAATGTGTGTCAAACATTAATTATTGATAGCCTCTGATCGAATATAGAATACTCTTAATTTGCATATATGAAGAGATTATTTGAGAGGATATTGAATATAATTGTAGTTATCAACCAAAATCTACAACAATCTTGAAATATAAGTAAGATCTATTCTTAATTGAGGATTATAAGAAAACCAAGGGTAAATCACAAGAATGGTCATTACAAGGAAATTAAAGCTAAGAAGAATTAATGATCAGTGAAGATTGAACATATATAAGTTAGTTGAGATTTAATCGTCAACCACCATGTGTTAGAATCTACCCACCCCTAAGTCTTATAGTGAATAGGGAGTTTGTGAAAGAGAAAGTAATACGGTCACAGTGAGGAGAAGATTCCCAAAACAAGCTTAGTTCACAAGGGAGCCTCTTGGAGACTATTTCTACCTGAGCACAATAATTCTACCATTCACTATAGGAATGAGACAATGTAAGTAAATAGCAAGTACATTATTGTTTCCAAGTCCTAATAGCATAAGTATCTACCTACCTTGAAACCCTATAGTGAATATGGATCACGTGAAAGGGAGAGGGAAGTAATTAGGTCATGTTGAGGTAGAAATTTCCAAAATGGGCTTTGTTCATGAGGGAGCCTCAAGTAGGTTGTTTCCATTCCCTAACACAGTAATCCAATAACTCACTATAGGAACATGCCCATGTAAATAATAATCATGTCAAAGAGATAAATAATAAATATTTAAGCACTTTGTTTTCCTCTTCGCATTCATGTGTATAATTTGTATCCTTTAGCATTAAAATGTATACATCATGTATGTTTCATGTCTTTATTCATGAGCTTTCTATCTACTTTGTATCTTCTTGCATCAATGCATATACTTTGTGTCTTCATTCATTCATGTGTCTACCCTGTGTTTGCATTGTATCTTCACGCATTAATGTGTCTACTTTGTGTCTCCATTCATTGGTCATCATTTACTAACATGTTAACTTTGCAATTTTTTTAACACATATACATGGAAACAATGGAATCTGAGCTATGAACCAATAAAAAATACATGAATTGCTTGAGGAGAAGAAAATCTGAGAGGGGTGGACTTATCATGATCCCTAATTAGCATGAACGATACAAATATATTAGAAAAATACATTCACTTTATTATAATACCTTATTACTATTATTGATAAGTATGATATTTAGTATTAAATAATAATCAATGTAATATTAACAATCTACAAATATTAAATAATAATAAACAATATAACTTATTATTTAACTATATTAAAATATTACATAATCATATTACATGTATTATAAAATAATTAATATTTTTAATATTAAATAAGACAAACATTTAATATATTTTTATAATAAAAATAATATTAAATATAAAATAAAATGTCTAAATGGCACAACCATTCAATAAATAAGATATATAATGTAAAGAAAAGTATAGAATAGAGGATGACATAATGTGAAATAAAAAGACAATTGGAAAGAGATATTATGGAAAAAAATAAAATTGGAAGAGGATAGAGAAAATACGATTTTTTTGTTCTTTAGGACGTGATCAAAATTGGATCATCATAGTACACTTGTTTTCAATTTACAACTACACTCCCTAAGGAGTAGCACTCGAACATCAATCCAATTCATAATTTTTTTAGTAATTGCACTTGAATTTATGCAATTGTATCTTCATCTAATTCAAATAAAGTGATGGAATTACCCCTAACTTGTCCCTCATGTGCTCAAAGATATCCTTGGTAGTGACTCTGTGAATACATCTTCTACATGTTCCTTAGTTCATACATACTCCAACTTTACTTCCTTTGCTTGAACCTTCTCTCTAAGATAATGCTACTTGATGGCTATGTGCTTGGGCTTAGAGTACATTACTGGATTTTTTGAAATGCTTATTGCACTTGTATTATCATAGCAGATAACCACCACTTCATTGAACTTCTCTTGTATCCCTTCCAAAATTTGCTTGATCCATATGACCTACGTACAATTAATGCAATAGTAACATACTCTACTTTAGCTGTAGACCAAGATACACAAATCTACTTTTTACATGTCCATGAAACAAATCTTTTTCCTAAACCTAATGCACCAGTACTTGTGCTCTTCCTAACATCCACATTTGCCCAATCAACATCAGTATATACACTTAATGTGAAATATCCTTTATGTCCATGCTACAATACATTTTCTTTAGTTCCCTTGAGATATATGAAGATTCTCTTAATTTCAATTAGATTCCTTTGGATTAGAGAAAAACCTTGCTACTAATCCAACTACCTATGCTATATACGATCTTTTGTGCACCACGTATTGTAGCTTACCAATCATGGATATGTACAATGTCTCATCTAATGCCTTTGTATCATCTTCTTTGGATAGCTTGAAACCTATTATCAAATGAGTATCAATCGATTTTGAATCTTCTAGAATACGTCTTCAATACCTTTTTTCTATACTTGGTTTGACTAATGTAAATGCCACCCTTAATTTGGTAAATCTACAAACCTATGAAGAATTTGATCTCATCAACCATAGAAATTTTGAATTCCTTCTTTATTTCTTTTGAGAATGCAATACTCATCACATTATTGCCTCTAAAGGTAATGTCATCAACAAATAGTTTTGCAATTAACAACTTGTCATCACTTTCCACCTTCAGGTACACATTGCTGTTGTTACTTGTCCTTATGAATCCAATCTCGATCAAGTCTGAATGCAACCTTTCATACCATGCTTTGGGATCTTGTTTCAATGCATACACAACCTTGTATAATTTGCACACTATGTTCTTCCCTTTTAATTTGGAGAATCCTTCAGGTTGTTCTATGCAAACCTCTTCTTCTAAGATTTTATTTAGAAATGTTGACTTGACATCTATTTGATAAACTTTAAATCCTTTGTAAGAAGAAAATGCAAGTAGTATCCAAACCTCTTCTAGTCTTTCCACAGGTGCAAAAGTCTCTCCATAGTCTAGTCCTTCCTCTTGTGCATACCCTTTGCAAACTAGCCTTTCTTTGTTCTTGTCCACTTCCTTGTTTCATCCATCTTTTTTGAAAAACCTATTTGATTCGAATTACATTCATGTCCACTCATCTGGGCACTAGAGTCCATGTTTGATTCTTTTCAATTTGTTCCAATTCTTTGTTCATGGCCTTTATCCACTCTTCTTTTAAAGCATCTTATACAATTGTTGGTTCAACTCGAGATAACAAACATGTAATTTCTCTTTCCTTTCTCCTTGTTAGTAAACCAACATTCTTATAACCATTTATTTGATCTGGGGAATGATTTAGCTCAACATACCTCAAGTGGTGACATTGGTTCTTCTCTTGGAGTTTCTTCAATTTCTTGAATTGGTTTTCATATATTCTCTTATCCTACTGCAAGTTGTTTTGTAGCATCCCATTCAATTGTCTGCATGTAGACAAATCCTTTGTAGTATTCTCATTCTTTGTTACTAGATTCATCATTCTGTTCAAAGTACTCACCAAATCTCACATTTGCACTTTCTATCATCTTGTTTGTCCTTTTGTAAAACACTTGTAAGCTTTTTCTCTTAGTGGAATAGCCTAGAAAAATTCCTTTATCACCTCTTGAATCAAACTTTCCTAAGAAATCATCTCTTTTTATGTAACATATGTTTCCAAATACTTTGATGCAATTCGCATAGGGAGATCTTCCATACCATATCTCATAGGGTGTTTTGTGTATAACATTCCTTAGTTGTACCTAGTTCAATATGTAGACTGTTGTACTCACCACTTCTCTCCAAAAGGTTTGAGAAACACCTTTATGCAACAAGAATGTTCTTGCACAATCAATGATCAATTTTTTTTTCTTTTAACAATCCTATCTAGCAAAATCCCAAACCCACTAATATCTTGGCTTTTAGAATTACTAGAAAGTTTCTCCTCAACTAAATCCTCTTTCATAGATTTTCCTTACCCCAGTATAATTTGATAACAATCCTTGAACAACGAGGTATTTCTTCAACTTCAACATTTGAGTCAACAAGTTGTGTTTTGGGGTTTTTAGTAGTGTTTGACTAGGACGGGCTAGGTGGGTTCTTTTTCTTTTATTCATCCTTAATATGGGAGCTAGATGATAATGATGGATGAGGGGAAAGAAGAGGGGTTTTGGGTCTTTTGAAGCCTTTCTTCCCACTAGTAGATGTCAACAATGTAGCTAGGAGGAAGGGATGGGGAAGAGTGGGCCCTTTGCACAAAAATAACCCTCACATGGCATAAAGCCAAATGAAAACTAAAAAAGTCTCAACATGATCCCTTAATCCAAAATTACATAACTTTTACCCTATTTTTTACACTCACATCTTTAACTGTATTCTTGACAAACTGAATCAAATAAAAAGGTAAATAAATAAAATTGTGTTGAAAAAAGTTATTGAGGAATGACAAGTGATAATAATAGTAAACCTCGAAGTTCCATTCTAAATTAAAATATTTCATTATAACATAATGCACATCGTCCAAGGGTTTTGGTAGTTCTAGTTGAACCCACCATAAAGTTTAATTGACTCTTCATCCTTGCAAAAAAAAAGTTCAAACCATCTTGATTAGAGACATCACTCATTTTATGATCCTCAATGGAGGGATAAATTCTTGTGCTATCACTTATTCACTTACTTCAAACATAATATCACCCGTAGTTTCTTTTTGTTTCTTCCTAGGTTTCCTTAATTTGGTATGCGGGAATTTCATCAAAGCCAGTCATCACTTCCATAAATGACACAATATACTGCTTAGAGATTATGTGCTACACCTTTAGATTTTTATATATAATCTCCTTAATTTTGTCTATTCAACATAGACTCTATCCTCACCCATAGTATCGATTTCCACTAGAATAAATTTAGGAGAGTTATGCAAAGCCACAAGAAAAGGAAAGTTGTAGATCCAAGTGTGTAGAATGTGATTAATAGTAAATTTGGAGAAAATAAAGCCCATGGAATGCTTAAAAGGGGTGCAATAATTAAAATAAATGCTCCTTCCCAAAGCATGAACCACATAGGCCATAAATTTGCGTGAAAGGTCAAATATGGAATTTTGGGCATTATAAAGAGTAATTGGGATATGAGGGCATTTCAAAATAAAAATTATGCATTTATGTAATCATCCCATTCTAGTTTTTAATAATTTCTGAACTTCACCAAAGCTCCTCATAAATGGGCATGTGGTGATGTGGTAACATCGAGTACTATCTACTTGGCATAAGGCAAGATTGCCTATAATAGATATATGGAAATTCGGAATTAAAAAAAGAATTCTAATTTGTGTTTACCTTGTTAATCATGGCCTAAGAAATCCATAAAATTAATGATAAACCCGTGGTGATATATTGCATCGTAGATTTTGTTGACCCTTTTCTTTCGCTATAAGGAGCCTAGTAACACTTGGAAGAGCACAAAATTGTCTCCAATTGTGTTAAACATTGTTTATCAAGGACTAAACCTACAGTTGAATTGGCCACGACATTCCCCTCTCTATACACAAGTTTTATGGTAAAGTCATCAAGTATCCTTAACAATAGCCTAATGTCATTAAGGATGCTATCTACTCTCCCTCCTTCATGATTCCCTTACTAACCTAAATAATTAAACTTCAACTTGATTACTAGAGGAGGATCCAAAATTTATAATGTAATAAATAATCATAGTACCTTTGTGGTCTTTGATAAGACCTCCCCCCAAAAAAAGTCATGATCTAACCACCTTATTGTTGTGATGTGGAACCTAATCAGACTTAGAGGTTAATTTTTTCCCACTTGATTCAGTGCGGTTTCCCCCCATATTTTATTATGGGGGCTTGGGGGCAGTGTCACCAAGCTCTGCGGGTCAAGGGGTAACACCCCTTGTAGGTTCCTAGGGCAACACCTCTTGCAAGGCCCTAGGGTCATAGTGACCCTAGGCGTGCTCCTTGTCGTGATACAGGTTGCCAAAAGTAAATTTAATATTGTAAAAGGCATTGAGAGTTATACTTTTCTATTGGTGGGCTTATTCTAGCTCTAAATGTTGTAAGTGATAAAATCTCATATAAAAAGGCTTAGGGTTAGGGATTTTAAAATGTATGATGAGATTGGCTTCTTGCGGCTCAATATTGATCTAGAAGGGATTAAATATTGTAATAAGGTTGTAATCATTGGATAATAATAATATTGGATTCGTTGTTTGGTGGACGTAGCCCAGGGATTGGATGAATCATGTTAAATTTTTGTATCATTTGTTCTTTGCTGCGCAATTTATTATTTTATGATATTGGTTATTGTTTTCAATTAGGATTGCACCTTCAACAAGATGAAATATCTAGCTATCTTATTGAAACATGGAAACTCTCTCGTGTGGTGGGTTTTTCTAAAATGAGAGATGAATCTCTAGATCCGACCGATTCCTAAATAGTGATTAGCTAAAAACTTAATTGTATGCAAGAAAAGGGATGAGAGGATAAATGGTAAAATAAATACTAAATCCTAAATGAGGTGATACACCAATGATTTGTATGTCACTTTAATTTAATTAACACAAACTACCCACAATACGAATGATTCATAATACCCGTACAAGCATGCAATTACAAAAGTATTTCTATGTAAGGACCCAAAATTCATTTTGCTTTGAAAGGAAAACCTAGGCTTTACCAATTTTTTGCAAAAAAGAATAAGGACACAAAAAAAGACTTGCAATTACAAGTATTGATATTCTAACATGCAATAAGGAATATAGCTTGAATAAATGATGAACACAACATAAAAATCAATGAGAAGGAACTTTGAATCTGTATAATCAATGCTGAAAAAATATCTAGTACAAAGTGCTCCTAAAATCAACTCAAAAATTTACCATGTGCAAAAGATTCAAGCAAGAAATCCTTCTGATAAAGATAGTCCTCCATTTTTATTTCCTATAATTGAAAGTCATTAGAAAAGTGTATAAAAAATGAGGCTCAAAACTCCTCCAAACTGTGAAGAAACTAATCCAATCTACTCTCAAACCCATGTGTAACTGTGTTACCAAGGTTTCAATTCATATATTTTTACTTTAGGGTTTTGAGTCAAGTCAAGTGTCAATGTATTGAGTCTGAGTCTAGATTTCCCATAGGATGGCCTTTCTTCTCATTATTCCTTTGAGCTAAACTGATTCAAAAAATCATATGAGTAATGCAATGGTCAAACGGCTAGGTGATTAGGTTTTGGACGGTTTTTTATGTATTTCCCTAATGAGAAGAAGGTTAAGATATCTTAATGATCCATCTTTCTTTATTCTTAATCATGTTGGAGACAAAGATCCATGTTACATTGCAGTTTTCATGAAAGACATTGCAAATGATGAAGATAGACTGCACGAGAAGCAAATAAATCATCAGAAACGGTGAAAGAACATGGTCAAAGCTCTCTATCTAAAGGAAGGATACATTTAAAAGAGATCACAAGCATATTCAGAGAAAACGGTAGTGGAGAACATTGAAGATCGAGGCTAAAAGATGATATGTAGATCGTAAGAACAAGCCAAAAACAATATCAATTGAATTTGATGCAGAAATGGCGAAGAACATAGTCAAAGGTGCCAAAAACTAAGTTGAAATCAAATTGACAGTCCAAAACACATCTGAACGTCCATGTCATTGAGTTGAATAGTCAAGTCACCTTGTAAATAAGACCTTTTCCATGATCATTAGATATTCCGAGATCTATGCTTGTCATTATGTCGCAATGGAAAATTGCGCGAAGAATAATCATGGCGATATAGCAATGAGTTGACACCTGTCCCTAGGACCCAATTGAAGGTAAGATCACCAGAAGAATCATCACCATAGATTATACTTGAAATCAATGCTTGTCATTATATTGCTATGGAAAGTTATTCGACTGTTAATTATAGTGACATAACAATGCACGTTCCTGTGGGCCATTTCCTTTTTCAGTTGGTACGGTTTCAGATGAGGTGACAAGTGTCTTTATTTGATTGGTTCTATACGAAACATGGTCAAGGTTATGAAGAGATTCTTTTCACCATCGATCTCTAGGTCAATCTACACTTGTCATATGTTGCTATGGAAAGTTTCTCGATTGTTAATCATAGCGACATAACGATAGAACGACACGTGTCTTGATGGGCCTATTATATTCCATGAAGTGCCAAAAAATAAAGTAGTCCAATGTTCGATTCTCCAAGCAATGGAATAGTGCCACCTATCTACCACGATTTACATGATTAGAAAGTGGAACCCCATCACAAAGTAAATATAGGGTTAAGATCTTTTATCGCCATCGTCAAATCAAAATAGATCAACGCTCATCGTTATGTCACTATAAAGAGTTGCGTGAAGAATAATCATAGCGACATATGAAAGTTTGACGAGTGTATACGAAGGGACCCAAGGAGGAAAATGCAAAGGAAGAAACAAAAAGGTTTATAATGTTTTAATCGTGATTGTTGGTTTAAGATCTATGGTCAGAATTCAAATTGTAGTGACCGTTGGAATATGAATTATATGGATTTGTTGCCAACAACAAAATATGAAGGAAACAAAGAGTTTAACAAGGTTTTTTGAAGCCACATGAAAATAAGCAGTTTTTAGGTGTTCTTAGAGGTGCCATGGGATTAGGACATCATCAGGAATGATGTCACATGTCTATACCATGTTGATGATTATATATTTTTCATTTATTTTTCATATTTTCTTTCTATTTTGCGACTGTTTCTCTACCAGAACTGAGGGATGAAAGAAAACTATAAATATTTGTTATTTGATAATACAAAGGTCGACGAACTTGATGGTAAATTGGTTTGTAATTCCATTTACCCTATTTTCTTGTCATGCTTTGTGACCCATGCATAGAGTAATTTTTTGCATTAAGAGTACAAAGACAATCATGTATGATTCTGTGAATAATTAGATGAATTCTATTTCACTTTGATATTTGCAGTATAGTGATTCCATTTACTTTCTTCATATATGGTTCTGTTTCTTCTCTTGTTAGTTTCATAACATGTTAGATAGATTGGGAAATGAAAGATAATTGTGTATGAATCTATTAGTTATTGGTTGGATTCCATTTCAATCAAGGTTGATAGTAAAAGAAATTCTATTTTACCTCATGTGCATATCTTCTTCATTCCTCTTCTACATTTAGATGGTTAATATGCCTTTAGAATAGAAGCAAGGGTTAGAAATATCAAGATAATCTACTATAGTCATTCCATTGAGTGTGACAAGTTATTCAAATCCTTCTTGCTTGAATTTTTTGTGCCTACAAACAAACTGGTCATCCTTTACTGCTCTTTGGTTAAGAGCTTATAATATCAGAACCTTTGATCTCATAAAAACATATTCATTGCATATCATTACAAATCATAGGGAGCTATATCTAATAATTCAGAGGGTAGTGATAGAATACATACACTAACCCATTTGTTGGTAAACATCCTTTTGTCTCACCAAACATTGGGTATCAAAGAGTCAAGGTATAAAATCTACTAGGAGGACAAGTTGTTAACCAAAAAATTGATAACTAACTAAAATCTTCCTTCATCTGCATAAAATCCATGCAAAACCCTAGGTCTACATAGAATCCATGCAAAACCCTAGGTCAGATGTGAAAAATAAGCCAAAAATATCATATGTCAATATGCTCATAAACATGCAAAATATGCACAAAAGAGGTTACCCAAGTGATCCATAACTGAAACTGGCCTCAACTGCCCCATAATTTGATTGAAAAATTTCATACCTGTAATGAATGTATGCCCCCTTAACAACCTCTTCAAAATCTTCGGCCTTCTCACCTACTGGATTTGATTAGAAAGTTTCACACTTTTAATTTATTCATGTCCCTTCTATAATCTTCTCAGTGTCTTCAATCAGCTACTATGGTTCAACTAGAAGGTCCCATACTTGTAACTCATGTATGAATCAAGAATCTCCCCAAAATATTTGCCTTTACATGGTTCGGTTGAAAAGTTTCATGTGTGTAACTCATGCATGATCCTTCAACAACCTCAAACATTCATACCTGTATCTGCACATGAAACAAACTTATTAGCATACAACTTTTTTTTTTTTCTTTTAGATATTTCTCTTTCCTTTGTTGGAATTACAAGTGGGAAGAGTAAACTTCTGAGAGGAGGGGTGAATCAAAATTTTAAACTTGGACCCATAAAAATTTCACCTTCATTCATCATATGCATTAATAAATAAGATGAAATAACATGTAAAGCATATGCATCTAAATCATGTAAACATGTAATCAATCACACACATAACACTAGATATGATTACCCAAAAACTCTCCAAGTGAGAAGGTAAAACTGGGGTGTGGATGATACTCACAAATCTTCACTATTGCATCAATAAAGTGTATCTAATGAAGGTTATAATGATTTGACCATGAATCATGGTCTACCCCGTGAAAGGTCTGCCCTGTTAAAGGATTACAAAGACTGTTAGGTCTCACCTTGTTAGAGGACTTCAACTTACAATTAAGTAAGCACCATGTTAAAGAATTTTATACAACCTATTAGGACTAATTTATTAAGAGCTTTAACTAAAATCACCTGTTAAAATGTTTTAACATAGATCTTGCAATTAGCACTTGTGTGCCTAATAATAGATCACCTCTACACAATGTCTAATTGATCCTTCATGATCTGATGTCTCAATGTTGTATCCTTCTCTCTATCCTCTATTCTTCTTCGACTGATTCTGCAATTCACTCTTACTTCTAAGTCACCTTGAATGCTCTGCAAACTATCTTGTTTGCTCCTCCAATTCGATCATTCACCCCTTGTTATTTTCATATAGAGTTTAGGACTTTGTCCCCCTTAAGAAGACTTAGGTGGCTTAGGGTTAGGTATGAATCTACGACTGAGATTCATCCATATTGCTGCTTAAACCTTCCCCTTTTTTGATTGGCTACATGTAATTGCATAGGGAATCCAAATATAGATTCATCCTTATCTCCAAAGATCGTAATCTATCCTTAAGTCAGCTCATAAACAATTTACATAGTTGTTTGTGCCATTACAAACAAATATGTCAAAACTATTTCACTCAGCATATGAAGTCACTGATGCTCGACATGCACCGTATTTTTGCTTCTGATTCAACACCTGCATTACTCAGCATCCACTATTTACTTAGCTCTTGAATCACTCAGCATGGTCTATCTGCTTGACACTTGATTGACTCGGCACATGAGTCATTGATTACAAGTCAACATGGTCTAATATTTACATGTTGTGCTTGACATGTATTACTAGTTTGACATGAACTAAGTAAATGGCTTAAGTGTGTTGACACTCGTCAAAACCAATCTAAGATCAACAATCTCCCCCTTTGACATGAGTGTTAAAAAAAATTATATATACAATATTATCCTTAACTTCTCGAGCATAACATATCCATGACTTGGCTTATATAGAAAACTTCAAAATTTCAAAATTCGTCAATAACCTTTATACCTCAAAATTAATAACTCCCCTTGAGTTAATGTGTTTTTTTTGTATCCAAAATCTATGGTCCCTTTGACTTCAATGCACTGTATTTGATACTCTTTCATCTAATATGCTCTGTCTTAGCTAATATCTGTATCTGTTTGCTGATTTCCTAAAAAATGAATCTCCCCCATTCTTTATCTTCCTTTGTTTCTATCTCCTCTTTATTCTCCCCATTTATTTGTTGGAAATAATTGAAAAGATCATGAATGAAGAATAATGGAACTGGTAAAGAATGTTTTCAATCATTTTTTTGTCATTGATGTCAAACTTGCTACTTGCAGGGATGACAATTGCTTAAATGATCCAAATACTATCAATTGGTTGATTGACAAGGAGGAGGCAATCAATAAGATGTAACTAGAGCACCTAGAGAAAGGTTGAAGTTATGATGTTGTAATGAAGTATAAGGATCAGCTAAGCCATTGATGAAATAGTGTATTGATGACATACTCTAAGAGGATGGACACATTGAGACACATCAAAGATGTAAGGTTTAACTAAGTCATTTGTAAAGCCTAAGTTGATTAGAGAGAGCCGAGCAAGCTAGTTAGAGCCGAGTGAATTCATAGTTGAAGCCAAACAAGTTCAACTTCAGTGTGTGCTGAGAAAATTGTTCAGGTGCCGAGTAGTTGTTTAAGTGCCGAGTAACTTAGGAAAAGACTTCAGGAGCTGAGCATCAGTAAACCAATGATGCTGAGTTGCTGCATTATTTGTTAAGACAAAAGATTCACCATATTAGTAACGATAAGTTTGTTACATTAAATTTTGTGAATTACTTGGATGATAAGGATGATGAGTAGATGTCATAGAACTTTATGTAAATCGTGCAAACCAATTCAAGGCGAATGTTGATGGATTTATCATGAAGTTTCTGTAAGAAACAATTTGGAGGGAAAATAATATCATTTTCTCAAGATTAAATCAAATTGATAAGCGGGAAGATTTGAGTGGGAAATGAAGAACATAACTTCTTTATAAGGAGTTATAGGTTAGAGATCAAGTGCACATGTGTGAGAGGGAGTTGGTCATAAGAGTGGTCGTGTGAAGAAGCCAAAAAGAGGCTAGTGTGAAGTGTCAAGAAGAGGACATAGTGAGGAGTAAGGACAGAGCATCAAGACTCTGAGTTGATCAAGTGACCATAGAGTGCATTGGTATAATGAGTGGAAGAACTCAAGGGGATAGATCTTGAAGGGTGAACAAGATGTTAGCACTGCAAGGGAGAAAAGCCAAGCAAAGAAAAGAACTGAAGAGTGATATGAAATCTGCAAGGTTAAAGTTGCAATCTTTATCAGGTCAAAACCTTTCTAATACTCTCTTACCATTGTATTAGACAATAAAATCCTACATTGCTAGGTTAGCTTAACAGCTAGGTGGATAAGCCTTAGGAAAAGGATAGAAGATTCCCAAGAGAAGGATAAGAGATCCTCAAGAGAAGGATAAGAGATCCTTAGAGTGGGATAGAAGATTCTTTTGAGAAGGTGACTGTAAATCCCATGGACTTGGGTGAGCCTAATAGCTCTATGTAAAACCTTTAATAGGGTGGCATTCTAAGTTGAATGTTATTAAGTCCTCTAATAGGGCACACTCCTAACAGGGTGTAGAAATCCTTTACTAGGGTCACATTTAACAGTGTGTAAAGCCTTTAATAGGGCAGGCCTTTAACAGGGAAAACCATCAGAAGTGGTTGAAATCAATTACACAGTTATTTTGTGGGTGTCATCCCCACCCCAATTTTACCTTCTTATTTCTAGAGGGTTTCTGGGTCACCAAAATCCTTTGTGTTATGTGGTGATGCATGTGTACTTTACTTATGATTGTTTAATGTTTAATTGCATGCATGATAAGAAAGTAAAAAGGATAATACTTCTGATTCACTCTCATTTTAAAAATATTTGGATTGGACATTATTGGACCTTGAATAACTTATTCACTCCCCCTCTCAGTTATTCTAAAAGAATTCTAACATTATTGTTATATCTCCCTCTCTTTATTCTCTCCCCTTTTGACACTTATGTCAAATGGGCTACACACGTATAGTGTGTTTATCCAAAAAGGATTTATGGACATCTATTATGATCTTGAGGGCTGCATCCTAGTTGTCACATGCGACATCTAATGACTTGATTTGGATTGGAAGCTTGGCAACAAGGTGCTCTAGGCCATCTAAAGTAGAAAGATTGGGGTCTTTCTTCAGTAGAGTCTAGGCATAACCTAGTTACTTGTGCAGTATCTCCATGTAAGGAATGCCTGTATACATGTAAATTTGGCTCTTATGCTAGCCTCATCTATTGTTAGTACAACTAATTGAATTTTTGTCTAAAGAAATGTTCTAAAGTTCTTCTCACTTTGAGTTGGGTTCTAAGGCAACTTAGGACCTAATATGTTGAGGTTTCTCTCTAGACTCAAAATATGACTCTTGGTCTCTTGAGTGAAGAGTGTAGGATCACATAGCTTTGTATACAATGAGAATATATTCTCAAGTACCTTATTGACCTCTTCAACCTTAGTTACCAATGTAACTTGAGTTAGTGCTATCTCACTAGATATTTTCTTATTCACCTTTCCTTGAAACTTCTTCTCAAACCATTCTAAAAGTTTTGCAGTTGTATCAAGGTCTTCATTACTGACCTTTTCCACTATATCTATCAGTTGTTCCATTGGTGACTTGGTCTCTTTAGGAGTTGGCAGGTTGAATGCATCTAAAAAGATGTCTTTAATATCTTGGAGTGCTTGTTTCTACCTATGTTCTCTCTTGAGCATTTCTTGATGCTTTTTCTTTTCGAAGGCCTATTGCAAAATGCCTATTTGCTCCAATGTCATAGTGTCAAAGTCAAAATTTGGAATCACAATTTCTTCATCAAGGCTTATGTCTCCATAGTGAATTACCTTATCAACCTTTGATGAGGTAGGGCTTGGCACTAAAATTTGCAATGGAATGGTTTCCATGTAGAGTTATTGGTGCTTGGGTGGCTTCTTGTTCCTTCACCTTAGGTGTTAAGTCTTGCTTTTCAGGATTACCCTGATCTATCACTATGACTTGAATAACAACTTGTTCTTGTGCTTTAGGTACAAATGAATCTGTATGTCCTATTTTTTGTTGTCCTACAATATCTTTCTCTTCCGCTTGCTTCTTCTCAATAGTATCAACTTTAATACTTGTATCAACCTTAGAAAATATATCTACTGTTGTTTGAACTAAAGGTTTTACACTAGTAACTGAAGGGATGACAAAAGATGGTTCTTGTGTATTCACCTTTTCCCTTGTGAGCTCAGTTACTACCTTTTGCAATTCTTCTACATTGACCAAAAGTAGATTTTCATAGAGTTTAGCTTGGAGTGTATATTGGTCTAGAATCTTCTTCAGGTCTTCTATAGTAAGTGGATTAATGTTCTAAGCTAGATCATTAGAAACATCCTTTATAGTTATAGTCTCAGTTGTTACACTTGTGTCATGAGGAGGACTGACATTAGGCATTTGTGTGTCCTGCACACTCTATTCGTCTTTCTACTGCTCAACTGTTGCCTTGTCACCATCTTTCTTTTCTATTTCTTCCCCAACTATATCATCTTTCTTATCATCATTTACTTTTTCATCTTGTTTACCTTCTTCTTGTTTCACAGTGGTCAACCCATAGATAAGTTTCCATATTTGAGTTGATTTCTTGACCACATCTTCAATGTTATTTTGAAGAATGTTGAAGGCTCTATATTTAGGTGTAAACCTAACTACATATCTCTTGATAGCTTTCGCAATATATCCCTTTGTCAATTCTGGCATTACTTGAGCTAATATTGTTTCCTTGATTTGTTTTTCAAATTTCAGATACTAATGCCATTTTTGGTCAACAATATCATATATACCTTTTGGTATTATGTTGGAAAATTCTAGTGGAGTGTTCTTAAACTTAGACATCATGGCATATAATGCCTCTTCCACTTGATTTTTCTCTTCTTTTCCAAGTTTATCAAAATTAATATGTTTCAAACTAGATAAATTTTTATTGCTTTTGATATTTTCACATAAATTTTCAAGATCAGATAGGGGATTGTGACTTACCACTTTAAATTGGTTATTTTCATTTGATTCTATCCTTTCTTCATCTAAATCTAGCTATTCCACATATTATCTTCTTTTTCCTTTTCTACTCTTGGCCAGCTTGCTCTGTTTCTTTGTCTTTTCCTTGACCTTTTGAGTTGTGGCACATGTGCTTGCTCTAGTGGTAGGAGCAGTGGGGTTGGTTGGGATAAGTTTGACAATTTTCTTTACTTTTTTCACTGGCTATGCTTTAGCCTTCCTCTTCTTTGGCTCGATAGGAGTAGGTGCTTCTTTGACTTCTCCTCCCTCGACACCTTCAGTTTCCTCCTCTTCCTTATCCTCTCCCATGCCTTGAGTCAAGGAAAGAGGTTCTTATGCTTGTGCTTATTCTTCCTCTTCATCCTCTTATTCTTCTTCTTGTTCCTCTTCCTTTCCTCCTCCAAATTTGGCTTTTACTTTCTTAACCAACTTATCTTTCTTCTTGAGTGTGGAGGTAGTTTTCAAATCCATGGTAATCTTTGATTTTACCATCTCATAGTTGCCAAATATCTTTGCACTTTTATCTATTGTTTTTGCTAGTAGTGCTATGATAGCTGCTGAGGCTTCATCAACATTAATTTCATACCCAAGTGTTCTTAACCATCTTACCCTTGGTGTGACAGCTTGCACAAAATTTTAATCAACATCAACAAGAAAACATATATCATTATAGTGTTGTTCAACCAAAAAAATTGGTATCCTCATTCTTTCCTTCATTGATTTCTTAAAATCTTCAAAATAACTTGTCATGAAGGTTTCAAAGTTTTTTCCCATTTTCTCAATGAACTCATTGATATGCACTGCAATTGACCCACTGTTCTTCCATCCGATAGTACCAAAAGAGGGAAATGTATTCTGTACATAAAAGAATATGCAAACTAGTATTGAACCAAAGTTGCATTGTGGAATATTTTTTTTCCTGATAGCTCCAAGGTTTTCCATCAGTTGTTGTAATTGTAGCTCTGCTAGATCATATGTATTATCTTTCTTTACAATCTTGTAGCCAACATCCACAACTATGTAGGGTACACTATTCAATCTACTAGATTGATGGAATTTGTGTGAGATTACCCTTACAACAAAGTTTAGCAGTGGATCAGTGATGGTATCTTTTGTCATGCCTCTCTTATTCCATTTTGCTCCAGTGTTCTCCTCAATTACTTCCTTGGAGTCACTTCTAAGTGTCTTTGGCCAATCTAGGGTTGGATAGCTAGTAACCCTATGAATTATCCTCTTGGAAATCTTGATTGGTCCTCCCTCTAGCCATAAAGAACCATCATGAATTCAGCTTAGTACAATTCTTATCCACTCAGTTTAAACACATTAAAAAAATCTAGGGCTCGTGTCAAACCCTTTTTCTCAACAATTTTGTATTCCTCCTTCAAAAAACCATTCTCATACAATCTATTATATGCATCTCTAATATCCATGTCTCCTATAATACCTATCTTATAATTGTAGCACTTTCTCACATCTTGCACCATAATTATGTTTGGTGGGATCATTGACAATGCACCAGAAGGATCTTGTTTATAGGCTATGTCAATAATGACTTTAAATATGGGTTGTTTAACTTTGTTACTGACAAGCTGAACATTCAAAACTTCCTTCCCTTCAACATTTTTCAAACTAGATGCCATTTTGTCAAACTAGTGTTTATGCATAAGTAAACTGCATAGCTTAGCTTATGATAAATACCTTGTGAAATTTGATAAACTGATGTGAGATCGTTGCTAAATTCTCTACAAATTCTTTGGATAGGTTTTTGAATCACCTTTTTGCTCTGCTTTCTCTTGCTTGAATTTGAAATGATGAATAATGAGCAGAAATTGATCATATACCCTTTGAAAACCTTGCATTTAATGCTTAGTGCTTACATAGCTGTAAGCTCAACATCAACCAATTTTTGAGTTCACTCGACATCTATTGATGTGTCCATCACTTGATAGCTACTACGAGTTTGACATCAACTAGATAGTTTGGTAGCTTGGCATCAACTAACATTCCACTGGGCACACACATAAAACATTTCATGCTTGACAACAACATGAAAAACTTAAAGATTTAACTTGAATTTTTTCAACATCTTACATCTTGACTCATGCTAATGTATTCTTTTCAATGCTATCTCCTTTGGAACTGATATATGATATAACACTTGAATATTAGTCCCACACACCTCTTGATTGCCTAGTTTGATGAGGTGTAATCACCTGACCCACTGGGTGAAGTGATCCCTTCTCCATTTGATGTGCTACAAACATCTTTCTTTTTCCATGTCTTGTTCATCTCATTTATGATGTGTTCAACATCTGATTTGCCTTTGCCTTTATCAAATTCACAACTTGGTGCCTTTGACCTAGTTGGACAATGATTATTGATGTGACTAGTCTTCAAATAGCTAAAACATGTAGTTTGACTCAAACAACCTTTTTAGTTACCACTAAAGTTTGTCCTAATACAATTCTTAAGAACATGTCCATATTCTTGACAATAATGACAACTATATCTTGTATTATAATCCCAATTATGAAAGTTTCCATTGTTTCTTGCCTTTGTTGGCTTGTTTGATGACCACATGGATTTGGATCTGCATTCAAAAGCTCTATGTCCATGCTTCTGACAGTTGTAGAAATATCCTTCAAATATTTGTTTATGCATGGTCTTGGTTCTACATTCATGTGCTTGCTGACCTTGCTTGTTGCACTTATGACAATGAGTCATGTTCTTAGGCTTGACATTCTGATTTGTATTCTTGCTCCTACACACATTAGCAGTATGTCCTTTCTTACCACAATTATGACAAGTAGTTTTGCAGTTCTTACCTTTGATGTTTCTTTCTTCAACAACTTTAGATGATTCTCCTTCTTTAGTGCTTGTGTAACCCAATCCTGATGTATCTTAGTTGGATCTAGGGGATCTGAATAATTATTCAAAGTATTTGATGGCTTCATTTGACTTGTTGAGACTTTCAGCAAATTCCTTTTCTCTTTTAAGGTCACTCTGCAATTGTTCATTCTGTAACTTCAATGTAGTTAGCTTAATGTCCTTGACATTCAATTCATAGTTGGCATTCATCATTTGACTTAGAGTATCCAATTTCCAATCTATTTGCCAGAACTCTTTTGCCTTTTTCAATCATGGCTTTGTCTTCCATGGATTTCTTCTTCTGTTTAGTCACATCATATAGCAATATAGCTTGTGATTCTTGTGCTAGCTTGAGATTTCTGATTTCCTCAGGTTGGATTCTATTCTTTTCCATTAGATCTACAACTGTTGCATCAAATTCAATGGAGTCACCATCTACAAATAGCTTGGTAGTGTCTATCTCTTTATATAGTGTGTCATTCTCCACAATATCAATTTCTTTCCTTCTCTTCAAGGATTTATTTAGTTCCTCTCTTGTTTCATTCAGTTGATGTAGTATGAGATATATTTCAATCTCCTGGTTCTCAATAGTCTTTCCCAGCTTATAGAATTCCATTTCAAGATCCTTTCCTCAAAGCTGCAAAGCTTCTCTTTTAGAGAACCACAATCTGATACCAATTGTTGGAATTACAAGTGAGAAGAGTAAACTTCTTGGGTGGGGGGGCAGGCATGTGAATTAGGAGTTTAAACTTGGACCCATAAAACTTTCACCTTCATTCATCATATGCATTAACAAATAAGTTGAAATAAAATGTAAAGCATATCCATCTAAATCATGTAAACATGTATTGAATCACACACATAACACCATATATGATTACACAGAAACCCTCCAAGTGAGAAGGTAAAATTGGGGTGGGGATGACACCCACAAATCTTCACTACTACATAAATAAAGTGTATCCAATAAAGGTTACAATGATTTGACCATAAATCATGGTCTACCCTGTGAAAAGTCTGCCCTATTAAAAACTTACAAAGACTGTTATGTCTCACCTTGTTAGAGGATTTCAACACCCTATTAGAAGTGTGCCTAGTTAGATGAATTCAACTTACAATTAAGTAAGCACCATATTAAATTATTTCATATACCCGGTTAGGACTACTCTGTTAAGAGATTTAATTAAAATCACCTGTTAAAATGTCTTAGTATAGATCTTGCAATTGGCACTTGCTTGCCTTATAACAGATCACCTCTACACAATGTCTAGTTGATCCTTCATGATCTGATGTCTGAATGTTGTATCCTTCTCTCTACCCTTTTTTCTTCTCTAATTGATTCTACAATTTTCTCTTACTTCTAAGTCACCTTGAATGCTCTACAAACTATCTTGTTTTATCCTCCAATTCGATCATTCACCCCTTATTATTTTCATATAGAGTTTAGGGCTTCATCCTCCTTAAGAAGACTTAGGTATGAATCTACAGTTGAGGTTCATCCATATTGCCACTTAAACCTTCCCATTTTTTTATTGGCTGCATCTAATTGCATAGGGAATCCAAATATAGATTTATAATTATCTCCAAAAGATTGCAATCTATCCTTAAGTCAACTTAGAAATGGTTTACATAGTTGTTTGTGCCATTGCAAAAAAATATGTCAAAATTGTTTCACTTGGCATATGATGTCACTGATGCTCGACATGCACTTTTGACTCGACACTTGCATTACTCAACATCCACTGTTTACTTAGCTCTTGAATCACTCGACATGGTCTATCTGCTCAGCACTTGAGTGACTTAGTACATGAGTGACTCGACACTCATTGGAATTTGGCATGGTCTAATATTTATATGTTGTGCTTGACATGTATTACTAGTTTGACATGAACTAAGTAAATGGCTTAAGTGTGTTGACACTCGTCAAAACCAATCTGAGACCAACATCCTTTGTAACTTTTAATACATTTATCTAAATGGACATATTGTAGGAACACATAGTATTGTAGAGAATAGATAGAATAGTTTCCATTGTCTAGTCCATATGAACTAAGCCCCTCTTTACATTTTTTAGATCTATTCAAATTTGGAGATATGGGCCAAGATTTTCTTTAGTACTCAAGACAACTACCTTCCATTTAGGAAATGGAGTCTTTCCCCCTTGTCTCTTCAGTACTTTTCTATTTATGCAATGTTTTTATTCAAATAGTGTATTAAGAGTTGCCATGACTTGTGTGGTATCTAAATGCATTGTATCAAGTACTGTATAAAATTTGAACATTTTGTTCCTTATAAAAATAGTTCTGAAACACATTTCAATAAAAGTGTATTATTTTGATACTTGTATGTAATTTAAATAAAATTGATGAATTTCTCTTGTTTATTGATTTCTATAATATGTATGAACAACAACTTAAAACACATAGCTTAGTGTATAAGCAAGTTTAACATAACAATTTAAGAGGTAGGCTAAATTGGTAACAATTATATTTGCCTGTAATTTTTATTTTTTTCTTATTAATCCTAACAAGTGGTATCAAAGCCTAGTTATTTTCAATTATCCTCTGCAAGAAGGGCTCACAGTTGAGTGGGAGTAATGGAAGACAAGGGTAAGCTAAAGGTTAAGAAGTTTAATGGGTAGAACTTCTAATTACAGAAAATGCAAATGGATGATTATCTTTATCGAAAGGATTTATGGTGGCCATTGGAAGGAAAGTACAAGAAATCAATAGCTATGATAGATGAGGACTAGGATATTTTGGACATAATGGAATTTGGAAGTATTCCATTATGCTTGGCATAATTGGTGGCATTGAATATTTCAAAAGAGAAGAGGATTGAAGAGTTGATGCAAACCCTAGCAAGGTTGTATGAAAAACTCTGCACTTAAGACACGGTAATGTTCATGAAGAATTTGTTTAATATGAAGATGAAAAAATGTGGATTTGTTAGAATCATTTAAATTAGTTCAATACTTTACCAGTCAATTATCTTCTACAAATGTTAATTTTGATGAAGAAATTAGGACTCTCTTGATTTTGTATTCTTTTCTTGAAAGATGGAATGGCTTCGTAATGGTTGTGAGTAATTTTGTTTCTAGATCTAATACCCTAAAATTTGATGATGTGATTGGTGTTATTTTGAGTGTACAAACTCATAGGAAAACCTCAAGTTGATCTACATTAGGAAGTTCTTTGAACGCACAAATTAGAGGTAGAAAGAATGAGAGAGGAAACACTTCTAGAAATTGTGCAAAATCAAGAGTAAAGTCAAAAGGAAAGAGGTCTCAATCTAGAGGACCAAGAGGTTGCTAGTACTGTGGAAAACTAGGACATAAGAAGAAAGATTTCTGGACTTGAAAGAAAAAATAAGGAGACAAACAAGATGGAAATAAGGAGGCAAATTTCATAAGTAATAATTACGAAGAGGATGATTTTCTTCTTTCCTTGGAATATTTTGATGATTCATGGGTTTTAGATTCACAGGCTTCATTTCATGCTACACCCTATAGAGGATATTTTATTGATTATGTCCAAGGGGATTTTGGGCTTGTTTATTTGGGGTATAATTAACCATGTTAGATTGTTGGAAAGGGTAGAATTAAGATTAGGTTGTAGAATGAGAATCATTAGCTACTAGAAGAGGTAAGACATGTTCCAAGGCTAAGTAGAAATTTAATTTTAGCAAGGCAACTGGGTGATGAGGGTTGCACACTTAATTTTAATGATACAAATTGGAAGGTTTCAAAAGGTTCCTTAGTAGTAGCGAAAGGTGTGAAAGTAGGCACCTTATATCTTTGTACAAGTAATACTATTCCTTCTATTTGAAACATTTCAAAGAAAAATGAATATATAGGAACAATTGCTGCAATTGAGAAGGGAGAACAAACAAACACCATAGATTTGACTACAAAACTATGTCACAAAAAACTTGGGTACATGAGTGAGAAATGTATGAAATTACTTCATTCAAAGAAAATTTTTCCAGGTCTAAATTGTGTTACTATGGATTTCTTTGAAAGTTGTGTTTAACGAAAATAAAAGAGAGTTAGTTTTGTCAAGATTTGGAAGGAAAAGAAAGATGAGAAATTAGATCTTGTACATATAGATGTATGGGGATCAACTCAAGTATCTTCCCTTGGAGGCTCTCATTATTATGTCACATTTATTGATGACGCAACTAGAAAAGTATGAGTTTATACCCTTAGACATAAATCTAATGTATTTCAAATATCTAAGAAAGGAAAATGCTTGGTTGAGAATGAGACTGATTAAAGGATAAAATGTCTCAGATTTGATAATGGTGGTGAGTATTGCAGACAATGATTTGAAGATTATTGTTCCACTAATGGTATTCATAGACAAAAATCTATTTTAAGGACTCCATCAAAAAATGGAGTTACTGAACACACAAACATGACAATAATGGAGTGTGTAAGGAGCATTACATGGTAGACTACCCTTAAACATGTGGGTGAAGGCTATCAATAATACTATCTATTTGATCAATAGAGGTCTCTCTACTCCTTTGGGCTATGGTATTCAAGAGGAAGCATGGACTGGTAGGAAGGTGAGTTATTCTTTTCTCAAAACCTTTGTTTGTGAAGCATTTGTACATATAGATTATGAAAATAGAACCTAGGTGGAAGCTAAGTCAAAGAAATGTGTATTTATTAGATATGACATTGATGAATATGGTTATAGGATTTGTTATTTCAAAAATCATAAAATTTTAAGGAGCAAGGATGTCATATTCAATGAGAAAGTGTTGTACAAAGATCTATTGCAGAAACATAAGAAGAAAGAAAATGCTTATGTATTATTGAATGATACTCAAAAAGATGATTTTCCAATAGTTTCTCATGCTCTACAACAAGCACAACAACAAATACTACACACCTTAGTGATTATTAGATGATCAACAAGGCTAAGTAGACCTCTAGAAATATTTTCTCCCTCTTTGTATTCTATTTTATTAATATATGATGGTAAATTAAATGTTATGATGAGGTTGTACAAGTAGATACTGAGATTCAATGGACGTTTGCAATGACAGAAGAAATAGAATCCTTGCTGAAAATTCAGACTTGGGATTTACATAAGTTACTTGTAGCTAAAAGAGCTTTATAGAATAAATGGGTTTACATGTCTTAGGAAGAGGATGGAGGTAAGAAAATATTTAAAGCCAAGTTAGTTGGAATGGTATTTGCATAGAAAAATGGCATTGATTTTGACGAGATATTTTCTCCCGTTGTTAAAATGACTTCTATTGGCACTATTTTAGGTATTGTGGCTACTGAAGATTTGCATTTGGAGCAGCTTGATATTAAAATAATTTTTCATCATGGTGATTTGGATGAACAAATATATATGGCACAAATAAAGGGGTTTGAGGTCGAAGGTAAGGTGAATTTAGTGTGCAGATTGAAGAAAAGTTTATATGGCTTGAAGCAAGCACCTTGACAATGGTATCTTAAATTTGACAGTTTTATGCATGAGCATGAATATACTAGGTGTCATTTAGATCATTGTGTTTATCTTAAGAGGTTGGATGATGACAACTACATTATTTTATGCTTATATGTTGATGATATTCTTGTAGCTGGGTCTAACATGGATCACATTAAGGGGTTGACATAACAGTTAACACATACATTTTGTATGAAAGATTTGGGGGAAGAAAAAAATCCTTTTTATGAAAATTTCTAGAGATAGGAAGAACAAAAAACTGACATTATCTCAGGCTGATTATATTGAGAAGGTGTTGCAATGTTTCTCTACAGAGAATGCCAAAGTTGTTAGCACACCTTTGCCTGGTCATTTGAAATTGACTAAGAAGATGTGTCCAAAAACATAGGAAGAGGAGGATGTGATGTCCAATGTACCATATACTTCAACTCTAGGGAGCTTAATGTATGCCACAATACATACTAGGCCAAATATTGCACATGCAGTGGGAGTTGTTAGTAAGTATATGAGTCATCTTGGGATTGAGCATTAGAATGTAGTCAAATGGATTCTCAAATATTTGAGAAGAACATCTAGTAAGTGTTTACATTTTGGAGGCTCTACTATTGATTTACAAGGCTATGTTGACTCAGATTTGGTAGGGGATTTTGATACTAGGCAGAGTACTACAAGATATGTATTTATTGTTGGTGGGTCAATAGTGAGTTGGATTTCTCCATTGTAGAAGATTAATGCTTTACCCACTATAGAGGCTGTCAAGGAGATGATATGGCTTCAATTCTTCATGGAAGAATTGGGACACCCATAGAGGGATAATTATTTTTTTAGAGATAGCCAAAGTACCATTCATCTTGCAAAGAATTCTACTCTACATTCAAAGACAAAGCACATACAGTTGTAGTACCATTTCATTCAATCAATTTTAGATGATACACAATTAAAGCTAGAAAAGATATACACATATGATAATCTAACATATATGTTTACAAAGGTAGTGAAAATGGAGAAGCTAAGCTCCTCTTCAGCTTTGGTCAGTCTTCTAGACTGAATAGAATAAAATAACAATAGAGTTTAGGGTGGTTTGCATTCCAGTGGGAGCTACAAGTTTAGCGGTGCTGTGCCTAGTCTCCAAGTGGGAGATTGTTATGATAGGGAGCCTAATCAAACTCATAGGTTAAGTTTTCCCCACTTTATTCAGTGCACTTTCTCCTCATATTTTACTATACAAATTTTGGGGAAGCACCCCCAAGCTCTACGGGTCAAGGGGAAATGCACCTTGTGGGTTCCTTGGGTAGCATCCTAGGCGATGTCAAGGGGCAGCGCTCCTTGCATGGTCTTGAGGTCAACCACCCAAGGCACACTCCCTATGGAGATACATGTCAAGGTTGAGGGGCAGTGCCCTAAAAGCCAAAAAATGAATTTAATATTGTAAAAGACACCAATAGTTATATTTTTCTATTCGTTGGCTTATTCTAGTCCTAATTTTGTAAGTAGAATAATCTTGTATAAGAAGGCTTAAGGTTAGGGATTTTAAATTGTATGATGATATTTTAGCTTCTTACAATAATATTGAGCTATAAGGGATTACATATTGTAATCAAGTTATAATCAATGGATACAAAAAAATTGGACTTGCTGTTTGGTGGATGTAGCCTAGGGATTGGATGAGCCATGTTAAAACTTTGTGTCCTGTGTTCTCTTATGTGTAATTTATTATTTTCTAATATTGGTTATATTGCATTTAATTTTTATTTCTTTCACATTAATCCTATCACCCATTGAAGTTTAATTTGACCCAAGGAGAGTGTGGAATGTCCTATATAGTGTTTTTCCCAACTTTACTCTTTTAATTGTCATATTTATAAAAGGTTCTTGGGAGTTTTGATACTTTGGATAGATTAGAATCTTTTGTAAGAGGGGAATTAAATTTTTTTTCAAGGAGGAGTTTTTCTAGGATTCTCATCATATTATCAATTAAATTCTCATTGTCCCTTAAGTTGTGATTCTTTTGCTCCTTCCACAAGCACCAAAAAACATGCGGGGGAATTTATTTCTAAATATTCTTAATAAAAGGATGCTTTGAAAAGAATTTCCAACTAAAGATGAATTTATGTAGATCCTCCTTGAAAATCCACATGATATTGAATCTTCTAATATTTTATACCAGATGAAAGAGATAAAAGGACAATGTATGAAGAGGTGTTCAATATTCTCCTCAACCTATTTACATAAGACACAATGATTGGCTAATTTAAATCCAAGTTTCTTAAGATTATCTTGGGTGAGGATCTTGCTATGCAGATTCTTCCATCCAAAAAAGTTGATTTTTGGCAGAAGTTATGGGTTCCATATCTTTTTCCAACTAGTCATATCAGAGATGTGTCTTACCAAGAGTAAGTATGAAAATTTAATTGAGAAGGCATCAAATAAACTTTTAGCCCCAAAAAACATGTCCTCCTTCGAGAACACGAGAATGTGACTTTCAACTAATATACTCTATAAATACTCAACCCAAGAGATAAGATTAGAAGTTTCAATGACACCATCCTTTATAGATTTCCATCTCTCATATGGGGAGATATCATCTGAAACTAGAGGCCCAAAGTAATTTTTTAGATGTCTTCTAAGATGGCTATAAGAACTTTTATCTAAATATTTTTCACTTGCCAAAAGATCTTCCCAAAATCTAATACTTCAACCATTACTAATTTTTCATTTAAGACCTTCACTTATAATACTTGGTTTTTAAAAATGATATCCCATATATTATATCTTGACATGAGATCTTGGAATGATAGGTGTCTATGAAAGTGAGAGTTCTTGAAGTACTTGGCTTTCATAGTCTTGCACCAATTTGTAGAATCCAAAGCCAAATGCACTCAAAGTTTAGCAAGTATTGATTTATTTATATAGTTAACTTCTAGGTTCCTAACCCATCCAAATATTTGGGTTTATAAGGAAAGTCCCAATTGACTAATCTCATCCTTTTTTTCCTCCATACCATTTCATAAGAGGGTGCATTGGGTTTGCTCTAGTTTTTAAGCCATTCCCTTATATATTTTACAAAGAGGCAAGAAAAAAAAAAGGAATTCCACATAGTGAGGTTGAAAGAAGTTGATAGGAATTCAAATTGTTTGGTCATTAATAGTAATATCACTATTTTTATTTTACATGCCTTTTGTGAAATATTGCTTACTTCATTACCAACTAATCTAGGACTCCATTTGCTTGTAGTTTAACTAAGTTTGGAAAAATAACACTTCAACCTTACCCACATTTTTCTCTAAAGGTTTAAATATTTACCTTTTCATGGAGAAATTTGGTAAATGATCCCAATTTCTATCCTTATTGCAACTTTTAATCTTACTCATATGGTAAACATTTATTTGTATGCAACTAGGAAATGTTCCTTCATAAGTCTCATATAAAAAACAAACTTATTGCTCAACTATATTGTCTTCATATTTCTTTCTCCATAGATCTTCACTAAAGTAGCCATTACATGAATACTAATCATAAACAAATACTCGCATATATACGAAGAAGAACATTCCCTTTTCTTCTCTCATTTGATAAGATTTCTTGTAGCCTCTAAGGGCACTACTCAAAATTTATATAGAACTAGTTTTGGTAATTTAGGCCAGGATTAGCCTTAAGACCTACAATATTATTTCCTTCCCTTAGAGTACAATTAATCACTTATTTCCCGAAAGTAGATTATATTCTATTATAGTCTTCAAGAAAATTTAATAGATGCTATTGAAAAGCATCAGTTCCCTTCAAGTAATGTAATCAATTTTGAGTTTCCTTCGAGGATAATATTATCATAATTTATCTCCTTAAGGCATTGAATACCATGCCAAGAAAAAATAGTTTCATAATGGCTATTGGATCCAACACCAATTTTTTGCAAAATTCTTCAGTAAAGGTTTCTTTCCCATCTTTGGTAACTCCCTCTACAAATGCAACTCCAAGATTTCCTTTGTCACAACCATCCACATTGTATTTAACCCATATTTTAGTGGAACCTATCTAATTAGTTTTCTCCTCTTTATACTAGTACAATTGATATTAAGGAGGTGTTGGTGTATACCCAAATTTTGTTAAATCCTTAACTGTTATAGGTTAGGAATAATTTTTCCTTTCTTGTAAGAAACAACATTGATATTTTAATTAAGTTATTTTTTCTTCTAGAGAAGGGAACTATTGTTTCTTCATCAATCCTTACAAGTTCTATTATTTTTTTTCTTCCCATATGATCCATAAGAGAAACAAAAGAATATGGGCCCAAATATTTTTCACTTTAGGATGATTAATAGATAAAAAAATCCACTGATGAGTAAACAACTTCACAAAGTCAATCATGACCCACCAAAAATTCAACATGGAAAAAAAAATAGTTCCACAATACCTTAACATAGGGGCATTGTGAAAAAAGATGGTCAATATTTTCACAATTAAACTTGCAACTTGAGCACACCTTTTCATCATAGATAATCCTCTCTTATTAAGGAGGCTTTCACTTGGGAAGGGGCACATTTTGTAGCAGTTCCTTCTTAATTACTTCACATTGAAGATTTCCTACATGGGTTGATAATCCATGGGAGATTCTAGACTACAGAAAATTTGTATGGAGCACCTCAAACTTAATAAACTATGATCATTTTTTTGATAATATTCATCACAACACATGTCATTTGTAAACTAGAGGGTATAGTTGAAAGGGGTTTAAAAGAGGTTAAAAATAATAAATTTAGCAATGTATGTGCACAAACTTTACCAAAATTATAATTGGAAAAATGAAATAGCAAAGGAGCCAATAAATTTGTAACAAAAGTAAGGAAATCCAAGTGCATTGTAACTAAATAAGTAACTACCCAAGAACCACCCAAGAACATTATTAAAGGGGCTGAAATTATTTTGAGTGAGGTGAATGAGGATGGGACTAATTTAATTTTCACCTTGTGCCTTTGGTTATACAACCTAGTAGATTTAGGTTTTCTATGTATTTGGTTAGTAAAGGTATTATACTGGGTTCTTGGAATAGAGTTGGGTAGAACTCAATTCATATTCCCTACTATTGATTTCCTTGTATTATGTTAGCATGAAGATCTGACTTGAAAATGATATTAGTTCTAAAGTTATTTACAAGTGCCATCTGTTTCAATGGAATACAAATTCCATGTGATTGAGTTCAGATTTTACTTAATGTGGTGGGATTTTTCATTAGTTGATTCTTCAAAGAGTTTTGGAAGTGATTTTGTTATAGAACCAAATTTTTCATTTCAATAAGCTAAATATAAATCAGCTTGAAATGTCTTCATTCAATTTTCTTGGCAAGAAACTCGATTTGCATCAAGTGAGGAGACTATTTTAAATTCAACTTTGATTATAAATTCCCTTTTCATGGTTACAATTTTGGGTATTTAAGACCAATTTCAATATGCTATAAGAAAATGGTTTCAATATCTTAAAATATAAGACCATGTGTATTTGTTACTAAACTTAATAAAACGAGCCAAAGGGGTTATATTTCTAAATCCATTTATCTCTATTCAACAAGGAAAATAGAGAATAGTCAGGGAAGAGAGGATACATACATCTTAATTCATTTTTCATACATTTATTGACTTGTGGAGGTATGTCTTTATTCCGTGTAATTGATCATTAAAATAGTTCTACATAGCCTTACCTTCATCCCATACAATATAGTTTCTAACCAATCCATCATAGTTACTTACAATCCACATCCTAACTTAGTTGAGTTTGTTAAGATCCACTAATACTTTACCTTGATTCTAGATATCCTCCCAGAAATTGATATTTTTACTATCATAATTATCATCGTGCTATTTTTCCTTAAGCAATGTTTTACTTTGAGAATGCTATGGAGCCTATGTTGAATTAGTATCATAGAGGGACATTTCAAGTTGTCTATTTAGAATATATTTATCTCTAATAAGATTGACTTGGCTTTTTTTTATTCTTAATGAACATTCATCTCACTTTTGAAATAAGAGCTCAGTCAAAAAGTCTTGTCTTTTTGACACCAACTCCCCCAACTTTCTATGACTAATGAAAATTTTTTCCGTCCCTTTATAATAGTCTATCAAAATTTCATGGGGGACATTTTCTTATATTATAATACCCTTTGATTTGATCCACACAGGTGCTACCTTTCATAGCCCATTCTACAAAGACCTGATAGATAAATTTATTTCAATACAATGAGATTAATTAAGAGTATTTTCAAAGAAAATAAAATATCACCCAAAGGATCTTCAAGTTGTGTCACAAATATTTTTGGAGCATGGAATCTTGTGAAATTCAGAAAAGTCAACATTTGGGTTGGCAGCTACTCAGACCTAGTCTCTAAAGATGGAATTAAAATTGAGGGTATGTGTAGGATCATGGTGTGCCAAAAAGTGGTGATATGGAAAATTTGTACTTTAAAATTGGCTAAAAGCATTTCAAAATCTGTTTTGAATTTTTGCCCACCCATCCTGATACCAAAGAACAAAGGTAATACCTTGGCTAATCGGGTACCGAATGTCATATTGGGTATTAGATATTATCGAGTACCTGATATGATATCAGATACCTGAAACTTGTGACTAGAAAATAAAATTAGACAAACCTAAGAGCATCATTTTTAGTGCTATTTTGGTTATTTGGGCCTCCATTTCGAATATATGATCCCAAATTGGGTATAAGATTTGTGTCCACCTTCAAGGATTAGAGGTAAGGTAATTTTTTTTGTTTTAAATTTAAAATTAGGTTTTTAAATAGAAATTAGTGTTTTTTTATCTTTTTAATATTAAAATATGAATACAATTACCAATTTTTGAATTCTTACAATTTAATAGGCATGGATGACCCAAATGATGTTGATAACACTGAGCCATGAAATGATGTTCCTTGAAACCCTTTGCCAAGTGTTCCACAACCTTGTCAAAATCCTCAACCTCTCCAAAATGATCCACTACCCCTTCAAAACCCTCCTCCAATTAAAGATTTGATACAAGATAATCTTACCAAACTAAGGGGTTTTCAAATCACATATAACAATATATCTACATTGGCTCCCATGTTATCCACATTAAATACCATAACAGATAATATTTAGACACTTACCAACAAAATGTTGCTCCTCACTACCGTGAGCACATGCATTATCTATTTGATGACAAGTTGGACTATGATAAGGTTATGGTCCTAAACATAAGAAAAGATGATATACTTAACCTTTTAGTGAACCCAAAAACTGGTAAAAAAGTGGATCACACAAAACCCAAATGATCAATTAAATGGTGCACAAATGATGCTATGCATGAATTTTTTTGGGATTACTAGTGGATGGTTTTGAAAAATCACCAAACAATAATTTAGAGGTCCAATTTTATTTCATTAAAAAAATGTATGCTGAATTTGTGTTGGGCCTCAAAGTGAACTACTAGAGCATGAGGCCCAACATGGGCATAGGAGGAGGAGGAGCTCCCTAGGATAGACCCTTTTCCCAATGGAAGAAAGTTGGCACTTATGTCCCCCTATTGATGTCTACCCCTCATCTAGTGAAGAATCCTAATATTATTTCATAGATTAGCTCTCAGACTATTAGAGCCAAACATAGATTGAGTATCCTATTGATCTCTGAGACTAGGTTAGTGTTGCCTCCCCATATCAATGATGCTAGTGTGAGTTCATCATCCATGAGCACATCACATGTTTGTGTGCCCCATACTTTCATAATGTGCAAGAATTTATATTTGAGTCACATTGGTAATCATTCTAAGTATTAGTCTATATTTGGGGAGGATGATACAACACACATGACTATAAATACTATAAACCTTGCCATGAGAGAGGAGGAGAGGCATGCAGAGCCATGGGATCCTTCTGTGTTAGTAAACGTATAATTTTTTTGTTATGGCATAGTTGATTTAAAATTAATCTTTATAGTAGAACAATTTTAATAGCTATACACTTAAACATGTATATGTTCTTCATTCCTATTTAGCTAATGACTGAGGAGGAGCTCAGATATTAGATCAATGATGTCATGCTCTTTGCTATTTCATTTGGCCTTGATACATCTATGATACATTATGTTGTGTTCTATTTGATATTGGAACATACATGGTTTCTCATCTTTCTTTTCTCTTGCCGGTATGACCTATCAATGGGGGCAGAGTGCAGGGGGTGAGTCACAATGCATTGACAAGGGAAAGATAATTAGGTGTTTTTACTAAAGTGATTAAATATATATGCATACTTTTAGCTTGTATGTGCCAATAAATTTAATTACATTCTTTATTGTATAGGGTGTGGTCGCTGGTGATGACTTCAGGAAGATTGGACATCCCAGATCCTTTGGCATTTCCAATTGCATTGAGAGCCCCATTATCTATATATTTATCATTTATTTGTTAATTTCATTTTTTTTCATTAATATTTATAGGACTGATTTCCATTATAGTAACAACTATGCTTTTGTATCTCATAGGAAACACTTAGTGCTCAAGAGGCTGGACGTCAAAGTTATGTATCTTTGTTGATGCAGTTGATGCTTCCATAAGAGGGGTCGATAGAGGCAAGTACATTTAAGCTTTAATTATTTAAAATTTATAATATTATATTTTAAGTCATAGATCCATATCACAACCATACTTGAACATATACATGACAAAACTTATGAGGTTCGTGCATTTTCGAGGACTCTTGATTGCCATAGGAGGTCGATGAGAGAGGTAAATGATGAAAGTTTGAAACTATAATCTTAATTAAAAAAATTATCACTATGCATTTAATTTAATTAATGTTAGATATGTATAATCATATAAATTTAGTAGTCTAACTTTGACTTTTCCTTTTTTGTTTATGTAGGAGGCATTTGATCCACAATGTGCAGTGAAGAGGCTACATTTTGATGATCCATAAACAACATAGGATATTATAGTTATTTAGAGATGTGTCATGAGACATTTTGAGATGACATATGCCACATTATATATAGAAAATTTTATATTATACACATTTTGATGACATGATCATTCATTTTGATCATGTTTAATATATTCGATTGAAATATACTAATTTGTGAATTTGTTTTTATGAAACTTTAGTATCAAAATATAATCCAATGTTTAATTTGAAATTATATGATATGTTTAATTTGAAATGATGTTTAACTTGTTGTCCACACTAGGACCCCTATGTTTAACTATATTAGTTCTTTTTCAAATTACTTTTATGAAATATTGTCTCCCAAATCTCTAAACCTCAAAATAGTCTTGTAAATATCTCCAAATAGCCAAATCCACAACCAATTTGGTCTTAGGATCCCATCTATTATGAAAGCCCCAAATTTGGCTTAAAACCCTCACCAAACCCTTGCAAAACTAGGTCCTCTTCAATGTAATCATTCCCAACATTTCTAGAACTCAAAAAAAGTCTAAATATCATCTATTAGGAATGAAATAAATGTTCCAATCATTAAATAGGGCCCTCCTTCAAGCGAATTTCTTGCTAGTATAACATACCCCTCAAATTGTGCTTAGTGCATCTTAAGGGGTACTTTGGTACGTAGTGGTCATGAATGTTAGAGGGGCTACATGGTCAAGACAAGGGTGTCATTAGGGTTGACCCAACTATCCATAGCTAAAAACATCGATTATTTGATGCCATGATCAATGGTCTAAAAGTTATATAGTGATGCACGAATGAATTGAGGTACACTACAAGTTTTGGTATCAATTGAGATCGCTGTGCCAAATTCAAAAAAAATGTGATCTCTCTGAGATGAGAAAGGTTTTTGTATACCTTTGCATCACCATCATACAACATTTGATAAAGCACTGATATACCTCAATGAGCTCCAAGTTATGACCCTCAGAAGATCAATCTCAAAATGTAATTACTACACCTTGGGGACATTTCCATGCCAGGTGGTCACCAAATTTCTAGGCTCCGCATGAATAAAACATGGGTGTCAATAGGGTTCACCCACCCATCTAGAGCTAACGACGTTGATGATACGATGCCATGATTAGTGGTTTGAAAGTTACATAGTGATGCGTCAATGAACTAAGGTACACTACAAGTTTTGGCATCAGACAAGATCACTGTGCCAAATTAAAAAAGAATGTGATCTCTTTGAAATGAGAGATTCTTTTGTATAAATTGGCATCACTATCTTATAGAATTTTATAGAGCACTAATAGCCCTCAGAAGCTCTGAGTTATGACCCTCAAAAGATTGATCTCCAAATACACTTAGTGCACCTTGGGGATTCTTCGGTGCCAGGTCTTTGCAAACATTATAGACTCTTTGTGGATGAAACATGGGTGTCACTAAGGTTCAACCTCTCATTTTAAGCTAACAATAGATGATTCGATGTGATGATCAATGGTTAGAAAGTTACATAGTGATGCACCAATGAACTGAGATACATTGCAAGTTTTGGCATCAGATGAGATTGCCATGCCAGATTCAAATGGAATGTGATCTCTATGAACTAAGTGATATTTTTGTAGAACTTTTCATCACCATCCTACAACATTTTATAGAGCACCAATATCCCTCACAAGATCTAAGTTACGACCCTTGGAAGATCAATCTCCAAACACACTTAGTGCACCTTGGGGATGCTTTGGTGTTGGGTGGTCATGGACGTTCTTGGCTCTTTGTGGATGAAAAAAGGGTATTACTAGGGTTCATCCACAAATCATGAGATAAAAATGCCAACAATTTGATGCCACAATCAATACTTTGAAAGTTACGTAGTGATGCACCAATGAATCAAGGTACATTGCAAGTTTTGGTATTAGGCAAGATCATTGTGGAAAATTCAAATGAAATGTGATCTCTCTAAGATGAGAGAGGTTATTTTATATGTTGGCATCATTACCTTGTATCATTTAAAAATGCACCAATATCCCTCATGAGCTCTGAGTTATAACCCTTTGAAGACCGATCTCTAAACGCACTTAGTGCACCTTAGGGACAGTTCGGTGTCAGGTGGTCATGCACGTTCTAGTCTCTCTATGGATGAAATAGAGGTGTCAATAAGGTTAAAATTCCCATCTAGATCTAACAACACTGATGATTTGATGCCATGATCAATGGTTTGAAAGTTGTGTAGTATTACACTGATGAACTAAGGTACACTACAAGTTTTGGTATCGGTTGAGATCATTCTACCAAATTTAAAAAGAATGCAATCTCTCTGAGCAATCAAATTTTATTTTAGAATTCAATATTAGCATCCTATAGCATTTTATAAAGCACTAATACCCCTTAGGAGCTTTGAGTTACAACCCTTGGAAAATTGATCTCCAAACACACTTAGTACACCTTGGGGATGCTTCGGTGTCGGGTGCTCGCAAATGTTCTAGGTTCTCTATGGATAGAACAAGTGTGTCACTAGGGTTCACCTGCCCATCTAGAGCTAATGATGCTGATGATTCGATGCCATGATCAATGATTTGAAAGTTATGCATTGATGCACCAATGAACTGAGGTACACTACAAGGTTTTGGCATTGGCTGAGATCGCTCTGCCAAATTCAAATAGAATGTGATCTCTTTGAACTAAGAAAGATTTTGCTAGACCTCAAAATCATTGTCTTGTCTCATTTTCTAGAACACTAATAGCTCTCACAAGATCTAAGTTACAAACCTTAGAAGATTGATCTCCAAACACACTTAGTGCACCTTGAGGACGCTTTAGTGTTGAATGGTCACAAATGTCCTAGGCTTCATGTGGATGGAATAGAGGTGTCACTAGGGTTAACTTTCCCATGTAAAGCTAATGACACTGGAGATTTGATGCTACGATCAATCATTTGAAAGTTACGTAGTGATGCACCAATGAATTGAGGTGTACTGCAAATTTTGGTATTGATGTTCTAAATTCAAATAGAATGTGATCTCTTCGAGATGAGAGAGGTTCTTGTAGACTTTGACAGAGCACCAATATTCCTCATGAGCTCCAAGTTATGACCCTCTAAATATTGATCTTTGAACACACTTAGAGCACCTTGGGGACACTTCGGTGCCAAGTGGTTGTAAACATTCTAGGCTCTTCTTGGATAAAAAATTGGTGTCACTAGGTTTCATCTGCCCATCCAGAGCTAACTGTGCTGATGATTCGATGACACAATCAACGGTTTGAAAGTTACATAGTGATGCACTAATGAATTGAGGTACACTGGAAGTTTTGGCATTGCTTGAGATCACTATGCCAAATTCAAATGAAATGTGATGTCTCCAAATTGAGAGAGGTTGTTGTATAACTTGACATCACCACCTTGTATCATTTGAAAGAGCACCAATAGATCTCACAAGCTCTAAGTTACGACTATCTCAAGATTGATCTCCAAACACACTTAGTGCACCTTGGGGACACTTTAGTGGAGGGTGATCAAGAACTTTCTAGGATCTCTAGGGATGGAATAGGGGTGTCACTAGGGTTCACTCATCCATCCAAAGATAATGACACCAATGATCTGATGCCATGATCAATGGTTTGAAAATTACATTGTGATGCACCAATAATAGAGGTACATTACAAGTTTTGGCATCGAGTGAGATCACTATGCCAAATTTAATTGGAATGTGATCTCCCCAAAATAATAGAGATTTTTGTAGACTTATGGGTCACCATCCATAGCATTTGACAGAGAACTAATATCCCTCACGAGATTTGTGTTATCACCCTCTCAAGATCGATCTCCAAACACACTTAGTGCATCATGGGGACACTTCGATGTCGGGTGGTCATGAATGTTCTAGGCTCTCTATGGATGGAATAGGGGTGTCACTAGGGTTCACCTATACATTTGGATCTAATTGAGCTAAATATTTTATTCCATGATCAATAGTTTGAAAGTTATGCAGTGATGCACCAATGAACTAAGGTTCACTACAAGTTTTGACATTAGGTGAGATCCCTGTGCCAAATTCAAATAGAATGTGATCTCTTAGAGATGAGAGAGGCTCTTTTAGACCTCAACATCACCATCCTATATAATTTTATAGAGTACCAATAGCCCCCATGAGCTTCAAGTTATGGCCCTCTAAAGATTGATCTCCAAATACACTTAGTGCACCTTGGGGACGCTTTGGTGCCAGGTGGTTGTGAACATTCTAGTCTCTCCATGGATGGAATGGGTGTCACTAGGGTTCACCCACCCATCTAGAGATAATAGAGCTGATATTTAATGCCAAATTCAATGGTTTGAAAGTTATGTTGTGATATACCAATGAATTGAGGTTATTACCAAGTAAATTGGACCAAGTAATAGGGGCTCCATGGATGGAACATGGGTTATTACCAAGTAAATTAGACAAAGTAAAAAAATTATTTTTTAGCTCCCTCCATGTTATTTTTTGACTTTGTCTTCTTAGGCCATTTTGACTATTGGAGAACCTTATGAAAAAATATATTAAATCAATGAGTTCCTTTTAATAATTTCTCAAGTGTTTTATTGTTATTACATCTGTTAGAGTTTTAGGTGAGTCTACAATCTCCAAATACACTTAGTGCGCCTTGGGGACGCTTCAGTGCCAGGTGGTTGTGAATGTTCTAGTCTCTCCATGGATGGAATATGGGTATCACTAGGGTTAAACCACCCATCCAAAGCTAATAGAGCTGATATTTAATGCCAAATTTAGTGGTTTGAAAGTTATGTAGTGATACACCAATGAACTGAGGTTATTACCAAGTAAATTGGACCAAGTAATAGGGGCTCCATGGATGGAACATGGGTTATTACCAAGTAAATTAGACTAAGTAAAAAAATAAGTTTTTAACTCCCTCCATGTTATTTTTTGACTTTGTCTTCTTAGGCCATTTTGACTATTGGAGAACCTTATGGAAAAATATATTAAATCAATGAGTTCCTTTTTATAATTTCTCAAGTGTTTTATTGTTATTACATCTGTTAGAATTTTAGGCGACTCTACAACACCCCTAGGATCAAATGAAAGACCAAGATAACTTCCACAAGAGATTGGAAAGACAATTGCATGAAGATGCAAGAATGCTATTATTGATAATGGACTTGTTGACATACAATGGATTGATTTAAAATGTACGCAATAGGCCTCTTTATATAGGACAAGTAATGAGAGAAAAAGACAGGGAGAAGATAAGCTATCACCCATACAAGGTGGAATCACAAGTCCATGAAAATGTGGATCATCCTCCATTATGCAAAAAAGTATGTGCAATGATGAGGATGATAATGTGATAAGTGCACTAAAGGTAGATTTAGATAACAACTATGACCACCTAGAGTGGAATTCTCCTACACCATGTGTTTAATTGAGGTGCAAACTCCAAAGTGTCTCAATCACAAAATACTATGCAATGTATTATTCTAAGTAAGCTTAAGTAAGTGTAATTAGTGAATATTTAATTACACCAACACCCCCCTTAAGTAAAACTTAGGGGAATGCACTTAAACTCACAATGCAAGATGGGTCCTGACTACTAGGCCATTTTAGGTACCCATGTACAATATGCAATGCAATACATGAAATGTGATCTCTCATAAAGTGGAGAAATAGAGAAAATTTCATGGGAAAAACCCTCCTCCAAAAAGAGAGATGAAAACAAGATGCATGGATGGATGGAGTACTCAAGACCCCCAAAAAATTGCATACATCATGTGTATACAAAGAATGATCCCCCCCATAGGAAGGAAATAAGGAGACATGATATCCCCCACCATAATGGAGAAACTCCAATGTAGATGAAGAGTACCTGCAAGCAAAATATTATCCAATTCCTACAAGAAACTTGTCTTCCCTTAGGAAGAGATAAATACATCAAACGACGAAGAAGCCACTCCATGTAAAAAGTGAGGAAGGAGGAAGAAGGTCTCCATGTATGCATCTCTAAAGACTGAATAGGTGTCTCCAAGCTCAAAGATTCTATCACACCATCAAGCTTACCTATTGGATGTGAAAAATCAAGAGAACATGAAGAGTTGGGAAATCCAATCTCCAAAGAAGGTGAAGAAGTATCTCGAAGAGAAACCTCCTCAGATGTATTAACCAAATTTGTATTATAAGACTCGTCTAAAAGAGTATCCAGGAATTCATCCCACACTGTAAGATCTGAAGCATAAAGATCATCCTGTTGAATAGTAAAACTCATGTCTAAAGAAGTAGGAGGTGGGGGAGTAGGAAGTTCAACACTTGTCTCAAGAAAAAATTGATTCAAGTGTCCAATTTTCTCCTCACATGAATTATCCACCCTTGATAAAGGGTTAGGTACATCATGAATATCATAATCATTATCAACAAAATGAAAAAAAGAATACAAGCATGATGTATGATCAACAACTCTCATAGCTATGAAATCTCTAGTCCCTAATATAGACATAATCAGAAGTGAACTCAACAATTTTACCTTGTGCCCCATGAGTAATTTGGTAAATGGAAAGGATATTAGTGCTCAAGGATGGTACACAAAGAACATCATTAAATTTACCCTATTCCATAGGAATAGAACCTTTCCCACAAACCTTCATGTATGTATTATTACCCATCAATATAGGTGGAGAAGTACAAGGCTCAATAGAAGAAAACATATACATAGAAGATGTCATATGATGTGATTCACCTCAATCAAGAAGCCATTTACCTTGCTTAGGATGTGTGGAAGCAATGAGTACTTGTCCTTTACCTTTGGATGATGATATAGATGTAGCAGCTACCTGATATTGAGAAGAAGGAGAAGACATTGATGTGAGCAACTGGATATTGTTCTTTAGAAAAATTTGAGTGAGCTCATTAATCTTCTTATGGAAACATTTATGCTCATCATGTCCTAACCTTTTGCAATAAGCACATTTATCTCTCTTTCTTCTAGATGATACCTCTCTTGAAGAGGACTTGGATTTAATATTATGTTGAGAAGGAGAGTCATCACTTTTTTTTATGTTGCTTAGGATCCTTGTGTCTTTGGTTTCCCTTTCCTTTGGGAGCCTTTGGAGAGGAGTCACTTGCAACCAATGCTTGATGCTTTAAAGGCTTCAATTGACACGTGTGCTAACTTTGCTTGTTCCCTTATGAGATGAGCTGTAAATTCATCAAGAGAAGGAATTTTGTATGCACTACCAAGAGCATCCATAGTAGCATAGAATATGCAAAAAAATATCAAATATTCAAGACCTAGCTTGGAGAGAATAGATAATATCAATTTCTCATCATCTTTAGTAATACCACAATTAGAAAGCTCCAATCTAATAGAATTGAACTTAGAGAAAAAGTCTTGAATATTGTCAAAATCACACAGACTTAGACCTATAAGCTCATTCTCCAATTTTAATTTCCTTATTCTATCAGGTTTACTAAAGATTCCTTCCAATGTTGTTCGGGCATCATTAAGATGTGTACAAGATGCAATATGATATTGCAAATCGTTGGAGATGGTAGATCTAAGAGAGCCAAGTGTTTTATCTCTTCTATCAAACCATTTCCTTCTTTCTACAACATCTGTAGCTAGTTCTAGATCCTGTCCAAGAATCATTCTAAGAAATCCAATACTCATCAATTGATTAGAAACTGCTTGTTTCCATTCATGATAGTTATAGGGAGTGAGTAATGGAACTTTTGAAAAATCCATAATGAAATCAAAGGATGACAGAAATCAATTTATAACTCCTTAAAATTAATGACTCAATTAAGAAAATTGAAATTCAAGTATTCACCAAGTGCAAATATAGCCAAAAAAGACCTTATTTTGAAAGTGATATTCCTACTCCAAATCAGAGAAATCTGACTACAGATATGGAAAGTAGAGGAAAATTCATGCACTTTCAAAAAAAATTACAGCTAAAAATGTCCAAATGTGCCCAAAGAGAGCCTTGAAAGTTGCAAAAAATGAGATTTGTGATTTTCAAAAAAATTTAGAGACAGAGATCCAAAATCACCTGCACCACTATGTAGATTGTGAAATTCTACCCTAAAACAAAAAAAATTGCTTAGGAAAAAAGAGATTGTATGAGGGAGATATCAATGTTTGAAAATCACCTCTGAAATTATTTTTTCTGAATCACCACTGTTGCACCTTCAAAAATCAAATGACTCTAGATTTGGCCTTAGATGTCCAATTTGGATGAAACAAAATTTGATTTAGGGGTTTTTGGACCTCCTCTATATGATGCCAACCTCTAATTTGTACCAACAAGCTCTAATTTTCACTTGCAATAAAAAGGACGCAAAATAGGACTCCCAAAATCTCCTCCAAATTACCAAATGCTACACCAACAATGAGTCAAGCCAAGATTGCACTTCTTGAGAAGAAGTCTTTGCACCGTGAGAGCTGGTCCACCTCACAATAGGTGTATCATAGTCATGCTCTAGGCCATGCTTAGGAATAATATATTCAAACTAAGGACTATTTTTTCCACTATGAGGTGCATTTAATCTTGTCAACCTAAGGACATATACTTGAAATGGTCGGCACAGTATGTGCACTAGTTCTCTTAATGAGTCACTAAGCTTATGCTACAGGAAAGTAAAATGCAAGAAAAAGAACTTACACTATTGCTGCAAGAAACTAACACACTTAACTCTATGAATACTAGAAATACAATGAAAGGCTAAAAAATATTCCAACTCGGTTCATCCACTACAACTGTTCTCACATATGCTACAGGAACATTCACGAAGTGCGATGCTAGAGGAAGGAACTTACAACTTCTACTTACAATACTAAGAATGCTTGGAAATAAATCTATTCTATCCTAATCTAATCCACCTTACAAGTGGGTCCCCTTGGTCAACTTCACTAAAATACTAACACGAGATAGAAGCTAAAAACTATTTCATTACATTTCAGAAATTTATTACATAACACATGGAACTATAAAAACACAACTTCACTGTAAAGCTAACAATCTGTTCTCATAAAATCTTTCTTCTAACTGGCTAAACTAACACACTTAGGTCAATTCCTATATAGAGGAGATCAACACTTATTCTCATAATAGAAAAGTAAATATCCTAGCTTTAAATCCATAGGAGAGAAAGAAGGAGAATAACAACTGAAGGTGGGAAGAAGAAATAATAGCTTAAGGTGAGAATAATAAAGTCTAAACATCCGCTTGCCATGGAATAAATGTAGAGAAGGCAATAAGTCTTCATAGCTCCTCCTTGCTCCCTATTGTGTCTTTTGGAAGTGTTACAACTTTCCTCCATTGTGGCTACTCCTTAGCATTCTCTTCTTCTTAAATGATGTTGGTGCTCATCTTTGAATTCTTCCAATCATCTTTTAGTCTTCATTGCTAATAGGTTTGTTATAATACAGAGACATGTTTGCAAATAAACATTTATCAAATTAAATTCAAATATAAGAACACACATTTTGATAACTATATGAAATATTGCATAATATATATAATACTAGCAAAAGATGGCATGTTATCTACCCATAGGTTTATCATAGGTTTGATAAACATAGGTCCAAAAATGTTTTGACAAATATAAAACAATGCATCAAGAAAGTGTTTAAAAACTATCATGAAATAAAAGGCAATATTTGGTCTCATCATCTGCCCCCTACTAAACTAATGCTTGTCCTCAAGCATTGCACTTTCTTGTTAATGATCTGAACTCTCCAATTTCAGTCCTTCCTTTCCTATTACTCTTGAAGGTATAGTAAAATCCTCTCATTCGTTTCCACACTTCCCTTCTGTGATCTTCCTGTAGCTTGTCGAGTCTGTCGACATTAATGTCATATAAAGGCCATAGGAGCATTAGAGGCTGTGTGGTTAGGGGATACCACAACTCTAGTCCGGCCTACTTCCCTAAATCTAAATGTTTTGGAACCCTATGAAGTGCTGCCTCCAAGTTGATGGGACTATGTGGTTCTGACTTTTTAAGAGATTCAAGTAGTCTGGCCCATCTTCTCCTAGCACCAATCATAGCTCTCTAGAAAGAAAAGTAGGAAAAATTCTCATAATCAACATAAACCTTATCTCTAGTAGCAAAGATCCTATCCCTTCTAGATTCTTCTTTCCATAAGTTAATGTGAACCAATCCCTGAGAACTTCATCTGGCTTGCTACTCTTGGCTCTTAAAGGAAAGGATTTTGTCCTATCCTCATCCCTATAATTATTCAACTACCTATCATAGTTTGCTTCATTGGACATCTAGGACATTAGGGCTCTTAAATGTATATCCCCTATGTAGAGCAAGGGATTCCATTGAGTCTTTGAAGGGATAACAAAATTATGAACAAATAATTCATAAAGTAAATTCTGCTGCCAGGGTGGTAGAGTCTGATATAGTCCATACAATTCTTGTGCTGATTTGAAATTTGCATTAATATTCTTAAGAGTTAACATTAATTGAAACAAAAGAAATTGTTCTTTTAAACAAAGAGCATAAACTCTTGGCGGTGGTCTACAAGCAAGGGCCTAATTAGCCAACTTGAGGGCATGATCCATTCATTGCTTTTGAATTGCTAATTGTTCCTTCAAATCTGCAATTTCTTCACCTTGAGATGCTATGATTTTATTCATCTTTTTCTTCTCTTCTTCCCACAAAGCCTCAACAAACAAATGCTATCCATACAATTGAAAAAGAAGTTTCTGCAGTTTGATAGAACTGCTATCTTCTTCATGATTTCTTTTCCTCTTTCTTTGTTCCTTCCATAAATGTTCTACAAAACTAGCAATCCATGTTGATTTGTGGGGAACTAGGGTAGTGTTTGGATCAACTTGCTCAGGAACAGTTTCATCCATACAACTGGAAGTACTTGGTTGGTCTACTAGGGTATCATCAAGATTTTCTTTGATTTCATCCCTACATTCCTTAGTAGGATTTTTGATAATGCTTATAATCTCAAGATGGGGAGGAGAGTGATCAGAGACAATTTTCATAGGGGATTCCTTAGTAAATGTTTGGGACAAAGGAGAATTTTTAGAAACTTGCAACTCTCATCCTAGGGCTTCTCCTTACGAGGGTTTCTTCTTGCATCACAAACTTTTGCCTACTTTTCTCTTTGGGTGTCTCTGCTGCAGGAGTAGTTTCTGTAGGACTTTTCTTTATTCTCTTTTGTCTCATAATTGTAGGCTTCGATTCTTCTTTTCCTGAATAGAGATTTCCTCTTGCAATTTTCATTTCCTCTTTGCTTTGCTAGAAGTAGGTTTCGGGGTCTCTTGCACATATGAAGGCATAGTCTCTTGAACATGGATAGTTTCTTGCAAATTTCCTTGGGTATTTTTGACTTTAGCCTCTTGGGTATTTTGTTTAGTAGGCTCACTGGTGGGGACATTTTACTCACTAGGCTATTCACTAGGGGCAGCTTGGGGTTGTAGAGTTTTGGCTTATACAAATTCATCCCATGTCATGGGAGACACATCCCTAAGAAAACTCTCTATTAGTAACTTGATTAGGGTATGATGAGTAACACAATTATCTTTTCCTTTCTAAGTTTCTTCTGCACTAATACAAAGCATATTATATAAGAAATTTGGAATGTTTACAGCAAGATTATGCCTTATGCAACTAAGTAATTTGAAATGATGTGCATGCAAGTATGAGAATCTACCTTTGCATGTAAAATACCTGATAATATGCATGGCTAATTCATTACATGGTGGTAGTAGTCACATTCTCTTGCAACCTTACTTTTTAATGTCCATTTGAGGATCAATTAGTCTAGTAAATTGAGCTCTTGTTGACCTCACATCATACGTGCTAGGGTAATGTTCTCCAACTACAAGCAACCCAGTTTAGCAATGTGTTTCTCTATTGCATCACTATTAAACCCCAAATGGAAGCTTCACCCTCATCAAATGTCCTTGTGAGTTCTGCAGCCACCTCTTCATTATATGCAGTTAAATTCAAGAAATACTGTAGCCATTTGCATGCTTTAAACCTTCTCATGAATTCTATGTCAATGAGAAACATAGTATGTTCCACTAGTTCTCTCCTCTGCAACTGTCCACTCATTTTCTTAACACTTTCTCTACTTGCTCTATTTTCCACCTTTTGAATTCAAGCTTTGTTGTTTTATAGACTCAACTCACATTTCTTTGTTTTAGTAGGCAATTAATATCATAAAAAATTGTTATGCACAATAATATGGCTTTTAATGAAGGTAAATCATGAATATGTGTGAGAATTGTCAGAAAATAGGGTTCAGATCACATAAAATTTAAACACAAGTCACATCACATCTTGACACATAAAATCATTCAAAAATAAGGGATATGACACCTCACTTGTGTACTTATGAAAATTAAACTCCATTAATGAAGGGAATGTAAAGATTTGGAAAAATCTTTACAGATAAATAGAAATGCCATTGGATATTAGTGACCTTTCTTGCCCCCTGCTAAATATGGACAAGTGTCCACACTTGTCTAAACTAGTACAGGTAAGGGACTAGCATAATGCCGCCATCATATAAACTATGCAGTATTAAGTATAATTAAAAAAATCTATGGACTGTAAGTGAATAATAATTTGAAAATGTTATACTTATCAATTGATCATCACACGTACCAAAAAAAAGGTTGCAAAAGTGATATCAACATTGGAAAGTGATGATGTGGAAAGTGGGTGGATGAAAACATGAGAAATTGATGACGTGAAAAGTGGCTGGATGAAAGATAAAGAAATGAGATGAGGTGGATGGGTGGAAGGTAAAGAGATGAGATGGAAAGAGAAAGTGAATGAAAAAGTGAACTTTATGTGGACATAAAGTCTTTATTATGAACATGCACAAAGGAATTAATGTTGAAGAGCAGTAGTCGAAAGGTTTACACCTTCAGCTACAGGAAGAGTTACTTGATGTGTATTTAAATCCGGCCATTGAAACTACTGCAAGAAGTCCTCTTTAGTTTGGGGCTGTTTATATAATTTAAGTTTGTGACCATTGACTAATAATTTGAAAGGTACTAGATCAATGGTAATTAATTGAACATCTCCATTGTCAAATACATGACTAATTTTATATGGTCCTAGCCATCTTGCCTGCAGCTTTCCTAGCATATCTTTAAATCTGGAATCATATAGTAGTGCCTAGTCACCAATTTGAAATTGTTTATTGGTAATATGAGAGTCATGCCATTGTTTCCTTTGTTTATGTATCAGTTTAGTGCATTCTAAAGTAGCTTTACGCATTTCATCCAGAGAGTTAAGATGTAGAAGATGTTCTCTTTGTGCTACAGGAAGTTCAATATCCAATGCCAATGTTGTCATTAGAGTTTTATGTTCAAATTTAATTGGAAGCATTTCTACCTTCCCATATAGGAGCTCAAATGGTGTAAATCCTGTAGTAGTCTTCTAGGTTGTTCTGTAAGCCCAAATAACTTATTGTAATTTTTTGGTCCAATTCTTATGATGTAGATGAACTATTTTGGTTAGGATGTTCTTTAGTTCACAGTTTGTGACCTCTACTTGTCCATTAGCTTAAGGGTGATAAGGACTAGATTTTCGGTGCCTGATGTTATACTATTTCATCAACTCTAAGACTAGATGAGAGGTAAATTTCATACCTTGGTAAGTGACTAGTTCTTTGGGTACACCATCGTGAATAAAAATTTCTTCATACAGAAATTCAACAACTTTTTCATCATGAGCATGCCTCATGGCCTTGACTTCAATCCATTTTTTTAGGTAATCAATGCAGACAAGACTATAGGATTTCCCATTAGATGGAGGATCAATTGGACCAATGAAGTCCATGCCCCATTTGTCAAATGGTGTTAATGCCATTTTAGGATTAAGAGGCATTTCATCTATTCTTGTTGGTCAGCCCATCCTTTGACACTTGTCACACTTCCTTGTATAGTTGGCTACATACTTGTGAAGTGTAGGCCAATAATAACCAGTTGTCAAGATTTTCAAGGCTATTCATTTTGCTGTGAAGTGTTCTCTGCATAGTTCATCATGACATGCATGTAGAATATCATATGTCTCATCTTCTCTCACACATCTTCTCATAACTTGATTAGGTCCAACATAGAACAATAGATTATCTATCTAAGAGAAACAAAAACTTTTCTCTACAACCAACTTCTTTTCCTTGTAAGAAAAATATTCTTGTATTTTATTGGCTACAATGTAATTAGCAATGTTTGCATACCATGGAGTTTGAAAAAAAAAATGAAATAAATGCTCATATGGAAATGCATCATCTACCAAAGTAGTGTCAGTATCATCATGATGGATTCTTGATAAATAATCAGCTACAACATTGGCTTTTTTAGGCTTATCAACAATAATTATATCAAATTCTTGCAACAACAATAAACATCTTGCTAATCTGCCAATTATAGTAGGTTTATTCATAAGATATTTAATTGATACATGATCAGTATGAACAAGTATGGAATAGCCAGTGATGTAATGTTGAAATTTGTTTAGAGCATAAACTACTATAGCAATTCTTTTTGTATCATTGTGTAGTTTAATTCTGGTCCATGAAGGCTCTTGCTAATATAATAGATTGCATTTTCAAGATTTTGGGATTGTTGTGCTAGGATTGCACCTATGGCATAATCAAAGGCATCTTTATATATATGAAAAGGTAAATTCCAATCAGGGCCTTGTAAGACTGAGGCTGTAGTCAAAAGTTTCTTAAGATGCAAGAAGGTTTCATCACATTCAGATGTCCAACTAAAATTAGCTTATTTTGTGAGTAACTTATACAAGGGACTAGCTATTTTTCTGAAATCTTTTATGAAACATCTATAATATCCAACATGACCTAGAAAAGATCTTACATCTTTTGATTTTGTAGGCATCGGTAATGTTTGAATTACCTCTATCTTAGCTGGATCCACTTGTATTCCTGCAGCTGATATGAAATGACCAATTACCATGCCTTCCTACATGAGCATGAAACACTTTTCACTATTAAGTGCCAAATTATGTTCTTGACACCTTACCAAAAATTTTCCAAGATTCACCATTGCTTCCTCAAAAGTGACTCCAAATGTTGTGAAGTCATCCATGTATATTTCCATAAAATCATGTGATCTATTAGCAAAGATGCTAATAACTACTCATTGGAATGTTGCAAGAGCATTACATAGACCAAATGGTAAAACAAAGTATGCAAAAGTACCCCATGAACATGTAAATATGGTTTTTTCTTGATCTTTAGCAGTAATACTAATTTGGTTATAACCATTATACCCATCTAGAAAAGAAAAATACTTCTTTCTAGCTAGAGTGTCCAGAACTTGGTCTATAAATGGTAAAGGAAAGTGATCCTTTTTGGTGGCCTTGTTCAATTATTTGTAATCTACAAAAATTCTCCATTTTACTCCTTTTTTAGGCACTATGACTAGGGGTGACAACCATCTACTATCAGATAAAGGATAAATAAAACTAGTGTCAAGCAATTTTTGCAATTCAATTTTAACTATCTCTGTAAGGCTTGGATTTATCCTTCTTTGGGGTTGACAAAGTGGTAGGCAACCTTCATTGATATATATCCTATGGGTGCACAGTGTAGGAATCTGCCCTTTCATATCACTATAGTCCCATGCAAAGGCCTTTTCATGCCTTTGAAGCAATTCTTTTAACTATTCCATCTGTGTGGGTGTTAATTTGGGATTAACATGGAGATTATGACCTTTAGTTAGTTCAACAAAAGTGGTAGACTCTATCATAGCATCTTTAGAGATTGGACTTACTTCTAATTCACATGGTAAGAGTAGATGAAGAATATTAGGTTCTTTGAGAAAATTACAATTCTTATCACATTCTTCATATGTGATTAATTCCAACACAGAACTTTCAAATACATCTTTTTCTACCACACAATTGTTAGTGAGGATACTCTAAAGTGCTAAATCTTCCTCTTGTAGTTCCAGAAAAGACTATCTATGTAACATCATGAGTTGTACTATAGAATTTAACTCTTCTTCTTCATCCCCTAAATTTGGCAAAATAGATGTGCTCAAATCTGGTAATGGTTGGGCAGGAGGATATAAATCAAATTGCTTTGTTGCTTGGCCATTTGATATGATCATATTCCCTGATCTACAACTTATGTTTGCATCAGCTGTGGCTAACCATGGTCGACCTAGGATGACAGGGTAAGCAGATAGATTAACTTTGGGGGATAAAATCACGAAGTCTGCAAGATATTCTAGAGAATCTAAGGTTACAACTATGTTTTCTATCATCCCATTAGGGGTGACAGTAGAATTATCTACAAGTTGCAAAATTTTTGATGCAACCCTTAGTCCTTCTATTTTCAACTTCTTCATAGTATCCTTGGTCATAACACTTATAGCAGCTCCAAGATCTATTAAAGTATTTTTAACAAATTGACCATTTATATTGACATTCACTATTGGACTTCCTGGATCAGAATATTTTGGTCTAATCAATTTCCCTAACATGATGTCAGCCAATTTTCCCACAACATGGACTGTGGTGGGGTCTTTTTTCTTCCTTCCAGGCTTCTTCAAGAAAGCTTCTCTATTGGCTTTTCCATAAACTGGAACATCCTTAATGGCTTGAAACAAGGGTATTTGGACATGTATGTTTTTCAACTGATCAACAATATTAAAAGGTTGTTCCTCTATTTGTTCAGGTTTCTTTTGTATCAGCTTTACTGGAAAAGGAGTTTCCACTATTGGTTGAGCTTGGGTTGACATAGTAACATTGGTTGGGTCAACTATTTTAGCAACTAAGGGTTTTGATGCTACAAGATGGTCTAGTATTTTAGTTATAAGAGGTAGTTTAGGCACTGGTAAAGTTGTACCAGATCTCAGATGTATATTTGCAACACCCAAAGTGTAAGTAGGATACTACTGAGCATCAACACTATACATGGGCTATTGTGGCTATTGGCTATTTGGGTTTGGCTGAGGTTGTACAAGTAACTATGTCTACTTTTGAGGTCTAGGATTTGTAGGTGATGGCATTAGAGTAGGTTGTTGAATTGGAGGTGGTAATTGCGGAGTACTAGTATTTTGGTTAGGCCATTGTTGAGATCCCCTCCATTGGTTTGTAGAGTACCAATTCCCTTAGGGTGGTTGCCATTGGTTATACTAATTTTGCCAGTAGTTCTGTTGGTTCTGCGATTGGTTACTTTGTTGGTTAGGCTAGGGTGGTTGGGAATTTTGAGGCTATTGGGATTGTTGTGGGTTGTTTTTCCCACAATTGTTCCAATTAGATTGATATTATGGAGGACTTTGAGGATTACAATTTTTCCATTGATTACCATATGAATTTGAATTTTGCAAAGGGTCCTGAGGCATACCTTGATGTTGGGCCTATGGTCAGTGTTGAGCAACAAAGAATACTTGCTCATCATCTTCATCTATCTTGATGTACTCAGTTGGAAGATGCTAGTTCTCCATGCTCATGACTAGTTTACATTGGTAATCCTTCTTTTGCTTCTGACAATGAGGGCACTATTGAGCTAGTTGTAGCTTGGCTTTTGCATACTTCTTCTTTGCAGTTGTTGTGTCAAGATGTGTAGAAACATCATTGATGATGTCTTGTTTGAAATTTGACAATAAGTTAGATATCTTGAGCTCTGAAATGCCTTGACTAATTTCTTTAGTGACTGTGGAACGAGGTCCTTGGATTTCTTCATGGTTGACCTTGAATAGTTCTAATAGATCTTCTTGAGGTCCTCCTAGGAAGATTGATATACATCACCACCAACCATTAGGTCTAGTATTTCTAGACAGTCATCATTCACACCTTTTAGAAATACTAGCTTTTGTGAATCCTCGGATAACACATGCTGAGGATTCTTCTGCAGTGTATATAAAAAATGTGAAACATAGTCTTCCAATGTTTCTTCTTCTTTTTGAGATATCCTAAAGACATCATCTCCTCTTGAACTAGATTATTTGCAATACTCTTTGTACTTATCTAGAAATAGAGTTTGCATTTCATCCCAACTTCTTGCTACATTGGCTCCTAATCCCATGAACCATCATAGAGTTGATTCTTTTAATGTTACTGGAAACAATTTAAGGTTATGGTCATTAGTGTTGTAGTCAAAACTATGACAAAGTATTTCAAATTCAAACAAGAAAGTATCAGGGTCTTCGGTTGCAAGTATATTCTTGAGATTATCAGTATTTACAAGGCTTGGGAGAGGAAATGGAAAAGTAGGTTGTGCGATGACTAGAGGTATTAGATTATGGGGTTGCTACTGAAAAGGGACATTGGGTACTAGATGGTTAACAACTAGTGGATTTAGAGCAGTGTTATCAAGAAAATTGGCCAATACTTCAGTAAAAGGTGGAAGACCACTTGTATCTATTGGTTCAACTCTTGATGATGATGTTGTGGGAAAAATAGGGCTTGCATCTTCAAAAGGTAACTCAACTTCTTCTTCAATTTCTCCATTTAGATTAATAGACTCTTGCAGAAGAAATCTACCATATTCATCTCGTTGTCTTCCTCTTCGATGCATGAAATTAAGCTTTTCACATTGGTGAAAGAAGCTTGAAAACTAGAAATTTATAAAAAAAATTTGTCTAAGAACTATTATTCAAAAATTCTCCTAGCTTGAAACCATCCTCGTCAACGGTGCCAAAAGTGGTTTGCCTCACAATAGGTGTATCATAGTCATGCTCTGGGCCATGCTTAGGAATAATATATTCAAACTAAGAACTATTTTTCCCACTATGAGGTGCATTTAATCTTGTCAACCTAGGGACGTATACTTGAAATGGTTGACACAGTATGTGCACTAGGTCTCTTAATGAGTCACTAAGATTATCCTATAGGAAAGTAAAATGCAAGAAAAAGAACTTACACTATTGCTATAGGAATATAACACACTTAACTCTATGAATACTGGAAATACAATGAAATGCTAACAAATATTCCAGCTCTGTTCATCCACTACAATTGTTCTCACATATGCTATTATTGATAATGGACTTGTTGACATCCAATAGATTGATTTAAAATGTAATAATAGGCATCTTTATATAGGAGAGGTGATAAGAGACAAAGATAAGGAGAAGATAAGCTATCACCCATACAAAGTGGAATTACATGTCCATGAAAAGGTGGATCATCCTCCATTATGTAATGAAGTATGTGTGATGATGAGGATGATAATGTTATAAGTGCACTAAAGGTGGATTGAGATAACAACTATGTGTAGACACCTAAAAACCTTTAGAAAATAAAGTATTTTTATTTTTTGAAAAATTTCTGATGACAACATCATTAATTAATTAATTTATTTTTATGCCATTAAATCCCTTTATCTTAATTAAAAATATTTAATTAAGGAATCCCTCCCAAAAATGTTTAAATCTTATTTAAACATTATTTTCTTATTAATTATTTAATTAATAAATTGACCAAAAAATCCAAAATAAATAAATTTTTTATTTTTTGCCCAAAACTTGGCCAATTTCCTTAAGACCACTAACCTCTTCCAAAATCTTCTAATCCTTCTTTAATTTTGGTTAAAGGCTAATCCCATCATTTCGTACGCCTAATCCCAACTCAAAATATTTAATTAAGATTAAATATTAATCCTCATGTTTATTAAAAAAGTTTTAATAAATATCTCCTCAACCCAAACCCTTGAAATAAATAAAACTTTATTTATTTCCTAAAAATCTAATTTATCCTCATCCTAAGAAGTTCTAGACTCTTCTAGAAAGTCTTCATCCTCATTCTAGGAAATTCTAGACTATTCTAGAAAGTCTTTATCCTCATCCAAAGTCTAGACTCTTCTAGAAGATGTCTTTAAACCTAGTCCTAATCCCCTCCTAACCTTGTCACATTCTCTAAACATGGGTTAAGACTAACTAACCCAAGCCAAAGTTAACAAATATCTCCTCCTTCACCCACCCTCATTAATTGCCATCCACTTGCCTATCCCTAAGCTAATCCTAAACCATCCTAATCCATCTTCTAATCATTTGCACAATCCTAAGCAAGCTTAAAACCCTCCTAATCAAGCCCAAGTCAAAATTTCTCTCATCTTCTTCAAAATATCTCAACCATAAAACTTTATGAAGCCCACTAGGCCATAAATGACTCTTCCAAAGCCCTTTTATTGGTTTTACAAGCCATTATGAGGGTCTTTATGAAGATTTTATCCCTTGATCCTCCTTTGTTGACTCATCCTTCCCCTTTCCTCCATCCTCTCACCCTGTGACATGTGTCACTCCCTGATTGGCTGTAAGGAAGCACAATCCATGTGCTCTCCTCTCATGCAATCTGAGCCCTCCATGAGCTTTTTCCCATCCTTGCAACTTAGCCCTCAATCCCTCAAGCCTCTTGCCTATAAATTGGATCCTTCCCCTTTGCAAAATAACACAGTCCATGAAGTAAAGTCATAATGCCATTTTAAGAAGCCATTTTACATCAAAACCATACACTCACACCCAAATTCCAACTCCATTTGAAGCCCTTTTTGAAGCATAAGCTTGAGCATACATCCTATCTATTTAGACAAAGGTACTCAACAAGAGAGCTTCTCATTGAGAGAGTCCATTAATGGCTCATATTCTTAATTGAGAGCTCATCTTAGTCCATCTTGAAGTTTATGAATTTTCTTTAGTTTGTAGAAGCTTTATTTAAATTTGGTTTCTATTACCATACTAACATTGCTCATATACATTTTGGCACGCCCGGTGGGACCCCACATGGGTCATCTTCATTAGCTTTTTTAGTCAAGTTTTGTATGTCATTTGCTAATTTTGGCTAATTTTGTTTGTTTTTGTGATTGGTAGGATTGTATAAATTGGTTTTGTAGGTCCACATGAGCATGAAAAAGACAAAGGAACTCATAATCTATCTCATAGTGTTTGCAGATTTTTCAAGCTTATAGGTGGACAAAGCACTTGGAATTCTTCTTCCTGTTCTTGTCTATATTCTTCTTATTCCATCTACTTCTTCTTCTTCTTCTTGTGGGAGATCTTGGCCATTTTTTTTGAAGGAAGAAAAATCATACACACTTATTTTTAGTGCTTAAAATGAACCCCTAAATCATACTTAAATCCATTAAAAATTAAAAATTTGCAAAAAAAAAAAAAAAGCCTTTTAACAAGTGAAACTAAACCAATTCAATCATTTGCATCCTTGCAACATCAAGGTTTTAGATGCATTCATGCAAAGTTAGGAACACTTCATTTTTGAAAATTGAAAAATAACTTCATGTTTCCATTTCAAAAGGTTCAAAATCAACACTAAGTGCACACTAAAATCTAAATCAAACTCAAAGCATCAATCAAGGATAAAATGAACCTCATTTGCAAATATTTTAAAGTTCTTTTAAAAATCTCATGAAAACTAAGAGTCCTAAATGGTTGCCAAAAATTGTCCTAAAAGCTTTGTTATTTGTTCCAAACAAATGTCTTGTTGAAAAATCTTGAATGTTTCTTAGGTTTTTCATGCATCAAAACAATCTAGGAATATCATTTTTTGGCTTAAAATATGCAAACTAGAACACGAAATCTTGAATGAAAACCAAAGTCCAAAGAGTCATTTTCACTTTTAAGTCCAAAACAATCTTGAATGATCTAAGGTTAAAACAAAGCACTTCAAAGTTCTTAAAACAACACACAAAATCTCAATCTTGAATGCTCAAAGGAAAAAATTTGAATGTTTAATCACTTGTCTTTGAATGCATGTTGCTAAGCACACTCTTGAATGCCATGGATTAAAATCAATTTTTCCTTGAATGCATGATAAAAATAACAAATCCAATCTTGAATGCCAAGGATCAATTAATCATTGCAATATCAAACACTTCATTTGGAGCTTCTAAAATTGAACAAAACAAATCTCTTTTCCACATGCAATTTAGGTAAAGTTTAATTTTTGGACATTTAAGAAACTTTGTTAAGTTAAATACAAATTTGCAAAAATCAATTTGAGTAGTTCCTTGGACTCACCTTTTTTCTAATCACCCATCAATTCAACCATTGGTTGCAATCTCAGCACCATTTATGGGGATGGGTCTACTTGAAAAAGGTGTTAAATGTTCCACAATCTAACTCACTCACTTGGTCTTTGAACGTTTGCTTTAACTTTATCAAAAATTTTAAATGACCAAAACTCTAGATTAAATCGATCACACTTCAAGTTTGGGCACTAAAATTGAACAACTATTGACGTGGAGGGCCTCCGAGCGCGCGCTTGACAAATCGAGTCTCACACATCTTTGCTTTGGGCTTAAACAAAATCACACCAACTCTTGAATGCTTTAAAGGAAATTAATCGATACTTGACATGGAGGGCCTCTGGGCGTGCGAGTTTTCTTTTGTTGACCCTAACTCTTCTTCTTGTTTGCATTCTTCGATTGATTTACTTTTGTTGGCGCTTCAAGTTGGAATTGAACATTGTCTCTTAAACATGAGTGCTTGCAAACTCTAGATTAGCACACATAAGAGTCAATTGGTAAAAGAACAAGCGTATTTTTTTTAGCCCAAGGTCATCCAAGTCTTCTCTCCCCTTGTCATCTTTTGAGGCCATCTTGGGTGCATAAGATTAGGATCCAAAACCTTGTTTCTTTTTAGGAGGCCTTCTTGGAGATTTCATCATCCCTTGGATGACCTCAACTCCAGCGTTCTGGCAGAGTATAATAATCAAGAGGTGAATCGAAAGAAACCTCTCTTGGAATAAAGATTTTTGTCACTCGGGCTAAGCCTCAAGGAACTTTATACTCTTGAGAAGTGAAAGAGGAGAAGTGGGTTATCGCTCCTCTCGGCTGTGTGACATCTTGTTGGTTTCATCTACGGATTTGGGCCTCACGTACCTTTGGGTATATCGAGGACTCCCTAGCTAAACCAACTGTCAACCTTGTAGACAACCATCTAGAGTGTTAATGTGTTTGAAGTGACTGATCAAAACATTTGTAAAACATACACACTCCTCAGCACAAGTATCACATTCTAAGAATCAAAAACTTCTATCTGGTTGTTCCTATCTATTGCTTGCTTTTTTATTTGTTGAATGAATGTTTGCCAAACTTGGTCAATCCTAGCTTAGGGTACACTTAGCATAGTCATTGCCTATTCCAGAAGTTGAACAAGTTGAAGCAAAATAACTGAGGTCTCTCAAAGCCAAGCAGATTCAAGAATTGATGTCAGAGCAACCCAAACCCAAATAGAAGTTCCACAAAGTTAAACTCAAACCATCTCAGGCATACCAAGAACTTTCAGCCAAGAGAAAGGAACTAACACCAAGTCCTCGAATTGCCAAACTCCACAAAATAGAGGATAAAGTTGCCAACGAAGCACTTCAAGAGGCCTGGTTAGAGCACACCATCAAATTTAGCCAACATCTAGGAGTTAATCCTGCCTATGCCTTACCAACTACGCATGATTTCTATGATTAGACACCCTTGTTTCTCCACACCTTCTTGGATAAGCTTCACCTTAGAGTCATCTTTGTAGAAAAGTCAGCCATCTTAGGTTATCCACTTAAGCATTATTAGCTCATCCATCTCATTTAGGACCAAACCATCTAGCCAGCAATCCAAAATTGTTACATCCAAGCCTTCAAAAATTGTTGTCACCTTGATAAAATTTTTCCATTCCTAAAATATTTCAAAACCACCAATCTCACCAAGGTTATCCCTTTGAAAAATCTTTGTCTAGGGTAATCTAGCTTTGCCACTTATTATCCCTCATCACCTTGAGCTAAAGGTTGGAATCCACAAGTGGTCAATCTCGTGTTCTTCCTAAAAGATCATCAGTCTATCCTTAAGTTGACACAATCACCACCAAGCTTGCACATAGGAAAGCAGACCTTTTGTGCTTTGGCAACATATCTTTTAAGTTAGAATCCCCAACCCAATCCTCCTTAGGTTTTTTCATATAGCTTTGCCTCAACCTAGGAAATCATTTGCATAGAAAAGCCTTCCTCCCTTTTGTATCCACCAGCATTTGTTGCATCTCATCCCTAGGAGCATTTTTCATGCCACCCGTCACTCACTTAGCCAAGAAGAAAGAAACAATGGAGCCCTATCATTTGGATTGAACAGCCTCACCCCACTTGAGCACTCAGCCATCCTTTAGCCCAGAGAAAGCTATGCCATCATCTACTAACATTGAAGCTTTCATGAACCAACTAGGAAATGCAGTATTGGTAAACACCATTATAGACAAGAACAAAGAGACAATCATGGCTAATTTTTGAATGGACAATGTAGGAAGCTTTCACTTTGGAAGACCCCCTCCATTATCAGATCCATCTCACCTATTGTTTGGCTAGCTGCCACCACCCATAGGCTCTTATGATCCAAATTATCCTCAATATATGCCAAAAGAAGAGCCTCTAGCCAATCCATATGATCCAATAGACCCAAACATACCATCATCCACCCAAGTTGAAATCTCCATGCCGCAAGCCAACCCAACCACCACCACTCCATCCTTGGTTCATACCTCTCCGCTCCAAACCCCCTTTACCCAAAACACCTCACCGTTCACGCCCTTCACTATTGCTGCTGCTGCTCCCTAACCCAGCCTTCCAAATCCACCCATCTCCCAAATCAGTGCTAGCATCTTTGGCCAACCTCAGCAATATACAACAGAAATTCTGCCCATGGGGCCAAGTAATCAACCTTTCATCACCCCCATTTTTTTCACCACAGCCCAAAGCACAATCCCATCATTTCCATTAGGTCTTGGGAGCTTAGTGCCATCAACCAAAAATCCACAAGCTACTACCCTCACTTCACAAAGCTATCAAACCCCACAAGCTACTACCAATGTTTTGCCCAACTCTCAAGTGACCCAAGCTCCCGCCACCACTCTACCAAGCTTCCAAATCTAGCCACCAAGCTATCAAACCCCATCAATTCCATTTTCTAGCTTTCAATTCCCACCACCTCCACCACCAACTAATCCATTACCTCCTATTACCAACTACTTTTCAGTGCCACTTCTAGGAGGTAACCCACCAATCCAGCCAACCACCAATTATTTGTAGGTACCATCCCAAATGGGGGTTCAGCCCACATACCTTGGTCAAACCCCACAAGCCCCCCCGATCCTTTCCCCAAGCTTCACAACCATCTTATACCTTACCTCCACAAAGCAATTAATTTATCCCACAACCAGCTTATGTTCCTCAATACCAATCTCAAATCCCATATCAACAGCAAGCCTCGCAGCACATGCAGCACTATGCGCCACCTCCCCCTCAGCAAACCGTCATCCACCATGTAGTTGTCCAAACAATGTACAATCCCTATCAGCAAATCCCTCATAGCCATCCATATTCAGTCGCCCCATCTAGTGCATACCTACCTCAAGGCACTCCTACATTGGGGGCACCCCAGCTATCACCCATTAATTCAGAATGGTAAGCCATGAAAATAGCTTTGAAGAGCATCCAAGAGGGAAATGATCCAAAAACTTTCAAGTTTGAGAATGTGTTCCCTTACCCATTTGACAGAGCCATTACCATGACACCATTCCCCAAGCATTTTGAGACACCCAAATTTGACAAATTTAGAGGAAAAGGAGACCCTGTCACAAATATCAAAGAATTTTACATGCACTGCCAAGAAGTGGCATACGATGATGTCTTCCTCTTGCATCTCTTTCCCAAAAGCTTGGCTAGACCATCTCTTGAATGATTTTATAGAATCCCCTATGGCACAATTAAAATTTTTGCTGAATTATCTGAGGCATTTGTAGCCCAATATGCCCATCTTGTTGAAACAGAGCTATCAGTAGTTGATCTTGTCCACACCAAGCAAAAAGGTGGAGAAAGCCTTCTCGAATATCTGCAAAGATGGCAAATCCTTACCACCTGCATATCTGGCACCTTGCCAAAGCGCCATTTGGTGAAAATGTTTATTGATAATGCCCATCCTAGCTTGGCTCACCACATGACCATGAACTGTTTGCAAACCTACAAAGATATCAAAGAGAAAGGAATGATCCTTGAGCAAGGACTCATTAAAGATGGTGTGGTCAAGATTTACAAGGAAGCCAACCAAAATCAATCACATTCCAATGACAAGTCTAGGTATTGGAACAAAAACAAGCATGTTGCAATAGATGGCATAACTGACACCAGACATGTGAATATTGTTGGTCCTTCTCACAACCAATTCAAACCACCCTATCAACCAAAAAATCAGCAAGCTATCAACTACCAACAAAAAAATAACCACAGCTATCAAAACCACAATCCAAGACCAAAATTTCAAGGGTCTAGCAATCAAGCTAATGCCATCAATGTAGCTGTAGGACAAAAGCCCAGATTTCAACCTACACCTAGAAACTATACACCCCTTGGTGAGCCATTGGATGTCATTTTTGAGAAATTAGTCAAGGAAAACCTCATCAAATTTCCTCCTACCTAGCAAATTGACCCAAGCCAATCCAAAGCTGCATGGTACAAAGACAATGAGTACTACAAATTTCATAGGGTAAAAGTTCACACTACCCTCAGATGCATGAAACTGAAAGACTATGTGTAGGACCTCATTGATTGGAAGGAAATCACTGTTGGTGCCCAAACCTCTCCCAATGCAGGCTTACAGATCTATCAAAATGCTTTTCCTCCTCACAACAATCAAAATCTTGGAAAAGCACCTACCCAAACCAACAACAACAACACCAACAACCGTAAGCCAAACCAACAACATGGGAAGAACAATGACCACACTTCATCCTATATAGACTATGGTAGCCTTATAGGTTGTATATCCAAGAAAGAGCCTTCTGTCAATGTTATCAATATCGAAGGACCAAACAATGAGTGTGCAGTCACCACTCAAAGAGCTTGATTTAACATCACAAGCCCACCCATTTCACCAGCACCATCAGCTCCATCAAAAAGCCAGTACAATATCTTGGAACACCTTGGGAACATGCCAGCCCAAATCTCCATTTTAGACCTTCTTCACACTAGTCCTGTGTACAAGAACATCCTTGATAGTGCTCTCATAGAATCTCGTGTCCCTTCTGATATCAATGCTATTGATTTTTGTAATCTTGTTGGACACCTTTCATCCTCATGTGTCCTATTGTTCAAACCCACCGACATACCCGTGGTTGAGCCAGATCACACCCTTCCGCTTCGCATAGCCATCATGGTATCCAATTTTTTTGTGAAAAGAGTAATGATAGATAATGGATTAGCCTTGAATATTTGCACCCTAAAATTCATAAAAAAAGATGGGTATACTGAGGCAGATATCATCAGTGAGGTTATCACCATCAAAGCTTATGACAACTTGGAAAGAACCATAGAAGGAACTATTTTGCTGCCAATCAAGGTTGGGCCAGTCATCCAAGAAACACTCTACCATGTTATTGATCTAAACCTACCATTCAACATCCTCCTCGATCACCCATGGATTCATTCCATGAAAGCCATTCCATCCCCTTACCATCAGTGTGTCAAATTTCTGCATCAAGGCACTGAGGTAACCATCCATGCCAATCCAGAACCCTTTGCTTACTACAATGCGGTTGAAGCTTCATATACAAACCATTGCCCTGGAATTGATATCAGCACATCCATTGCCAGCTCATCCCACACTTGTAATGACCGAGAAACCATCCTTTCCTCTACCCTGTCTACCATGAAGATCAATAACAAGGGCTGTGGAGAGTATGGTCTATCGGATGCATTTGCTGTCGGGGCACTCCCACTTGATCCACATGCCCATGGATGACTGACATATCACAAAGCTAAGGAGATTCCACCTCCTCGATACAAATAGTTTGGCCCAAAAACCTTTGTATCCTTGAAAATCTCTCTTCATGAGGAGCTCACTCCATATATCAACAATTGGTTACATAAGGATGCACCTCAAAAGAATCAGGCACACCTTGATCACTTCAGCCAAAAGTATCCCCAAGAACATAAGCTCATCACTAACAAATGGAACTATCAAGGTGGTGGTCTAGGACCAGAAGAAAGAGGCATGCAGTGCCCCATCGACGCACACAAGTGGGAATTGAAGTCAGGTCTTGGCTTTGGCATACCCACAAGTAAGGGCACCAATACAGATGGTCACACTTTTTTGAACATTCACCGCGACCTTTTCAAAATCAAAGACATTCTTGAGGAAGTTGAAAAGAGAGCCTACGACGATATCCTAGACCAAATCTCCCTCAGAGACTTTGTTCTCCAAGAACTATCCATCCACCTCATTGACCTACCACTCACCCATCCACAACTCATAGATTGGGACCAACCAAGCATCATACACATTGATGAGTTCACATTAGAGGAAGCACTTCTGAGATTCATGGGAGCTGAAACACCTCACAAGAAAACAAAGCCAGATTCTGCTTATATCTACAAGCTAGATCCCAAGGGGTATTTTGGAGAAAATCCCCAACCTAGTTCTGATACACCTAAAACTCTAACTAAGGTGAATCTGAGACTAGCTAAGGTAGTGAAGAGAACCCCTTAGCAAGAACATCCAAAGCCACAAGTAGAACATGAGGATTTAGCATTACCTCCTCAAGATAATCGACCAGAGATATCTTCTATTCTAATTGAGGATACTAGGGAAGTCAACATCGGTTCTTCAGAGATCCCTAGGCTTGTTCACATTTCTGCATCCCTATCACAAGACCAAGCTAATCTCCTCTTTGAGGTCTCAAGAGAGAACATTGGCCAATTTGCATGGTCATATTAGGACATGCTAGGACTTGATCCAAAGCTTGTAGTTCATCATCTTGCAGTCGATCCAAAGATCAAGCTTGTCAGACAAAAGCTTAGAAAAATGCACCCTAAGGTGGCATTACTGGTCAAAGCTAAATTAGAAAGAATTTTAGCTGCTAAGGTTATTCGACCTATTGACTACTCAGAGTGGATCTCCAACATGGTCCCCGTCACTAAACCCTCCGGCGACATCAGAATCTGCACTGATTTTAGAGATCTTAACAAAGCTTGTCCAAAAGATGATTTTCCCTTGCCCAACATAGATATGATTGTAGATCTTACAGCTGGACATGAAATTGTGTCCCTCATGGATGGATTTTTTGGGTATAATCAAATCAAGATTGCAGAAGAGGATCAACATAAGACAACATTCACTACCCCTCGAGGAACCTTTTGCTACAACATGATGCCTTTTGGCCTAAAGAATGCTGGGGCTACCTATCAAAGAGCTATGAAAACCATTTTTCATGATCTCATCCATAGCATTTTGGAGGATTATGTGGATGATATCTTGGTCAAGTCTCATACCTTCATGGATCATCTTGCTGACCTAGAGAAAGTCTTTGATAGGTTAGCCAAATATCATCTCATGCTGAATCCCAAGAAATGTGTCTTTGGGGTCACATCTGGCAAGCTTCTAGGCTTTATAGTTTCTAAACGAGGTATAGATCGACCCCAAAAAGGTCAAAGCTATCTTAAACACACCTCCTCCCCAGACACTGTGATAGCTTCGTTCTCTTCAGGGAAAGCTTCAATCTGTTCGGTGCTTCATCTCCCAACTTGCAGATAAGTGTACACCATTTTCACATTTACTGAAGAAGGATGAGAACTTCAAGTGGGATCCTTTATGTCAGCGCAACTTTGACCATCTCAAGCAGTATCTCATCAATCCCCCTATCTTGGTTCCACCAGTTCCTGGTCATCCCCTGATTTTGTACATATCAGCAACACCTACTGCTCTAGGGGCACTTCTAGCACAACTCGATGACTACAGTAGAGAAAGAGCCATCTACTACATCAGTAGAACCCTAGTTGGTTATGAACTCAATTACACTCCTATGGAAAAAGCTTGTTTGGCAGTTGTTTTCTCAACTCAAAAGCTTTGCCATTACATGCTAAGTCATACCATCCAACTAGTCTCGAAGATTGACCCTCTCAAGTATATGCTCTCCAGAACAACACTTACAGGCCATTTGGCCAAATGGGTTATGCTCCTTAGCGAATTTGACATCCAGTATGTGGACAGAAAGGCAATCAAAGGGCAAGCTATAACAGATCACCTAGTTGATGCACCTCTAATAGATGCTTATCCGTTGATCAAAAAATTTCTAGATGAGCATATCTGTCTAATTGAAGAACAACCCCCATGGAAACTTTATTTTGATGGCTCATACACATCTCATGGATCAGGGGCAGGAATATTGTTGGTCACACCTCAAGGAGATTACATTCCAAAAGCCTTCAAGCTACAATTCCCTAGCACCAACAATATAGCTAAATATGAGGCCCTCATAGCATGATTAAAGATAGCTGCAGAATGGAACATTGCTGAGCTACAAATCTTTGGCGATTCTCAGCTCATCATCAAGCAAGCCCTAAATTAATATCAAACCAAAGATGAAAAGCTATTACCCTATAAAGAGCTAGTTGATCAGCTAACCCAGCATTTTACAAGGCTTTAATTTACACAAGTACCTCAAATACAGAACAAAGCAGCAGATGGTATCATATCCATATCACGCTTACCTTAACGATGGTATCATATCCCCTCACCTCACACGTACCCAATGCCATAACCTCATCTAAAAATCATCCCGCTATGTTATCATAGCCAATACCCTATATCGTTGGGGTTATCATGATACTCTCTCTCGATGTTTAGACCAAAACGAGGCCGCGATGGTGTTAAAGGAAGTACACTCTAGAATTTGCGGTGCCCACACGAGTGGTATTGTCCTAGCGTGACAAATCCTTAGAGTAGGCTACTATTGGCCTACCATTGAAGAAGACTCCAGTGACTTTGTTAGAAAGTGTCTCCCATGTCAGCAGCATGCAAATCTTGTGCACGCTCCAGCACAGGATCTACAGCCTATTGCACCACCTTGGCCTTTTGCTTGTTGAGGCCTTGATCTAGTTGGAACTATCACACCCCTCTCATCTGATGGACATAAATGGATAATAACAGCTATAGACTGTTTCACTAAATGGGTGGAAGCAGTCCCCCTAGTCTCAGCTATAGGAGTTTAGGTCTCCAAGTTCATCTTGTACCACATTTTTTGCCGCTTCGGCATCCCATCCACCATCTTCACCGACTACAGAGGTAACTTTGAAAATCTCAACATGGAAGAATTATGCACTTCCCTCTACATCCATCACTACTTTTCTAGCCCATATTTCCCACAAGGTAACGGCCAGGCAGAGGCAACTAACAAAACCCTCCTCAAAATCCTAAAGAAAGTTGTCAATGATTCTGGCCGTGATTGGCACCTACAAATAAATCCAGCCCTATGGGCCTATTGAACTTCCTTCTGTACATCCACAAGGACAACTCCATACTCCCTAGTCTATGGTGCTGAAGCGGTACTACCTATAGAGGTTGAACTTCCCTCCTTGCGCATATCTTTGCAAGGGCAAATATCAGATGAAGAATACAGAGTAGCTCGACTCACCCAGCTAGATCTCTTAGACGAGAAGTGAAAACAAGCCTATGATCATCTCACAGTCCATTAAACTCGTCTCAAAAGGAATTTCAATAAGAAGGTGCTTCCACGACACTTTCAGCCAGGTGACATGGTTTTCAAAGAAAACATGAAAGTCCAAGCAGATCGAGAAAAGAAAGGCAAGTTTGAACCTACATGGCTTGGTCCTTATGTTGTCACTGCTTCCTTTGGCTCCGGAGCCTATCAGCTATCTACACCAGAAGGAGAACTCTTGAATGATCCTACTAACATCATTCATCTCAAGAAGTTCTATGATTTAAGATCCTTGGTATACCCAGCTTTTGAAAAATACAAAAAAAAAATAGTAAAGAGAAATAAGCGTCCAATGGTGAAAACTTGGTAATTCAAGCGCCTTGGATAGGTACCTTGGTGAAAACTTGGTAATTCAGGCACCTTGTGTACTAAGACTAATCCATTATCTATCACTATCCTACCCCTCATCCATTCACCCACCATCCCATAAAACACCTGCTTGTTCCCTTGGTGTTCCAACCAAATATCCAAAATCTAATGGAACTTGTAAATACCTCCTGTACAGCTTGTAAAATCTTGTACCTCAGCTTGTAAAATCTTGTACCAAAGCTTGTATTATACCTTGTAAATCTTGTACCATACCTGGTATATCTGAATCTTGTCCAAACCTTGTACCATATTCTAGCTTGTAAATAATCTTGTATCCTAGCTTGTATCCTATCACATGTACACAAAGAATCCCATTTTCACTTAAGCTTTTCGCAAACCATCTACCTATCCGCCTATCAACTATTGTAGACATCCCACCCTTCACACACATTTCCATCTCACAAAAACCCAAACATAAACAACCTTGTACATTTGTAACATATCTTGGTCCTTCAGCTTGTACATCCTCTTTAGCTTAGTACCATTGTATCTATCCAGCTTTCGTGTCAGTTCCTCCTTGATCAGCATCTTGCACACATCGCACAACCCTTGGTTAGCTATTCCAATGCATCCTTTACCTAGATCTCCTATCACCAAAGTGTTATCCTTCTTAGTTCAGCTTGCTAGATGCATCACTCATCCAAATCCACCAGCTTAGGTGCTCTCCGATAGGTCCTTGCAGGATATAGCTTTCCTCATGTCTGATCTTGGTCCGTTAGTACTTCGTCCTACCCATCTCGTTGGCAAACAGTTCTCTTTTGGATTTTTTGCTTTCTTTTGATTTGGACTCTTCCCTGTTGGGTCTTGAAATATCTTTTCCAAGCAATCTCCTTCTTCCCTCCTCAAGGTTGCCACGATCTTCCATATCATGGTATACTGCGAATGGGGCAATCAGAGCGTAAGGTCTTGATCATGTCTTTTGCTTTTTTTCTTTTCTGCTTGTGGGTTACCCAGTGTCGTTTCCACACTGCTTCCTCTTGGATTCATGTGTGATACTGGGGCAATCCTTGTGTGTTTGTTTTGAGTTAGTTCCTCAGTCCTTTGGACAGTTGGTGAAAAGGCCTTGATGTTCTTGGTAACCTTGGCAATTAACCAACAGTCCTATAGAAAATCTAGTGCTCAACTACATGGTGGTACTTCTCTTTGAAGTATCCCCCCGCTCAAAAAGATTTAATGGTTTTCCTTCATCTCCATTATCCCCCATCCATATCCAACATCCATCTCTCCTACCCCAGCTTATGCATCAGTATTTGAATCACTCCTCACCTTTAGCTTTAGGGATCCACAATCCTAGTCTTAGGGATCCACCAATACAAATCAATCCACCAAGCCTCATCTTTTGAGATCCACAATCCTAGTCCTAGGGATCTCCGAAACCCATCTTCTGCTAATCTGACTCTTTGAAATCCTATTGCATCAGTTTTATAATCCTCTCATCCATCTCCCTATCCTAGATTCCTTTTTATAGCGCTCCGCTCCTTCATCCTCCACCTTCCCTAAAGTCTTAAGCTTGCTTCCTCTTGTGCATCTGATTCTCCTTTATCATTCTCCCATAGTGAGAGTTTGAGCTAATTCAACCCCTTCTCTTTGCCCATCTGAGTCTTCTTGCTCATCTTAGATTCTTGTACTTTTCAAGAAGTCGTTGAGCCTCCCTTTCTCTCCCCACCGCCTTCTTGAGGGGGCATCTTGCAGTCCATTCTCTCCTCTTCTGCTCTAGCCTTGGGCATCTTATTTTTTTATCTTTGATGCCATGCCACTTGCGGCATCACATCAAAGAGGGGCAAAATGTAGGCACCTAAAAACCTTTAGAAAATAAAGTATTTTTATTTTCTAAAAAATTCTTGATGACATCATCAGTTATTAATTAATTAATTATTTAATTAATTAATTTATTTTTATGCCATTAAATCCCTTTATCTTAATTAAAAATATTTAAATAAGGAATCCCTCCCAAAAATGTTTAAATCTTATTTAAACATTATTTCTTTATTTATTAATTATTTAATTAATAAATTGACCAAAAAACCCAAAATAAATAAAAAAATTTATTTTTTGCCCAAAATTTGGCCAATTTCTTTAAGACCACTAACCTCTTCCAAAATCTTCTAATCCTTCTTTAATTTTGATTAAAGGCTAATCCCATCATTTCGTACCCCTAATCCCAACTCAAAATATTTAATTAAGATTAAATATTAATCCTCATGTTTATTAAAAAAGTTTTAATAAATATCTCCTCAACCCAAACCCTTGAAATAAATAAAACTTTATTTATTTCCTAAAAATCTAATTTATCCTCATCCTAAGAAGTTCTAGACTCTTCTAGAAAGTCTTCATCCTCATCCTAGGAAATTCTAGACTATTCTAGAAAGTCTTTATCCTCATCCAAAGTCTAGACTCTTCTAGAAGATGTCTTTAAACCTAATCCTAATCCCCTCCTAACCTTGTCACATTCTCTAAACATGGGTTAAGACTTACTAACCCAAGCCAAAGTTAACAAATATCTCCTCCTTCACCCACCCTCATTAATTGCCATCCACTTGCCTATCCCTAAGCTAATCCTAAACCATCCTAATCCATCCTCTAATCATTTGCACAATCCTAAGCAAGCTTAAAACCCTCCTAATCAAGCCCAAGTCAAAATTTCTCTCATCTCCCTCAAAATATCTCAACCATAAAACTTTATGAAGCCCACTAGACCATAAATGACTCTTCCAAAGCCCTTTTATTGGTCTTACAAGCCATTATGAGGGTCTTTATGAAGATTTTATCCCTTGAGCCTCCTTTGTTGACTCATCCTTCCCCTTTCCTCCATCCTCTCACCCTGTGACATGTGTCACTCCTTGATTGGCTGTAAGGAAGCATAATCCATGTGCTCTCCTCTCATGCAATTTGAGCCCTCCATGAGCTTTTTCCCATCCTTGCATCTTAGCCCTCAATCCCTCAAGCCTCTTGCCTATAAATTGGATCCTTCCCCTTTGAAAAATAACACAATCCATGAAATAAAGTCATAATGCCATTTTAAGAAGCCATTTTACATCAAAACCATACACTCACACCCAAATTCCAACTCCATTTGAAGCCCTTTTTGAAGCATAAGCTTGAGCATACATCCTATCTATTTAGACAAAGGTACTCAACAAGAGAGCTTCTCATTGAGAGAGTCCATTAATGGCTCATATTCTTAATTGAGAGCTCATCTTAGTCTATCTTGAAGTTTATGAATTTTCTTTAGTTTGTAGAAGCTTTATTTAAATTTGGTTTCTATTAGCATACCAACATTGCTCATATACACTATGAGCACCTAGAGTGAAATTCTCCTACACCATGTGTTTAATTGAGGTGCAAACTCTTAAGTATCTCAATCACAAATTACTATGCAAAGCATTATTCTAAGTAAGCTTAAGTAAGTGAAATTAGTGAATATTTAATTACACCAACAACATCGATATACAACTATTGTAAATCCTAGTGTCAAAAATATAACAGAACTTTCTTCATTCCACTCCTTATTGGGTTTCTATCCTCATGCACTGCTACTCTTCATGATGTGCCTACATTCCAATATCATAAAAATATCAGTATTATGTAGGCATAATAATAAGTATAATGATAATCGATATTGTATCATAAGTTAATTGAATTTGAACAAGATACTAATTGGTTCACTAAATCATTATGAACAAAAGAACATACGAAGTAAATTTACGTAGTCGAGTGTTCCTGTAGGGTCCTCTCTTCGCTTGAGGGTCTCCAATAGATATTCACAATCAACATTACTAATAGTAAAAAGTTCTTTTACTTTTGGTCTTCCTTGATGCTTCAAAAAATTTACATTTGTTGCTATAATAAGGTGTGGATATATGAGAATTGTTTTTTGCTTCTCATAGTCTTCAAATACAAAAATTCCATTCCTTATAAGCATGTATGTTCCCGGCCATGTTCCAACAACAACATCTAAACTAGTAAGATATGTTAATCAATCATCATCTGTAATTGGTTGTGCAAGATTTTTTTTAACCTCTTACAGAATGTGCTAACTGATAATCTAATTTCAGATTATACCCCTATGGTGCAACCAATGCAATGATATGTCTTGGCTGAAAAAGATCTGATAGATGGTTTTGCTCAAATAAAATTTCCATTTTATAATTTCTAATAAAGGAAAGAGAGACAATGGAGTAAAATAATGTGGACCCCATGTATGCACCCAATCACTCAACTCACAGTAATCTCAATCACACTGAAAATAACTAAGGACAAAAGAAAGCTAATTTTTGTATCAAAATGGTCCATGTACTAGAACCAGAGCTCCAAAATGAATGCATTTTTGAAGAATATATAAAATTAGCACAATAAATCTATTACCTATGGACCCCTCCTCAACCAAACAAAAGAACCTACGTATTGCTGAATCAAGAGTCCCCCCTCCCCCCTCATGATAATGCTGAATTACACTAATCGACAATGGTACAAGAATCAAGAAGCTCTATGTAGTGCCTCTCTCGTTTGACTTTTGTAATTCATCCCGATCGATGCAACCTTATTGATCTCTCCTTGAGAAGGGATTATGATTGGGACCATGAGTGGTCTACATCCTTCAGATGACTGGATTTATGTTACTATATTAGTTGCTCTATTTATGCTTATGGCCAATTTACAAGATTATGATGTGTTAGATGGTTCATTGAGATTTGTGCTAGTGGTTACCAGGATCAATGTGGTATCATGATATTGTTCCGTGATTACCCTATGATGTGTGCGAAGATTACATTGTGTATTATTATCTAGTTGCACTAGACTAGGTTCCTATAGTAGTAGTTAGTCATGTATATGACTATGTTTGCTTATGTGTTTTAAGCTCCTTTTCAATGTTGTTTAAACAACCATTATTAAATTCTTAAATAATTAGAAATAGATTGTCCATGTTGGATTCATTGGTTATGTGGTGTGGATATTTACCTTGTTATATTTTGATTTGAGAGATACTTGTCACTCATGTTATATTTTACATTTAAGATGACTTGAGGGTCAGATGTAATACTTTGATTTCAATGTCATAGATGTTAGACTACTATGTTGTTCAGTTGATCATATTTGTATGATGATGCCATTTTGAGATAAAAATATGTTCTATGATGATATCTGATTATTCGGTATTTGGACATATTTATGATTATGTTATTTGATGTATTTAATGTTATGGTTATTTATTTCATTCTTGCTTCATAATGCTATATGCAAGTATGAGTGATGTAAATAGATTATTTCAATATAATTGAATAAATGGTTAAATTAGGTGATTGAATGCATTTATTGCTTGAGCTAAGTTATTAAATGCAATTGCAATTGATTGTGTATTTTAGTGTGTAGGATTTATATCCCTAGTAGTGGCACATGGAGTTAGTGATTTAGCCATTCATATTTACCAATATCATCCGTGTATGTACGATGTATCTTATTTAAATGTTTAAATTAAACCTTCCAGTTATTTGATAAATCTAGACTCATTTGCATTATGTGATTAGATTTATGAATCTGTCTGTGCATTTAAAAGTTTGCATTGTCATGAAGGTTGTTAAGGAAATTCTATGATTTTTGAGGTTTTCAAGCTTTATTTTATTTTATTTTAATTTTTGGTAGTTTTTCCATAGATGAATTCCAATTACTTGGAGTAGCCTATTTTTGTTTTGGTTGATTCAGGATTTAACTTATTCTCCTAGTTATTTGTCCTAATCCATTATTCACTCAAAAATTTGAATAAGTATTCAAAAAGGAATTTAATTCCTCACTTCTCACTTTTGAATTAGAAAGTTTGAGAGTAAAACCCAAAATCCTCTTCATGAGAAATTATTGTTTTGTTCGTTGTGGGAGCTACGGGCATTGGAACATTGCGAGATTAATCTTGTTGGATCCAACTTAGGGAGACCTTAGATTGCCATGATTTTTGACTATTGTGGGATTTTTATTTTATGGTTCAAGATTCCTTGCTATGAAGTAGGACTCTATCATTTTATTGTTTCAGCTCCATTTTTACTTCTTCTTTTTGGTAGCCATTTGTTAGGAGGTTGAGAACTAGTGTTGCTCTCCATTTCTATAGGCTAGCTCTACCTAGTTGGGCAGGTATGAGCATTTCCCTATTTTTTGGGATGAGGGTTTTGGGTTTTGCACTGTCATGCTAGCCATTTTTGCATAAACCTCAACACCAGTGCAATGCTTTTGGCTACTGAACCCAACACTTTCTTGCATGAGATGGTGTTTTCTCATATGGCTCAATGTACTTTGTTGCATGAAGCAGTACTTCCTCATTCTAAACTATTAGTTGTTATTCTCTGGTGCAAAAAATAAGGGGCATCTCTGCTATTTTTTGAAGAACACAATTTGGAATTTTTAGTACCCTTTAGGATTGGTAGTGGTTCCATGTTTAGTAGATTGAAGATTTTGTGTTCTGATGTCGTCTTTGGTTTTGTTCTTCTGTTTGGTCGTGTTAGTTTGGTTGTGGCATCTAGAGATTTGTTGGTTGATGGGATTGTTGGTAACATCTTTTGTTGTGATCTTTGTGATCCCTATATGATGTTGTCATGTGCATTGATACTTGTAAAAAAAATATCTTGGCTTGTATTCAATCCTTTTTCCAAGGATCTCTAGGCGAGGAATTACACTTTCTACCTAAAATATTCAATTACTCCTTAACTATATCTCTTTTGACACATGCCCCTACTCCATCTTGCTCCCCTTTCCCATGGATGGAATAAATAAAACTCCATATATGAGGCACCCCCTCTCTATTTGAATCCTACACAACCAATTAAACATGCGAGCATTCTTGAATTGACCTGTGCAATTATCTGACCAAATGATATGTCTATCTATACCAATATTATGCTCCCACTTAAATCAAAAAAATTCTCGAAACAATGTTGCAAAAATTCATGAGAGTGAGATCTATCATCGCTCATGATGGTACTCTCTAATCATCTTTTGATTATCTTCCACACTATCAGGGGCATGATGTTGTGTGGACAAAAATTTAAATCTAAATGGAGTTGTAATATTGAGATTGTCTCACTTTGGGGCTACAATGTGTAGTTCTCTGCAAAGTCAACAACTAATATAATAGTGCTAATGGAAAAATGTCCTTACACATTCTAAGTTGTTGATCCAACCACTGAGACCTATGACTATGCATTGCATACCTATAGAAAATATGTTTCTTGAAATTTGAAATAAAATCAACCACACTAATTTATTTTGCAACTAACTCACATCTAGAACCCTCACCTCCACTCTTCAATGTGTATTTCACCATTTCATATACCTTTTTTTTACTATTGTTCTCCCAAGATCTTGTTCACACCCTCATGGAAACATGCTATATATTTGGATAAGTCACCACATTGTGAAAACTTCTCATTTAAGAAATCATTTCTATAAAAAAAAAGCCATCAACTCTAGGGAATAAAAATTGATCTTACAAGTCTTCTAATGATTTTGGAAGCCCAATACCACCACAATTCTCCAACATTTTGTTACTATGCCAAGTAGAAAAGATAGAGCATAATAGTTCATGGTGCATAGAAAACTCCACATGATAGTTATGACGTGTATTTTGAGTCTTATGTGACACACAATAAAATAGATTCAAGGATTCAAAATCCTTTTGTGATATTGCAATATTTTATGAATCTCTCTAAATTGTTTGAACATACTTTGACTTACCTCCAAATAATTATTAGGATGTAGCGTGCATTCTCTATTTCCAATTCTCAACTTCAATAACACATCCTTATAATTTGGCAAGACTCTTGAGCTAGGGTACCAAAATCATGTACTTTCTTTCTTCACATCATCAATTAGCTTCTTACTGAAGCATGGAAGTCTCCCACCATAAGCCCATGCATGAATTTGAAGAGTATCATCAATCCTCTCTCTTTTAGCAAGTGCTTTTCTCAAAATAGTATGATTTATGGTCAATTAGAGATTAGTTTGTCTCATATATCTACCCTTTCTCAAATGAGGACTTACCAAAAAGGTTGTAATAACCCTTTGAGCAACTCTCTTGTCCTTCTCCCTATTATTTTTCCCAAAGATATTGAGATCACTAAAATTATTCTTCACAATAAGGACATTTCTCTCCATTTTCTTTTTGAAACGAATCTTCAATGTGGCAATCATAGGTCTCATCTTTCGCATCTTTAACAAGTGCATAAAAAGTTGAGATTGCCCCACCATTGTCTTGTTGCCAAAAAACATCTCATACAATTTTAAAGCCCATAACCATTTGGTTCTTTTTGATTTCTTCCCTTCCAAATTGATAATAATGGTTTCGTCAATTTCAATTAACCATTTTGATGTTTTAGGATCTTTATTTTGGTTATAATTAGGAGATATATAAGATTCTTGTGCATTACCATTTGCAAAATTTTCAATTCCGACATTGACATTATGAATCGATATATTTTCATTCTCCACATTTTCTATCCCTGCATTTTCATTCTCCAACTAAACATATTCATTTTCCAACTCTATAATTTCACCTAAATCAATACATTTTCAACTTGATTGACATTTAACATACCTTGTCTCTTACTTCAGTGATTTTCCCAATCTCTTTTCCTATAGGCTTTGATTTCTTCATTCGATGCCTTCCTTTTGCATTTAGCCTTTTGATGACTATTGTTCCCAATTAAGACAACAATCCAAGACACCTTATTGAGTATTTTAGCCACCTTTTGAAACGATCGGCTCCAAACCCTGTATATTGCAAACACATTATTGAAACCCATGAAATAGGTAAAAAAAACACAATTGTTGGGTTTGTAATGACAGAGAATATTTTGGTGAAAGTTCACCATTAAACTATATCAGGTACTTAATTTCATATCAAATACCTGAATTAATCAGGTACTCGATTCAATATTAGATTTCCAAATTATGTGGCCAAATAATGGAGGCAAATAATGCAGGGACATATTTTTTAAAAGAGGGACCTCTTTGTATGTGACCACTTTTTATATGGGACTTAATTATTACACATTAATATAAATACTATAATGTATATTACTATTTAAAGTAAATTTATTTATCTAATATTATATGTACTACCATTTATTATTAGTATATTGTAATTATATATTATAATTTAATATATATTATAATTATATATTATTTTTATATTCCTATTTTATATATAATATTTATATGTATTACTATTTAGAATTAGTATATCCTAAGATAGTTTAATATATATTATAATTATATATTGTTTATATATTTGTATTTATGATACAATATTAAATATATTATAATTATCTGTAATATATGTTCCTAGGGGTCCTAGGACCTCTAAGGACCTATTTTTCCTATTCAATTGGGTCGAAAGGGGTCATAGGATAATCTATGACCCCTTTCGAAAATTTTTATGACAACACATGTCTCTAGGAGTTCTAAGAGTCCTAGGGACATATTATAATTGTTCATATGGGTCAAAGGAGGTCATAAGATAACCTATGACCCCTTTTGACAAATTTCATGACAGCATATGTCTCTAGAGGCCCTAAGACACCTAGGGACATATTAGAAATTGTTCATATGGGTCAAAAGAGGTCATAGGATAACCTATGATCCCTTTTGACACATTTCATTGCAACATATGTCCATAGGGTTCCTAGCACCCCTAGGGACATATTATAATTTTTATAATGGGTTGAAAGGGGTCATAGGATAAGCTATGACCCCTTTCAACATATTCTATTACAACATATGTCCCTAGGGGTCCTAGGACCCTTAGGGACTTTTTTTATTTGTTCATATAGGTTGAAGAGGGTAATAGGATAACCTATGACCCATTTTGACACATTTCATGACAACATATGTCTATAGGGGTCCTAGGACCCTTAGGGACCTATTATAATTGTTAGGACCCTTAGAGATCTTTTATAGTTGTTCATATGGGTTGAAAGAGGTCATAGGATAACCTATGCCACCTTTGACACATTTCATGACAACATATGTCTGTAAGGGTCTTAGGATCCCTACTGACCTATTTTAAATGTTCATAACCTATGACCCCTTTCAAAAAAATTCATTAAAACATATGTCTCTCGGGATCCTAGGATCACTGGGGACCTATTATAATTGTTCATGCAGATTGAAAGTTTTCACAGAATAACCTATGACCCTTTTCAACAGATTTAGTTACAACATATGTCTCTATGTGTCCTAGGACCCCAAGGGACCTATTTCACTTGTCCATATGGGTCAAAATGGGTCATAGGATAAACTATGACCCCTCTCAACACATTTCATGACAACATATGTCCCTCAAGGTCCTACAAATTGTACTAACATATTATAATTGTTCATATGGGTCTAAAGGGGTCATATGATAACCTATGAACCCTTTTAACACATTTTATGACAACACATGTCCCTATGAGTCTTAAGAACCCTAGGGAAATATTGTAATTGTTCATATGGGTTGAAAGAGATAATAGGGTAACCTATGATCCCCTTTCAACACATTTTATGACAACATATGTCCCCAAGGGTCCTAGAATCCCTAAAGAACTATTTCATTTGTATATATGGATTGAAAGGTGTCATGGGATAACCTATGACCCCTTTCGACACATTTTATTACAAAATATATCTTAGGAGTCTAGGGACCTATAGGAAGATTTTATAATTGTTGGCATGGGTTGTAAGGGGTTATAGGATAAGTTCCTATGACCTATTTTGATACAATTCATGACAACATATGTTGTTAGGGGTTGCAAGACCCCTAGGGACATGCTATAATTGCTCATATGGGTCAAAAGGGGTCACAAGATAACTTATGACCCCTTTCAACACATTTGATTACAATTAATGTTCCTAGGTGTCCTAAGACCCTTAGGAACCTATTTAATTTGTTCAAATGGGTCAAAAGGGGTCATACAATAACCTATGACCCCTTTTAACACATTTCATGAAAACATATGACCCTAAGAGTCCTAAGGGCCCTAGCGGTCCTAAGAACCCTAGCAATATATTATAATTGTCCATATGGGTTGAAAGTGGTCATTGTGATCCCTTTTGACATATTTCATGACAACATATGTCCCTAGGGGTCCTAAGATCTGCAAGAAACTATTTTATATGTTTATATGGGTTAAAAGGGGTCATAAGATAACCTACAATCCCTTTCAAAAAATTTCATGACATCATATGTCTCTATAGGTCCTAGGATCTGTAAGGACCTATTCCATTTGTTTATATGGATCAAAAGAGATCATGGGCTAACCTATGACCCTTTTCAACACATTACATTACAACATATGTCCTTAGAGGTCTTAAAGAACCTAGGGACATATTATAATTTTTCAAATGGGTTGAAATGGGTCATAGAATAACCTATGAGCCTTTTGGATACATTTTATGACAACATATGTCCTTAGGGTCCTAAGTCCCATAGGGACATATTATAATTGTTCATATGGGTCGAAAGGAGTCATAGGATAACCTATGACCCCTTTTGACACATTTCATTATAACATAGGTCCCTAAAAGTCTTAGGAGCCCTAGGAACCTATTTCATTTGTTCATGTAGGTTGAAAGTTGTCATAGAATAACCTATGACCCCATTCAAAACATTTCATTACAACATATGTTCCTCAGGGTCCTAAGACCTCTAGGGACCTATTTCATTTGTTCATATGAGTTGAAATGAGTCATATGATAACCTATGACCCATTTCAACACATTTAATGACAACATATGTCCTTGTGGGTTCAAGGATCCCTAGGGACCTATTTCATTTGTTCATATAGGTTGAAATGGGTCATATGATAACCTATGACCCATTTCACTATATTTAATAACAATATATGTCTTTAGGGGTCTGAGGAACCCTAGGGACCTATTATAATTGTTCATATGAGTCAAAAGGTGTTATAAGAAAAATCTATGACTCCTTTCGACACATTTCATTACAACATATGTCCCTAGGTGTCCTAGGACTCTGAAGGACCTATTTCATTTGTTTATATGAATTGAAAGGGGTCATAGGATAACCTATGACATTTTTTGACACATTTTATTACAACATATATCTCTAGTGGTCCTAGGACCCCTAGGGACCTATTATAATTATTCATACGGGTCAACACATTTAATTACAACATATGTCCCTAGGGGTCATAGCACCCCTAGAGACTTTTTTCATTTGTTCATATGGGTCAAAAGGGGTCATATGATAACCTATGACCCCTTTTGACACATTTCATGAGAACATATGTTCTTAGGGGTCCTAAGACTATTAGGGTCAAATTATAATTGTTCATATAGGTCGAAAAAGGTCATAAGATATGACCCTATTAGACACATTTCATGACAACATATTTCTTTAGGGGTTCTAAGACCCCTAGTGACATATTATATTTGTTCATATGGGTTGAAAGGGGTTAGAGGGTAATATATGATCCCTTTTGGCACATTTCATTACAACATATGTGAGACCTATTTTATTTGTTCATATGGGTCGAAAGATGTCATGGGCTAACCTATGCCCCTTTTAACACATTGCAGTACAACATATATCCTAAGACCCCCAGAGACATATTATAATCATTCATATGGGTCAAAAGGTGTCTTATCCTACAATCCCTTTTGACACATTTCATGAAAACATATATTGTTAGTGATCCTAAGACCCTTAAGGACATATTATAATTATTCATATGAGTTGAAAGGTGTCATAGGATAAGCTATGAGACCCTTTGACACAATTCATTACAACATATGTCCCTATGGGTTCTAGGGCCACTAAGGACCTATTTTATTTCTTCATATGAGTCAAAAATAGTCATAGGATAACATATCCTATGACCCCTTTCAACACATTTCATGACAACATATGTCTCTAGGGGTTCTAAGACCCTTAGGGACATATTATAATTGTTCATATGGGTCCAAACAGTTCATAGGATAACCTAAGACCCCCTTTTAACACATTTCATGACAACATATGTCTGTAGGCATGCTAGAACCTTTAAGAACCTATCTCATTTGTTTAGATAGGCCAAAAATGGTCATAGGATAACCTATGATATATTTTTACATATTTCATGACAACATATGTCCCTAGGGGTCCTAAGCCCCATAGGGACATATTATAATTTTTCATATGGGTTGAAAGGGGTCATAGGATAACCTATGATCTCTTTTGACACATTTTATTATAACATATGTCCCTAAGGGTGCTAGGAACCCTAGGAACCTATTTCATTTGTTCGTATGGGTCAAAATGCATCATGGGGTAACTTATGTCCCGCTTTGACAAATTGCAATATAACATGTGTCCTTAGGGGTCTTAGGAACCCTAGGGACATATTATAATTGTCCATATAGGTCAAAAGGTATCATAGGATAGGTTCCTATGACCCCTTTTGATAAATTTCATGACATCATATATTGTTAGGGGTCTTAGGACCCCTAGGGACATATTATACTTATTCATATGGGTCGTAAGATAACCTATGATGCCTTTCAACATATTTCATTATGATATATGTTCCTTAGGGTCCTAAGGATACTAGGGACCTATTTCATTTCTTTATATTGGTCGAAAGAGGTCATATGATAACCTATCGTATGAATCATTTGAACACATTTCATGACAACATATGTCCATAGGGGTCCTAATACCCCTAGGGACATATTATAATTATTCAGATGGGTCAAAATGGATCATAGGATAATCTATGACTTCTTTTGAGACATTTGATGACAACACATGCCCATAGGGGTCCTAGAACCCTTAAGTACCTCTTTAATTTATTTATATGGGTTGAAAGTGGTCATAGGATAACCTACACCATTTTTATATATTTTATGACAATATATGTCCTTAGGGGTCCTAAAACCATTGATGACCTATTTTGTTTGTTCATATGGGTCAAAAGGGCTCATGATATAACCTATGACCCCTTTCAACACATTTCATTATAACATATGTCCTTAGGGGTCCTATTCCCTGAGTGTGTGCACCAAGTTGGTGTACAGAAAAGTGGACCCCCCCATCCAATAAAAAGAAAAAGAAAAAGAAAAAATTTCAATAACCCGATTGGGTTATTTAAAAGTGAAATGCCCACCAGGCTTGGTGTCCAAGCCTATTCATTATACTTTAAAAAAATTGATTAGGTTTTGTAAAGTATATATTGTGAATGTTTTCCATGTTTGAGGGCATTTTTATACCCTCAAATGGTAGCAACAATATGGATTGCAGAGAAAAACACCAAAACCCAATCAGGTTTAGCATAAAAAATGATTTTTGATTGTATCTCCATCCATGGCACTCTAAAAATGAGGTAAGAATTCATTCTATTCATCGTTTATGTATTTTTTTTTATCAAATTTTGTAATGTGGCTTTGTAATTTATAAGTTTTTAAATTATTTTTAATTTTTTAAAATATAGATGCATTAAGGAATCCACAAAAATGAGGGAGAGAAGAAAGACCACCTCCTACATAATCAAACCCTCCACCAATCATGAAACAACCACAAAACACTCCACACATTGTGACTCAACCATAAAAACCTCCACCTGTAGTGACACAACCACAAAACTATGTTCCTGTTCAACAACCACCATCTCCTATAAACCCTCTGCGCATACAATTGCATCATTTAACTACTACACAAGAGGACCTCATAATCCACCTCTCACAAAATAGTGCTAACATTACCCAAATGGTCAATAGGTTGTGATCATCTAAACTTTCTCACCACTCAACTGTAACAAATACACTTGAACAAATGGTCCAAAATGCAAATGAGGTGTCTAGGGAGGTTACGAAATGGGGTAGATGGAGGAATAGGTGTCATGCATTTTATCTAAATGGGTTATCATATCAACAAGTGAAAGATAAAGACATAAAGGTACTATATATTTTATTTTCACTGATCCTATCCTTGATAACTCCCTATTATACACAACCAAAACATTTCCTATTCATTAGTGAACTCACACTAGGATGAGATCATGTTTTTGGGATAGGTGGTATATGGTATTTGACCTACAACCATGTAATAATTATGAGGTACCTCTATATTTTTTGAGAAAGCTATATTGTGACTTCATCCTTGGCAAGAAACCAAATTACTTTAACATCTATCAGTTCCAGGGTAGAGGGAGAGGATTTGTGTATGATAGAATCGAGGCTCATAGGATGGTACCACAAAATGAGAGGAGGTGTACATCATGAAAAAACATGCCTAATTTTTTGCTCTCATCAATTGTAAAGGAGTCTATTGATTTATAGACTCTTCATGCGACTGCATCATTAACAAATGTTATCATTGAGCATGACTCATAGTTAGGTGGTTTTCCTTCACCTATGGAACCTTGACCATCATTGGATACACCTCTAGGGTCATCAAAACATGTGATGGCTCCATCATCATCACCTATGGCACCAGGTTCATCACAACAAGAAACAACTCCATCATCATCACCTATGTCACCTCGATCATCATAGCCTATGATAGCTCCATCAACATCACTTGCACCACTAGTGTAATTTATACTTGTGTCACCTACACCACTAGTGTCATCTATATTTGTGTCACCTACACCACCAATGTCATCCTCACTTGTGCCACCTGCATCATCATTACATGCATCATTATAGTCTTTGGGGCCCAATCAACATTTTTTTATAGATGTCAACACATGTGTGATGGGATAGATATGGAGGTATATGAGGATGAAGCATTATCTCATCCATGTGTACATTGTGAGCACACTTGTTATTCATATGGAGGTGGGGATTTCACACTCAAAGATGATTTGATGGTGATGGTCTTCGGTGGATAGGATACATAGGTTTGTTTTATTTGAGTTTTGACATGATATTATCTAATCAACTAAATATTGTAAAAGTAAATTTTTTTTTTTACAGATCACTCTAGATTTATATGTGAACAATATGCAATGCAGGGTGCAACAAGCAGTTCAAGAACACCATAGAGTACTCGTTCTATTAGAGGTGCGAGGCTAGGAGCAAGAACACCCAATGTAAAGTTTTTTTAAATATTCTTAAAAGTACAATAATACATTGATTTTAAAATATTTTTTCTTAATTAGTATGACACTAAAAACCCGCTTGTAGATCCTCTTCCATCTCCTACCATCATGAAACCCTCCCATTAATCAAATCCATCCAATTCCCATCCACATCTGTTGCTCCTAGCATTACCTAGACCCCATCTAATGAACCTCATGTGTTTTGACAAGATATTATTTAATCACCTAAATATTGTAAAAGTAAATATTTATTTTATTTTACAGAGAACTTTAGATTGATATGTTCAAACAATATGCAATCTAGGGTGCATCAAGCGATACGAGAACACCACATAGTACTCATTCTACTAGAGGTGTGAGGCTAGGAGCAAGAATACCCAAGGTAAAGTTTTTAAATATTCTTAAAAGAACAATAATGCATTGGCTTTGAAATGTTGTTTCTTAATTGGTATTTTTAAAATTACAATAATACCTTTCCATCTCCTACCATGATTAGAAACCTCCCAAATTCATTGAATCCATCCAATTCCCATCCACATATCTTGCTCCTAGCATACTAGAACTCCATCTAATAAACCTCATGAGTTCATCCTCCATATACCCATCTGCATCAAAGAACTTCCATATCACATAGGGTGTCTTGTAGGAGTTTGGAGATCATGAATCTCCACTTCTATTTCTTGACAAGGTTCCAAAAGTTCATTTGCATCTCTCTTTTCATTCTTGGTCTCTTTGTTTTCAATTTAGGCCTTGTAGTCTTTTTGAGCCCCAATTTTTCCTATCTTTCAACTATCCTTCCAATATCATCCTTCAAGTCCTTCTTGTGTCTTCTTGCCCTCCTATGATCTTCTTGTTGTTATTATGCCTTCTTTCCATTTACAACATTATCTCATATTTATAACAATACTCTTTACAATTTAGTTGGGCTTGTTGGGGGCTAAAATTTCTCAAATTGATGATGCCACACTTTTTTTCATTAACTTTGGCCTTGAGAGTTATGCGGTAGCATAGCTTGCACAAATATCAAGTTTATGATTTGAGTTGAACTCATGATGTGTCTTATTTATTCCTCTTATGTTATATTTGTTTCTTCTTTAGTGTACTCCACATAGCTTGAGGTTTGGAGGAAATCAACAAGAACACCGAAACAAAAAAAGTATTAAATACACGTCAAGTTTATATTTTGAAGTTTCTTATGAATGAATGCATATACATGTGCTTAATGTTGATTAATATGTGTTGACTTGTTTGTTGTATATATTTAGACACAATTTAGTTTTGTAGAGTTGATGAACCTGAGACTGTCACTGTTGCAACAATGGAAGAGGTAAAATTTGATATTTTCCTTCTCATAAATTTTAGGTTATGGTATGCATTTATTCTATATACATATCAAACAATTGTATTTACAAATGAGTACATTTTTTTTTTCTTCAGTTTTATAGTAATTATCAACAATTTGTCTTATTAATATGTGTTATTTATCTTTTACCTATTACAAAACTCTTTGAGACTTCATGAAAATCCTTTCCCATTTAATTTTGTTAGGAGTCCCAAGCATCAAAGACATGGTCAAAAACAACAAAGGCCAAAGGTATGTCTGTAGAGTCTTAGTTGAACCCTCTTGTTATCTCAATTTGGATTTCTTGTGTGTGTGATAGAAATCTCTAACACCTACTCTACAATTCTAACATTTTATTGCTTACCATACATGTTGTGCCTCATACCAACATTGATTCATCAGTGGTTGTGCCTCCAGCTAGCATGAGAGATCTATCTCAAGCTGCAATACATTTTTTTTAAAACTCTATTAAGAGGCCTACCATGATACAATATCAATTGAATATTTGTTGCAACAATAAGGTTAGAGTAATGAAGAATATGCTAGCGTGTCTCAAAATCTTGAAATAATCACATGGTAGAATTCTTGATAGGGTACCTACATTTAATTGTAAAGACAATTTAAAGTCAAAATTGATACATTATACATAAAAAATTGACTTAAAGAGATTTTCATGGTAGGGGACAAAAATATACTACCTTGTAAGCCATGTGCCTATCACAATGACAAATTCTATTGGGTACTCAATATCCTCACCATCAATAACTATAGCTATCAGTTTCTTTTTGGGCTCAATAAGCTGACATATAAAGTAATTTGTTCCTACATAATTATTATCATATGCAATAACTGCATATACATGACTTGCATTATATAGAAGGATAAGTTAATGAAAAAATTGAAAGTAATCTATTTTAACCAAGTAATAAATTGATAACTTAGTACTTGGTTCAATTAGGTCAGATACATGCCCAAAATATGTTGATGCTTCAACCTTGTTGAGTTGTAGTGCTGTAGGAAGTTGATATGAATCAATTAGATGCAAAGGTCTATAAGACCATTGGTCAACCCACTCTTTTGATTCACATTCATCTCATAAATGATGCTTACACCAAGAGCAAAAACATGCAAGCTTTCTAGTATGAATAGCTAGTGACAGTGCATTTGAACTTCAACATGAATGCATCTCACTTGATCTTGTAAGTGTACAATAATCTTGCAAATTTTCAATGTCAAGTTTATGTATCAACCAAAAATATCTAGAAACCATAGACTTACCTGTATTACCTGGTCCCATCATAGAATTTCACCATTAGACAATTGTTTCAACATTTTGTAATATTGCAACACCTTCATACTTTAATTCCACTATACTAAGGACTCTTTTCACACATGCTCCAACACCATCATGTTATACCTTTCCATGTCCCACCTTCATAAAATTTCAAAAATATTGCACTCCACTTGTCACATGCATCCTACTCAACCAATAGAATATTCTTGCATTCTTGAATTATGCAGTGCAATTGTCTGACCATATAATGCGTTGATTGTATCTTTCATCTCTTTCCCTCAAATTGTCATAAAAAAATCTAAAACATCCTTACAAAAACTCTAATGAATGAGTTTGATCATCACTAATATATAAGTGATACTCTCTTAATACTTTTCTATCATCCTCTATGCTATCATGTGCATGCATAAATGCTATGTGTACAAAAATTGACACTTGTATAGAGTTGTAATACATTGGTTGCACTTTATTTTGAGGTTTTAGTGTATAGTTTTTAGAGAAGTCAACAACCGACACAATCATACCCAAGGGAAAAGTGTCCTTACACAACTTGAATTTCTCATCTAACAATCTAGCTCTATGTGTATGACCTATGTAGTCATTAACTATTTTCTCTTAAAACAATTTCATAAAATCAAATACACATACATCACTTTTCACTAATTCACACCTCTTTAATTCTTTTACATCTTTAACAACATATATAACTAACTTGTACTTCCAAGAGAAACTAGTATCTTACCAATTTCATGTGTGCTATCTAGATGTAGGCATCTATGCAACTTTTGTAAACCACCACATTGTGGGCAAAAATTTTTCAAACACATGGTCTTATAATAAATGCACCCATCATCTCGTTTACATAGTACACTTGCAATAAATTCTCTTGGTGACTTAGGATGTAATTTTAGACCACATTCTTACAACATTTCATTAGTATGAAGAGTATAACATGTATAAAGATAAACATCATAATGCATAGAAAACTCAACATGAACCCTACAAAAACATGTAGTGCATGTATGATTTATCTTAACATAGAATGGTTTTATCATCTCAAAAAACCTTTGGCTTATTTTAGTTTGAGAAGTCTTTGAAGAAAAATTTCATAAAATTATGTTTGAGTCATATCCAAAAAATGTTTTGCATGTGGCTCATGGTTTGTTTTTCCAATTCATCTTTTGAAAAAATGCTTTTGGTTTGGTGAAGCTCTTGTGTTGTCACACCAAAAGTTTTCTATTAATTTTCTTAGTGCATCAAATATAACTTTATCCTTACATGGAATTCTACCTTGGAATGACCAAAAAGAAGTCTTATTGGAATTCTCAAATTTCTCTCACCTCACTAAGGCTTTGAGTAATGTTGTTCTACTTATACTTAATGATTTACTTCTTTTTCTTACCATATGCATTCTTGTCATTTCCTTTCCTATTATGGTTGATGGAGGACCTGTCGACTTGTATTAGCATCTTTAATACATGCTTTTGAACCAATGGATTGATATGCATCAAAGAGATGTTCCTAACCCCAAAATTCTCATTGTCTCTCTAAATTTTAGATTTTTAACCATTTTAACAAGAAGTTAGCATCATCCACTTTGATTTAAATTTTCTAAACAGTTATTCCAAATCTTTTGGAAAATTCTCCTACAATTTCTTCCTAACATTTTATCATGCATTGGCTTCAAAATATTTTTATCAATGTCAATTAGAAACTTTTGTTTTCTACAAATTATTATAGGAGATGTTGATGTACATGCATGCTATATATTTTTATTACTTACATCATGTGCATTCATCATTTCAACTTGAGATGTCACATTAAGGGCATCAGGTGATGTAAGTGTTGGAACAATTGATTAATTGTGTATTGTCTTTGATGTTACACAAAATGTCATATCATTACTAACTAGTGTATGCCGAGCTCACTCAAGTATTGAAGATATTTTTCTATGTCTAGTGAGCATTCCATAGTTTGCATAGTTCAGAAGGTAGTATCTACTGAGTTCACTCAGGTGCAAAGGAAATTTTGTAGAAGATGAGTGTTAACTTAGCTCACTTGATTAATGAAGGAAATGTTGATGAAACCAGTGTTAACTGAGCTCACTCAGCTACAAAATAAACTTAGTAAGTATGTAGTGTTAACTGAGTTCCCTTGGTTAACATAGAAAAATCATTTCTGAGTTAGTGTCTACCAAGAAGGGTCGACTTACGAAGGATTTTCTTATTTTGGCATATTGAGTTCAATTGATTTATCTGTTGGTTCTAGCCGAATGAGAAGGTGAACATTAATTATTCTAAGTTGTATTTGAGCCAACTTGACAATATGAAAGATATAAATAATAGGTCAAGTTAAGGGTTAGAAAGTGTGTGTGAAGTATGTGAATGCATGGAAGATTTTTGAAGATCTAATGATGCTAATAGGAAGCAAATTAGAAGGATAAAGCAGTCCATTCTTGTGGAGCTGAAAAGATATATTTGATCAAGAAGTATCAAGTATACAAGCTAGAATTGAGATCTATAATTAGTAATTCAGTTGCATCCAAATTAGGTCATTATTGTTTCTCTCTAACCATTGCAGTAGTGATCTAAATCTCTTAACAGGGTTGGCTTAACAACTATTTGTAAATCCTCTAACAAGGCAACAGTTCTATTGAATCGTCTAAAGGCCTCTAACAAGGAAACTCCTAATAGGGTGATTAAATTCTCTAATAGGGTCACACCTAACAATGTGTTTTATAACCTTTAATAGGGTTGGCTCCTAATAGGACTCACTTCAGAAGAGTGAAAATCAATAACTAATTGCAATTGGTGGTTTTTTCCAAATTTTGTTTCCATGTTAAATCTTGGTGTCAAATGTGTTTATGCTATTTCTTTTATGTGTTTTCAACTAAGTTAAAGTAATAAGTAATCATAGATAACATCTTAATATTTTTTGCTTTTGTTACTGGTTGGTAATGTGCTAGTTACCAACCTTTTGACTGTTAAGGGCCGACCCCCTTGTTTTTGGTCACTTTTAATTTCAAAAACATCTTAATATTTTCATGATAAGTGTTTGCCAATCATATTTAGTATTTACTGAGTTACAACATTTTTGTGCGTTTTCCAAGCATCAACAAAGTTTAGTTTTTAGAGATTATTTTGTACTGACATCTAAGGGCTCTGAGATTTATTTAGTATTAACTGATTCACCCCTTCCCTCTTAGTTACTCTTGTTATATTTTCAATAATTGGTATTAGAACTTTTGGTGCTTGAAGAGAAGGTTTCAAGGACCTAAGCTAAAGATCAGGATGTCTTACAGAAGAGAGATTCCCAAGTTGAATAGAGATAACTTTGCAACATGACAAGGACTTATGATGTTACATCTGACAATCGTTAGTGATTCAAGTTGTAAGTATCTTGAAGCTGAATATAAGACTTCTATTGGAACATTATTAGTTGAAGATATTGCTGAAAAGAAAAATCATAACATCATGATGATTGATATTGCATCTGCTTTTAGTTATGCTGAATTGGATGAAGTAAAAGACTGCAAATCAACTCATGCAATGTGGACCAAACTGAAAGACATTTATGAAGGAGATGAAAATGTAAGAAGAGTTAAAGCTAAAAGTTTTAGAGGTCAATTTGATCAGATGAAAATGAGAGAAGATGAAAACATTACAAAATATTTGGAAAGAATCAAAGCAAGTGTGAGTGCAATCAAAACATCTGGAGGAGACCTTGATGACAAAATAGTTGTAAGAAAAGCACTTAGAACTCTTCTTTCAATTTATTCAATTAGAGTATCTGCTATTCAAGAAATGAGATGTGATCCAAATAGCAAAATAACTTTGAATGCTCTAGTTGGAAGATTGAAAACTTTTTAGTTGGATAACTATGATAACTATGTTCCTAGTTCCAAAAATATTGAGTTTGCATTTGAAGCCAAACTTTCACTCAAGGAAAAGAGAAATAAATCAAAGACCAATCAATCAAGAAGTGAAGGAGAAATTGAAGAAAGTTCTAATAGTGATCTTGAAGTTGTTGAAGCCCTACTTACAAAGAAATATTTCAAAGGAAGAGGAAAATACAAAGGCAAGATTCCTTTAATCTTTTTTTTTTTTTTTGTGAAGAAGTTGGTCACATTGTTGCTAGGTGTCCAAACAGAGAAAACAAGGATAAAAAGAAAAGTAAAAAGTACAAAGGCAAGAAGGAATTCAAGAACTACAAGAACAAAGATAAGAAATCTTGTTTTATGGCTAAAAAATTTGATAACAGTGAAGATGAAATGGTATATATTGTTGTAAAAGATAAATCTAATGATGAAGGAGATAAGGTGTCATTTATCTCTCATGTTAGCAAAAATGATACATGGATTATTAATAGTGGCTACTCACATCATATGAGTGGAGATGAAAATTTTTTTGAGCACATGGAATATTATGATGGTGGTAGTGTAAGATTTGGAAATAATGAACCTTGTTGCATAAAAGGAAAAGGATATATTTCTTTGACCAAAGCACTTATATGTGATAATGATTATTAGGTTGAAGGACTAAAGCATAATCTACTAAGTGTAGCATAGTTGAATAACATTGGATTCAAGGTAGAATTTATGAATGGGAAGGCCAAACTGCTGGATGGAAAAGGAAATCTGGTTGGATTTGGCAAACAAACAAAAGGTAATCTATTTTATCTTGATCTAAGTGAAAATTCATGTTTTATTGCTCAAGTAGAAGAAAGCTAGTTATGACACAAAAGATTATGTCATGTAAAATTTGATAATCTGGTTAAGATAAGAAAACATAAAAGACTAAGAGGTATTCCTAGTTTGAGAAAACCTAATATGGTCTATGCAAGAATTGCCAAATCGGTAAGATAGGAAAGACTAGTTTCAAAAGCAAAAACTATCATTCAAAAGAAGTCTTAGAGCTTGTGCATACAGACTTATGTGGACCTATTGGAGAAAAGAGTTATAGTGGAGAAAAGCTTTTCATTCTCTTTGTTGATGGTTATTTTAGAATTACATCTATAATGCATCTAAAAGAAAAATTAGAAGCCTTTCAAAAATTCAAGTGGTATCTGGCAAGAGTAAAAAAAGAAACTTGAAAGAAGTTATAATTTTTGAGATCAGACATAGGTGGTGAATTCATCTCCAATGAATTCAATTATTTTTTCATAGAAAAAGAAATTAAAAGGCAATTATCAGCTCCTAGTACACCTCAACAGAATGGTATAGCCTAAAGAAGGAATAGATCCATCATGGATTGTGCAAGAACACTGATAATAGAAAAGAATGTTGCAATCAAATAATGGAAGGAAGCTATCAGTACTGTAGTTCATACCCTAAACAAAGTGCAACTAAAGAAAGACTCAAATCAAACTCCTTATGAACTATGGTATGACTACAAACCTAATGTAAGTTACTTGAAAGTATTTGAAAAAAAATGTTCTATCTTGAAAGAATCTAGGAAAGGTAAATTTGTTGTCAAAGGTGATAAAGGCATATTCCTAGGATACTCCTATAGAAGTAAAGCATACAAATGTTTGAACTTATCTACTCATAAAATTATAGAAAGTGCACATGTGAGAATTGATGAGTTTGTAGAAAAAAGTGAAGAAGAAAGCAACAAAGAGCCTGAGGATTATAAAAGATTTGTTTACTATGAACCTAATACCCTACCAAACCTATCTAAAAGAAAGGAGGCTTCACCTTCTGAGTCACCAAAATCTCCAACAGTTATCTAGTTATGGACAACACAACCCGAGTCATAGTCTAAAGGACCTGAGTCACACTTAGGGGCTACCAAGATAGAGAAAACTAAATCTGATGGACCTGAGTCATATACAATGGGACTTGAGATTAATACTAAAGATCATAATGAAATTAGTGAAAGTGATTCCAAATCCAAAGAACCTGTGTTAGCAAAATATGTCAGAAGGCATCATGCACCTGATCAGAAGATTGGAGACAAATTAGATGGAATAATGACAAGAAGAAAATTGAAAGGTACATGTTCACTTGCTAAATTTGAACCTAGAAATGTTAAAGATGCTTTGGATAATAAAAATTGGATTGAAGCAATGAATAAAGAAATAGAACAAAAAGAGAAGAATAAAACTTGAACTCTTATTCCTAGACCCAAGGATAAAAATGTACTTGGCACAAATTGGGTATTCAGAAACAAGCTAAATGAAGATGGAGAAGTATCCAAAAATAAAACAAGGTTGGTATGTAAAGGCTATTCTCAAGAAGATATTGATTATGGTGAAACTTTTTCTCCTGTTGCAAGATTAGAAGGTGTTAGAACTTTACTAGCATATTCAACACATAGAGGATTTAAAGTTTATCAAATGGATGTAAAAATCCTCATTCTTTAATGGAATTCTTGATGAGGAAGTCTACATTGAATAACCTGAAGGTTTTGTAGATCCTAGCAAAAAGGACATGGTCTGCAAATTACACAAGGCATTATATTGTCTCAAGCAAGCTCCCAAAGCTTGGTATGAAAGACTTCATAACTACTCGATACAGATTGGTTTTCAAATAACTAATGATAATAGTAGCCTATACATCAAAGAAGGGACAAACAAAAAGATTGTGTTGGCAGAAATATTTGTTGATGATACTTTATTCACAAGAAATGATGATTTGTGCAAGGCATTTTTAAAAGAAATGAGTAAAAAATTTGAGATGTCTATGTTTGGTGAGATAAAATTCTTTGTTAGATTATAGATCCAAAAGAAGAAAGATGGTATCTACATTACTCAATCTAAATATATTAAGGAGATACTAAAGAAATTTGGAATGGAAGACTCAAGACCAGTTGGAACCCCTATGTGTACTAGACATAAGCTTTCCAAAAATGATGATTCTAAAGAGGTAGATTAGACCACATACATATCAATGATTGGGAAATTATAGTATGTAGTGTATACAAGGCTTGATATTGCATTGGAAGTCAGTATGGAGGTGAGATTCTTAGCAAATCCCAAAGAAAATCACATGATGGCAATTAGAAGAATTGTGAGATATCTGAAAGGTATTGAAGAATATGGTTTATGGTACAAAATAGGAGGCAATTTAGACTTAAAAGTATTTACAGATGTTGATTTGGCAAGAAGTATAAGCACCAATGGTTGAGCATTCTTTCTTGGTAAAAGACTATAGTGTTGGACAAGTAAGAAACAAAATTATATCTCTTTGTCCATAGAAGAGGTAGAATATGTGGCAATAGTAGTTAATTGTTCTAATATTGTTTGGTTCAAACAAATGATGGTAGGTATGAAGATCGAAATCAAGGATCCAATAGTTATATATTGTGATAAAACTAGAGCAATCAATATATCAAAGAATCCAATGATGCATAACAAAACAAAACACATTGCTATAAAATATCATTTCTTGAGAGAAATAGTACAAGATAAAGAAGTCAGATTGGATTATGTAAATGAAAAAGAACAAATTACAGATGTATTCACCAAGCCATTACCTAAGGATGCATTTCTGTATCTAAGAGGTAAGCTAGGGGTCATTCCCGTATTTGAAGCTCACTAAATGAAGTTTAGTGATGCATCAACTTGAGGATGTTGAAGATCAATCAATTGGTGCAGAATTGACAAGGGCATATTGCAAATAAATCAGTACTTGAGGTACATTGATATTCACTAAATATTGTCTTTGGCATGAGATGTCAAAGAGGGAGAATTTTGCTATCATAGAAATTTTGTAAATAGAAGAGATGTCAAAGAGGGAGATTGAACTTAGTCTGATATGAAAAGAAGAGTTTTTCTATCAAACAAAATCGTAGCAAACAGAAGCTTTCTAATAGAGGGAGAAACTGAAGGTAGGTAGAATTCACATTGGTAGAGGGAGTTCTCATGGATGAGAATCATAATGAAACTATGGATATGTTCCTTACTTTATTCTTGCTCTAAAATTTCATTGTGCTATGACATGTTGTGTTGCCATCAATGCTAAAGAGGGAGGTTGTTGGAACAATTGATTAATTGTGTATTCTCTTTGATGTTACACAAAATATCATATCATTACCAGTTAGTGTATACTGAGGTCACTTGGGCATTGAAGATAGTTTTTTATGTCTACTGAGCATTCAAGAGTTTTGTTACTTCAAAAGGTACTATCTACCGAGTTCAATTGAGTGCCGAAAGAAAGTTTGCGGAAGATGAGTGTTAACCAAGCTCACTCGATTAATGAAGGAAATGTTGATGAAACTAGTGTTAACCAAGCTCATTTAGTTACCAAATAAACTTAGCAAATATGCAATGTTAACTGAGTTCACTTGGTTAACATAGGAAAATCATCTACCAAGTAGGGTCAACTAACGAAGGATTTTCTTGTCTTGGCATATTGAGTTCAATTGATTTATCTATTGGTTCTAGCTGATTGAGAAGATGAATATTAATTATTCTATGTGTATTTGAGCTGACTTGACAATATGAAAGATATAAATAATAGGTCAAGTTGAGGGTTAGAAAGTGTGTGTGAAGTATGTGAATGCATGGAAGATTTTTGAAGATCTAATGATGCTGATAGGAAGCGAATTAGAAGGATAAAACAGTCTATCCTTGTGAAGCTGGAAAAATATATTCGATCAAGAAGGATCAAGTATACAAGCCAAAATTAAGATCTATAATCAGCAATTTAGTTGCATCCAAATCAAATCATGTCATTTTTTCTCTCTAACCATTGTAGCAGTGATCTAAATCTCTTAACAGAGTTGACTTAACATCTATTTGTAAGTCCTTTAATAAGGTGGCAGTTCTATTGAATTGTCTAAAGACCTCTAACAAGACAACTCCTAACAGGGTGATTAAATCCTCTAACAGGGTCACACCTAACAGTGTGCTTTGTAATCTTTAACAGGGTTGGGTCCTAACAGGTGTCACTTTAGAAGAGTGAAAATTAGTAACTAATTGCAATTGGTGGTTTTTTCCAAATTGGATATCCATGTAAAATCTTGGTGTCAAACATGTTCATGCTATTTATTTTATGTGTTTGCAACTAAGTTAAAGTAATAAGTAATCATAGATAACATCTTAAGATTTTCATGATAAGTGTTTGCCAAGCATATTCGATATTTACTGAGTTACAACATTTTTGTGTATTTGTAAAGCATCGACAGAGTTAAGTTTTTAGAGATTATTTTGTACCGACATCTAAGGGATCTGAGATTTATTTTTGTAGTAACTCATTCACCCCTCCCCTCTTAGTTACTCCTTTTATATTTCCAACAATTGGTATCAGAGCTTTTGGTTCTTGTAGAGAAGGTTTCAAGGACCTAAGCTAAAGATCAGGATCTCCTATAGAAGAGAGATTCCTAAGTTGAATAGAGACAACTTTGTAGCATAGCAAGGAATTATGAGGTTACATCTGGCAAGCATTAGTGATTTAGGTTGTAAGTATCTTGTGCTAAATATAAGACTCCTACTAGAACATTATCAGTTGAAGATATTACTAAAAAGAAAAATCATAACATTATGATGATTGATATTGTATCTACTCTTAGTTATGTTGAATTTGATGAAGTAAAAGCCTACAAATAAGCTCATGCAATGTGGACCAAACTAAAAGACATCTATGGAGGAGATGACAATGTAAGAAGAGATAAAACTGAAAGTCTCAGCAATCAATTTGATCAGATGAAAATGAGAGTAGATGAAAACATTACAAAATATGTGGAAAGAATCAAAGCAAGTGTGAGCACAATCAAATTATCTGGAGGAGACATTGATGAAAAAATAGTTGTAAGAAATGTACTCATAACTCTTCTTCAAATTCATGCAATTAGAGTGTATGCTATTCATGAAATGAGATATGATCCAAATAGCACAAAAACTTTGGATGCTCTAGTTGTGTTGGAAATGATTTAAAAGATCACGAATGAAGAGAAATGGAATTGGTAAAGAATGTTTCAATCATTGTTTTGTCATTGATGTCAAACTTGCCACTTGTAGGAATGACAATTTCTTTAGTGATCCAAATACTATCAATTGGTTGATTGACAAGGAGGTGGCAATCAATAAGATGTAACTAGAGTACCTAGAGAAAGGTTGAAGTTATGATGTTGTAACGAAGTATAAGGATCAACTAAGCTATTGATGAAATAGTGTATTGATGACATACTCTAAAACACAGAGGATGGATACACCAAGACATATCAAAGATGTAAGGATTAACTAAGTCCTAGTTAAGTGCCGAACAGATTCTTAGTTGAAGCCGAGCAAGTTCAACTTAGTGTGTGCCGAGTGATCTTTAGGTGCCGAGCAGTATTTAGGTGCCGAGTGAAGATTAGGTACCAAGTAGTAGAAAAGATAATAGGTTCTAAGTAAGTCTTCAAGTGTTGAGTGAATTTCAAGAGCCAAGTTTTATAGAATTTCTTTAGGTGCCGAGCGCCAGTAAATAACAATAAAAGCCGAGTAACGTAGAAGGTGCCAAGCATCAATAAACCAATGATGCCTAGTTGTTGCATTATTTTGAAAAGTCAAAGATTCGCCAGATCTAAGCCGACATGGTAGTTATCTAGAATTTTGTAAACTAGATAAAAGATAAGAATGATGAGCTGGTGGCACAGAACACTATGTATAACATTTTTGGCGAATGCTAATGGATTTATCATGAAGTTTCTAGATAGAAACAAGATATGGGACATATACATTGTATCCTACCTAATCCATTGGAAAAACCTAAAATTTGAAAGGGAGATTTGAGTGGGAAATCAAGAACATAACTTCTTTATAATGAGTTACAGGTAAAAGATCAAGTGTGCATAAAAGAGAGGGAATTGGTCATAAGTGTGATCATGTGAAGAAGGAAAGAGGAGTAAGAACAGAGCATCAAGACTTTGAGTTGATCGAGTGACCAGAGAAGAGCATTGGCATAACAAGTGGAAGAACTCAAGGAGATAGATCTTGAAGGGTGAACAAGCTGTCAGCACTGCAAAGGAGGAAAGCCAAGCAAAGAAGAGAACTGAGGAAGTGATCTAAAATCTGCAAGGTTGAAGTTGCAATCTGTATTAAGTCAAAACCCTTCTAATACTTTCTTACCATTGTATTAGATATTGAAACCCTACATTGCTAGGTTAGGTGGATAAGCCTCAGGAGAAGGATAAAGAGATCCTCAGGAGAAGGATAAAGAGATCCTTAGGAGAAGGATAAAGAGATCCTCAGGAGAAGGATAAAGAGATCCTTAGGAGAAGGATAAGAGATCCTTAGGAGGAGGATAGGAGATCCTTAGTGATCGATGAAAAATTCTTTTGAGAAGGTGACTGTAAATCCCATGGACTTGGGTGAGCCTAACAACTCTATGTAAATCCTTTAACAAGGTGACATTCCAAGTTGAATGTTCTTAAATCCTTTAACAAGGTCACATTTAACAATGTGTTGTAGCCTTTAACAGGGCAGATCATCAGAACTGGTTGAAATCAATTGTGTAGTTATTTTGTGGGTATCATCCCCACTCTAGTTTTACCTTCTTATTCTTGAAGGGATTCTGGGTTATCAAATCCTTATTGTTATGGTGTGATGCATGTTTACTTTTCATGGTTGTTTTGCATGCATGATAATTTCAGTTATGTGCCATTAAGGATTTGTAGAAAAAGTTGTATTGGACATCATTGGACCTTGAATAACTGATTCACCCCCCCGCCCCCCGCCCCCTGCCCCCCCAGTTATTCTAAAGAATTCTAACAATTGGTATCAGAGAAAATTGCTGATTTGTCTCAAGGTACTCGCAGCAGAAAGATCAAAATGTCCAAGAGAGAAGTTCCCAAGCTAAACAAAGACAACTTTGTTGCATGGAAAAGTCTGATGAAGCTACACCTTGGATCAATAGGTGACTATGCACAAACCTCAATTAAAGTTGATCATGTAGACCCTGCAAGACCCGTCACTGCAGATGATATGAGCAAGAAGAAGGAGCACAATCAAGCAATGTTAGATATTGCTTCAGCACTAAGCTATGTTGAGTATGATGACATCAAAGGATGTGATACTTCACATCAGATGTTGAATACATTATCAAGAATCTATGGAGGAGATGATAATGTCAAGAGAGCCAAAAGAGAAAGCCTAAGAGGAAAATTTGATGATATGAAAATGGAAGAAGGAAAGAATGTTGCTCAATATGGTGCAAGAATGAAGTAGTCAGTGCCATAAGAAGCCTAGGAGGATAGTTAGCAGAAGAAACAATATGTAGAAAATACTTGAGAACTTTGCTTCCCATCTATGCTATAAGAGTATCAACCATCCAAGAGCTAAGGTGTGTACCAGGCAACACAGTGACATTTGATAGAATAATTGGAAGACTCACTACCTTTGAGTTATCCAACTTTGACAACTACAAGCCAAAAAATTTTGAGTCTGCATTCAAAGTCAAGATGATAATAAAAGACAATGATGAGGTGCAAACAAAGAAAAATAGTGGAAAATGAAAGCATGTATCCAGTGATAGCAGCACTGATGAAGATGATGTGGACCAATTGGAGGCATTATTAGCAAGAAGATTTCATAGAGGAAGAGGAAAATTCAAAGGTAAGCGACCAATCATTTGTTTCAATTGTAATGAAGTTGGTCAAATTGCAGCCAGATGCACACAAAAGAAAAATTACAAGGATGGAGGCAACTTCAAGAACAAGAAAGAGGAAAAAAAGGACTACAAAGGTAAAGGCAAAAGATGCTATATTTTTGAAGAAGACTTTGACGAAAATGATGATGAAGTAGTCCATGTGGTTATGAAAGATGAATCAGATGAAGATGAAGCAATTGCACTGGTAACCTGCATGAACAAGAATGGTAGATGGATCATAGATAGCGGATGCTCTCATCACATGACTGGAGACAAAAGTAAGTTCATTACCTTTATTCAATATGAAGGAAATAGTGTTAGATTTGGTAACAATGCACCATGTCAGATCAAAGGGAAAGGTAGTATCAAGCTTACTGAAAAGATATCATGTGATAATGCATACTACGTTGAAGGACTAAATTATAACTTGTTAAGTGTCTCACAGTTAGGCAACATAGGGTGTAAGGTTGAATTTGAAAAAGGAGTTGCTAAGATTTATGATTCTCAAGGAATTCTATTATGAAAAGTTGATCAGACTAAGAGTAATTTATTTTACCTAGACATGGAAGATGCTTCTTGTCTTATTGATCAAACTGATGATGTATAGTTATGGCACAAGAGGCTATGTCATGTAAATTTTGACAATCTGATAAGCATCAACAAGATGAAGAAAGTCAGAGGTCTGCCAAAGTTGAAGAAGCCCAATAACATCATGTGCAAACAATGCCAACTAGGAAAGATGACCAAGTCAACTTTCAAAAGCAAGACTTATACTTCCAATGAAGTATTAGAGTTAATTCATACTGACTTGTGTGGTCCTATAGAAGTACAAAGCTAAAAAGGTGACAGCTACATAATGCTATTTGTAGATGACTATTCAAGAATGATGACAGTCATGTTCCTAAAATAAAAATTAGATGCATTTCAAATGTTCAAATGGTACTTGGCCAGAGTTGAGAAAGAGATTGGAAAAAGCCTAAAATGTAATAGAGGAGGTGAATTCACATTAAGAGAATTTGAAGAGTTCTGCAATGAAAGAGGAATTAAAAGGCAGACATTAGCACCTAGGACTCCACCTCAAAATGGTATAGCAGAGAGAAAGAATAGATCAATTATTGACTATGCTAGGACCTTAATGATGGAGAAAAATGTTGCACTCAAGTACTGGAGAGAAGCTGTAAGTACTACAGTCTACACACTCAAGAGAGTTCAAGTAAAGAAAGGTACAAATGCAACACCTTTTGAACTATGGTATGGAAATTTTCCTAATGTAAAACATTTCAAAATATTTGGATGAAAATGATATATATATAAAGAGTCTAGAAATGGAAAGTTTGATGCAAAGAGTGAGGAAGGCACATTTCTTGGTTATTCTACTAGAAGCAAAGCTTATAAGTGCTTGAATGGTAACACTAACAAAGTAGAAGAAAGTACAAATGTGAAGTTTGATGAGCTTGCAGAAGTTCAAAGTATTGAAAACACCAAGAAAGAAGAAAAATAAAAGACCTTTGTATATTATTATGAAGGAATACCTAATGATGGTGAAGTTGCAACTCAGAATGATCATCAGCAACAGAATCCAATATCTACTGAGTCACAGACAATGAATGCTAAACATCAGACCGAGTTGCAGAATACATAAAATGTTCATTCAGATTTTGAGAATAGCCAACAAGAAGAAAATGAACAAATACCTGATGAAAATATATGTGAGGATACAAATTCTAAAAGAGACAACATGCAAACAAGGAAAGAACTTGTATTGGCAAAATATGTGAAAAGACATCATCCTGCAGATCAAATTATTGGAAACAAAGAGGTAGGACCAATGACAAGGAATAGACTAAAAAATGAAACATATCTGCTCAGCAAAATGGAACCAAAAATAGAAAGTGAAGACATAACAGATGATGACTGGTATAATGCTATGAAAGAGGAAATAGAACAAATTGAGAAGAACAAGACATGGACGTTAGTCTCAAGACCAGTTGATAAGAATGTAATTGGAACCAAGTGGGTGTTTAGAAACAAGTTAGATAAGAATGGTGAAATCACAAGAAACAAGGCAAGATTAGTCTGCAAAGGATATGCACAAGAAGAAGGACTAGATTATGGAGAAACTTTTGCTCTAGTTGCCAAAATGGATGGTGTAAGGACCTTACTAGCCTATGCAGCCTTCAAAGGATTTAAAGTCTATCAGATGGATGTTAAGTCTGCATTTCTGAATGGTATACTTTAAGAGGAAGTCTACATAGAGCAACTAGAAGGTTTTATTGATGAAAAGAACAAAAATAAGGTATGTAAACTACATAAAGCTCTATATGGATTGAAGCAAGCCCCTAGAGCTTGGTATGAGAGACTTCAAAAGTATTTGGTGCAAATAGGATTTGAAAGAACTGATGATAATAGCAACATGCACATCAAATTAGAAGAAGGTAAGGATATTCTTGTATCTGAAATATTTGTGGATGATATAGTTTTTGGAGGAAAGGAAGTACTATGCAAGAGTTTTGCTGACAAAATGAAACATGAGTTTGAAATGTCTATGTTTGGAGAAACCAAGTTCTTTGTAGGATTTCAAGTGTATCAACTCAAACATGGTATATTTGTGACACAATAAAAATACATCAAAGAGATACTCAAGAAGTTTGGATTGGAAGACTCCAAACCTGTCAGCACACCAATGGCAATAGGACATAAGCTATCTAAAAATGATGAATCAACTAAAGTCAATCAAACAATGTACAGATCCATGATTGGAAAACTACAATATGTTGTACATAGCAGACCAGACATAGCACTAGCAGTTGGAATAGTGGCTAGATTCTCTACCAATCCTAGAGAAAATCATCTCATGGTTGTAAAAAGGATAATGAGGTATCTCAAAGGAATTGATGATTTTGGCCTATATTAAAAAAGAATGAGATGTTTGAGCTCAATTCATACACAGATGCAGATTGAGGAGGAATATTGATGACAAGAAAAGCACAAGTGGAGGAACATTATTCTTAGGTAAAAGGCTAGTTACTTGGACTAGCAAGAAACAAACATGCACATCTCAATCCACTACAGAAGCAGAATATGTGGCAGCAACAGTCAATTGCACAAACATTGTGTGGCTCAAACATCTATTGAAAGGAATGAAAGAAGAGGAAACTAAACTTGTGATACTATATTGTGACAATACAAGTGCTATAAACATATCCAAGAATCTAGTAATGCATGCAAAAACCAAGCATATTGCAATCAAGTATCACTATGTTAGAGAATTGGTGGAAGACAAACAAGTGAAGATGGAGTACATTCACACAAAGGAACAAATTGCAAATATCTTCACCAAACCATTGCCCAATGATGCATATGAATATCTTAGAGGCAAGTTGGGGGTAATGCCCCTAACTCAAGCAGTCTAAAGCAACAAAGAGGCTGCCCTACATCAACAGAAGTAGATCATTGAAATATCGAAAGAATGATGCAGAGGATGACAATAGGAGCAGAAACTCTAGATCAGTCACAAGCATGGTGATAGAGGGAGAAAAACATGAAAATGAAAAATTTATATTCAACATGTTAAAAATGCTACATCTTTGGCATTTATGTCAAAGATGGAGATATATGAGAAACTGATCAATACAAAGTAAGACGGAGATATATATGAAGGATCAGGAATACAGAGTAAGGATGCAACAGTCCAGAGGGAGAAACAAACCAAGGGATTCAGATTTTGGTGGTAACTAAGTTGATCAGCTTAATCAATTGATTAGTTTGGTTTGCCATCAATGCTAAAGAGGGAGACTGTTGGAAATGATTGAAAAGATCATGAATGAAGAGAAATGGAATTGGTAAAGAATGTTTCAATCATTGTTTTGTCATTGATGTCAACCTTGCCACTTGCAGGAATGAAAATTGCTTTAGTGATCCAAATACTATCAATTGGTTGATTGACAAGGAGGTGGTAGTCAATAAGATGTAACTAGAGTACCTAGAGAAAGGTTGAAGTTATGATGTTGTAATGAAGTATAAGGATCAGCTAAGCTATTGATGAAATAGTGTATTGATGACATACTCTAAGACATAGAGGATGGATACACCAAGACATATCAAAGATGTAAGGATTAACTAAGTCCTAGTTAAGTGCCGAACAGATTCTCAGTTGAAGCTGAGAAAGCTCAACTTAGTGTGTGCCGAGTGATCTTCAGGTGTCGAGCAGTCTTCAGGTGCCAAGTGCAGATTAGGTGCCGAGTAGCAGAAAAGATAATAGGTTTCGAGTAAGTCTTCAAGTGCCGAGCAAGATATAAGTGCCGAGTGATATTGAAGTGTTGAGTGAATTTCAAGAGCCGAGTTTCACAAAATTTTTTTAGGTGCTGAGTGCCAGTAAATAAAAATAAAAGGCAAGTAACATAGAAGGTGCCGAGCATCAGTAAACCAATGATGCCGAGTTGCTACATTATTTTGAAAAGTCAAAAATTTGCCAGATCGAAGCCGACATGGTAGTTATCTAGAATTTTGTAAACCAGATAAAAGATAAGAATGATGAGCTGGTGGCGCAAAACACTATGTATAACATTTTTGGTGAATGCTAATGGATTTATCATGAAGTTTCTAGATAGAAACAAGAAATGGGATAGATACATTGTATCCTACCTAATCCATTGAAAAACTCTAAAATTTGAAAGGGAGATTTGAGTGAGAAATCACATAACTTCTTTATAAGGAGTTACAGGTAAAAGATCAAGTGCGCATGCAAGAGAGGGAATTGGTCATAAGTGTGATCATGTGAAGAAGGAAAGAGGAGTAAGAAAAAAGCATCAAGACTTTGAGTTGATTGAGTGACTAGATAAGAGCATTGGCATAACGAGTGGAAGAACTCAACGAGACAGATCTTGAAGGATGAACAAGTTGTCAGCACTGCAAAGGAGGAAAGCCAAGCAAAGAAGAGAGCTCAAAAAGTGATCTTAAATCTGCAAGGTTGAAGTTGTAATCTGTATTAGGTCAAAACCCTTCTAATACTTTCTTACCCTTGTATTAGATATTGAAACCCTACATTGCTAGGTTAGGTGGATAAGCCTCAAGAGAAGGATAAAGAGATCATCAGAAGAAGGATAAAGAGATCCTCAAGAGGAGGATAGGAGATCCTTAGTGAGGGATGAAAGATTCTTTTGAGAAGGTGACTGTAAATCCCATGGACTTGGGTGAGCCTAATAGCTCTATGTAAATCCTTTAATAGGGTGACATTCCAAGTTGAATGTTCTTAAATCTTTTAAAAAGGTCACATTTAGCAATGTGCTGTAGCCTTTAACAGAGCAGGCCTTTAATAGGGTAGACCATCAAAAGTGGTTGAAATCAATTGCACAGTTATTTTGTGGGTATCATCCCCACTCCAGTTTTACCTTCTTATTCCTGGAGGGTTTCTAGGTTATCAAATCCTTAGTGTTATGTTGTGATGCATGTTTACTTTTCATGGTTGTTTTGCATGCATGATAATTTCAGTTATGTGCCATTAAGGATTTGTAGAAAAAGTTGTATTGGACATCATTGGACCTTGAATAACTGATTCAGCCCCCCCCCTCTCAGTTATTTTAAAGAATTCTAACAAGTTGGAATATTGATAGCTTTTGAGTTGGATAACTATGATAACTATGTTCCTAGTTCCAAAAATATTGAGTTTGCATTTGAAGCCAAACTCTCACTCAAGGAAAAGAGCAAGAAATCAAATACCAATCAATCAAGAACTAAAGGAGAAATTGAAGAAAGTTTTGACAGTGATCTTGAACTTGTTGAAGCCCTACTTGCAAAGAAATATTCCAAATAAAGAGGAAAATACAAAGGCACAATTCCTTTAATCTATTTTTCTTGTGAAGAAGTTGGTCACATTGTTGCTAGGTGTGCAAACAAAAAAAACAAGGATGAAAAAAAAAGTAAAAAGTACGAAGGCAAGAAGGAATTCAAGAACTACAAGGACAAAGGTAAGAAATCTTGTTTTATGGCTAAAGATTCTGATAATAGTGAAGATGAAATGGTATATATTGCTGTAAAAGATGAATCTAATGATGAAGGAGATAAGATGACACTTATCTCTCATGTTAGCAAAAATGATACATGGATTATTGATAGTGGCTACTCACATCATATGACTGGAGATAAAACAAAGTTTGAGCACATGGAATATTATGATGGTGGTACCATAAGATTTGGAAATAATAAACCTTGTTGTATAAAAGGAAAATGATGTATTTCTTTGACCAAAGAACTTATATATGATAATGATTATTGGGTTGAAGGACTAAAGCATAATCTACTAAGTGTGGCATAGTTGAATAACATTGGATTCAAGGTAAAATTTATGAATGGGAAGGCCAAATTGCTGAATGGAAAAGGAAATCTGGTTGGATCTAGCAAACAAACAAAAGGTAATCTATTTGATCTTGATCTTAGTGAAATTCATGTTTTATTGCTCAAGAAGAAGAAAGCTAGTTATGACACAAAAGATAATATCATGTAAACTTTGATAATCTGGTTAAGATAAGCAAAGATAAAAGACTAAGAGGTATTCCTAGCTTGAGGAAACCTGATATGGGTCTATGCAAGAATTGCCAAATTGGTAAGATGGGAAAGAGAGGGAGGGAGAGGGAGGGAGGGAGAGAGAGAGAGAGATTATGGGAGATTAGGGGATATGATAGAAAGAGTGAAAGAGAGGTGGTGAGAATGAGTGAGAGAGAGAAGGGATGGGAGAAGGATAGAGAGGGGATGAGAGAGAGAGAGAGAGAGAGAGAGAGAGAGAGAGAGAGAGAGAGAGAGAGAGAGAGATGATAGAAATATTGAGAGATATAGAGATTAGGGATATGATATATATATATATATATATATATATATATATATATATATATATAGAGAGAGAGAGAGAGAGAGAGAGAGAGAGAGAGAGAGAGAGAGAGAGAAGCTAGGAGAGTGAGCCTCAATTTGCACAATACCATTTTCTTTGTCATTTATATGTATTGAATATTATCTTAAAAGAGAGACAACTAAATAGGGAATGAGATGGATATACAAATTTTACCATATTATTGAATTGTACAGTTACATTTTAGGTTAGTTATGCACACATACTTTGAAGGAAATTTATTGAAATATCTTTCTTATTTTCACATATAATTTTTGACAATCTATTTAATATTAATTGGTTACAAAAATTAAGAAATATATCTATCTATCTATTGTTAAGAAAATACAAATAATTTACACTTAAAAAGAGGTCAAATGACATCTCGCCCTACAAGATAAATAAAAAAATAAAATGAGGAAATTAAGTACAAGATTGAACATTTCTCCATTTACATGCTATAAAATATATGGTGATTGAGCTATAAAACCTAGGACATTTAATCAAAAGTTAAATTTTATTGTATTATGCAATGTTAACATATCTACAATCTTCAATACATACGTATATTCATGTGAAATAATTGATAAGATGGAAATGACATATGTTATAGTTACATTATTATTAATGGTATTATTCAATTTTATGATCATCAAAAGGAAATACAATAAATGAACAAATGATGCTCCCACGATCTTGGAGTGATTTCAAGGGTTCATATGTTCTTGAAGGATCCAAATTCCCATATACCTGCATTTGTTGCATGATAAAAATATTTTGTGAATATAATAATTAGAATATCATGAATGCTAAGCAATGTAGATTAATTATTAGTAAACATAAATACCTTCCGAGCATCATGGTAGTTGCTTGTGGATTAGTCCCAGGAGAGTCTTTATAAATAGAAGTATCCACAACTCTTAGATTATCAACACCTTTCACTTGACATCTTTTGTCAACCACCAAACCAACTTGACAACCCCCATGGTAATGGTAATATGTTGCTAATGTATCTTTGCAAAACTTGGCCAAGGCATCATCATTTGTTTGATTCTTTGGTAGAGGAATCCCAAAGAATTGAAGGCTTTTGGAATGTTCATTGTCATTAAATGCAAACTCTTGAATAGAAGATGTCATACTTAGATTAATCATTACTTTCACACAAAACATACATTTTTGTAAATCAAAGGGGTGTGAATAATAATTGTAACGAACATAGGGGTTATCTTGAGGATTTTTGGTTTTGAGCCGAAGTTCACCCCTTGATAAGGGGAATGCCACCTTACTTGCAACAAAGCCTAAATATTGTGTATTTGTGTTGTTATGTTGCAGAAAGCTAGTAGATTGGATGTAGAGTTGTAAATTGTCTAGAATGCCCACTACTTGTACATTAGAAAATTCAAGTGGTTTTGGAGATATTACAAAGAATTTTGCACTAGGGTTATCTTGAACCTCTTTCCCCACTAAAGGAAAATTTAAAATAAGAGTAATATTTAATTTTTTAAGGTGTCGTTTTGGACCCATTCCACTCAAGAGGAGAATTTGAGGACTACCTATACTTCCCGCTGACAAAATCACCTCACTGTTGGCTAACAATTGATTAAGCAATACTTGATACTTTATATTGTCGCTACTACTTGTGAACTCCACTCCAATAGCCTTAGGCTTTCCTGCAACATACATTGTCAACAATTTTACATATACATATACAAATATATAGAGATGAAAGATCTTACAATGAAAACAGTTGAAGTTTTATCCTTGTTCAAAATTTCATAAAAAGAAATGGGGGCTAGTAGTTGAGCGAATTCCAATAATTTTGATACAACTTCTTGATTTAATGTCCACCATAATTGTGGTGACTTCAAAGTTTTATTGTTGATGATGACTAACAATAATTGAATGCAACATATTCTTTAGATCTAAAAAAGAAACAAATCATATCTAACTTTTTTGGAGTCTTTTTAGACACTTGGAGAAAAACATGTTAATGTAGCATTGTTTTTGAGGACATGACCTTAAACTTTAGTTATAAGAAAATGACATGACTTTAAGGTCTTATTGTTAATGATGACTACCAATAATTGAATGAAACATATCCCTTAGATCTAAAATGCAACAAATCATATCTAACTTTTTTTTTTGGGACTTTATGAAAATTTGGGAAAACCCACACTAATGTAGAATCATATATGAGGACATGGTTGAAACTTCAGTTGTAATCAAGGGACTTGCCAAATAAATTATTGAAAAAATAGGAGCGATTTGAAATTTCTTCCTAAGATTTTGAAGAAGTCAAATTAATGTAATCAGTTATTAGATCATCTCCCTTATTAATTTTAATATGGAAAAATTAAAATACTATATAAGTGATTTGAAAAAGAATTTTGAAAGTAAAAGAGGCATGTGTACCTGATGTCAAATTAAAGAGCACTCTGCTGGCAGTAGCATTTAGAAGAACAACAATATTTTGAGGATTTGCATAGTGGAGAAGATCAGCAGCAGTATGTCTCTTTCCACTGTTGTCAAAGATTGAGGCACCAATCTTGGTGCCCTCCAAATGATCCAAACTATATCCATTGTAAGGAACAACTCCAGCTTGGACAAGCCCATCCTTGAAAGCAGAACTCCATGCAGAAAGTTTGTGTGGTTTGAAGACGTTCATCTTCTCAACCCATTCATATGATTCATTCACAACCTTCTCATCCCACTTCATTTTCTGAATATACTCAGAGCTTGCCCTGCTGTAGAATCCAGCATTTATAGCTGTCCCACCTCCTAAAACTCTGGCCCTTACCAACTGAACCCCATCTTCTGAGACAAAACCCTCTGCTACATAGGGATAATTTTTGGGGTCCCCAGAAAACTTGAAAAATCCTCTGAAGTCCTCAACATCAGGATTTCCATAAGGAGAGTCTCCCCTCTCCAATAGCAAGACAGAGTAGTGCTGTGATAGTGTTGCTGCCAGGGGACACCCTGCTGCACCGCCTCCAACCACAATGTAATCATAGGTCTTTGCAGCTGTCTTCTCAGCATCTGCTGTTAAAAATGCATATGGGTATTCTGAAAACATCAAGAATGGAGCGTTACATATTGTGATCTGAAATGTTGATGAAAAAAACTCTAACACAATCATTTTCAGAAACTGCAGCTTACTACTAGAGTGTTTTCTATCAATGAGTATTCTGAAAAATTAAAAATAAAGAATTATATGTCACAGGATATTCTGAAAAACATCAAGAACATAGCAATGGGTATTCAACGAACAGAAAGAGCAGATATCGATGGGTATTTGCAAACATCAAGAAAGGAGCAAGACCTATGCATTACATATCAATTAGTATTCTTCAAACATCAAAAGTGGACCATTACATATCATTGGGTGTGAAATACATATCATTGGGTTTTCTACAAGGTTGCATGGGACGGGCTACTTGGGGTATCGGTGTCGTAATGGTATGGGTATGGGTATTTTTTAAAGTAGGGGACAGAGTACTTGACTACGTCAAACTGAAATAAAAATCAGAAATCTTAACCAAGGTTCTTAACTATAATGCCCTCCACTGAATACCTGGCACTTGAAATACATGTACCCAGACTTAAGTAGTGGGTACATGTCCTAGAAGTGTGGGTTCACATACCCATGCAACCTAGATTTTCTGAAAACATCAAGAAAAGAGCATTACATATCAATGGGTATTGTGAAAACATCCAGAACAGATCTTTACATATCACTGGGTATTCTGCAAACATCAAGGACAGAGCATTGCATATCAATGGGTCTTCCGTAAATATCAAGAAAAAAACATTACATATTAGTGTGCCAAACTATGCCTGGGAAAAAGACAACTGTACATGAAGCTCTCTTGAAAACTATTTATTTCAGACAAAGTTTGTGAAAATTTCCTTAGTAAACTACTGATTTCAGAGAAAACTTTAAAAGTTTGTACTGACATAGAGTAGATATTGCTACTTCTGAACAGAATTGATGGTGGTGATTTGTAAACAGCAGGAAGCATGAAAAACAAAGAACATTTTCCCCATACTCAATAAACTATCTAATTCCTCTTCCAGATTTGAAGCTGAGATAAATATTTTGTGAAGCAGTGTATTGGATGCAGTTTTCTACAGATGAGATGTAAGGAAGATTAACATTATCAGGTTTCTACAATTTATTTGAAATGTGTAATTTTATTTCTATATTTGATTATGTAAGTTTTTTTAGTATCAATATTTCTATATTTGATTGTGTAAGTTTTTTAAGTATCAATATATCAGAATGACAAAATACAAGAATAAAAAATATAGATCATTGTTAGAATGAAAGAGTAAAAATTATGGATAATTTTTATTCTTACATTCTCTCATTCTGAAGATGGATTATAGAATGTGATCTGAAACGTTGATATTTAAAAAAACTTATATAATAGAATCCAGAAATAAAATTGCACATTGTAAGAAGGATACTTGACTATATTATCTACCCAGCAGATTAGGTATAGAATATTTGACTGGATAAGTTGTTCTGCCTCTTCAACGTCTGCTGTCGTGAATGGATATGGGTATTATGAAAAAATTAAGAACAAAGCATTGCATATCAATGGCGCAAACTATTTCTTGGCTAAGAAACAACACTATATGAACGTCTCTATGAAAACTATTGAGTTTAACCAAAAGTTTAAAAAATTGTACAGACCCAGATCAGATGTTGCCGCTTCTGAACAGGATTTTCGGTGGCGATTTGTAAACAACAGCAGGCATGAAATCGCAAAGAACACAATCTCCATACTGACTAACCAATCTAATTCCTTTTCTAGATATGAAGCTGAGATAAGTATTTTGTGAAGAAGTTGTATTGGATGCAATTATTTTACAGATGAAATGCAAGGATGATGCATATTTGACTGCATTACCTATCCAGAAGATTAGGTGCACAATTGACCTGCGAATAATGATTGATCATTTTTCAGAAAAATGTTGAACAGCTTTTCTCTTGTCTATTAAAAAAGTTAAATAAAATAATATATTATAAAACGTGCACTACTTTCTTGTAACAGATGGACATGGCCATATGACCGTTTTAACAGCTTCCTTTCTTCAAATTGTATCATTGATTAAATTTAAAAAAATGAAAATATAATGATTTCTTTTGAAATTTTCAGCATTTGATCTGCTGTGATTGAAAAAGAACAAATTTTTGAGAAAATTTAACTGTATTTTTTGAATCTGAAAAAGAATCATGTTTGACTTTTTGTTTGTTTGTTTTTTCGTTGCATTTTGTGGCCAACACCAATTAAATGAGAGTATTATTTTGTCACTAAATTCCTTATGTTAATGGGTTATTAAATGAGTCCTTCTATACTAATATTTGATATTTTTATATAATATGGTATTTGTTAAACACTACATTCTAATTTTTTAACTTCATGATTTTTATATATTAATTTTGTGAAAGAATTAAGATGTTATATATTGTGATTTGATTTTGTGATAATTAAATTTTTTCTCGTATTTTACTATAATATATTTATTTTGAATATAGCACCAATATATGTTACTATTATTTTTGTTATATTTTAATATAACTAGATTTAATATTACTATTATTAATTATAAAATTAGATTATAACATAATTGTACATTATAATGATAACTAAATGATTTGTTATATGCATCTACTTCTATTAATGTCAAAGTAATAGGAATAAAAAATTATTTTAAACATTTTTCAAATTCATTTATTTCATATCATACATTACTAAATCTTATATAAAAATATTATTCAATTTGTTATGAATAAATATTATAAAATTTAAATATCATATAATATATATGCTTGGGACTTTTTTACTCATTGATTCATTCGAGTCATAGTATACATTACTAAATCTTACATAAAAATATTATTCAATTTACTAAAGAAAAAACATACCCAACATAATTGAGAAATTTGTTATATTCTAATATAATTTTTATTTCTATTCATATTTCTAAATAATTAATTTTTTATTTTAATAATAATATATTAAAAAAATATTTAATTTTATTTTTACTTTGCTTTGATATGAAATTTCTTACTTTGTATTTTGATCATTTATAATTAGGGGATATGATATAAAGAGTGAGAGATGGAGAGAATAAGTGTGTGTGTGTGTGTGTGTGAGAGAGAGAGAGAGAGAGAGAGAGAGAGAGAGAGAGAGATTTGGGGAAAGGATAGAAAGAGTGTGTGTGGGAGAGAAAGGGATAGGAGAAAGAGGGAGGGGGGATATGAGAGAGAGAGAGAGAGAGAGAGAGAGAGAGAGAGATTAGTGGATATGATATAAATAGTGAAAGAGAAGACAAAGAGAGAGATTAGTGGATATGATATAAAGAGTGTGAGAGAGAAGGGGATAGGAGAAAGATAGACATGGATAGGATAAAGAGCGAAAATGAGAGAGAGGAGAGAAAGAGATGATGTGATGGAGACAAGGATTGGGGGATATGATAGACACTTGTTTAGTATAATAGATAACCCGGTCTCTCTCTCTCTCTCTCTCTCTCTCTCTCTCTCTCTCTCTCAATCTAACCTTGTGAAATAGTAATACAAAACCTGCTCGAGTTTTGAATGCATTTTTTATTTTTATAATCCGATTGGGTTATTTGAATCCAAAAAGCTCGATCCAGTTATTTGAATCCAAAAAACACGATTGGGTCATGGCTTGGTGATAGCCTAAGAAAACAACCCAAAGGCTTGGGAAACTATTTTCCCTCCATTTTTTTCCTTTAGAAAGTTTTTCATCTTCTAAGATGAATTATCGTCTTTGTCTTCAGCAAGTATCCTAATGGGGAAGTGGGTATCTCTAAAATCACCATCATAATCTTACACGTCTTCTTAGCTAAATCTAACCTTACAATTTTTTCTTTTTTCGGACAACATTAACATTGTAAACTTTAATTACTTTTACCAATGCCTTGACATTCCTCATAGACATATGTCTACCATTTTTTTAATAACTTTTGATATACTTGACCAAATTCAAAATAAATTACATATTACTGTTCTACCCTTGATTATATACACATTTAAAAAAAAAGTTTCCATTTTCAATTATTTTGATACAAGTTATGCTCAGCACACAAATAGGTATCAAAATTTCAGGATGTAATCTATTCAATAATTCATAACAAAAAAAATACTCATCATAAAATTACAAAAAAATACACAACTTCTAGATATGACTCTTAACTATCATTTTACCAAAGAGATATGCAAAATACTAAATATAACTATGTCTTTTCTGCTACACACGAAAACAACTATGTTATGTTTTCTAAAAAATCAAGAACTATTTTTTGTGTGTGCAGGGTTTGAACCACCTAATCTTATCCATTTTGTAAAAACTCTAGTAGTTTAGAAAGTAGATTCAGAGTACTACAATTTATATGTTTGACGCATCTTGCCATTTTTAGTGGATGACCCTCAAATGTCTTGTCCAAATTCAGGTTTACCTGATTTTAGAAAAAAGTGTCCACTTATACCCCCTTTTTGTACACCATCTTGGTGCACTCACCCACCCCTATGGATATATTATAATTGTTCATATATTTTCAAATTCATTTATTTCATATCATACATTACTAAACTTATATAAAAATACTATTCAATTTGTTATAAATAAATATTATAAAATATAAATATCATATAATATATATGCTTAGGACTTTTTTACTTCTTGATTCATTCGAGTCATAGTATACATTACTAAATCTTACATAAAAATATTATTCAATTTACTAAAGAAAAAACATACCCAACATAATTGAGAAATTTGTTATATTCTAATATAAGTTTTATTTCTATTCATATTTCTAAATAATTAATTTTTTATTTTAATAATAATATATTAAATAAATATTTTATTTTATTTTTACTTTGCTTTGATCCAAAATTTCTTACTTTGTATTTTGATCATTTATAATTAGGGGATATGATATAAAGAGTGAGAGATGGAGAGAATAAGTGTGTGTGTGTGAGAGAGAGAGAGTGAGTGTGTGTGTGTGTGTGAGAGAGAGAGAGAGAGAGGGGGGGGGGGGGGGGGGGGAGAGATTTGGGGAAAGGATAGAAAGAGTGTGTGTGGGAGAGAAGGGGATAGGAGAAAGAGGGAGGGGGGATACGAGAGAGAGAGAGAGAGAGAGAGAGAGAGAGAGAGAGAGAGAGAGAGATTAGTGGATATGATATAAATAGTGAAAGAGAAGACAGAGAGAGAGATTAGTGGATATGATATAAAGAGTGTGAGAGAGAAGGGGATAGGAGAGAGATAGATGGGGATAGGATAAAGAGCGAAAATGAGAGAGAGGGAGAGAAAGAGAGGATGTGATGGAGACAAGGATTGGGGGATATGATAGACACTTGTTTAGTATAATACATAACCCGATCTCTCTCTCTCTCTCTCTCTCTCTCTCTCAATTTAACCTTGTGAAATAGTAATACAAAACCTAATCAAGTTCTAAATGCATTTTTAATTTTCATAATTCGATCGGGTTATTTGAATCCAAAAAGCTCGATCCATTTATTTGAATCCAAAAAACCCAATTGGGTCATGGCTTGGTGATAGCCTAAGAAAACAACCCAAAGGCTTGGGAAACCATTTTCCCTCCATTTTTTTTCCTTTAGACATTTTTTCATTTTCTAAGATGAATTATCGTCTTTGTCTTTAGCAAGTACGCTAATGGGGAAGTGGGTATCTCTAAAATCACCATCATAATCTTACACGTCCTCTTAGCTAAATCTAGCCTTACAATTTTTTCTTTTTTTTGGACAACATTAACATTGTAAACTTTAATTACTTTTACCAATGCCTTGACATTCATCATAGACATATGTCTACCATTTTTTTAATAACTTTGACATAATTGACCAAATTCAAAATAAATTACATATTACTGTTCTACCCTTGATTATATACAAATTTTAAAAAAAAGTTTCCATTTTCAATTATTTTGATACAAGTTATGCTCAGCACACAAATAGGTATCAAAATTTCAGGATGTAGTCTATTCAATAATTCATAACAAAAAAAATACTCATCATAAAATTACGAAAAAATACACAACTTCTAGATATGACTCTTAACTATCATCTTACCAAAAAGATATGCAAAATACTAAATATAACTATGTCTTTTGTGCTACACACGAAAAAAACTATGTTATGTTTTCTAAAAAATCAAGAACTATTTTTTGTGTGCGCAGGGTTTGACCCACCTAATCTTATCCATTTTGTAAAAACTCTAGTAGTTTAGAAAGTAGATTCAGAGTACTACAATTTATATGTTTGACGCATCTTGCCATTTTTAGTAGATGACCCTCAAATGTCTTGTCCAAGTTTAGGTTTACCTGATTTTAGAAAAAAGTGTCCACTTATACCCCCTTTTTGTACACCATCTTGGTGCACTCACCCACCCCTATGGATATATTATAATTGTTCATATGGTTTGAAATGGTTCATAACTTTTGACACATTTCATGACAACATCTGTCCTTATGGGTTGTAAGACCCCTAGGGACATATATAATTATTCATATGGGTTGAAAGGGGTCATAGAATAACCTATGACCCTTTTCAGTAGATTTAATTATAGTATATGTCCCTAGGGGTCTTAGGACCCCTAGAGACCTATTTCATTTGTTCATATGGGCTGAAAAGGGTCATAGGATAACGTATAACCCTTCTCAACACATTTCATTATGATGTATGTCCTTAGGGGTCCTCGAACGCTTAGGGACCTATTTCATTTCTTCATATGGGTAGAAAGGGTCATAGGGGCTTTTGACACATTTAATGGCAACATATGTCCCTAGGGGTCCTAAGACCCCTAGGGACATATTATTATTGTTCATATGGGCTGAAAGGGGTCATATGATAACCTATGACCTATTTCAACATATTTCATTTCAACATGTCCCTAGAGGGTCATAGGAGCCCTAGAGATCTATTATAATTGTTCATATGGATAGAAAGGGGACATATGATAACCTACGACCCCTTTCAACACATTCTATGAGAACATATGTCCCTAGGGGTCTTAAGACCCCTGGGGACATATTATAATATTTTATATGGGTTGAAAGGTCCTATGACCCATTTCAACACATTTCATGGAAAACATATGTCCGTAGGGCTCCTAAGACCCTTAGGGACATTATAATTGTTCATATGGGTCGAAAGGGATTATAAAATAACCTCTTACCCCTTTCAACATATTTCATGACAACATATGTTTGTAGAGGTTGTAAGACCCCTAAGAACCTATTTCATTTATTCATATGGATTGATAGTGGTCATAGGATAACCTATGAGCCCTTTTGACACATTTCATGACAAAATATGTCCTTAGGCTTTCTAAAACTCCTAAGGACCTCTTCATTTGTTCATATGCATCAGAAGAGGTCATAGGACAACCTATGACCTAGTTTGATACATTTTTATTACACACATGTCCCTACGGGTCCTATGACCCCTAGGAACCTATTATAATTGTTTATATGGGTCAAAAGTGGTCATAAGCTAACCTATGATACCCTTCAACACATTTCTTGAAACCATATATCCCTATGGGTCTTACGACCCATATGGACATATTATAATTGATCATATGGGTGGAAATGGGTCGTAGGATAACTTATGACACCTTTCAACTCATTTCATGACAAAATATGGTCCTAGGTACCTATTTCATTTGTTCATGTGGGTTGAAAGATGTCCTAGGACCCCTAGGGACCTATTATAATTGTTTATGTGGGTCACAAGGGGTCATTAGATAACTTATGATCCCTTTTAACACATTTCATGACAACATATGTTCTTACGGGTCCTATAACCCCTGAGGACCTATTTTATTTGTTTATATGGGTCAAAAGGGGTCATAGGATAACCTATGACCCATTTCAACATATTTTATTAGAACATATGTCTCTAGGGGTCCTAGGACTCCTAGGGACCTATTATAATTGAACAAGTTGGGTAAAAGTGCAAACCTGTGTCACCTTTTTGTAAAGGAAAAGGCTAACAAAAGTATAACTATCCACCTTCAATGACACAAATTGGTATTATTATTTTGAATTTGGAAATGAAGTAAACTAATGAAATGTGTAGAAATGGATGAAGTTTAGGATTATAATTTTTAATAATTATTTGGAATAAGAATTGACATATTTTCCTAATTTTTATAGATAATTTTTTATGTGTTGAAAAATGCTGAAAATTAGGGGTCTAGTTCCCATCACGAAACTATATTGAAATAAACTTATTTTTCTTCAATCTCAAACTATGTTATAGATACCATATATATCTAGAACAATCAAAATTAAAAATTGGCTTTAGACCTATATTCTCTCTTTTATGAGGATTGAAATCTCAACTCACCTTAAGTTGATAGTTTTCATCTACCACCACATTTTTTCAAAACAAATCTATTCTAACTAGGAGAAAAATTATGCATTTTAGAAGAGGACTCTCTTTTCTAGAACATCATATAATTTTTAGATTTTTTTGATATGATCTAATAATTTTTTCTTTCTCAAAACTAGCATCTTTTCAAGTGTTAAAATACATGGTTGTAGAATTTTTTAATTACAATATACTATATCTAATTAAAACACTAAAAACTCTATATGTGAATATTCTTGACTTTGAGCACTATAAAATGATGTTTACATATTATTAAAAAAATATCATAAAAAATAGCTAGAGTTATTGAAATGCCACTTTTCTGAAATAATTTTATTTCTTTAGTAATTGGATACAAACTAGTCTAAAACATGCATTTAATAGACATTTCCAATTGGAAAAGTATGCAACCATATATAACTTAATTAGAATGAATTTATCTAGATCATATGTTTAAAAAAAATAGATTTTTAAATAGAAATACTCAAATTCAGTCATTCTGATAAGTTAGCCTAAAAGGTGGCACAACTTTGTACATTCATATGGGTCGAAAGGGGTCATAGGATAAACTATGACCCTTTTTCACATATTTTATTACAACATATGTCCTTAGGGGTCATAGGATCCCTAGGGACCTATTTCATTATCCTATGACCCTTTTGACACATTTCATGACAACATATGTCCCTAGGAGTCCTAAGACCCCTAGGGACATATTATAATTATTCATATGGGGTGATAGAGGTTATAACCTATGACCCCTTTTGACACATTTCATGAGAACATATGTTCCTAGATGTTCTAAGGCCCCTAGGGACATATCATAATTATTGATATGGGTTGGAAGGGGTCATAGCTTACTTTGACACATTTCATAAGAACATATGTCCCTATGTGTCCTAGGACCCCTAAGGACCTATTTCATTTATTCATATGGGTCAAAAGGTGTCATGGGATAATATATGACCCATTTTGACATATTTCATTACAACATGTAGGGGTTCTAGGACCCCTAGGGACATATTATAATTGTTCGTATGGGTCAAAAGGCCTCATAAGATAAGTTCCCATGACCCCTTTCGACACATTTTGTGATAACATATTTTTCTAAGGGTCATAAGACCCATAGGGACATATATTATAATTGTTCATATGGTTTGAAAGGGGTCATAGGATAACCAATGACTCCTTTTGACACATTTTATTACAACATATGGATCAAAAGGGGTCATAGAATAACCTATGATGCCTTTAAACACATTTCATGACAACATATGTCCCTAAGGGTACCTATTTCATTTGTTCATATGGGTTGAAAGGGGTCATAGTGAACATATTTCATGACAACATAAGTCCCTAGGGGTCCTTAGACCCCTATGGACATATTATAATTGTTCATACTGGTCAAAAGGGGTCATAGGTTAACTTATGACCCCTTTTGACACATATGTCCCTAGGGGTCCTAGTACCCCTAAGGACCTATTTCATTTGTTTATATGTGTCAAAAGCTGTCATAGGATAACCTATGATCCCTTTTAACAAGTTTCATGACAACATATGTCCCTAGCGGTCATATGGCCACTGATGACCTATTTTATTTGTTCATATAGGTCAAAAGGGGTCATGAGATAACCTATGACCCCTTTCAACACATTTCATTATAACATATGTCCTTAAGGGTCTTAGTACCCCTAGGGAAATGAGTCATTGGATAACCTTTGACCCATTTCAACACATATCATGACAACATATGTCCCTAAGGTTTGTAAGACTCCTAGAGACATATAGTTGTTCATATGGATCGAAAAAGGTCGTAGAAAATCTATGACCCCTTTTAACACATGTTATTACAACATATGTTCCTAGGGGTCATAGGATCCCTAGAGACCTATTTTATTTGTTCATACGGGTCGAAAGGGGCCATAGGATAACCTATGATCTATTTTGATAGATTTCATTACAATTTATGTCTCTAGTAGACATAGGACCACACATTAATATTTTTCATATGGGTTGAAAGGGGTCATAGTTTATCCTATGACATATTTTGACACATTTCATTACAACATATGTCCCTAGGGGTCGACAGACCCTTAGGGACCTATTATAACTATTCATATGGGTTGAAAGGGATCATAAGATAACCTAGATCCCTTTAACCATATTTTATGACAACATATGTCTCTAGGGGTCCTAAGACCCTTAGGGAGATATTATAATTGTTCATATGGGTCAAAAGGGGTCATATGATAACCTATGACCCCTTTTAACACATTTCATGACAATGTATGTCCCTAGGGGTCCTAAAACCCCTAGAGACATATTATAATTATTCATATAGTAAAAAGGGGTTATATGATAACCTATGAATGCTTTCAACACATTTCATGATAGGGTGAAAACATAGATCTATGTCACCCTTTCAGCTAACTTGACTGATTAGGGTGGAACCAATATAGCTAGATTAGTTTTGGCTGGAACGTATTCAGTTGGATCAACACGGCATTGATTAGGTACCATGTGACATGTACATGTGTAGGGGGCTTCAGGTCAAAACACTTTTGTTTGGAATCAATTCAGCTGAGCAGGGTCTAGCCAGAACCCTTGAAAATTATTAAAAATAGAACAATGAGCAATTTGCCTCTCATTTGCACCAAAAAAAATTCCAAAGATTATGGAGTGGGTAGCGGCTATAGGAGTATTTTGACTAGATTAGGTACATCAACATTTTGTTTCCAATATTTTAGTGCATTTTATGTTTTATATGATGGTTTCTTAGTTATAATTTAGTTTTATAATGATTTTTTTTTAATGTTTTACTGTTTTAACTTAGTACATGAAGTATTTTATTTAAAATTTGTGAAATATTAGATAAGTTAGAAAAATATATTTAATTTTAGTAAACTTTAGAGAATATTAGAAAAATTAGAAAAAATGGAATTTCTATTCTCATTTTTTAGAAAATATAGAAAATATAGAAAATAATTTTAAGAAAATATTAGAAAACTTTGAAAATTTTACTTTGTTTTTGTTAGAAAATATCAGAAAATGTTTGAGAAATGTTTAGAAAATACTACTTGAAATATTATAAAAACTAAGAAATGTAGAAAATACCAGAAAACTTTATTTAGCATAAGTAAAACTCTAACATTGAACCAAATGAATATGATAACTAAAACCTTGATAGTGAACCAAATCAGACTTTACCTCTTACGTTGGACATAATTAAACTCTAACTGAAACCATAATATTGAACCTAATATATTATAGCTAACCATAATTGTAACCATAACTTTGAACCTAATCAAACTCTAACTGTTACATTAAACCAAATTAGACTCTAACTGTTGGAAGGATTCAATGGGAAACAAGATACTGGTGGTGGTGGGGGGTGTGAATTAGGATCTTAAACTTTTACTTCCAAAACCAAATTAATGAACTCACACCTAATTCATCTCATATCTCAGATCTAACATTAACTGTAATGCTAAAATGTAAATGAATACATCACATCCATAAAAGATTCAACACATAACACAAATGATATGGTAACCTAGAAACACTTCAATATGAAGGTAAAACTAGGGTGGGGATGAAACCCACAAATCTTCACTGTTACAACAATAAAGTTACCTGTTAGGGTTATAATGTTTGATCATAATATATGATCTCCCCTATTAAAATCTTCAAGACTGTTAAGTCCTACCTTGTTAAAGGATTTTACACTTACAATTAAGTGAGGACTCTGTTGGGAGGTTTACATAGACCTATTAGGATCACTCGGTTAACAGATTTTCCATGACTCAATCCTGTTAAAAATTGATTCAGTACTTGATCCTTGATTTTCTCTACAAGTTGATTTTGGATCTCCTATGTAAAATCTCTTGATCTAATATCTTAGTCAGATATCTCCTTTAAGTCCTTCACTACTTGGATCACCCCTTTTTGATTTGATTCCATACTTAGCCTTTCTTGCTCTTTTCTATCATTTTTCACTTCCTTACTTGCACATTCACACTTTCATTCATTCACACATTCATCTCTCTCCATTCAAAAAATTCTCTTCTCATCACACACACACACACACACACACACACACACACACACACACACACACACACACACACACACACACACACACACACACACACACACACACACACACACACACACACACACACACACAAAGTTTGATTCTAGGGTTAGAATCCTCCCTAAATAGATGTTCTTTGAATGTTCTTGATCACAATCAACAATTTACAATTCATCTTCTTTTTCCATTTCTTTCTAATTTTCTAATTGGTTGATTTTCATTCCTTGGGATCATTACCTTCTATAATGACATGTAATATCCATCTTACTTGTCTCTACAAACATAGAATATCATAAAAAAGTTGGCCAAAATGATTTACATAGTTGTTTGAACAATTACAAACTCATATGACAAAAGTGCTTTGCTCGGCATCTAAATGTGCTGACACTCAATCATTGCTAACATTCATACTGACACTCAACTTCTAAATACATGTTCTTCTTAGTTTTCTTGGAAAAACTATCTTTTCAATTCACTCGGTCTCTACTATAATAGCTGAACTTACATATGCACTTGGTCTCAATTGGTATGCTCAATAATCACCGACTTTCTTGACATGTAATGCAAAATAAACAAGTCCTTATTTATGCTCGACCTTTAATAGATGACTCAGTTGCAGTGATGATCATTCAATCTTGCCTAGTAAATGACTACGTGTTTGGACACTAATAGGAAACATAGGCTTAGAGATCAACACTAACTCCTACATTGAACCTTAAAGCCTAACATTGTTCACCTAATGAAACTCTAATTGAAACCCTCAAACCCTTAACCTCTCTCTAACACCTAACCTTGTCTCTCTATCTCTCTCTAACTCCTAATTTCTTATCTCTAATCTCTAATCCCCTCTATCTAACCCCTAACCTCTCTCTAAATCTAACCAAGTCTCTCTAATCCCCAACCTCATCTCTCTCACTCTCATCCCTATCACTCTAAACCTTAACCATGCCTTTCTCTATAACTTGTAATCTCTCTCTCTCTCTCTCTCTCTCTCTCACACACACACACACACACACACACACACACACACACACACACACACACACACACACACACACACACACACACACACACACACACACACACACACACACACACACACACACACACAAACATAGACACAGACACAGACACAGACACAGACATAGACACAGAAAATGACACAGACACAGACACATAGACACAGTTATAACTTCATCTCTCTCTCAAGATAATTCCTAGTCTCGCTCTCTAACCCCTAGTTCATCGCTCTAATTTGTAACCCCATCTCTCTGTAATCCCTAGTTCCTCTCTCTCTAACTCTACCCCTGTCCCTTTAATCCCTAACCTAATCTCTCTAACCCCTAAGCCTCTCTCTAACTCTTAACTCCACCTCTTTAAACACTAACCCCCATCTTGCTCTCATAACCTTCTCTCTCTCTCTCTCTCTCTAACCACATAATCCCTAAATTCTCTCTCTCTCTCTCTCTCTCTCTCTCTCTCTCTCTCTCTCTCTCTGTGTGTGTGTGTGTGTGTGTGTGTGTGTGTGTGTGTGTGTGTTTGTCTGTCTGTCTGTCTGTCTCTCTAACCCCTAGTTCTTCTCTATAACTCCTAACCCCATATCCCTCTCTCTAACCCCTAGTTCCTCTCTCTAACTCTACCCCTGTCTCTCTAATCCCTAACCCCATCTCTCTAACCTCTAACCCTCTCTCTAACTGTTAACCCCATCTCTCTAAACCCTAACCCCCCTCTTTGTAACTCCTAACCTCATCTCCCTCTCTATAACCCCTATTTCCTCTCTCTAACTCCTAATCCTAGTCTCCCTCTCTCTAACTCCTAGTTCCTCTCTCTAATTCCTAACCATGTCTCTCTCTAACCCCTAGTTCATCTCTCTAACTCTTAACCCCACCTCTCTAAATCCTAAACCCCCCTCTTTCTCTTATGACCTTCTCTCTCTCTCTCTCTCTCTCTCTCTAACCCCTAGTTCCTTTCTCTAACTCTACCCCCATCTCTCTAATACCTAACCTCATCTCTCTAATCCCTAACCATCTCTCTTTCTCTCTCTCTCTCTCTCTAACTTTACCCCCTCTCTAATCCCTTAACCTCTCTCTAACTCCTAACCTAATCTCTCTAATCATGATTAGATTTTCAAGTATGACTGGGTTTGAATTTTTAAATTGTTATCTAAATTTGATTTTCACTTATTAATGAAATCAAAATGTAATTTAATTAGCTTTTCTTTATATGCTATAAAATATGACTCAAATTTGTACTTAAATTTCATGTACATACATTAAAAATATTCATTTAGTATGTTTTGATTAAATTAATTTTTAAAATAATGTACACACACACACACACACACACACACACACACACACACACACACACACACACACACACACACACACACACACACACACATGCATGTGTAGATTTCTATTATTAGATCTCTTATTTTGTTTGTATATATATTTTTTCATAGTGGCATTTGGTGGTAGTGATTGTAGAGAAGCTAGTGTACATGGCCATTCATGTATTAGATCATCACGTAGATCCACTAATACTACCTAAGATAGACATACACTTTTCGCTTAGACTCTTCAACACTTATAGAGTACACTTGATACCATTGATCATAGATTATAGGCTTCACCTACCCTACAACATAGGGATAAGGCAATTATGATTAGGGATGAGTTGATCAACATGATCAACACTATTTAGGGTTTTAACCCTTATGATAGTATGAGTTTGGACACCTTTTATAACGCTCTCTCTCATAGTGTCAATGGTGCTATGAGGTGGAGATAGATAGATGATCGAGTGTTAGTGGAGAATGTGAAGAGCATGTTCCCACATTATCGACTATTTAAAATGGTTAGAGGGTACCATGCTATGAGGTGTAATAACCCATCGGTGGCTCCCTTCATATATCCTCATTGGTTGGCTGCACATCACATGTGGCCCCAAAAGGATGAGTTCCCCTTGTATTTCTATAAATAATTATTTTCAGAATTTCATCTACATTGTGATGTTGATTATATAGATATCCCTAGCCATGCTGGGTAGGATAAGGGTAGGTTTTCAGATAAGTTTAGACACCCTAATGCTCTGGAACCTATTAATAAATGGGTATTGATTGGTCCAAACCTTTTGGTGATGCCAAAACATCTAGATTTAACTGCAACTAGAGATAGAGTGCCACATGATATACATAGATATGTGTATGAGAGGATCACCACTATTGCAACCTAGGTGCATGCGATGTCTACTAACTGATTACAAAGATACATGACATAGTCCTGATCATCATCTATAGGGGGCTAGGATGGTGCATCATCTTTAGCTGGAGATATGTATCACAAGGTTGACATCCCATCTCCACTAGAGGTCTTCGTAGAGTCTTCAGTAGACCGTTTGAGGGAAATGAGCATATGTTTGTCTACTAATATTCTTGCAGCCTATAGAGCTATTCATTTATTGACTAGACAACCTCTTAGTGCAATGCCATCATATGTGACTAGTATCATCAGTGGTAGATCAGAGGCACAAGGTGGTTAGGGACAGAAGGACATACCTGTAGTGGCTATAACTCCATCACAGACCATAGTTAAGGAGGATGCGACATCTTACCCACCATGATGATCATTGTTCACATACATGCTCACAGATCACATGCTCGACATCCCAGGTATTATCTTTGGTGATGATGACTTAAGTGACATAGGTACACATATATTTGTGATGATGATGCCATATGGGGACCTACATACACATGCCCATCCTGTGCAACATGAGACACATGTAAAACTTTACAAACATGTCTGTTTAATGGTAAAATGATCTTATAAATAATATTTAATTTAGTAAATTATAAATTTTAATGTATGTGGCATATTTTTTCTTCTATTGCATACAGGCTGTATCTATAGCTCAGGATGTAGAGAGGTATGTCTACCCCAATCATCTCGAGTCACATGTAATTTTGTGTGTGTGTAAGCTAGTATTTAGAAAGAATGAAGTAAACTTCATTTATTTTCTATATATACATGCACATGATATATTTTTTCTTATATTGCACACAAGGTTCGAGATCTTGTGGTGATGGATCACATCGTGGATTGCAACAGGATCATATTTTATAGTTATGCATGTCACATACATGACTTTGGAACATATCTTTTGGATGTTTTATATTCATTTACCATGAGATCATTTAGATTTATACTACTTGTTCTTGATATCTCATATAGAGACAATTGTTATGGGACATTTTTCATTTATAGTGCTCATATTTGACATGTTTGATATTTGCATGAGTTATTTGACCATAATTTACATTTATAATTAACATATTTGATATTAATTTGTTATGTATGTGTTAGATTATATATTTACATTTAAATTACATATGTTTTACAAATTTATATATAATATGTTATACATATAAATTTACATGTCTTAGAAATTTATATATGTGCAATAATATTTTAGAAATCTATAGATAATTGTTAATGTCTAATAAATTTACATGTTCTAGAAATTTATGAAAATATGTTTTAGATAAATTTATAAGTGTGTTGGAAATTTGTATAGAAAACATTTTAGATAAATTTACATGTGCGTTGGAAATTTGTATAGAAAATGTTTTAGATAAATTTACATTAGTGTTGGAAACTTGTATAGAAAATGTTTTAGATAAATTTATATGTGCTAAATTTACAATAAAGTAAAGTCTTGAATTTACACACACATAGACACACACACACACACACAAACAAATTTGAAATACATATATAAACACATACATATATATAAATCAATAACACACACATATATATAAATTTGAAATATTCATATGCACCTACATATAACTAGTCCAACTAAAGAAATGAAATATGTATGCATGTATACCTATGTAGACATAAGAAATACTAAGAATACATATTGGAAAAAATAAATATAAACACACCTATATATTTAATAAGTAATGAGATCAACATGGATAATGTTTAAATGCATGTAAATGTGTATAGGTAAGTTGTATATGTGTAGATCAAAGTACTATAGATATATAAGAAAAATATTAAAGCTCTTGATACATATGGTTTGGATCCTCTCTATCTTTAATTATCTCCAATAACTTTTCATGCTCCTCAATATCTAACCTCCACTTTGGTTTGCTACGTCCTTTTTTGGGTACTCTATCAAACTAAATCTTTGTGGCTATAACCAAGTGGCTGTAATGTTATTTTTTTTGGCCAGACATATATTCAACAAATTGAACACCATTATGGTCAATTTTCATTTGCCGATAATAAGTGCCTACAAAATAAGATTGACTTCACTAACTATTCTTCATAATATATAAAAGAAATAAATATTTACAATTAATCTCTCTCCCTTTCTCTTTCTAATTACTCATATACATCTCATAAGGAGATTATCTATACCTTCAATAACAACTAAACTAGTTGAATATGACTAGTTATCATCATATGTAGTTGGTTCAATCAATTTTAATTTCTCTGTGCATCTTAGTACATAATAATCTACACCTTCCACATTTTTAGGATCCACATACAAAACAAAGATGTCACCTAAAGATGTAAAAAATAAATGGACTTTAAATAAATAAATATGAAGACAATTAAATATAAAAATGAAACATGTTTGTAAAAACACACCTAGAACAACTAATTAGAAACTCGCTCATAATCAGCTGAATACATAGGATTATAAATGTCTATGTCATTGCCATCTTCTTCATAAGGAGGACTTATGATTATCTCTTTCCACTTCCATTCTGAGACATACCCACTTGCAATATTCTCGCATTGACTCATTGCATTGTGATTAATGTAGGCATCACAAAAACATGATTTTTCTCTTGAGTTACTGAAGGTTTGTGTTGTACTATAGCCATCAATTGATGCAATCTTCTAATTCCACTAATTGGTTGGCAATTGTAAGGATTCAACTGACCAATATTTGTACCACATTAAATTTGAAAATTTCTATGCCAACAATCTTACTGTTAATTCAAAATAAAAAAGAAATTAGATCAAAGAAAAATATCAAGTTTACCTTTCACTTCTCAAAAAAATGTTTATTATATGTTGTGTCTCGAAGAGAAAAATGAGATTTGCAACATTAAACAACTTGATTTTCTTTGTCTATCTTTACACTTGTATAGGAAAGAAAATTGTATGAATTTTAACAAAATATAAAATAATTATAGAAGTTACTCATATACATCAAATTTGATTACTATATATCAATATAATACTTGAAAGTTCATTTCTGTGAAGTGCACACTTTACACATGCTCCTTCTCCATCATGCTTTCCTTTTCCATGACCACTTTTGAGGAAGTTCCAAATAAACTTAACATTTCATGTAGCATGTGTTGCAGGCCAATTCAATTCTTTGTAGACTTAAATTACACTGTAAAAAAGTAATTAAAAAAATTTATGACAAATCAAATTTATGTACATAATTGTTCATTTAATTAAATATGTACATGAAATTAAAATTTTTAACTTTCAAATACACATACCTGCACAACCATCAGACTCAATCCATTGTTCTCAAGCATTTATCCCATGATTTTCAAGATCATCAAAGAACATTCCAAAAAAATGAGCTACATAGCTCCTATCATGAACCCTATCATCACTGATACAAAAATAAACCTCCTTGATGATAATGCATTCACTTGGATCAATACTTTCTATCGCATCCACATCAAATTGGGCATGTCTATAGGTAACTTGTACACAAATTACAACTTGATTTGAGTGATAATATTTAGCTTGAATTTTAGATTGAGGGGAGAAAATATAATTTTCAAAAAAATATACAATTGATAGAATACATCCTAGTGGGGAACACTTTTTTGAATCTTGAAATTGTTTAGTTTCCCATCTTGCACCATTACAATGTTGGATATGTGGATAAATCATAGTCTTGAATTTGTCCATAAACTCACCATATGGAATTTTTCTTTCCTTCAATATTTTTTTTGGAGTCATCTACATTCTTTGTTCGATATATCTCATACTCAAATCTATTCCACACAAGTGGTGTTGAAACATCAATATTGTCTATTTCAATAGGGAATTTCTACAACTCTCCATAATTTATACATGCATTGTACATTGAATTCATCTAATTCTTCAAAAATATCACAATACATAGACTTGACAAACTTTGTTTTGCTTCTAAGAATAATTACATCTGGCTGAAGTGTTGTCACAACTTTTCTATAAGATCGCAAATAAAGATGAAACTCAACATGATTTATACAACAACAAGTTTTAAATACCTTATTTATGTATACAAAATAAGGGTGCAACCTCTCAAACATACTCTAGCATATTTTCACATTTGAAAATCCTTTTTTTAATGCTTTAAACAATTCACTTTGTCTTATTTCTACAAAGTGTTTTGGATGTGCAATTTTCATACTGGTCTCTTCATCTTTCATTTATATATTGTCTCTTCTATTGGAAGAAACACATGAGTGGTTGGTCCAATATTCAACACCCTGTCTTATAAAATCTTCAAAAATTCTATCTTTGCAAGGAAGCCTCCAAATATTAACCTAGTTCTTTTCAACGTTCTCCTCTAGAAAATCTCTCCTTTTTATATATCTTTGAACATTTCTTCTAGATAGATTCAACAATTTATAAATTGCTCAAACTTTCTTTTTTCTGTGACAAATCTTATTTGGTAATCATAGTCATCCATGCTCTTTGTGCATCACTTAAATCAGCTACTCAACTTCTATTATCTATAGCATTTAATGCATTACTCAAATTTTAAATCATTGTTTCCTTCACATTATCTTCAGAGCTTTTCTTATTGTTCACACCAAACAACTCCAGAACAAAGACTCATTTCTCTTTTCCTCAATAATCTAACAAATAATTATGCTTTACCAATCAGAGATTTATTTTCAAAAAAATTATCCCATATATTTTTTAGATGTAGGTCGATTGTACTTTTAGGCATCATGTGTTTAGATGATTCAATTTCTCTAAAAAGAGATTCTTCATCCATCTCCACCAAAATTTCTAACCCTAAAATAAAATTTCTAGATTTCCTACTAATTTTTGGAACTTCAACATGATCTTTTTCAACTTCAATCAATGGATCTTCAATTGGTGGCTCTATATTATGTTTTGTCCATCCTTGCTTCTAGTCATCTCTTATTCAATCATATATTTTTGCTCTTTTTTTCTTTATTCCCTATTGCACAAAAACCTGAAGTAGAGAGCTTTGAATCACATGCATACAAAAGACTTCCAAATTCACTTACATAAAGAATAGTACATATCATAGACAATTTAGAAAAAGCTATCAAGTTTAGAAGCTTGTAATATTTGACTGCCTATAAAACTAGAAAATCTTAAGATGAAATAGTTGCATTAAAGTGTTGCTAAATTTAGATTAAGTGAATTGATTAAATATATTAATTAATTTAACTATTTAATATTTTTAATAATTATTTAAAACAATTAAATTCAATTCAATAAGTGAATTAAATCAAATCTAATAAGTGAATAAAATAAAATAAAATAAAATAAAATAATAAGTTTAAAGGAAATAAAAATTTAATTAATTGACTTCAATACTAAATTAAAAAAAAAAAAAACCTAATTTACAAAAAATTCTACAATATAATTGGTTTAAATAAATAAAATTTAAAAAAACTTAATTTTCTAAATATTACAAAGGATTTGCATTATAAAAAAATACAAATTAAAAAATTAAAAACCTTTCCAAAAAAATTAATAGACTTTAATTTAAATTCATTTAAAAATATTGTGAAATTAAAATTTTAAATGGTGGGCTGTACATGTGACCTTTTCTATTCGGTACCATTCTGATCGAAACTAATTCAACAGACTCAGTTCGGCTGGATCAGGTTCAACCGAATCAGTTTATGTGTCATCCTATCTAAGAGTTTCTCTAATGGTTTTGGAAATTTTGAAAAACTTTACACTTCACAAGCCAATTTTAACATCAAAATTAGGGTTTCAAAAAAAAAAATGAAAAATATTAGAGTCAAGATTATGTACATATTTTTTAAAAAAATGTGACTCTATATTGTTTACAATAATTGCAAAATATTGCAAGTAGGTATTTCAACATTGACGATGATTTGCATTTGGAAAAAAGATAAGAATTAGTAAATGATACCCATTTTTTATTATAAATGATCAATTATTCTAGAGGACAAAGTCCTCTTCTACAATATGTAACTTTTTAAAGGATTAACATGGATTTTCTAGGGAAAAGATGGTGGGAACAAAAAATAGTTAAATTTTGAAAAGTCAAACTTCAAATAGCTATAACAAGCAAATTTGTTTTTGATAGTTCTAGGTACACATGCCATAAAAAATGTACTTTAAAATTAGATGCAAAACATTTATTTGCATTTAATTTTTTGGTGTGAACTATAACCCCTGATTGGCTGATTTTTTTAGATAGTAAAAAAGGTCATTTAAAATTAAAACAAAGTACAAATTTTATTATTTATATTTTTAAAAAATAACAAACACAAAGCTCATCCATTTATATACATTTCATTAGTTTACACCCATTTAAAATTCAAAACAAAAATATCACTTTTACATCATTGAAGTTTAACACTTTTATTGTTGTTAGCCCTTTCCTTTTTAAAAGGGTGATACATGTTTGTAGTTTTACTCAACAACATGTCCTGAGGGGTCCTAGGACCCCTACAGACCTATTTCATTTGTTCATATGGGTTGAAAGAGGTCATAGGATAACCTATGACCCTCTTTGACACATTTCATGACAACATATGTTCCTAGAGGTCCTAAGATCCCTAAGTACCTTTTCATTTGTTCATATACATCAAGAGGGGTCATAGGATTACCTATGATCTCATTCGACACATTTCATTACAACAAATGTCCTTAGGGATCCTATGATCCCAATAGATCTATTATAATTGTTCAAATGGGTCAAAAGGGGCTTCGACACATTTCATGACAACATATGTCCCTAGGGTTCCTAAGATCCTAAAGGATATATTATAATTGTTCGTATGGGTCAAAATGGGTCATAGGATAACTTATGACCCCTTTCAACACATTTCATGACAACATATGTCCTTAGTGGTCTTTAGACCCCTAGGGACATATTATAATTGTTCATATGGGTTGAAAGGGGTCATAGATTTTGACACATTTCATGACACCATATGTCCCTAGGGTTCCTATGACCCCTAAGGACCTATTTCATTTGTTTATATGGTTTGAAAGGGGTCATACAATAACTTATGACCCCTTTTGACATAGTTCATGGCAACATATGTCCCCCCTTTTAACACAATTCATGACAACATATGTCCCTAGGGGTCCTAGGACCCCTAAGGACCTATTTCATTTGTTTATATGGGTCAAAAGGGGTCATAGGATAACCTAAGAACCATTTCAACACATTTCATTACAACATATGTCCCTAGGGGTACTAGGACCCCTAGGGAGATATTATAATTGTTCAGATAGGTCGAAAGGGGTCATAAGATAATCTATGATCCCTTTTGACAAATTTCTTTACAACATATGGCCCTAGGGGTCCTAAGACCCCTAAGGACCTATTTAATTTGTTCATATGGGTCGAAAGGGGTCATAGGATAACCAACGATCCATTTCGACACATTTCATGACAACATATGTCCTATTATAATTGTTCATATCTGTCTATGACAACTTTTGACACCATTCATGAGAACATATGTCCCTAGGGGTCCTAGGACCTTTAATGACCTATTTCATTTGTTCATATGGGTCAAAAGGGGTCATATTATAACCTATGACCGCTTTTGACATATTTCATTATAATATATGTCCCTAGGGACTGCAAGATCCCTAGGGACATATTGTAATTGTCTACATGAGTTGAAAGGGGTCATAGGATAACCTATGACCCCTTTCGATACATAAGAAATTACATGCAAATTATATTTACATTATATAATATTAAATTAAAATATATTTATTTAATAAAATATATAATATTATAAAAATTCCTAATACTATGTTAAAATATATATTATAGTAGATATATTTAATAACATATTTATAATTCTATATTTATATATATTTAATATTATATTGGTAATATTTATAATACTATAGATAATATAGAATACTATATAGTACTATGACCGTAATATACTATGTAATTATATTTAATACTATATATGATATAATAATAATAATATTTATTATATAGTATATAATAATAATATTTATTATATAGTATATAATAATAATATTTATTATATAGTATATAATAATAAATTTAAAATTAATAATATAAATATATGATTATATCTTAAACATAAAACATATTTAAAAATCCTTGTAAATCGTTTGGTTTAAAATGTAAAATGTAGTCCACAATATCTCAAATTTGAAATCTTGGTTTTTTCCACCCATTTTTGGATACTCAAAACTAGATTGGATACCCCATCTAGCTTTGGGTACTCGATTAGGCTTGGTATTTACCAAGCTTGTTTGGTCAATTCAAAAAATGTGTTTGAGCCATGATTATTTGACATCTAGACTTTAACTGATCATCTAACGACTCTTTTTTCATCCAAATTAAATGAAACGAAAAACTTTTCTTGAGAACAGTTTGAAGACTCCATCAATATAATTGCTATCAAATTATGCATCTGATAAGTATTTACTAGTTAATTTCTAATGAAGATGCCTACAAAGTGCTAATTGATAGATTGACTAAAAAGCAACTATAACTTTCAAACGGTATAACATTTTTTAAATCCAAAAGTTGCATCACATTCCATGGTTCACCTACTATAAGAAAAAAAAGAAAAAAATAATTTTGTAAAGTTTTCAATTAGTTAAGGTGGTCAAACATGTGAGTTTTTGTATTATGAAAATGTTATAGTAGAAAATTCATAATTAATTGTTTATTTTAAAATAAAAAACCCAACAATATGCTTCAAATCTAGGCATGAGTTTACTTCCTATATCTAGAATTATATTAAAAAATATTATCATTTGATTTTGATTATGGTGGTCTGACATATGGTGCACTTGTGTGCAACTTTCAAACCATTCATCATGGAATCATTTAGTCAGTTCTATTAGCTCTGGATGGTCAGGTGAACCCCAGTAACATCATTGTTTTGACCATAGAGAGCTTGAAATGTTCATGAGCACCTTGAACTAGAGTGTCCCCAAGGCTGCCTAAGCACATTTGGGCTGCAATCTTCTGATGCTTGTAACTTAGAACTTGTGAGGCCTATCAACAAGTTATCAGATGCTAGAGGACTATGATTTCAATGCCCACAATAACCTCTCTCAATTATGGGAGATTCAATTTTGTTTGGTATTGGCACAATAATCATAGTCGATGCCAAACCTTATAGATTTCCTTAGTGAATTGGTGCACCATTGCATAACTTTGGAACCATTTGTTGTGGTTTCACAACTCATGCCCCATTTCATTACTCAAAATGGGGACCCCCTAGTTTTTAGATTTCCTAGTGAGGCTTCTAGTCTGGAGCCCCGATCATTTTGGACCCTCCCTTGGGTCTAGGTCAAACTTGGCCTTCAATTAGGCATATTAAGGTAGGAGCAAGAAGCTAAAAATCTAAAATAGAGGGGTAAATGTTCATCTCTAAATTAGGTGCCCACATGCACACCCTCTAGAGGTGTGCACTTGTGCACCACCAAAGGTGTGCACGTACACACCTCATTTGGGTGCACATCTCTGTCATGATCTATAAATAGTTCTCAACCCCTCTCTTACCTTCACCTCTCTCTTGCTTACTCCCGAGTGCCACACCTCCACACATTCACCCTCTACGCTACTCTACTCTTGTCCTCTCTTGCACTTAAGACTAAGGTAGAAATCTTAGGAGGTGTGCATGTTTGCACCTTTACACATCCTAAAAAGACATAAAAAACATGAAAAAACCTAAAAAGGACTATGTGACTTCCTAAGAGGTGTGCACATGCACACTCCAAGGAGCTGTGCATGTGCACACCTCTAATCGAAACTTGAAAAGGGGCATCTTCCCTCCTATTTTCACAATAGCATGTCGTGCATGTGCACGTGTGCACCTTGCTAGGGTGCACATGTGTGCTAGCACACAAATACACACTAAGCCATATTAGAGGGCTAATTAAGCACACTAGCACACTTATAAGGGTGCACTAGGTTCACTAAAAGGCACAATAGGCTATTCTGGGGGGGGAATTGCATTTTGTCTATTTTGGCTTTTTTTTAACCCATTTTATCATTAGTTTGAGTCATGTAGAGTCTATTTCTGTGCCTTCTGATATCCATAAGACTAATTTTTTCTTCTTTTGTGTAGATAAAATGGAGTCATCATCATCTTCCATGGTTGAGAAAATGGCACCTAAACTTGTTGCTTTCAAATACCAAGGAGCGCCTAAGAAATCAAGATTCCAAGATGGACACATAGAGATTAGAGATACTGAACTAGACCACATTGACGAGAGGTCATCGATGATGTCTACTTTGATCTAGTTTGGATTGATGAATGCAACATTACATTCCACATTAGTTTATTCTTATGGACCAATAATGAAATTAGCAAAACATTATGTGATTGAAGAGAAGGTCATAAAGAGTATCACAAGAGAGATAGTCCTAGACCTTCAACCATGAAATATAAAGAAAGTGTTTCACCTTCCAAGGTGGACTGGTACATTCAAATATCATATGAAGGATTAGATATGTGGTACAAAGAGAATGAGAAAGAGGCAAAAGAACTAGTGCAAACCTCATTTTTAATTGACAGGACACCTCTAGGCCTAAGAGTAGGCAAGGTGGATATTGCCAGAGGATATATGAAAGATGACATCAAACACTGAATTGTTCTCCTTAGTAGAGTAATGGGCCTTCCTGTAGAAGGTCACCTTCAAACATGGATGGTTCATTTTATCGAAAGCATAAGGACCATAGAGATGCCCATTGATTGGGACCATTAAAAGTGATAACTTGGATAAAAAACTAGTCACAGTTAATATTTATCCTCATTTCTACATGACATCATCTATGGTGTACCTCCTAGCGACCAAAACTACCTTCTATCTATTGTTATATAGAAAGGGAAGCATGTAGGATGAAATTTATTGGCCTTATGTGGTTTATCCACAACTGGTAAAAAGAAGCTCCCACTTTAGAGTGTAGAATACAGAGTGGTCAATGATGGATTCATTTTTTCCATCATCCAATTAATTGAAGGAGATTATGTGAAAATAATGTTAGTAGAGACCACCACTAGAATCATTGAAGTAGGTGCCTACTACATTCAATTCAAGAAATTCATGTATCTTTGGGTAGCTGGTGCTCTTTTGTGCCCCAAAAATCTCCCAAGATATCCTTCAGATAGGCTGATACTCCTAGAGATAGCTCGCTAACTCACTTCTACTTATGATAGAGTCGAAAAACAACACAAGAAGACATGGGTCTGGCCAATCACAATTGTCATGTTCGAGGTAAAGAAAAAACAAGACATTGCTACCTTTGATTCGAAATGGGATCAACATCCCTTGGAAGAATACAACTATCCTTGCCCATACTTTGAAAACATTGGGATGGTTCAACATCTTGTGGGAAATTAGTTTGTCCATGAAGAAGCTTTGGAAGATCACTACATGATGTCTGCATAAGAGACTATTGTAGGATGAGTTTATATCTAGTAGAGAATATTCTAAAAATGAAGATTCCTCTGAAGGCTGTAGAAAATGATGCCCCAAAAGTTGTGGATCCTTTTTGGGTAAAAGCACAAACCCATGTCACCCTTTTGTAAAGGAAAGGGCTAACAAAAGTATAACTGTTCCCCTTCAATGCCATAAAACTAGTATTATTATTTAGAATTTGGAAATGAAGTAAAATAATGAAATGTGTAGAAATGGCTAAAGTTTAGGATTTTAATTTTTAATAATTATTTGGAATAATAAATTTGATATATTTTCCTAATTTTTATCGATAATTTTTTAGTTGCAAAAAAATGTTGAAAATTAGGGGATTAGTTCCCACCACAAAACTATATGGAAATAATCTTATTTGCATTTGAACTCCAATTATGTTATAGATAATATATAGCTAGAATAGTAAAAGCAAATTGACTTTAGACCTATATTTTTTCTTTTACAATGATTCAAATTACAACTCACCTGAAATCAATAGTTTTCATCTCCCACCACATTCTCTAAAACAAATCTATTCTAACTAGAAGAAAAATTATATATTCTTGAAGAGGAGTCTCTCCTCTAGAACATCATATCATTACATTTTTTTTGATATAATTTAAATTTTTTTTCTTTCTCAAAATTGACATCTTTTCAAGTGTTAAAATATGTGTTTGTAGAATTTTTTAATTACAATATACTATATCTAATTAAAATACTATAAACTCTATATGACAATATTCTTGACTTTGAGCACTATAAAATGGTGTTTGTATGTTACTAAAAAAATCATAAAAATAGTAAGAGTTATTGAAACATCACTTTTGTGAAATAATTTTATTTCTTTAGTAATTGGATACAAACTAGTATAAAGCATGAATTTAATAGGCATTTCCAATTGGAAAAGTGTGAGACCATAAATAACTTAGCTAGAATAAATTTATCTAGATCAAATTTATCTAGATCATATGTTAACAAAAATGATTTTTTGGGTATAAATACTCAAATTTAGTTGTTCTAATAAGTCAACCTAAAAGGTGACACAATTTTGTACTTTTACCCTTTAATAATAGAAATAAAATCTATGACAAACCAATAATGAATGCTGAAATAGGGCAAGAGGAGAGTGATGACATAGATCTTTGGGGTAGACATGTGATCGAATTGACAAGGGAATGGATCAAGAAGCCATTTCAATAGATCTAATTCCTTAGGTCATACCTCTATAAGCCACAACTAGGCATCAGAAAGGTAAAGATGATAAGGTCACCATACCAACCTACCCCACTCAATCTCTAGTAAGGCCATAAATGGTGCATCAACATGAGTGATAGGTTGAGTACTTCAAGGAAGATAAGGGAAAGAAGAGGAAAAGGACAACCCCTAGTGCAAGGAAATAAGTGACTAAGGCCCAAACAACTCCAAATAAAGCTCAACAGGAGAAAGGGCAAGTTGAGCCTCAAGTTGAGGAAGAGTGACATCTAGAGAAAGCACAACTAGAGAAAAAATAAGAGGAACAAATAGTGGAATGAAGGGTCCCATTTCCAAGAACTTTAAAGGAAGAACCCTCCCCCTTAGCTCTAAAGAAAGAAAGGATAGAAACAACTATGGTGGATTCTTGGAGGAGGATATTGAAAAAGAAGAATACTCCCTCCCCACAGGTTCTAGAGACCATCCCTAAAGTTGAGGATGAGGAAGAAGGGGAAAAAATAGAGTTTATCCCCTTCATCTAGAGAACCCACTCGGATAAAGCCATAGAGGAAGAGAGGAGAAGAAGCTCTACACAAACACTTCCATCCACTCCAAGAGATCCTATCCAAGTATTAAGTTCAGAAGATGAACAAAAAAAGTAGATAGTAGAGATGGAGGGTGAAGGAATAGATGTCTTCGACCTCTCAAACTTTGATTTTATGCTAGTGGGAACTAAGATGGTGGGTGAAAAGACAAGAGGTACTCCCATGAGCAAGCCATTAGGAGAGGATTGGAATCAATTTCCTCCTCTTCCTCAAGTACCTCTAGGCATTCCATCGTCACCACCACATGATACAACCACCATTCTAGATAAAGGGTCAATAGCTCCACCTCCTCTAGTCATACAAGAAAAATAATAAAATCAAGAGATCCAGGAGAGAGAATACCAAAAGCTTCATTTCAGTGAAGTGTCTAAAGAGGGGAAGATAAAAGAAACTCAAAAAAATCCCCTAGGTAGAGAGGCTAGATCCTTAGCCTAACAAAGAATAGAAGCTCCTTTCAAAGAACCTCCTCGACATGAGAAGACTCCAGTGAGGAGTAATAAAGGAAAGGACCTTGCTTTAGGAAAAATATTTTCAGCTAAGTATATGTCACCTGTGGGGACCACACCATCATGGCTGAAGAGGGAGGTCATGTTTCAATATAAAAATAAGCTAGAGCTGACAATAGATGAAGGATTGAAGGAGTTGACTAAAGTGGTAAAGAAGCCTAAGCCACCTAAGGGTGATGCTACAAAAATTTCCTTCATCATGAAGAATCAAGATTAGGACCTTCTTGTTCATATCACCATTCCTCCTCCTCACACAAACACCAAAGAATTGAATCCAAAAGATTACTAAATCAAGGAGGTCATGTTGGGAAAGCCCATGGTGGACATGAAAAAAGTGTTGATTACCATAGGCTTGAAAGAGGCATTCCAACACATGGATCAGGATGAATCATAACTAATAACACTACATAAGAAGAACGAGCTACTTAGAGGCTACCTAAATCAAGTAGTGGGACCTATTGACCTGGAAAATCTAGAGGTCTCTCTTTGAGATTCACTAGGAAGAAAATAGGCAAGAACATAGTTGGACTCATTTTTGGAAGCATGTCAACAATGATGCGATAGCTTTGAGGAGAAGGGAGTGCAAATAAAATAGGGCAATTTGAACCTGTTGCACCATATCCACTCAAATGCTGACAAGTTGGTTTCTATAGTGAAAAAAGATTTTGGGTTGATGGATGAAGTACATACCTGGGCCAAGAACATACATGAACTCAGATCAATAAAGGGTCAGAGGTACCAAATGTTAATGGAGGTATACGTTGTAGAGGAACTTGATAAGCTTGATGACTGGATAGAAAAGATATCGACAGGTAATAAAGTAATGGAGAGATTACATGAGGAAATCCAATAGATAAAGGATAAAGCTCAAGAGCAATTTTTGGAAGTGGAAAGGTACTATAATGCTGCTAGCCTTGAGATTTTTAAGGATGAGTCTAAGACCAAGATTTTTGTAGTACAATCAGTAGTCCAACAATTTAGAGGAACATTTGAAGAAGCTTAGTTAGATGATGATGTAAGAAAAGCATTTAGAATAGAAGAAGTATTAATGGAATTGGACACCAAGCTTGAAGATTTCATGGAAATGAGCATAGAAGTCAGCAACTATCAACAGTTAGTAAAGAATAATTTTGAGGCTTTAGATCTACCAAAAGCTAGTCAAGTAGCAGAGATGATAGAGAAATTCAAGAATAAACATCGAAACATTATTTTGGTAGAAAGGGGAAGAAAATCTAGATGCTAGAAATTCAGTTTTGATACTTAGAAGATTTTTTGGTTTTTTGGAACTTGTCATCAAGGTGCGCAAGTGTGATTTTTATAGAAGTACACTGACAGTTTTGAAGAAAAAGCAGTGCATTGATAATTAACTGCCAATTCCTAATTTAGAGTATGCCATGCACTGAAAATGCATTTTGATAGTAGTTCAACTCCTAGAAATGCCTAAAGAAGGTTGAAATTCCATTTTTAGAGCTTTCAGAGACTTCCAAATCATCTTACAGATTCCCTCTTCTTATAATATTTTTCTTTCATTCTTTTGTGTCATGTAAAGGCTCATGCACCCATTAATGGATATAAACAAGGGTGGAGACCTACTTAGCACTATTTAGAGAGTCGATTTGTATATAATTAGATTTTTTAAATTAGTTTTTGGCATAATTAAGTTTTCATTTAAAGAGCTTTCACTCCCAACACAAATGGAGGAGATGATCTCTTATAAATATATGGATGTAATATGTACTCTAGGCTATTGTTTTGATGCAATAATATATGCTATTGGTGCTCTCATTCTGAGTGTAGTAAATCTTATCACAGTGTGTTATTTTTGTGAATACATGTTCATGAATAATAATGGAGCCAATGGTTTTATTATGTTGTTATGATCATGCAACCTTTTAGTTCTTGTGTTTGCCTTGTGTTAACAAATTCCACTATTGTGATGAATTGGAGAAATGATCATCCTTGCGATTTGATGAAACATGAAACATATTTTGGTTATTATTGAAGTTCCCATTGACGATTGAATCAATGGAGTTGAGGAAGTGTTGCTCCTATTTTCATTGGTTTCCTACCTGATCCTTTTGATAATTTAATTTGAAGATGTGTTGTTACTTTGGCTTATGTCTGTTAGGAATTTCCCTTTTAGTTATTTGCTTTAATCTCTCCTTACTCTATCTTTGCGTCTACTTTTCAAAGACTTTATTAAAATAGGAATTCATATAGTTGCATCAATAAGTTGCATTCATCATAAAACATAAAATACAAAAATATATCTATTTTGTGGTCATATTTCAAATAGCAGTTGGTTCTATAAGATTGGTTTGAACTAGCAAAGGCCTCCTCATAAACATACACATTTATCCTAAATTGAGTTACCCAGTCAGTTGAAAAACCCACTTGAAACCTTGGAGTTGGTCCTCAATCAACTTTCCAAGAGAGGGATTTGAAAGGATCCCCGCCATTCAACATCATGCAAAATGACAGATCAACACCATTCATCACTAAAATGTTTGCGAAAACCACACATAAAAGTGCCCACAATGTGTATTAAAGACATTTGAGAAATGATCTTCAAGGGTCATAACTCAAAGCCCTTGTTTTTTTTTCATTATCTTTGTGGTTAGTTGGATGTTAAAAAATTTCAAGGGCTTATCTTCTCTTTTGGCTATTTTTTCTTGAGGGATTTTGGTTTTGGGGTTTCTTAAATCTAAGGTTGCATAGGGATGAGGGTACTTGGGGTACTTAGGGTACGGGTACAGGTATGACTATTCTTTATAATAGGGGATGGGGGTACTTGGGTATGCCAAACTTTAATTTTAATTATACTTTTATATTATTAGAAAATTTGAAATTAAGAGTCATGATAATTGTTTTTCAAAAAAAGAACAGTGATAAAGCTTGCAAATGTAATGTTTTGTTTTCAGTTTCATATTTGCTATATGTTTGTAATAATAATGTATGATAAATGTTTAGATGCATAACAAGAAAAGTGATAAAGTTTGCAAATGTAATGTATCATTTTCAGTTTCAAATAATGATAATAATAATAATAATAATAATAATAATAATAAATGATAAATGTTTACATGCATGATAGAGAAGAAAAACTTTAAACATGAACAAGAATATCATAAATCATATGACATTGACATATTGCAAATGGTAAACTTCTAACTTGAAAAGTGATAAAGTTTATTGCTAATCAATATTGTATCAATGTTTCAAACTAATTAGGTATTGAATTAAGCTTAATAAAGAAAAAGCTAATACGCAAACAAAAAACAAAAAAAAAAAAAAAAAAATCTTAATCAAAGTCCTTAGCTATGATGCTCTCCATTGAGTACATGGTACTTGGGATATGTGTACTTGGTACTTGGGTACATGGGTATGAGTACCCATGCAACCTTGCCATTAAATCTTTGGAGGAGTTCAATTCTTTTCTATTGGTGTGATATTGATTTCATAAACCATGAACAAGATTCTAAGGAACACAACAACAATGAATTATAAGATTTCATAAACCATATACAAGATTCCAACGAACAAGAATTCAATTAACAAAATTCTAATGAACATTATTAAAATAAATAAGATTCTATACACTATACAAATACACATGCACAAAAATTCACAATAATATAATATATCAAAATATATAATCATATATAAATTCTATGCAAATGTATCTCAAAATGTATACCTGTATACAAAATATGGTGCATGCCATCATAATATGTATATGAAATCAAAGTTTATACATAAATTATGACATATTCCATATGAAAGTGTTCCCTAAGGAGTCTCTAAAAAAACTACTATATCCTATTCTATGGGAGGATCATCAAAATGGAGCCTCTTTGATGCACTCTCTGAACTTGCTAGATCCTATATGAACAAAAAAAGACAAAATCCAAGTTAGAATAATTTATTAAATAATTTGCACATACAATTTTTTTTTTCAATTGCACATAATCAATAATGAAGGAAAATTCATTTACCTCTGTCTCCACCTTCCTCTGTCTCTTAGGAGTCCTCACATATGTCCTTGACAAAGTCCGCACCTTGCTAAGTTTGACTTAAATACATTTGTATGGTTTTCAGATTGATCTCATACTTAAACTATAATGTTATCAATGATAACATAATAAATTAATAACATAATCAAGAATTCAAATTATAATTTACCTCAGGTGATCTTTGATCAACAAATGTGTGTTGAGTGAGAAAAGATAAAAATCCTTTCCCAACCCCCTCCATCACTTCAAGTATTTCTACGATAGTTAAAAACATATTTTTTGCAATGATGACAATCATTTCTTTATAGTCGAAGAATGTTGAGATAATTAATAAATAAATTAAAAATATACATACTATAGGGTTATCGCTGCAAATGGAAATGCTTGAGGGTCTGCAATGGTGAATCTGGGTACATGCATCATCATAAGCCACCCCCTATAAAATAAAAAATATAGCAACATTTGCTCTCTCTATATATGCATTAAATGACTTTAAAACATATAATTACCTTCCCCTTGTCAATGGTTGGTGGCGCAACCCCCTCTCACTATCTCCACTAGTAGGTTAAACATGTAAGAGAAAAAGAGGATGAAAAATCATGTAAAATAAAATATCAAATAGGAAATTAATGAGTAATCAAATAATATATAATGTAGAGGTCTCAAGGCCAAATGAAATGGTCAAAAGTGTGACACCATCCAAATCTCTCATCTCCTCCTCTATCATTAGCTGAACATAAATGAATCACATAATGTGCATAAGTATGAAGTTATAAAAACATTTTAAATATAAATGTTGATTTAAAATCAACAATTCTATGATGAATCAAATTTATAGACTTTCCATAATAGAAGGAGCCCATGTCTCTGCCCATCCCTCCTCATCTCCTGTAAGAGCTATGCCTGTCTCTATAGCCATGTCTATTCTATCATCATCCCCAACCTCAAAATAAAAATCATAATCAATAATGAGACCCAAACAAAGATTCTTACACATAACACAAGTATGCAACACATAAACTTGTGAGGAAGTGCCAGATGTACTAGCCCCAACATCATCAACATGAAGAGGCAACAATGACCTAGTTTGGGTGACTAGTAGACTGGTCAAATGATGAATGGGTCTAATATATGTTGCACTAGCCTCAGTGATGAAATAAGTATGTTGGACTGGAGGAGGAGTAGGGATATGGGGGGGGGGGGGGGGGGGGTGGGGTGAAATGTAGTGACTTTCCTCCACTTTGCCCTAGGTCTATCCTATGAAGCTCCATCTCCTCCACCATATTTGAACTCATGCTCTAATAATTAACTTTGTACCTTTGAAAAAATCAACACATAATTTTTTCAAGAAATATATGGGCACCTCCAAATTGTTGTGTGGTGGTTTTTTAAAAACCATCTACCAACGATCCCAAAAATTAGTTCTAATGGCCTCATTAGTGCACCATTTGATTTTTTTTTTTTTGGCTCTCTAGGGTCAACTACTATACCAATTTTTGTGTCAGAAAATAGGTCAGTTAATTCCTTTTTACTAATATTAAGGGCTGCAACCCCATCATAATTAAAACCATCATCAAATTGATGGCGCATCTCATTATAGCAATGAAGAGCTACATCATGTTGCTTGGTAAGGGTCTCAATATTAGCCACAATAGTATTAAAGGTGGTTAGCATGGGAGATAAACTAGGGATAGTGTTTTATGTTTTTTTTACAAACCTCTATTGATTTATATTTTCTTCAATTATGTCTTGAATTTAGGGAGGGTTTTGAGGGGATAGTGGTGGTTCTAGATTTTTTTGAGGATCATTGTTCGGCAGGGGATTGTTTGGAGGTTGGTTGGGCTCCACCATGCCTATTTATAATGCAAATGAACATATAATTAAAATTTGAATAAATAATTTATAAATCAAACTAAAAAAAATTCTATTTTCATTATAAAAACCTAAATTAAAAAAAATACTAAATCAATTAAAAAATAATAAAAAATGAACTTACTATTAGTTGGATGCAATTTGGGGTGAGAATTTGGGAAGGCGTTATTGTATACCCAATTTTTTTTCTTATATTCAATGCAAAGGCTATGAATATTAGAAACAAATGAGCAAAAAATTTCTCAAGTTTTTTTAAAAAATAAATTAATGTTAGTTTTTGGTGATTGATCAAGAAAGTACTATACATCATAATTCTTTGGGGTTCAGGGCATTAGCCCAAATTTCTTTTGGGCCCTACTTTATCACTAATATTTTATCAATAATTTTGGGCTGACATATTGTAATTAACTATAGCCCTAAAGTGGCAAAAATGCTTGTATAAAAGGGCTTAGGGTTGAGGATTTTTTCCATAAGGTGTGATGCAAAAATTTCTTCTTGCGACGGTATTGAGCTATAAGGGATTACAGATTGTAATTAGGTTGTAATCACTGGATCATAATAATATTGGACTTTCTCTTTGGTGGATGTAGCGAAGGGTTTGGGTGAACCACATTAAATCTTGATGTTTTGTATTATCTTCTGTGTGATTTATTATTTTATGATATTGTTTATATTTGCATGTAATTGTTATTTCTATTTGAGGTTAATCCTAACAAGTAGTATTAGAGCCTAGTTATTTTCTAGTTATCCTTTATAAGAAAGTCTCAAGGTTGAGTGAGAGTGATGAAAAACGAGGGTAAGTTGAGGGTTGGAAAGTTTAATGGGTAGAACTTTCAATTATGGAAGATGCAAATGGAAGGCTATATTTATCAGAAGGATTTATGGAAGCCATTGAAAGGAAAAACCAAGAATTAGGGAACTATGAAAAATGAGGACTAGGATCTTTTAGATAGAAAGGCACTTGGGAGCATTCGATTATGCTTGGCACCATCAGTGACATTTAACATTATCAAAGCGAAGATGATGGAAGAGTTGATGAAAACCCTAGTGACACTATATGAAAAGCCCTCCACTTCAAATAAGGTATTTCTCATGAAGTATTTATTTAATATGAAAATGGAAGAAGGTGGATCTATTGTGGATCATTTAAATGAGTTTAATACTATTACTAGTTAGTTATCTTCTGTGGGTATTAATTTTGATGAATAAATTAGGGCTCTCTTGATTTTGTGTTCTTTTCCTCAAAGATGGAATGACTTGGTAATGATTGTGAGTGATTCTATCTCTAGATCTAATACCCTACAATATGATGATGTGATCGGTGTTATTTTGAGTTAGAAAACTCATAGGAAAACCTTAGGTGGATCTACATCAGTAGGTGATTTGAACACACAAAACAAAGGTAGAATGACTGATAGAGGAAATAATTCCAAAAATTGTGGGAAATCAAGAGGAAAGTCAAAGGGGAAGAGGTCTCAATCGAGAGGACTAAATGACTACTAGTACTATGGGAAACTAGGGCATAAGAAGAAATATTTCTAGACTCGAAATAAAAATGAAAGAGAAAAACCAGAAGGGGACAAGGAGGAAAATGTGGTAAGTAACAAATCCAAAGAGGATGCTTTGCTTCTATCTTTAAAAAGTATTGATGATTCATGGGTTTTAGATTCTGGTGCTTCATTTCATGCTACACCTCACAGAGGTGATTTCATTGATTATGTCCAAGGGGATTTTGGGCTTTGTTTATTTGGGGAATAATGAACCCTATTAGATTGTTAGAAAGGGAAAAGTTAAGATTAAGTTACAAAATGGAAATCATTGACTACTACAAAAGGTAAGACATGTTTCAAGGATAAGCAAGAATTTAATTTTAGTAGGTCAACTCGGTAATGAGGGTTGTGTAGTTTCTTTTAATGATAAAAATCAAAAGGTTTCAAAAGGTTTCCTTGTAGTACAAAAAGGTGTGAAAGTAGACATCTTATATCTTTGTACAGGTCATGCTATTCCTTCTACTTTGATTGTTTTAGAGAAAAATGAATGTTCAAGAATAGTTGCTATAGTTGAGCAGGGAGAACAAATAGTTGCTATAGATTTTGATAGAACACTCTAGCACAATAGAATTGGGCACATGAGTGAGAAAGGTATGAAATCAATTCATTCAAAGAAAGTTTTACCAGGTCTAAAATGTGTTAATATGGATTTTTGTGAAAGTTGTGTGTATGAAAAACCAAAGAGAGTGAGTTTGTTGAAGATTGGGAAGGAAAATAAAAGTGAGAGACTAGAGCTTGTGCATATAGATGTATGGGGATCAGCTCAGGATCTTCCCTTGGTGGCTCTCATTATTATGTTACATTTATTGATGATGCAACTAGAAAAGTATGGATTTATTTCTTTAGATAGAAATCTAATGTATTTCAAACTTTTAAGAAATGGAAATGCTTAGTTGAAAATGAGACTGGTGAGAAATTAAAATGTCTTTGATCTGAAAAATGGTGGTGAGTATTGTAGTCATGAATTTCAAGATTATTGCTCCACTAATGGTATTCATAGACAAAAAAATGTTCCAAGAACTCCATGAGAAACTGGAGTGGCTGAATGCATGAATAGGACAATAATGGAGTGTTCAAGGAGCATGAGGTTACACGCTAGGTTGCCCTTAAACATGTGAGTAGAGGCTATCAATACTACTGTATATTTTATTAATAGAGGTCCCTCTACTCTTTTGGGTTGTGGTATTCTAGAGGAAGCATGGACTGGTATGAAGTCAAGTTATTCTTTTCTCAAGACCATTGGTTGTGAGGCATTTGCTCAAATAGATTCAAAAAATAGAACCAAGCTAGAAGCTAAGTCAAAGAAATGTATAGTTTTTGGATATGGCATTGACGAATTTGGTTATAGGCTTTGAGATTTTGAAAATCGTAAACTTTAAGAAGCAAGGATTTCATATTCAATGAGAAAGTGTTGTACAAAGATTTGTTGCAGCAACCTAAGAAGAAAGAATATGATCATGTAGTGTTGGATGATACTCCAAAAGATAATGTTCTAGAAATTCCTCATGATGTGCAACAATTGCAACAAAAAATACCACACACACTAGTGAATGTTAGATGATCAACAAGGCTAAGTAGACCTCTAAAAAGACTTTCTCCCTCTTTGTATTCTATTTTACTTACTGATGTTGGTGAACCAGAATGTTACATGATGAAGTTGTGCAAGTGAATACTAATATTTAGTGGGAGTCTACAATGGCAGATGAAATGGACTCCTTGCTAGAAAATAAGACTTGGGATTTATGCAAGTTTTCTGTAGATAAATGGGCTTTATAGAATAAATGGGTTTACAGGTTGAAAGAAGAGTATGGAGGTAAGAAAAGATTTAAAGTAAGGTTAGTTGTAAAAGGATTTGCATAGAAAAAGGGCATTGATTTTGATGAAATATTCTCTCTTATTGTAAAAATGACTTATATCCATATTGTTTTAAGTATTGTGGTTACTAAAGATTTGCATTTGGAGCAGCTTGATGTTGAAACAACCTTCCTTCATGGTGATTTGGATGAAGAGATATAAATGTTACAACTAGAGGGATTTGAGGTCCAAGGTAAGGAGAACTTAGTGTGCAAATTGAAGAAATTTTTATATGGCTTTAAGTAAGCACCTTGATAATGGTATCTAAAATTTGACAGTTTTATGCACAAGCATGGCTATAATAGGTATCATTCAGATCATTGTGTTTATTTTAAGAAATCTACATTATTTTATGTTTATATGTTGATGATATGCTTATAGCTAGGTCTAACATGGATCACATTAAGGGATTGAAACGCTAGTTCACACATGCATTTTCTGTGAAAGAATTGGGGGTAGAAAAAACAATCCTTGGTATGAAGATTTGTAGAGATAGGATGAACTAAAAATTGACATTATCTCAGGCTGAATATATTGAAAAGGTTTTGCAACATTTCTCTATGGAGAATGCTAAAGCTATCAACACAGCTTTATTTGGTCATTTGAGGTTGACTAAGGAGATATGTCTAAAGAAACAAGGAGAGGAGGATAAGATGTCTAAGGTACCTTATGCTTTAGATGTAGGAAGCTTGATGTATGCTATGGTATATACAAGATTAGATGTTGCACATGCAGTGGGAGTCGTTAGCAGGTATATGACTCATCTAGGGCTTCAACATTGGAAATCAGTTAAATGGATTCTCAGATATTTGAGAGGAACATCTAGTAAGTATCTACATTTTGGGGGCTCTACCATTAATTTACAGGGATAAGTTGACCTAGATTTGGTAGGGGATATTGATAGTAGGTGGAGTACTATAGGTTATGTATTTACTATTGGTGGGGAAACTATGAGTTGGGTTTCTCAGTTGCAGAAGGTTAATGCATTATCCACTAGAAAGGAAGAGTATGTTGCTTCTAAAGAGGAAATAAAGGAGAATATATGGCGTTAGTTCTTCTTGGAAGAATTGAGACACCCTGAAAGTGATAATTATTTGTTTATAGATAGCTAGAGTGCCATTCATCTTGCAAAGAATTTTGCTCCATATTTAAAGAAAAAACACATATAGTTGCAGTACCATTTCATTCAATTAGTTTTGGTTGATAGATAGTTAAAGCTAGACAAGATACATATAGATGACAATCCTATAGATATGTTTACCAAGGTAGTAACAAGGGAGAAGCTAAATTCCTCTTCAACTTTGGTTAGTCTTCTATATTGAATGAAATAAAAGAACAATTGAGTCTAGGGTGGTTTGATCCCATGGGAGCCCCATGTGGTAGCGGTACTGCTATAGGATCAGTCTCCAAGTGGGAGATTGTTGTCTAGTATGGAGTCTGATCAGTCCCCAAACGGGAAATTATTAGTTTGTAGTGGCTGATTAGGAAAGTACTATACCCAAAAAAAATTTGGATCCTATTTTGTCAAGGCCTATTTTATTGCTAATATTTTATCAGTAATTTTGGGCCAACATATTGTAATTAACTGTAACCCTAAAGTGGTGAAAATACTTGTATAAAAGGGCTTAGGGTTGAGGATTTTTCCCATAAGGTATGATGTGAAAATTTCTTCTTGTAGTGGTATTGAGCTATAAGGGATTACGGATTGTAATCAAGTTGTAATCACTAGATCATAATAATATTGGACTTTCTGTTTGGTGGGCATAGCCTAGAGTTTGGGTGAACCATGTTAAATCTTGATGTCTTGTGTTCTCTTCTATGCCATTTATTATTTCTTGATATTGTTTATATTTTCATGTGATTGTTATTTTTGTCTAAGGTTAATCCTACCAAGTTATGCACAATTTTATATCGGATACTTGATATGCCTTGGTAGCCTTTTTTTTGATTTGGTATTAAGATTGGGGGAAAAAAGTCAAAGTAAATTACAAATCACTTTTGGATATTTCTAGATTGGTTTTTTTCCACATTGCCAATTTTTGGCCCACCATGACCCTGCACATACCTGTATTCTTATGTACATTTCCAATACTTTAGGAATAAAAATTTATAAAAAACCATTTGGGCTCTAGAAAAATAGAGCTTCATGGAAAGAAATTTTATCTTGAATCCCATCACTATCATTTGATATATTAAGGTCAACAATCATCTTGTTATCTATTTATTCTTATGAGGTTGGGATAGTAGGAGATGACCTACCTTCCACACCCATATCTCTTCATTTGAAGATTATTTATTAACTCTCTTCTTATCCTTATCCTTATTATTTTTCTTAACATATATGCAGTCTTGTGTGACCTCAAAGATCCCAAGTTAGGCATTAGTTTAGCTAGGTCATTGTAAGTAGAGGTTACTAGGTCACCTACATTATTATTCATACTCCTTCTAAGAGAATCCTCCATATTACAAGCATAAGGGGGAGGGTTTAAAAAATTCTCACGTCCCTTTGGGATACTCCTCTCCTCCAAGGATTTTTCCTATCGATGAATCCAAACTTTTGGAAGCTACAAACATTACTTGAATATCCATATTTCTTATATATCTAGATTTTTTATAGCATTCTCATTCTATAAATGTGTTTCCCAAGAACCATACTTAGATTTTATAGTAATAAACAATGGAATCACAATGTTAACCCTCACATTAATAGAGATTATCATTATGAGAAGTAGTAATCTCTACTAGGTGATTCTATCAATTCAAAAGAGAGACAAATAATATACTAATCCTCTAAACATCTCAAAGTTCTAAAAATCTAGAGGTAGGCTAAGAAGGTGAACCTATGTGGGAGAAAGATAACCTAGATCATTGTGGACATTGAATCCCAAATTCCCTTTTCAAAGGGATAATATATTTCTCTAGTTACTACCATATGTTCAAGGACCATTTATAAGAACACAGAGAAAATAATCCTTATTAAAAATTCTAAAAGGGAATAAGCTACTGGACATCACATTGATTTTCACACTACCTTTTAGATTTTAAAATAAAGATCCCATTTTCTGCATTGGTCAATAGAGGTTCAACAAAAGGAACTTACCCACCAAGGAGAGATCCATCTTTACCATAGTTTTCTTCACAATTTTATAGGAACATGAATCTTAGTACTACTAACCTTGCAAGTAGCTACATGGTCTTTCTTGGATTTGAAGTACAAAATTTTCGCTAGATTGACACATATATCTTGTTGAGAAAAGAAGGATTCTCCTATTGGAAAAAAAGTATCCCAAAATTATCTGATTGGTCAAGACATGCCTTAATATAAGCCCCTATTATTTTATGAGATAGATTACTAGAAATAGACACCAAAGATGGATTAGATGGGTTAGGATCTATATATTTTAGGAAAGAGGACACATAGACTGCTATTAGGTCCCCCTCCACCAACCCCATGGAGGGACAACAAAAGAAATAACAAGAAAAGAAAAAAGAGAAATCCTGGTATAGAGTAATGTGAATTGAAATTATTTTAGTTAAAATCTCTTTTAGGCCCTTAAAATATAGTATGTATCTTCAATTGGAACCCCACTTGATATTTAGATGATGAATTTTGGTGATTATAAATAACGCAAATAAGAAATTATTTTACTCCACCTTAATAGATATAAAACCATATTTATACGAGAGAAAGCTAAGAACAAGTTAATTCAAAAGTGTTTCCTAAAATTCTTTATAAATTAATTATAATGATTATTTAATAATTTAACTAAAACATTTAATATGAATAAGGTGAAAAACACATTCCTTGACCTACAACAAACATAGTATTTTTTGGTAATATATAGAAGAGATGTCTAACTTAGGGTCAGACAATTTATAAGAAAGAAGAATAAATATTTAGCCAATATGCTATTATAGGAAGGAACTCTACTAGATTTATTATGTTTCACTCTAAAAACTTGTATTTGCTAATGTAAAAGGTCATTTTTCTATGTTTTCACATTCTTTTTTTTGTCACTTACTTTTTTATCCCTCTTTATTAATATAAACCTCCCATTGAAATGAATTGAACACAAAAACATACACATCATCTGGTATGGAAACACAAGAAGCTCATTCATAGATTAAAATAATATGCATCTTATTAAATTAATTCATGTGTATAAATTAATTTAGTCTCACAAATTAACATTATGTAAATTGGAAAGTGAGATAACTACATAACTTTGAAACATGTCAATGTCAAATCACTAAGGATTTACTTTGTTATATAATATGATGACCGCTAATATCTAATTATAAATTGTTTTTCTAGTAAAATTAGGGAAGGTGTGTATCAATACAACATAATACGAACAAAATTTGTGAACCAAAAAAAGAAGAAATTTCCAGCTATATGAACTTGAAAACAAATGTGTTGGGTGCCACCTTTAAGCACTGCCTTGAACATCTCCTTAAATTCAAAATGTGAGAATATTACTATGGAAATAGAAATAAGAGTTATACAAACATGAAAGAAAAAATCTAATAACATCGAAAAAATTAAGGGAACATGTTCTATTTTTTCCCTTAAGTAACTTGAACAAGAGATAGCATGTAAATTTGATAAAAAAATTTCATTTCTATGATATATTTATTTTTATTTCCAATGGCCTATTTTTTTTTTTAAACAAAATACTAAGGTCTATATATTGATAGTTAAATAAATTAAAAAATCCTTATTGGCAATATTACTAGTTTTTGAAATAGATAGAAGTATCTAAGTAAAATACCTAAAGAGAGGAGGAAGAGATAGTTACTATTGAATAAATAAAACTAAGACTGTCACTAGAAGAGTAACAGAGGAAGAAAATATAGAGAGAGGAGTATAATTTGATATTTAAGCAACAATATTATATAATCCAAAAATATTCCAAGGAAGACACACACAAACCGAAAAAATTGTAGAAGTCCACATAGCTAACATTTTTCATGAAATGAAAAAAGGGAAATTTACTCATCCATGACATCCCTTGGCTGAGTAGCAGATACATTTTCTGGGGTCCTTGAGGATGATGCATGTCCAAATGCCCTAGAATAAGAATCATAAAAAAAATGAAAATAATGACAATGTTGACCTAGAGGAAGGGCATCCACAATATCATGACTATGTTCAATTAAAGAGAATAAGGCACATACTCATAGATTCTTTTTGATTGCATATACATCTTATATTTCTTAAATGAGAAATACTATAGAAATGTCCATGTATTCTATTAATATAATATAATATGAAATTTATGAATCTTGTTTAAATATAGCTTCTAGATACTCTAATCTTTCAATCCTAATACCTATTTGTGGAGTTTTATGTTATAGATTTCAAAGATACATTGAAATATTATTGTCACCATTTTATAGAAGTTATATCATTATCACATTGAGTATCTTTAGATGTGGTTTTTGCTAGATGAAATTAATCAATTGTGTGTCATTTTTGATGTTACACAAATACCATAATCATTATCAGTTAGTGTATGCTGAGCTCACTCAGGCAACAAGGATAGTTCTTAGTATCTATCGAGCGTTCCTGTGTTTGCCTAGTTTAGAAGGCAATGTCTATTGAGTTCACACGAGCATAGAAATGAAATTTGTAGAAAGAGAGTGTTAACTAAGCTCATTCAGTTGCCAAAGGAATTTTATAAGTTTGTAGTATTAATCGAGCTTCTATTGGTTAATGAAGGAAATAGCTTCAGAGTTAGTTTCTACTGAGTAGGGTCAGCTAGCAAAGAATTTTCCTATTTTGTTATCTATTGATTCCAATCGACTCAGGTGATGAATATTGATTATTGTAAGTTGTATTTGAGCCAACTTGACAAAGTGAAAGGTATAAGTATAAGGTCAAGTTGTGATTTCATTATGTGGAAGGAAGCGTGCAAGTGAGTGCAAAAGAATGTGTAAATTATGGTGATGTGATTGAATATCTATTGGTAAGCAAAAGAAATGATTTTGAAGGATAAGAAAAATATCCTTGTGGTGCAACAAAGCTTTATTTGATTAGAAAGGATCAAGTACAAGCTAGAGTAGAGATCTAAAACCAGCAATCAAGTCGCATTCAAATTAGGTCATCTCATTGTTACTCTCTAACCATTGTTGAAGTGACCTAAATCTCTTAATAGAGTTAGCTTAATAGCTATTTGCAAATCCTCTAACAAGGTGGCAATTCCATTGAATTGTTCTCAAGACCTCTGACCAGGTCACTCCTAATAGGGTGATTAAATCCTTTAACATGTTCACACCTAATAGTGTGTTTTGTAACCTTTAACAGGGTTGGCTCCTAAAAGGGCTCACTTTAGAAGAATGAAAATCAATAACTAATTGCTATTGGTAGTTTTTCCCAAATTGGGTTTCCACATTAAATCTTGGTGTCAAATGTGTTCATGCTATTTTATTTGTGTTTGCAACTCAGTTAAATTAGTTATAATCAATAGATAACATCTAATGGTTTATAAGTTAATCTTTTATCGAGCTAATCTAGTTACTACCAAGTTACAACATTCTGTGTGTTTACTGAGTTTCAATAGTATTCAATTATTTGTTGGCATTTTGTACTAACATCAAAAGGGATCTGGGATTTATTTTAGTAGTAACTGATTCACCCCTCCCATCTTAGTTACTCCTCTTATATTTCCAACAATTGGTATCAGAGCTTTTGGTGCTTGCAAAGAAGGTTTCGAGGACCTAAGATAAAGATCAGGATGTCTTACAAAAGAGAGATTCCCAAGCTGAACATAGACAACTTTGTAGCATGGCATAGACTGATGAGATTGTATCTAGTTACCATTAGTGATTTAGGTTGTAATTATCTTGATTTTGAATATAAGACTCCCACTAAAACATTATCAATCGAAGATATTACTAAAAAGAAGAATCATAATATCATGATGATTGATATTGCATCTACTCTCAGTTATGCTAAATTTGATGAGGTAAAAGATTGCAAAACTACTTTTGCAATGCAGAACAAACTAAAAGATATCTATGGAGAAGATGGTCCAATGTGAGAAGAGCCAAAGCAGAAAGCCTTAGAGGAAAATTTGATCAAATGAGAATGAGAGAAGTTGAAAACATTGAAAAATATGTGGAAGGAATCAAGGCTAGTGTTAGTGCAATCAAAGCATTTGGATGAGACATTAAGGAGGAAACTATTGTAAGTGAAGTGTTCATAAATATTCTTCCTATTTATGCAATTAGAGTGTTTGCTATTCAAGAAATGAGATGTGATCCAACTAATATGATAGGGTTGGATGTTGTAGTTGGAAGATTAACAAATTTTGAGTTAGACAATTATGATAACTATGTTCTTTCTTCAAAGAATATTGAATATGCATCTAAAGCTAAACTTTCACTCAAAGAAAAGGATAAAAAGTCAAAATCCAGTCAATTAGCAAGTGAAGAAGATGGATCATCAAAAAAAGGTCCAGACAATGATCTTGAAGTTGTTGAAGCCCTATTTGCAAGGACATATTCCAAAGGAAGAGGGAAGTACAAAGGTAAAGTTCCTCTTATCTACTTTTCTTATGAAGAAATTGGTCACATTGCTGCTAGGTGTCCAAACAAGGAAATGAAGGATGAATAGAAAAGAAACACGAATAAAGGCAAGAAGGACTCCAAGAACTACAAGAACTTCAAGAAAAAGGTAAGAAATCTTGCTTCATAGAGATGAAATGGTTTATATTTCTATGAAAGATGAATCTGATGATGAAGGAGATAAGATGGCACTTATCTCTCATGTTAGAAAAAATGATATATGGATTATTGATAGTGGCTGCTCAAATCATATGACTGGTGACAAAAGAAAATTTGAGCATATGGAATATTATGATGGAGGTAGTGTATGATTTGGAAACAATGAACCTTGTAATATAAAAGGAAAAGGATGTATCTTGTTAACTAAAGAACTTGTGTGTGATAATGCTTTTTGGGTTGAAGGACAAAAGCATAATCTACTAAGTGTGGCACAGCTGAATAACATTAGATTCAAGGTAGAATTCATGAATGGACATGCCAAACTGCTGGATGGGCAAGGAAATTTGGTTGGTTCTGGCAAGCAAACAAATGGTAATCTATTTTATCTTGACCTCACTGATTGTTCATGTTTTATTGCTCAAGTAGAAGAAAGATGGTTGTGGCACAAAAGACTATGTCATGTGAAGTTTGAAAATCTAGTTAAGATAAGCAAACATAAAAGAGTAAGAGGTATTCCTAGTTTGAGGAAGCCTAACATGGGTCTATGCAAGAATTGCCAAATTGGTAAGATGGGAAAGACAAGCTTCAAAAGCAAAGACTGTCAGTTAGAAATTATTCATACATACTTATGTGGACCTATTGGAATAGAGAGCTATAGTGGAGAAAAGTTTTTCATTCTCTTTGTTGATGACTACTCTAGGATAATGATAGTAATATACCTAAAATAAAAATCAAAAGATTTTCAAAAATTCAAGTGCTATCTAGCAAGAGTAGAACAAGAAATTGGAAAGAAGTTGAAATGCCTAAGATTAGATAGAGGTGGTGAATTTATTTCCCATGAATTCAACAATTTCTACATTTAAAGAGGAATCAAAAGACAAGTATCCGCTCCTAGTACACCACAACAAAATGGTATAGGAAAAAGAAGAAATAGATCTATCATGGATTGTGCAAGAACCCTAATGATTGAAAAGAATATTGCTCTCAAATACTAGAAAGAAGCTATCAATACTGTAGTTCATACCTTGAATAGAGTTTAGTTGAAGACATATTCAAACAAGATACCTTATCATCTATGGTATGGCTACACACCTAATGTAAGTTACTTGAAGGTATTTGGCAACAAATGTTACATACTGAAAGAATCTAGAAAAGGAAAATTTGATGTAAAAGATGATGAAGGCATATTTCTAAGATACTCCTCCAGAAGCAAAGCATACAGATGTTTGAATTTATCTACTCACAAAATTATAGAAAGTGTACATGTCAGAATTGATGAATATGCATAAAAGAGTGAAGAAGAAAGCAACAAGGAATCTAAAAAGATTCATTTACTATGAACTTGATACTCTTCCTAATCTATCCTAAAGAAAAGATGCTTCAACTCCCGAGTCCCCAAAAACTTCAATAGCTATTGAGTTACAGATAATGCAACCCGAGCTGTAAGGACCCAAGTCACAAATAGAGGCTATCAAGCTAGTTCAAACTGAGCTTGATGGACCTAACTCATTGATAGAAGGACTTGAGCTTGAAACTAAAATTCAAGAAGAAGAAGATGAAGCTCATTCAAAGACCAAGGAGTCTATATTAGCAAGATATGTTAGAAGATATCATGCACCTAATCAAATCATTGGAGACAAATTTGATGGAACAATTGCAAGAAGAAAATTAAAAGGTACATGTTTACTTACTAAATTTGAACCTAGAAGTGTTAAAGATGCTCTAGAAAATGAAAGTTGGATTGAAGCAATGAATGAAGAGATAGAAAAAATAGAGAAGAACAAAACTTGGACTCTTGTTCCTAGACCTAAGGATAAAAATGTAATTGGTACAAAATGGGTATTTAGAAATAAGCCGAATGAAAATGGGAAATTATCAAGAAACAAAGAAAGACTAGTATGCAAAGGCTACTCTCAAGAAGAAGGTATTGACTATGGTGAAACTTTTTCTCCTATAGCAAGACTTGAAGGTGTTAGAACCTTACTAGCATATGCAGCACATAGAGAATTTAAGGTATATTGAATGGATGTAAAATCTACATTCTTGAATAGAATCCTTGATGAGGAAGTTTACATTGAGCAACCTAAAGGTTTTGTAGATCCTTGCAAAGAGGACATGGTTTGCAAACTACACAAAGATTTATATGGTCTCAAGAAAGCTCCCAGAGCTTGGTATTCAAGACTCCATAATTACTTGGTACACATTGGGTTTCAAAGGACTAATGATAATAGTAGTCTGTATATCAAGGAAGGACCAAATAATAAGATTGTGTTAGTAGAAATATTTTTTGATGATATTTTATTCATAGGAAATGATAATCTATGCAAAGCATTCTTAGAAGAAAAGAGCAAAGAATTTGAGATGTCCATGTTTGGTGAAATAAAATTATTTGTTGGATTGCAAATACAATAGAACAAGAATGGTATTTACATCACTCAATCTAAGTATATCAAGGAGACACTAAAGAAATTTGGAATGGAAGATTCAAAACTTGTTGGAACACCTATGTCTACTAGACATAAGCTTTCCAAAAATGATGATTCCAAAGAAGTGGATAAGACTACTTACAGATCAATGATTGGAAAATTGTAGTATGTAGTTCACACAAGGCCTAATATTGCTCTAGAAGTTGGAATAGTGGCAAGATTCTCAGCAAATCCCAAAGAAAATCACATGATGAAAATCAAGAGAATCATGAGGTATCTGAAAGGTACTGAAGACTATGGTTTTAGTACAAACTTGGAGGAAATTTGGACTTAAAAGTATTTATTGATGATGATTGGATAGCAAGTCTTGATGACAAAAAATGCACTAGTGGTGGAGCATTATTTCTTGGTAAAAGACTATTATTTTAGATAAGTAATAAGCAAAATTGTACTTCTCAATCTACAACAGAGGCAGAATATGTAGTAGCAGTAGCCAATTGTTCTAACATTGTTTGGTTCAAACAATTGTTAGAAGGAATGAAGGTAGAAATCAAAGATCCAATTGTCATATATTGTGATAACACTAGTGCAATCAACATATCAAAGAATCCAGTAATGCATTCCAAAACAAAGCATATTGCTATAAAATATCACTTATTAATAGAATTGGTGCAAGATAAAGAACTTAGATTGGAATATGTGAATACAAAGGAATAGAATGCAAACATATTCACCAAGCCATTACCTAAGGATGCATTTTTGTATCTAAGAAGTAAGCTAGGGGTCATTCCCCTATTTGAAATTTACTAAATAAAGTTTAGTGAATGCATCAACCAAAACCTATTGAAGATCAATCAGTTGGTGCAGAATTGGCAAGGGCATATTGCAGATGAATCAATACTTAAGGTACATTAGAATTCATGGAGTTATTATCTTTGGCATGTGTTGTAAAAGAGGGAGAAGTTTACTGTCATCTCTCTAAGAAATCTTTGGAACCTGAATAAAGTCAAAAACTAGAGAGGGAGAAGTTCTTTGAAAAATAAAGTATGCTAAAAGAGGGAGAATGTTCTAAATAAACTTGGTAACAATTATTGCAGACAAAATTCAATGATAGGAAGAGCTCATACTAACAGAGAGAGTTCTCAAATCCAAAATTTCATTGTGCTATGACATATTGTGTTGCCATCAATGCCAAAGAGGGAGATTGTTGGATGCAATTGATTAATTGTGTGCTGTCTTTGATGTTATAGAAATTTCATAATCATTATCAGTCAGTATATGCTGAGCTCACTTAGGAAGTGAAGAAAATTCTTAGTATCTACTAAGCATTCCTGTGTTTGCCTAGTGCAGAAGGCAGTGTCTACCGAGTTCACTCAGGTGTCAAAAGGAAAGTTGCAGAAAGAGAGTGTTAACCAAGCTCACTCAATTTCCAAAGGATTTTTTTAAGTTTACAGTGTTAATCGAGCTTTTATTGGTTAATGAAGGAAATTTCTTCAGAGTTAGTTTCTACCGAGCAGGGTCAGCTAGCAAAGGATTTTCCTATTTTGTTATCTATTGCTTCCAACTGACTGAAGTGATGAATATTGATTATTGTAAGTTGTATTTGATCCTACTTGACAAAGTGAAAGGTATAAGTATAAGGTCAAGTTGTGATTTCATTGTATGAAAGGAAGTGTGCAAGTGAGTGCAAAAGAATGTGTGAATTATGGTGATGTGATTGAAGATCTATTGGTAAGTAGAAGAAGTGAAATTGAAGGATAAGCAGAATGTCCTTGTGGTGTAGAAAAGCTATATTCAATCAGAAAGGATCAAGTACAAGCCAAATAGATCTAAAATCAGCAATCAAGTTTCATTCAAATTAGTTCATCTCATTATTACTCTCTAACCATTGTAGCAATGATCTAAATCTCTTAACAGAGTTAACTTAATAGTTATTTGCAAATCCTCTAGCAAGGTGGCAATTCCATTGAATTGTTCTCAAGACCTCTGACTAGACCACTCCTAACAAGGTGATTAAATCATTTAATAGGGTCACACCCAACAATGTGTTTTTTAACCTTTAATAGGGTTGGCTCCTAACATGGCTCACTTCAGAAGAGTGAAAATTAGTAACTAGTTGCTAGAGGTGGTTTTTCCCAAATTAGGTTTCCATGTTGAATCCTAATGTCAAATGTGTTCATGCTATTTTCTTTATGTGTTTGTAACTAAGTTAAAGTAATGATAATTATAGATAACATCTAATGGTTTATAAGTTAATCTTTTATTGAGCTAATCTAGTTACTAGCGAGTTACAACATTCTGTGTTTATTGAGCTTCAACAGTATTCAGTTATTTGTTGGCATTTTGTACTGACATCAAAAGGGATCTAGGATTTATTTTAGTAGTACCTAATTAACCCCTCCCCTCTCAGTTACACCTCTTATATTTCCAACAATTTTATCTTCTCTTGGTTTCACTTCTTTGATAGGACTTTTAATACTAAAATATAAGCTGTACTCTAACATACAAGTTATGATTAGAGAGTCAATATTGATGGGTTTCACTTGAGATTAATTATATGTAACAATTCAAGGGTTTCACTTGGGATTAATTATATGAAACAACACAATGTATATAACCATTAATTTTTTTTGCAAATGTAGCTGTAAAGAAGATAGTAATGACTATCAAATACGATGAGATGAAAATTGTGATTGTTTTCTATTTTTCTTGTATTGCAAAAGAGGTTGAATCCTCACAAAAATATCAATAGACATATGTTACATGCATTTTGGAGGCCCCAAAGTGTTTAAAAGGCCAATCTATCTACCTTGTCAATAATTTCTTGGGTATTTAGTAAGTCATTGACAAGAAAGCATGTTCAAGAGCACAACTCTAGTAGAGATGAGAGACTTGAATAGGTTGTTGATTTTGTGTTTGAAAAGGGGAAGAGTAGTCTCCAATTGATTGAGAGCCAAGGTGGAGGGAGAGAGGTGAAATTTGGAGTTGGAGTTGAGAGGATTGTTGAGATTTTCTAGTGCAATATATGTTGCCTCTAACTTGTGCAAGGACCTTGATGACCTCTTTCTCATCTCAGATGCCTCTTTGAGCTTGTGATGCAAAAAAGTGAAATGGGCAGGAAGAGGAAGAGATGACATCCTTTGGGCATGCATGCCCTTCTTATTCAACCAAATGGAGAGGGAAGTTCATCCCCTTCCAAGGGAATATGGAGAGTGAGGGGGGAGAGAGAAGGGAAAAGACTATGAAGTGTTGCCTGCACATGCATGCTACTTTCTAATTTCTGCAATGGTGTCCCTCAACAAGTTGCACACCTCAAGAAGATGGATTATGTCATCTAGATGTGTGTTCATCCACTTACTCCTCAACACCTCCATATTTGTGCTTGATAGATTGAAATAACAACTCACCAACACATCCAAAGCTTGGGCAATCCAATCAATTTTGAAACATGAGGAAGAAGAACAAGACTCCTCCAATTTTTCAAACTCCTTTATGAGATTTGGATGCCCAATCTATAGTTGCAAACTAGAGTGTTAAAACTTCAAAAAAAATTGACAACCTATAGAGATTGCTGAGTCACTCAGCAGAGTAAGGAGCTGAGTGATAGGTAATGCCGAGTTGTTTAGCAGTGTAGAATTACAAGTTGTAGGAAGTGTCAAGTAGCTCAATAGCTATGGGGACCAAGTAGCTTAGTCTACAAAAGGGAACTCGAAAATAGGGGGCTTGATCAATAGAAGCTGAGTTACTTGACTCAAATAGGAGTTGAGTTATGTAGGCAGAAAGAACAATGTTTCAAAAAATGCATAAATGCGTTAATGGATTCTCCTCCTCTTTTGCCAAGACTTGCTAATCATTCACATTAGAATATATTAATAGAGATAAGATCTAAGACACAATAGATTGATATTTGTAAGTATGCTTGCTTACTTTATATTAACTGAATCAAACTAATACAAATATGGAGAGTAAACTATAAATCCTAGAAGAACAAAATGTCTAAATACTTAAATTAAACTTACAAAAATGTATGGATGCATATAATAAAATTGGAGAAATCACTACTCAGATAGGAAAAAACATTACTTCCACAAAAGAGCCCAAAAAGTCATTCACAGTTGCTGCTGCTAGATCTGATTGAACTTCTTCTCTCTACTATTTTGCTAAACTTAAATAACTCTCACAATGTCTAAATTTGACTTGTAGAATGAAAGGAATATTCCCCCTTTTTTCTCTTTCTATCAATTTGAAAATCTCCCTCTCATTTCAAAATTTAAACTTACATACTCATACTAATATTTCTAACTATTGCACTTGCAAACTATCAGACTTAGTAGGTGGACGCAGGGCTCTAGGGAGAACCAAAAGATTTTAATATTCCAACACTCCCCTTTTTCCTAAGCTTAAAAAACTAGAATCACTATTGATCCAAATCAACTATTCCAAGACTTCCTCTTAAGTGCACAAAACTTGTTATGCCCAATGGCTTAGTAAACATGTCCACCAATTGTTGCTTGGACTTGCAATATTCCATTTTCATTTCTCCATTTTCCACTAGCTCTCTAATGAAATGATATCTTATCTCAATCTTCTTGCTTCTCCCATAGAAAATTGGATTTTTTGTTAATGAAATTTAGGAATGTTGTCACAAAATATTGTGGTTCCATCCTCTTTCTTTTCATTCAAATATACCAAGATTCTTCTTAGCCATATAGCTTGACATGCTACTGTATTTGCTGCTATGTATTGAACCTCTACTATAGATTGAGCATCAATTGGTTTCTTCTTGGATGCCCATGAAATTGCTCCTAAACCCATATGAAACATATAATTAGAAGTGCTCTTCCTATCATTTAAATTTCTAACCCAATCACTATCAGTGTAACCAATGAGCCTAAATTCATTATCAACAATATAAAAAATTTCAAATCTCTTGGTACCATTCACATACCTTAGGATCCTCTTTCCTGCTTGCCAATAGGAATCCTTCAGAGCTTCCATGAATTTGGAAATCAAACTTACTGCATGCATCATGTTAGGTCGAGTTGCTATCAAATACATCAAACTTCCAACCATATTTTTATACAATGTTGGATTCACATTTTTGCTGCAATCTTCCTTGCTCAAATTCAAACCTATTGCTATTGGTGTTGGTGTTGTCTTACTATCTTGTAGTTTGAATCTCTCCAAGATCTGATTTGCATATTTTTTTTGAGAGATAAAGATGGCATCATGCATTTTTTTTACTTCTATGCCTAGGAATTACTTCAAGAAACCTAAGTCTATCATCTCAAATTCACTCCTCATAGCCTCTTTGAACTCACCAATTAGGAAATTATGATTTCTAGTAAAAATTCAGTCATCTACATACAAGAAAACAATAAAAACCTTACCATTTTCTACCTTGATATAAAGAATGGGCTCACTATCACTTTTTCTGAAGTGATTGCTCATCAAGTATGAGTCAATCCTACTATGCTATGCTCATGGAGCTTTCTTGAGCCAATAAAGAGCCCTCTTCAACCTATACACCTTGTGTTCCTCACTTGCAACTTCATAACTAGGTGGCTGCTCCACATACACCCCTTCTTTCAACACTTCATTCAAGAAGAAAGACTTCACATCCATTTGATATACCTTCCATTTGTGCTTGGCTGCAATTTCTATGACAACATACATAGTTTTCATCCTTGCAACTAGGGCATAAGTCTCATCATAATCTCTACCATATTGCTATTTGTACCCCTTGACCACTAGTTGTGCTATATGCCTATCAATTTTCCCTTCAACATTGCACTTGGTCTTATAGACCCATTTAACTCCAATTAATTTTTTTTTTGGGAGGAAAATTAGTTAAATCCAATGTTTCATTTCTCTCTATAGTATCTATTTCCTCATCCATAGCATTACACCATTTCTTTTCTTTCATGGCTTCTTCAAAATAGACTGGATCACTATGAGAAAATAATGCAAAATTAACACTCTCATCATAATCTTCATCATATCTTTCATCTTTATATGTCTCCTTTAAACTCTTAGTCTTTCTTAGCAATAGGGAAGTGAGAGTGGGATCAAAATTTTTAGTACTATAGTTGCTACTATTTTGCATACCAATTCAGGGTTGTCTAAAACTACTAGGAATTGATTATCTTCATGTTTGAGGCTACTTTCCTTTTTAACTCTATATGAAGCTATCTATATCTATTGCTCCTTCATCTTATTGATCACCAATTTCATCTTCTTCATCAATAGTTGGTACTTTACTTGAAGCACTTGAAGATTCATCCACAGAGCCATCCCATGACTGATTTTCAAGAAACTCCACATCTCTTGAAATGATGATCTTCTTGGTGATTGGATTATACAATCTATAGGCCTTTGATTCTAAAATATAACCTGTAAAGATGCACTTCACACCTTTTTCATCCAACTTTTTCCTGTTCTCCTTTGGAACATGTGTGTATGTTATACACCTAACGCTCTCAAGTGCTCAACTATCCATCTATGTCTTGGTCATCCCTCAAGGGAAATATTTTCATGGACTACCTTCATTGGAAACCTATTTATCAAATATAATGCTATTGCTATAGCCTCTCCTCAATATTTAGTTTGGAGTCCCTTTGCTTTCATCATGCTCCTTGACATCTCAACAATGGTTCTATTCTTTCTCTTAGCCATTCCATTTTGTTGTGGAGTATAATTGGTTGTAAGCTCCTTCTTGATGTTATTTTTTCTACAAAAATTTACAAAATAATTGGATGTATACTCCCCCCCCCATCCAACCTTAGGAATTTTACATAATTTCCACATTCCTTTTCAGCCTAGACTTTAAATCCAGCAAATTTATCAAATGTTTCAGATTTGATTTTCATAAAATACACCCATGTCCTATGGCTAAAATTATCTATGAATGCCATAAAATAAGTACTCCCACAATCGAAGTGGTTTGCATAGGGCCAACTAAATAAAAATGCACCAACTCTAATGGTGCTCTTTCCCTACTAGAATTAGTATAATTACTGGAAGTTGATGTTGCTTGCCCAAAATACAAGCCTCACACTTGTCACAAGAATCCAAAATATTTGGCAAACCATCTACGATTCTTTTCTTGGATAATAAATTTAAACTAGCAAAACCAAGATGTCCATACCTAAGAATCCATAGCTTGGAGGAGTCTTCAATCACACTCTTTAAGGATTGTACCCGATGTGCTATTGTACATGCATGCTTGGGAGGTACAACAACAATTTGAGAAGAGAAACACATCTCTATTCTCAAGCGAAATATCTGGTTCCTTGTCATTTGGATTGTTGCTAGAACATTCTTACTCCCATCTTTCTTATGAATGACACACTTTTCATTTTCCATCAACACTTTGTAACCATTTTGAATAAGCCGTCCAACACTCATCAAATTGTGCTTCATACCCAGGGTAAAATATACATTTTAAATTTCTCTCTTCTTACCTTGCTTGGTGTAGACCATTATAGATACTTTTCCCACAATATTAATGGTTCCATTATTTCCCATTCTAATTTCAGATTTGAAATTCTTATCAATAAATGAAAATAGACTTTCATTTCCACTCATATGGTTGCTACAACCACTATTGAAGTACCATACCTGAGGGATGCCTTCTTCACCAATGTCGCACATGATGAAGGTTGTGAGATCGTTTACTTCACCCACATTCACATAGGCCACATTTGCATTTTGTCTTGATTGATCTCCTTATTTATTCCAGCATTCACTTGCATAATTCCCAAATTTATGGCAATAATAACATTTTACATTACTCTTATTAGAGTTTTAGTTCTTCTTGCCTCCTCTAGAGTTATTTTGAGAGCTGCTTGCTCCCTCTTGATTGCCTACTCATCCTGAGCTTTCTCTTGTAGCATTCCTTTGTCCAATGTTTCCACAACCTCTACCTCTAGAGCCTCTACTAGAGCCATTTCTTCCTCTCCCCCTACCTCTTGAATTTGACTAAGCTTTGAAAGATTTCTCTTGGGAAGTCATTGCTGATTTGTTAATTCAGTGCTCATGAGTTTGAAGAGTACCCATCAACTCATCCATTGTCAAAGTAGTGAGGTCCTTTTACTCTTTAATGGTCATCACAAGATTATCATAATTTGGAGGAAGAATCCTCAATTTTTTCTCCACTATTCTCTACTCCACATAATCTTCTCCATTTGATTTCAACTAGTTGATCAAACTAGAGGTTCTTGAGCTAAAATTTGCAATAGATTCATTATCCTTCATTTGAAGGTTCTCAAACTCCCTTTGAATCATCTATAGCTTCACTACATGGACTTGATCAGTCCCTTTGAAATTTGTCTTAGTGCTATCCCATGCTTCCTTTGAATAATTAGCTATTGCTATATTAGGAAAAACTATTTCTACCATGGCTGCCTCAATCAAGCTTAAATATTTTGCATCCCTTCTTCTTGACTCCTTCAGATGAGTCTTTTGATGGTTGTTGAGGGTAGAATATTGTGTTGGGTTAGTTACATTATTGAATCCATTCACCACAAACTCCCACAAGTCATTTGAAACCATAATGATTCTCATCCTCTTTGTCCAAGTGTCATAATTTTGTCTATTAAAGGATGGTGTCTGTTGCCAAGTCTTTCCTACATCTCCAGCCATGTCTCCTACATAGCAATATGAAACAACCAAAAAAATATTCCCATACTCATGAGGATGTGGGGCCTTATAACTCTGATAGCATGTATTCACAACTTGCAGAGGCTTCCAAGTCTCTCGACAGGGTAAGGAGTTGAGTGACAAGTAATGTCAAGTTGCTCAACAATGTAGAGTGCCAAGTTGTAGGTAGTATAGAGTATGTTAACACCTATGGGGACTAAGTAGCTTGGTCTCTAAAAGGGAACTCGACAACAAGGGGGCTCAGTCAATGGAAGCCAAGTTACTTAGCTCAAATAGGAGCTGAGTTACGCAGGGAGGAAGAAAAACATTTCAAAAAATGCATAAATGAGTTAATGGATTCTTCTTCTCTTTTCATTTCAAAAAATGCATAAATGAGTTAATGGATTCTCCTTCTCTTTTTCCAAGACTTTCTAATCATGAACGTTAGAATATATTAATGGATACAAGATCTAAGACACATAGATTAAGATTTGCAAGTATGCTTGCTTGCTTTCTCTTAACTAAATCAAACTAATAGAAATCTGGAGAGTAAACTATAAACCCTAGAAGAAAAAAATGTCTAAATACTTAAATCAAACTTATAATAACATATGGCTATATACAATAAACCTGGAGCAATCATTGCTCATATAGGACAAAACATTACTTTCACAAAAGAGCCCAGAAAGTCATCTACACTTGTTGTTGCTAGATCTGATCAAACTTCCTGCCTCTACTATTCTGTTGAACTCAATTGACTCTCAGAATGTTTGAATCTGACTTGTAGAATGAAAGGAACATTCCCCCCTTTTTTCTCTTTTTTTTAATTTGAAAATATCCCTCTCATTTCAAAATTCAAAATCACCTACCCACATTAATGTTTTTGACTGTTGCACCTATAGACCGTCAGACTTAGTACATAGATGTAGGGCTTTAGGGACAACCAAAATATTTTAATATTCCAACATGGAGGACATGCTCTTTGAACAACTATGGAAATGATTCTTGTGAGGATAGTGCATGGCCATGGCCACCCCAAGAGAGGAGAGACGAGAGAGAGAAGGCATTGTAATGGAGATGCTCATGCTCATGCTCATTCCTTTGATGATAGAAGATGACTCTAATTATGGTGATGTTCTCCCTTGGTATTAACATGATTTATAAAACCCACCATGATAGGTAGACACAAGGAGAGAATCTCAGCCACAAGCATCTTATTTCTCAAAAAGTGGGTATGATAAAAGAATCTCCTATCCCCTACCATGATTCACTTCCTCTGGTTGTCAATGCTTTCCATGTGCCATAACTTCTAATCTACTAAGATGCCCATCCCATGCTTTCTAAACTTAGAAAGATCACAGATAAACACTATGCAACCAAGCAATATAGGTCACTAAAATTGAAGTTTAATAAACATTTTTAATTGCAATCGCTTATAATTTTCAGATAACATGTCTCTTGTGCAAACATGCAATAACTGTTTGTTTAATTGATCATGTTGGAATCAATTGGTCCATCAAGACTTTAAAGAACATGGGGATATATTCATATTTCTTATCTAGGGAGATTGGCCTTGTGGCAAGCCTTTAGATTGTGCCAATCATGAAGTCTTTATTTCTTTGCGTCTTAGCTTGGTCTAGGTATAGAACCATTAAGTTTGTGCTTTTTAGTCTACGGTGTTAAAAATTTATGCCTAGGAAAAAATTATCATCATCAAAAAGGTTGAATAAATCCATTTTTTGAAATAATGGTAGTAAGGTATTCAATTTTCAAAAAATGGATATAATAAATGTTAGTGTGCAAACACAATAATAAACCTAGTCTACAGTTATACAAAAATTCATTCATAAAAGAAGTCCCAAAATATTATTTATGTTCATTTAAAGTCTGAGTAATTGATCTATCATATTTAATCCTAGAATCAAATATTAACAAAATAGTAGAGATATAATCAGCAAAATGAATAAGAATGTACAATTATGTAATTAAGGCAATAGTTACCATTAGAAATCCTTATACACTCAAGATATGGAAAGATACCCATTTTAGTATAAGTTCTGGGAGATCTTGTATTATTTAATGATATATCTTTTAATGTAACTCACATATGGACATTTTATAGGTAGTTCTTATGTATTTTTGGGTCAACTATCAAAAAATGCCTTCTTGAAACCATGCATTTTTGTGATCATCATAGATTAATAGTTGAATCCCAATAAAATTTTACTACCTATTTTGGTAGCATGAAAATATTCTTATTCACAAGGAAAAACAAAAACAAATGAAATTTGTGCTTATTTAAAATCTCTTTGAGACCCTATTAAACTATAAATTATGTATCTTCAATTTGAAACCCCCTTGAAATTTAGATGACAAAATTTGGTGATTAGAAAAAATATATAAGAGCAACAACTTTATTTTATTTTAGGAGATAGAAAATCATGTCTACATGAGAGAAACCTAAGAAAAAGTTAATTATCGTATTTTCTATAATTCTTTTAAATTGTCTATAATGACTAGATTATATTGTTGGATAGACTTTTCAATAATTTTTTAATTAAAATATTTAATATAACTAAGGTGAAAATTATATTCCTTGATGTGAAATTATCATAGGTTTTTATAAGAATATATAGAAGAGATGTCTAACTTAGGGTCTTGTAGTTTACAAAAAATGAGGATTAAACATTGATAGATTTTACTTGCCATTGAAAAAGATACCTTTCTATATTTTCATTGTACCTTTTGCCTCACATTTTATTCCTCTTTGTTTACATGCTACCACATCTCCCAATTAAATGGATTGAAGACATCAATATGCATGTGTCATCCATAGAAATGCTATAGAGTTGATTCATGCCTTATGATATCATGGGTCTCATTAGATTAATGAATTTCTAGTACATATCAACAAGAATGTGTACACAATACTTCTACCTCAAAAATTAGCATTATGTACATAGAGATGAGGAAAAATTACATGGATATAAAATAGCTTAATAAAAAATTAACAAGGATAATTTACTATGTTATATAGCATAAAAACTAGTAACCTTTAAATCTAAATTTGGTTTTCAGTAAAATTAAGAAAGGTACAAACTAATATAATGTAATAGGCACAAATATTACAAATAAAAATTAAGAAATACTAGTTGTATTAACTTGGAGATAAATGTGTTGGGTTCCACCTCCAAGCATCGCCTTAAACATCTCTTTAAATATAGAATTTGAACACCTTAATATAGAAAGGAAAAAAGAAGAGCAATACAAATATGTGAGAAAAAATAGTAATAATATTCAAGTAAGGGATTTTGTTCTATTTGTTTCCTATTAGTTACTTGAACAAGAGATAGAATGTCCATTTTATTGTATTAGTTTGTCTCTTTGATATTTTTTCATATTTCCAACAACCTTAGTTTGTTAGATAAATAAATTGTCATGTATCTTTGCAAGAATTTCACATTTATGATTCTTCTTTGTTATGTGAATATTTTTGAAAATTTTCACTCTGCTAGGGTTTCATGCATTCTTTGAGTTTCCTTGCATACGGCTCTTTGTTTGAGCTCTCCTTCTATGTTTTCCACCTATCAAACCACATTTAGTGCAAGAGTTTTTAGGCTAGTCTATGATGGCCTTGGCCAATGATGACCTAGTTGTTGATACTAGTATTCACACTACTACTTCAGAAAGCTATACACCTCCATTTAACAAACATCCTTGCAAATTCATCCCGAAGGTCTTTTACGAGGTAATCCTAATATTATCCTTCCTTTGCAAGAATTTGATGCTACTTGTGATTGGTTAGAACAACATACCATGATAGGGTATTTTGTGGGTAGGACTCCTCCTAAAGCTATGCTCTGAGAATGGGTTAACAAGAGCTAGACTCCTTATGGAGTCTACCTTAACACTATGCAAAACCTTACCAAAGGTTTTTTTTAATTTCATTTTTAATAATGGCCCTTGGTTAGTGCATTCCTCCTTGCTAGTTTTTCAAAGATGTTCAAGAGACCCTTGCCATGTTGGCCTTTTATTGAGTCCATTACCAATACTCTTGGAAAAGTTATTACCAAGGAACATGAAAATATTTTCAATGCTCGTCCTTAGAAATGAATGTGCATTGAGGTTGATCTCTCCAAGGATCTCAAGGATTTTGTGGAGATACAGATTGGTTCTCAAACTTTCTCTTAGAACGTGCTCTATTTGAACCTACCCAACACCTGTTATAGGTGCCAGTCAGTGGAACATGAGATTAGAGATTTCCCTTTGGCTATGCCCAAGGTTAAACCCCACCTGAGGAGGCCCTTGTCAAACTAGCAGAAGGGAAACAAAAAGAAGAATGGACTACTGTTGGGTGCAAGGGAAAGACTCCCTCAACTCCTAAATAGTCATATGTAGTTTTCATTTTGGTTCCACCTATTTCAATAGGAGTGCAAACCCTAGCCATTGTAGGGTTGATGCTATTTTTTCTAGAATCAAACTCTAGTGTTTCTTAGGTTTCAAAATTTGGTAGTTCATAGGGGATCAAGGCAGCTACAAGGGCTACCACTTCTATTGTGGTTTGCATAGCTTTTTTGGCTTCCTCCGTTACAACTTAGATTGTGTAGAATTCTCATACTCCTCCCAAATGTGCTGAGAAACTAGAGGAGAAACAATGAGCTATCAATCGAAAGGAGTTTCCTTCTGGCTTTAACCAAGTTTTAACTTTTATTGCAAACTAGTTACTCCTCTCTCAAGGACAAGGAAGATATGGAAGAGTTTTTATGAATTTTTTATCATGGAATGTGTGAAGTCTTATAGACCTCTCCAGAAAGTACTATGTCAAGGATACCCTCAAGAGGTTAAAATTTCTATTTTCATGCTTTCCTCTGCATGTCACATCATTTGGCTAGATAATATTATGTTTTCCTCTCATCACAAAACTGGTAGAGGTGTCGTTACTCTTCTATCACCTCATCTTCATTCTACTATTAATTTGCATGGTTTTGACCCCACATATAGAATAATTTGGCTTTTTCTTTCTATTAGAAATCATTCCTTTGGAATATTTAATTTTTATGCTTCCAATGATGCTATGGAAAGATCTCAATTATGGGGCTGGATGGTTGACAACTTGCCTCCAACTACTTGGATTATATGTGGTGACTTCAATATGGTTGAGTTAGCCTCTAACAAAGATGATATTTTTCCTTTTTTCTAGACAACTAGGGAAAGAGAAGCCAGGTACTACATGTGTAATAAATTGGGCCTTTATGATCCCAATACTAACCACTACTAGCATAGTGGGGTTTGGCAGACTTGGTCTAACTTTCAAGTTAGCTCTAACCACATTTTAAAATGTCTCAATCATGCCATGATTATTGCACAATCTTTTTTCTCCTTTTCTAAGAATCAATATTTACCTATCATTCCTTTGCAAGATGTGACATTACTAGACCACTATCCCATTTATTTTTCCATTTCTTGGCACATAGTTGTCTAGTGAGTTGTCAGGACTCAATTTTCCCTCAATACATTAGTGCTGATGCATGCTTCCACTATTTCTCATATCCTATATGTCTAGAATTTGGAGCCATGTCCACATTCTCAAACAAGTCAAATTTAGTGGTCGAATGATCCTGTTACTAGAACTGCTAGATTTTTGTGCATCTATGAGCAGTAGTTGGCAATTTTTAGACAATGATATTATGAATCCACTACAATGACTCTCAAGAAATCTTATGAAGCTCTCACCCTTAACCCTTTTGATGTTGATTTGAAAATTCAGCTTACCAAGTATTGTCATGATAAATAGGTTGTAGATAATTATGGTACTTGAGGGGCCCAAATCAAAGCTCTCCTTCATTGGTTGGAGGTTGGTGATAAGGCTTCTAAATAATTCTTCCAGGTTCTTAAAGCCTATCATACCAATCTTGGGATTAAAAATATCAAATAAGGAAATTCTATTCTCTCTAGTCTCCCTGACATCCTGCAAGCTTTTTTTCACCACTACAAAAAATGTGTTTTCTTTGCAATGAAATTTGGTTGCTTGGGAGGAATCCCTTAGAAAGTGTATTTTTGTTACTCCAAACTGCCTAGCATTCAAGCAATGTACATTCTATGAGTAGCTTCTCACCATCTAAGACCTCAAGGAGGTGGTCTTTTTCATGGCTGATGACAAATCCCCTAGGTGTGATGGGTTTCCCTATGAATTTTACAAGCACCTTTGGGAGTCTATTGGTCGTGACTTGCATAAAGTTTATCTTGAAGCCTATCATTCTAAGATTCTAGGAGCTATTATCAACAAAGGAAACATCAAATTCATACCTAAAGCTATCAATCTTGAGGATATTTATAATTGGCAACCCATTACTTTGCCTAATTTGTCTTATAAGATTATTTCTAACGCAATTTCTCTTAAAATTTTCCATCTCCTGACTTTAATTAAGCGGCTAGAGAAAACTAACTTTTTTTAAGTCTATGTATATTCTTGACAACATCATTGCTATCTAGGAAGGCATGAAGTGGGCTCGCAAATCTAATCAACCATCTATGTTTTTGAAAATTGATTTTGCTAAAGCTTATGACCGAATTGAATGGCCTTTCATATTGACTATGCTTCAAGCTCTTGGTTTTGGTCCCAATTTTCTTTAGTCTATGGAGATTTTTTTGGAGATGCTAATACTTGTATTACTATCAATATCTCTCAATCTAAAGCCTTTGGGTTCTTTTGCTCCATCTGGTATGGTTTCCATTTGGCTTTGACTTTATATGTTCTTACTGCTGAAGGGTTTGGCTACTTGCTAGTCCACTCTATTTCTTTTGGTTTCGTTCATGAAATTTCCTTTCTAGATTCCTCTTCTTAGTTGGTCAATGGGAACTTTTCTAATGATTCCTTTCTCACTCTTTTGGAGGATGAGGAAAACATGACTAATGCCTTGCAATGCCTAGACACCTTTGGCTCAATTATTCAATGGCACAAAATGATTTGTTATCGATAATCTTTTCTACCAGCTCCACTATGGATTAACTAGTTCAAATGGAAATGGGTCATGCATGGGGAGATCTTTCACTTTTTGGGCATTCCATTTTCCTTTCAAGCTTTGCCAATTGCTTTGTGGAATGTTGTGCTTATGAAGATTGAAAAGAAGCTTGACTATTGGTTTACTAAACCCCTTTCTCTTGTAGGGAAATTTCAAATTTTCTCAAAGTTGTTGGTGGCTACACATGTTTATTATTCTTCCTATTGGGCTCCTTCCAAAGCCTCTTATATGAAATTGGAGTGATTACTCCATGACTTTCTTTGGGCTTTTGGTTCTAACCATGATGGATTTCACATAGTAGCTTGGGATTTTTGTTGTCTCCCTAAAGAGTTTTGAGGCCTTGGCCTTCTTTCCATGCAAAAGCAAGACCTCTCTCTTTGTGCCAAATGGATTATATGTGCCATTACTAGAAATGAAGTTGGGAAAGTTTTGGTTTACCATTGCATTTCTTTTGGGTTCCTTATTAATAGGTCTGCATGGAAGGGGATTAGCTTTCAAACCCTTCTCATCATGTGGGAACCTGTACACATACAAGGATCTTTTGTTATCAAGAGCATATGGAAAGCTTTGGAAGCTGTTAAGCCTTGGCTTCACTAGTTTGATAATGGGTTTCATGATGGGATCTCTTTGAATCATTAGAACATTCAGTGGTCTCCATTGTTTGCCATCCAAGGTGTTCCTTTGGCCAAGACTCAAGGTGCTAGTGCTCTAAATTTTTTCAAACATGGCATCAAGACACCTAAGGACCTCTTTTCTGGGGTCTCTATGAGTCTTAGATCTAGGGAAGATATGCAAGTCCAATTCCATCTTGCCCATTTAGATTGACAAACTTTTGATCTATTGCTTTCTTCAATTCTAGATCACTTAATTCACAAGGTGGGCATTTAGTCTATTCAACCTTGGTGGATAAACTAGAAGTGGTATCCTACCACTCCCTTCACTAGCTACAAACCAAGTTTGGGGTATCAATAGCTTTCTCCCCATTTATTGATGGTGGACACCCTCAACCAGCACTAACATTTATAGTCTTCCCTTTCTCAATGGAGAAAGCATTTCAACACTATTTGGAGTACCATTACAGAACCCAAGATTGCACATTTTTCTTGATGCCTAGTTTTTTCAATGTCTTCCCCTTGGCCCTTAGCTCAAGCATATTAGGGTCCTAAATCCTTAGAGTCCATTTTGCTAGTAGCTAGAGTCTTTTTTGCATAGTTTTTTGTTTTATAGATGTGCTCAAAAAATTTGGCATTGAATTCATGATTTCTTTAAACTATTTTGGCTTGGACCTTTTTCTTAGCATATGGTTCTTTTGAATGACTCCCCTAGGTTCCCTAGGCAATTTACCCAAATCTGGCATACTTTTAGGATGGAAATTTTTTTTACTTTGTGGAAAGATAGGAATGTTGTTCTTTTCACTCATAGTTTTTTTGACATAAATGTTGTGATGTACACTAAAGCATGCATTTGTAACAATGTAATGATGCAGACTCAAGTCCAAGCCAATAAGGTAGTCCTAGAGGTGGCCCACCTTTAGGATCTACTTAATCATTGGGGTAATGCTCCCTGTATGGTTTCCAAAGTGCCTCCTTATGTCTCAGTAGATCACACTCTTCCCAAGGGCTGCCACCGAGGGTGTAGCTCATCTTCTTGCCACTCTCACACACCACGCTCATAGGCTTCCCACCACTACTATCCTAGTGGTGGCAATCATGGTTTGCATCACTACTTAACTTCTCCACCTCATCATGGTTCTAGTTGGTCCCTAGGTCTGGTGGCTCTCCCTCCTAGTGCTTCTTGTGTGGTTTCAGGCAAATGACCTTTTCACGTAGAGTTGACTATTTCACCCTTGCAAGCTAATACAAAAGATGGTGACCAGGCTCCTGATGCTATTGCTGATGGTTGGATTGTTCCTAGCTTTCCTACTAATCTCAGGGATGACTGGGGTTTCCATGATTGTGATGAACTACCCTCGTCAGCTGGCACTGCTTTGGCAACTTGAGGGGTTGCTTAATGTTTTTTTTCTGATGAATAGCTATTGATTTTGTCTTTGGCCATGTGAACCCTCGCGGGGTGATCTTGTATCCCTTGACCCTTCTTTGTGAATTGTAACTATATTATTTATTAATAGAAAAGCACTATTCATAAAAAAAAAATTCTAATAAGGGAGACTCTAAAATGTGGATAGTCAAGTTAGAGATCCTCTACATTGCTATTGCTATAAAGAAGTTTGCTTTAGAATTAGGAGAAACAAATAAATATTAAACATCAATTTACTAATGAGGTTGTAATATTACGAAATGTAGAGTTAAAAATGAAGAAGTGGGGTTAAATAATGATCTATTAGATAGATAAAACATTCCATGGTATTAGGTTGAGAAATATAATTCTACAGAAAAGTACCTAGTTATCACACATATTCATGTATTATAGTCTTAGAACATTAACATAAATTTCAATACAAAAATCTATATAAGATTATGCCCAAGAAACTAAATGCCTCTCCATATTTCTTATGAAGCTTAAAATTAATATTCTTTCAAGCATGTTGGCATAGAAAACTTACTTCTTAAGATAAGAGAGTTCAAAAATAGATAAAATCTCAACTATTTTAATAAAAACTTTAATGGATACATCATTAACTTTGCAAGTATAATATATCTTCTTTTATAATTTATATTCTTCTAAATCTTACAATCTCTCTTTCTAAATCTTAAGAAAGTGAAAGAAATAATAGACATATACAATCTTTTTTATAAGTCTAAGTTAGCATTTTTTGACAATGATAATATTTTAAAATAGATTTATTTGATTAATCTAGAAAAATATAAGCATTGATATAGTGAGGTTGGGGATTGTGAGGGAGAATATTGACCTGAAGGTTGGAGAGGTTGAACTAGGTAAAATGGATCTCCAAGCACTCATTGATCCTTCTTTGATCATTCTTAGTGACAATAACAAGGAGGATAATACACATTTATTGAACAATGCAAGGAAAATCCTTTTGGATAATTTCAAGTCCATCAAGTGGTTGTTTCATTAGGTCATTGACTTGAAGGATAGGATGAGGACTGTGGAAGGGAGAATTTATGGTGAGAAGATTCAAGATATTGTTGAGCACGAGAAAACCTCCTATGGGTTCTCTAATTGACACATGGATACTTTTTATAGGTTGGAGGCCTAGGTGCTGGAGTTGGCCAATAAAGTGAATGGTATTAAGGTTGACCTTAGGAATATAGCAGTTCAAGGCTATAAAATCCTCAAATACTCCAATGAGCATGTTAAAATCCTCATTAGTAAATTAGAAGGTAGTTTGAAAGATAAATCCATTGTCACTATTACTGAAGATCAAGGTGTTGTTGCTAATAAAAAGAAAGGGACATGGAGGAAAACTAGGGCTAGCACTAGTAAAATGAATGTTGGGATCTCTTCAAATATTAGCCAAATTAAATAAGTAGCTAAGAAGTTGAACCAATTGGAGGAGTAGGTAGTTGAGCTAATCAAGAAAATGGGTTAAGTCCCATTTGTTGCCTCTCTTCCTTTTTCTTTGGTGTCTTTTCATTTCTTCCTTTTGTTAGTTTTTTTGTCCTTCTATAGATGGCTTTGTTAGTGTGCTAGATCTTTTTCATTTTGATATGATATATCTCTAGACTTAATGTTATATCTTTAGTATCTTTTGTACAAGGTGTTGGCTCCTAAATTAACAATTTTTTAATAACTCAATGATAGGAACAAATACATCTAGGGGTAGATAATTCCCATATGCAACATACCTATTTAGACACCGGGCCAACTATAAGACTATACTCCTTCTTCTCTTTAGGCTCTACAAGACCTAGGTAGGTGTACCTCTGATTCTTTTATATGGTACTAGTTTCAAAACATACAACTAAATCTAGAAAAAGTAGATAAAACTCTTATTTCTCCTATACTCATGCAATGACAAAGATATGCAGTAGCAAATTGCAAATTTGATGAAATCCACAAGTTGAGTGAGGGCATCATTTCAGATCTTAAACAAGAACGGAAACATATAATTGATTAAAGTTTGATATCAGAAAAACCCAAATATGCAACAACAAGAACATGTTGATCCTATAGCTGATCAATGCCTTATCTATTGGGTAGTTCCATAAATCACACACATACATCCATGATATCAATGGAATATTCCATACATCAAAATATAAGATCTATCATATCACTTTGTGAATCAAACATTAGTGTTCATAAATACCTCTTACTCATGAAACATCCTTCTCATGTAACCAACAACCCTATCAAATATATTCAACATTTTCTTGGCTCTTTGTTCCAATAGCAAAACACATAAGACATACAACCTTAAGGAGTTGTAAATGGGTTTAAGTTCTCTATTCCTAAACCAAAAAACATTGTAGATAATAGAGATAAGAGCCGAGAATCAAAATAAAACTAATAAGTTTGTTGTTCCTTGTATTCATTTCTTTGAAATAATACACTTAAAATGCATGTAAATAACTCATAAAATTAGTGAATAGACTAGAACTATCTATATTAGCTTTATTACTATTGTTCATACAAGAGAGAATGCTGAAGAATAGTGGAATCAATGTAAAGGAAAAACTTCCAAACTGGAACCATCCTTGTGGTATCATAGTAGTGAAAAATATTCAATAAACTAGAACCCACCCTAGAGAAAGAAAGAAAAGAGAAAGATGTAGGAGAGGAAGGAAATTCTAGATCTGATGTGGAAGTGACACATATCCACTTGAATCTCCATCCCCTACTACTACAAAGCCTCTCTCTTCCCTCTACAACCAAAATCTAAAAGGAATCTCATCATTGTGCTTCAAAAAACTCAAAATATCTTCTTCAAGTGATGTAAAAACCTCATTTTGATTAAAAAATTAGGCATGCATATGAAATGCTGAAAAATCCTCCACTAAACTGATTTAGAGGTAAAAAAAAATCACCAACTGCATCCTTACTAACTTGAGCACACATCCAATTCACCACTTTACTAAAAATAAAGTCTAATTGCTATATCTGAATACAGTTGAAAAATAGGCATCTTAGACAAAACCCTAAATATCTCACACATGCTACTTCCTATGCAAAAATAAATGACAAATATGGAAGGTTGTTCTAAGATCTTTTCATTTATGTATGATAGTCATATGTTCCCTTATCATAGATGCCTAGAAGATCAATTCGAAGATTAGGTTTATGACTGGATTCTTAGTACTGCATTTTTACAAAAAACTAATCCTTGGCCTAAAGTTAAAACTTTAAATTGTAACCTCAAAAGATTTAAAAACCATATGCATGTTGAATTCAAGAAAAGAATTAAAAAATTAAATTTTTGAGCTTTTCAACTTTTTCCTCTAAATTTCATCCAGGTCAACCCAATTTTGACCATTTGTAACACATGTCATGAGGTGATTGGCTCATCCTCTACTCCGTCACCACCACCTAGGTTCCATGTGACACCCTCTAATTGTGTCTCCAAACTACCCACTTGGCACCTAACATACTACCATGTGGCAGCCTATTATTGGACCTCCACGCATAATCACCTTGCCAAGTCATCTGCTTGCTAAGTGCCCTGCCATGTCATTACCATGTGGCATCACCTGATTAGATAGAACTCCTTTGTGCCATGTCATCACTCACTTGACCCCACTACCACCTGGTGCCTCCTCACTTCCCCATATTCCTTAACTACGTTGCATCTTCAAATTATGAGCAATTTCCAACCATCAGGTTTGCGATGCATGAGTATCTTGCAAAGTCAATCTATTTAGTGCCATTCCATCACTGATGACACATGGTGCCTTGTTGCTTCCCTACATTCCTAGTCAACAAATTGTCACATTAATGTGGGAATGTGACAATGCACTTGAGATTGCCATGTGTCAGACCTACCAAATCTAGAGTTGTCTATCACATTTCATTCTGCCAATGGTCCACCTAGACACCATGTGGCATGTTCTGGTTAGTAAAATTGGTATGTAGTCATACTACTACATCACCTCCTCAATCTGTGTGTCCTATCAAAATTTCTTCACATTTTAAACTGGCTAGGGCCCCACCATAACTACTCTTTGATGCCTAAAAGCATGTATCTTTGAGACACTATGTGTATGAGCCTCCAAACATAAAAATAATATAAATGAGTATCAACCACCAATGTGGGATAATTACATATCAATGTTTCTAATGTTTGTAAGAGGTGAAAATCAGAGGTGAGGGTTTTGACAGAAGAAGGCACCATGAAAATGCATTTCCAAATTCATCTTTGGATGGGAAATAATTGGTGTTCAAATCTAGGCAATTAAAACTATGATACTCTTCATCTTCTCATTAGAATGCAAACAATTCTTTCCTCCAAAAGAGATAGTTGGTTCTTAGTCCAAAGTCTTTAAGCAAGGCTGCGTTTTGTTCAATCCACCTGTGTCCACTATTTGCCTCTACCACACATAATATTGAAAGAAAATTATAGAATGACAACATCTTCTATTTTTGACAAAGTCATAACTCTTACACAACCCATGAAAGCTCCATTTTCATTGCACTTCAACTAGGAAGGAGCCTATATACACATGAGCCACTTTCATGCATCCCGTCATCGCCTCTCCTGCCCAATCAATAGGTCTACAGAGTAAAGGCCAAATCTGCGTCCACTTTGCATTTTCCTAAATAAACAATAGGCTCCCCCTATCTATCCAAAATGAGGGGAAGGAGAGAATAGAGGAAACATATAGTTTGGTTTAATCGGTGAGTGAGATTTTGAGAAAAAAGAAATATTGGATGTGGGGATTTGAAGACCCTAAAATTCATGGACTACCCCTAAATTTGGTGTTAATGTTACAAAAATAAAATGGATACTATAGGTTGGAATTTCTCCACCAACTATATACTTTGGAAAGCTTGCACATTCCTCAAATCCTCCCAGGTTTTTAATGAATCACTTAAGCACACTATATTTTCTATATTTTTGTATTAGTTGCTTCACACATGTGCTTGTCGTAATGGTTGAGATTAACATTCCCACCATTGTTAGATATGTTTTCATTCATTCCATGATATTTGCTTCAATTACTAATAGCTTGAACATGACGAATACCTTCTTAAAATTTTTCTGACACATAGCCTTCATCATCTTTCCAATTTGCTTCCATTCCATTGCCATGGCCAATGGGAGATGCATTTACATTCATCATTGAATTTCCTCCTTAGGAAATTGGATTTCCTATTAGGAGGAAATTCCCCACATATTGCCACATCTAAACCTTCAAAAAAAGAGGCTATGTAGAAATTTTGTGGCTTTATATGTAACATGTCAACTTTATTTTCATCCACACCTTGCAAAGAAGACATATCAAAAACATCCTCACCCACATAGGCCATCAAAACATCATCTAAAGATGCAAAGGTGAGAGCTTCCATGGATGCCATATTGGAAGTGTTGAGTAGAATACCAAAGTATCTTCATGCCAATGCTGCCCTAACCCATTCTTAAAATGTCAATTGAACATTTCTTGTTTGCACACCCAAAAATATATCTCCCCATTTTTCTTTTCCTGAGCATGATCATCCTAAACCCTATCTTGAGCTCTTTGTCTTGGTATCATGTGTAAATAAGGTGTTAGAACCATAAAGGTCTTTTGGAAATATAATAATCTCACCCATTTTAATTTTTCTTGGAAATCCATAGATACCCACAATATCATTGTGCTTTACACCAACATGATGCTTAACAAAATGAGCCTCATCTATTCTTGAATTCCTTAAACCATACACTAATGATTGATAAATGTATCATAACCTTACACTCTCCTTTGATCTTCCAATGATGTTGAATTTCATCTTTAAAACATCAAACTTCGTTGATCCTTTTAAACCCCATTTAAAAAAAAACACAATATCCTGAAAAGCCATAGCTTGATCATATATGTCGGGTGACATGGTGGCCCAATTAATTTTTTTTTGTTTTCAAAAAACTAAACTACTAGATCAATCCAATGAGCAAGTCATACCCACTAGATTCCAAAGCAATCATTGATTTGTGATTTTAAAACTTATTTTTCACCCTTTTACAAATTGTAACTTTTTGACAGGAAGGCCTATGAGCTGACTTAAAAAATTGACTAAAACACTTGATTAAGCCTTGAAATTAGACATACTGATTCTTTGTTCCATATTCTTGTGCCTTGTTAGATTTGTCTCATGAAAACACTTGGGTCAAAATATATTAAGTGTCAAAGTTTCCTTCTCTAAATTTCCTACAAACAAACATGCCAGAAAATAAGAAAATGCATTCAGTTTTGGCTTTGAAAACATGCCAAACTAATACTTGGAAGCAAAAAAAATTGGGGCATTAGTTCACTATCATGAGAAGTGTATAAATATGTGATTTAGCCTCATGACAAATAACTGGGCACATTTGGAAAGCAACCAAAGTGGGGTGCTCAGACTTGTAGGACTGGGAACACTGGCAGGACATTGATTTTTGCAAATGAAATGGACTTGGGAAAGTGTGCAGGCAAATTTGTCAAGATTTAAAAATTGACACACTTAAAGTATTTTTAGAGTAGAACATAGTGGTACAATCCATTTAGTCTCATCTATAACAAACTCAAAGTTATGACATCCTAAACAAGGGTAGCAATCAATCTACATTTTTTTACACTAGTAAAGCTCTACAAATTGCATTTGAAATCACATTTGAAATTGCATTTGAAAACTAGTCAAATGGATTCTTCATATGCTCAAATCTAGAACATCGTAGGTGTTTGACCCCTAGAAAATAATGCAAAATGAATTTTCTCACTTTGGTCAACTAGTTCAAAGTTTTAATTGGTCAAATAGGGCTTCCCATAATTTTGAGAAATATGGATCAACATTACAACAGTAAAAAACCAACTTTGAGGGATTCAAAACCTAGACAAAACTTATCAGAACAACTTGAAAAATGAAACATAGGTTATTTGATATGCATAATAAACACTCCCAAAGAAGAGAGTTATGAAACTTAACCGAGTGCAAGTTATTCAATTTTAAACTAGGCTTCCTGTCGCTATTTGACACTTGAGCAACAATGCGGATCTGAATAGAGCTCAAAATGAAACTTCACAAAATGACTCAAAATGATAATTTATCATCATGGGATGCATACATGTACTAAGTGCAAATTTTTAAAAACATTAAACACTTCATAGGCCTCAAAATGACGACTGGGTACACATGCATTAAAAGCACTTATAGGACTTAATTTTCAGGATGGTACTCAAAATCAGGGCTTCAATATTGAGTCCCAAAACAAGGTTTTAGTGCTCCTTCAAAAATTATTTTCCTTATAAAAAAATCCACTTGATAAGGGTAAATTTTGGAATGATCACAAATGGGAGAGGGTGAAGGACATGGAGCCATAGGGTTTCACATTGAAAGGGAGGTGTTTGAAATCATATAATTTCTTCATATGATGAGGAAAATAATGATGGTCAATAGTGCTTTTTACTTAAGAACAAATTGGAGGCTTCCATGAGGCTCTCTTTAGAGGAATAATATGTGTTTAATGTCTCCTTTAAAGGTTTCTTGGTGGAAGCTCTATGGTTATATGTGGGTTGTCCCTTTTATTACTATTCATTTTCATTTTGATGTGCCATTTTAGCTTTTTAAAAATTAGATGGATGCATGTCATTGTAGTGTATGGACATGGCTTGATGTAATGTGGTCCAATTGTTCACATGCTCCCTTTTCCCTTGTTGATGACAGTGACTATTGTACTAGCAATGATGTAGATTTGTTTGATTTTTGGGGTTTAGGGATTTATTGGTGCATTCTAGGTGAGAGTATTTTCCAACATGGGCTTGCCATAAGTTTTCTTTCCAATAATCTTTTGAGAGTCCCTCTTCATCTCAATTTTTTTTTGTTTAGTTATGGGTCTGGGTGGACTTATTTTATCTTTGTTGGGATCATGTGTTTTCTATGCTCTGTCTTTGGGTGAGATGATTTTGTTCTCAAATGGGTTCTTCTCCATAAGGTTTCTATTGCTTGGTTAAGTATACCCTTTTTGAGGTTTATTTCTTTGATATAACTAGAATACGAGCTTGGATCATTTTTCTCTATGATAGTCATCCCCTTATAATATTTCTATTAAGGTGGTAGCATATCATATGGAGGTGGATTACTTCTTTGGAAAGGAGGTTAGTTCTAGATTTATGTTATCATATCTTAGTTGTGGGGGAAAACTTTGATTTGAATTATGTTTTGATTTTTCATACTAGAGGTTTCCTCCATTGTTGTTGATATTTAGGCTAGACCCTATATTATAGAGGTAGAGAGGAGTCTTGCAGGAGAGATATAGATTGGATATATGATTGCCTTAAATTTTGGTTGAAGACTACTTTTTAGAGCCATTTCAAAACCCTACATGAATTATTGGGGAGCCTTTCAAAATATCATGATACTAGACTTATTCTATGGATGAATCTTTTTTGCCTAGCGACAATATTTTTATTTATTATTAATTTAATTGATTTTAAGTTTATGAGAGACTTGTTAAACCAATTATTTAGGTTAAGGGAATCTAGAAAAATCCCCTTTTCTAGTTTAAGGTTAAGGAAGTCTTCAAAAATCTTATGGCTTGAGGTGTGAAGCTTTGTCCACATCTTAGGCTTCACAATGTTATTTCACACCAAATATATAGCCATGTGTAGTTGTACTTTTGATACACCATTTTCAAACTTTTAAAATTGACCTCATAAATAGTTTCCCCAAATGTTTATGGTTTTTCCCTAACCATATTTCTATGAAGTTTCAATGTTCTAAGGTATTTGATGCAGAGGTTCCATGGATTAAGGTTTTTCCTATTAGAAAATTTAGTTTCAATGAAAGAACATGTTTTGTGAAGATCTATTGTCTATGAAGATTGAATAAAGGCCTACAAACATAATAGATAAAAGTCCAGAATGTAGATCTAAAATTGGAAGGAAAGCATGTGAAGAGATGAATAGAAGAAAAAATCTATGCCAAGAAAAGAGAGAAATGTTCACTAAAATGGAAAAGAAATTTTCAGAATTTTCATTGGAGAAGAAAATATTTCATTTTCCACCAAAGGGAAAAGTGTAGTGGAAAACCCTTTTTTCGCTACGCCTTTCATAGTTAAAGTTCAATTTTCCACATGAGGAGAGAAAAGGAAAATCTCAATCCAACATCAAGATATATGGGGTCTAATATTAAGATTACTTTAGAAAAGTAATCTATGAATCAATCTACATCAAAATTGTGCCCACTACATGGAGGTGGAAAATTGAAGATTGGGTGCACTTTTCGCACTCAAAAATGGAATTTCCTCCAAGTATCAAAACAGAAGTAGAGAGATGGAAAAGAGCTCTTAATTGATTAAACAAAGAATGATAATCTAATAATGATTTATCTCTTGAAGATTTGGACATCAACATGGCATTAAATATGAAGTGGAAAATTCATTTTATGCTACGCCTTTCGTAGTCAGGTTGGAGTTTTCCACAAAAGGGAGAAGACAAAAGTCAAATTTCCACCAAGAATGAATTGGAGTGTTCTATAACTAGTGACCCAATAGCAAAGAAGAAGTATTACTTGTTAATAATTTAAAAAGTGTAGCTATTACTAGAATGTGCAAATTTCACCTACAACAAAGAAGTGGAAAACTGAAAACTTGGTACGCTTTTTGACCTCCATTCAAGATTTTCCACCACAGGCATTCAGGAAATTCACTCCCAAAATTCAGTAGATAAATCACATGGTAAGCATGGAAGATAACATACTGGAAAATTGAAGACATCTAGGTTACAAAGCATGTAATAGAAGAGTGGCTAGAAACTTCATTTTATCAATTTTGATTTTTGTAATAGTCATATAGACCAATCTTCAATAGCTCATGATTATTTTCTAACCGCTTTGGTCCAAATGCAAAAAATTAGGTTTGGAAAAGCATATCCAAAAATGAGCTTGATCCAACAATGGAAGGAAAAGATATGCCCCCGAAACATGACCCATTTTTAGTGTAATTAGTATTTATTTTTCTATCTGACCAGCAAAGGAAAGATTTTGATTTAACATATTTAAATGTCAATTGGTAAAATATAATTTAAATATGTTAAGATATATCATTATTAGCTTTTAAAGTTAATAAGAATATCAGTTTTCAAAAGGAAAAACATGAGAAATCAAAGAGATAAGAGTCAATTACAGAATTGAAAAGTCACTAGAAGAAACCAATCGGAATGTGAGAATCTCCAAGAAGAAACAGTTATAGAACTGAAAGGTCACCATTGGAGAACTAAATGGTTATGAAGAAGTCTATTTATTGTAAATCTTTGTGGGTATTGAGGGTTCTTTTTTGCGAGAGATAGAGAGTTGGAGTAGGGGGAAAGAACTTAGTTTAGTTTTCTACATTTTCATTATGCATGTTAAGAGTTCAAGTTTTTGTAATAGATTTAGCATAAGCTATGGGAAAATAAAATCTAAGCATTCTTATTTGTGATGTTCAAGGAAATAAGAGTTTTATTTTGATTCAGAGCATTTAGTTATTTCTCTTTTGATTTTATAATCAATCAGATTATTGTTATTTTCAATTTTGGGCATCATCTTCCATCTCGTGTTGAATAATGAATGGGTTGTAGATTGGAGTATTTGTAGACGTTCCTATTACAAGAATTGGGATTATTCAACTTTCTCTTTCATTTCATTTTGCATTGCATTTGCATACATAACATTCACATTGCATTACCAATGTCGGGGAGTCATAGAAAGTGTGAATTCTTGGGGTTGGCTAGGTGTTGAACTAAATTCTCCACTTAAGTTAGTTCTATTTAGGGCTGGCTTGGTTTTCCTCTTTCATTCTTAGGTTAAGAATGTACCCAGTTAGTTTAGGAATAAAACAAGATTCATTGAATATCATTGATAAGGGAGCTATACCTTTTAATCCAAAGGAAATCTATCAACCTCATGATAGATTATCCAATTGTTGGTATCAAATTATTTCTCATAGGTTTGAGCATTTAAGAGTTACATTGGAAAGAACAATTTGTTTGCCAATAAATTTTTGGTGACTCCACTAGGGAGGCAAAAAAAAAGATTGGCGTTGAAATTTGTTTCATCAGTTCTTATTGTTATCTCTACTTTTAGGAGATTGGTGACCCTGATTTAAAAAGACCATGCCTTTTAAAGTTGTGAAATGGAGGAGTCCAGGTCCTTCCTTTATTGAACGTTATGATACTCATGATCCAGTTTTGCATAATCTTTTTGATGCTTTTAGAGAAAGTGTTACCCATGGAAGAAAAATGAACCTGTGCATTAAAGAAGATCATGCACATGTTGTATTATGGAAAGGTGTCTGTGCTAGGTATCAAAAATTGAAAGAGCTGGAGGTGAAGACAAAATTATTACAACACTATGAAGAAAAGGTGTTCTAGCTTAGTGAAGAATTAAAGGTGGCTAATGATGATGTTTCAGAAGTTCCACTTGATTATATTTCTCATAGTTTTTTTAAGTTTGGAGTGAACATGAATTTTAGCCAAAGAAAAAAACTAGAAAATTATCTACCGATGAAGAAATAGCTGCCGAAAGTGATCCAAATCTGAAATTCCTTTGGGTTGCTTTTAAAGAAAGTATTGTGGAAGGTGATAAGAAAGGATTGAGTTTCTCCAATGATCATCAATCTTCCCTAATGCTGAATTTCATGATCCAAAGGTATTTTAATGTCCAAGATCAAAGACAATGAAGATATGTTTCAGCGAATTTGTCTAGAGAAAAACTGGTAAAAAAACAATATCTATTTTTGCAAATTGCTTGGTTCTTGGAGAGTAAGAAACATCCTGGTTTCCAGATGCATCCATTTCGATGAACATGGAGATTCTTAAAGATGGTCATAAAATGGTAAGTGAAGTTGAAAAAGAATTTTTTTTTGTACCCTCTTTTCTTCCTATTGTTGAAAGTTCTAGATTTGAAGAGAATGATGAAGATTATATTTTGCATAATATTCTTTATGAAAGTTAGCCTTTGGTTTGTGCACAAGCAGAATATGTGACTTATAAGTTTGAAGAAGATAATAGAAAGGATGATGTTCAATCTATAGTGTTATAATAATTTTCTTTTGAAGAGAATATCATGTTTTTTTGATGAATTATGTATTGATGGAAAGGCTGAATCATGTTTTGATGAATATAATTTTAAGTCTAAAGATGTGGTTGAAGAAGTGGTTGCAAGGATAGATTTTGAACAAAGACCTTTGACGGCTATTGAAGTGGTGCATCAACATAAAGAGGATGAAGAGCTCGATTATATTTTTCTATGACATGAAATAGAAGTTTATCAAATCATAATGCTTGCCCAAGGTAAATCTTCCTCTATAGTTGATTCAAGTATTGGAGTTTTGAATTTGGGTAGAGAGTTTTCAGACTTGATAGCCACTAGAAATGATGAAGTTACTTCAGCCCAGATTGACCCTATGTGCGATGCAGAATTATATTATTTCAGCCTTGATTTGAAATCTAAAAGTTCTATTCAAATTGACTGTGATAAATGTGCATATGATGGAATATCATTTTCAGAACCATTTGAGGATCCTGGCTTTGTCAATCTTGTTTTGGATTCTGAAATCTCTATTAAAAATGATCTTGTAGAAAGAGATGAAGGTGAGTATGTTCCTCTACCAGATTCAAAGTCTTTATGCTTTTCTTCTTCACAAAAAATGATCTATTGTGCAAGAAGTAATGTGTAGGAAGGCATGAAAGAATCATAAATTTATGATCAAGCATGGTTGTTTGGAAGAGATTTCTAGGCCACATATTTTTAGTGTGCCTTCAGATTCACTTTTGATTATGATGAAGTTTCCAAGAGGGAATGGTTTTGGTTTAACTTGTTGGTGCACAATTTTATTTTCTCAAAAGGTTCATACTTCTCCTTTCCGGTTAATGGTCATGTATGAGTCCATTTCTCTCCTTTTTCCCTTTGGTGAGATCTCCTCACCTGTATTTGTAAATAAGCTTTTGTTTTCGTAGTTTTGGCATGCTTAGCTTAGCACTTCTTACTTTCTCAGTTTTGGTTTTGCCTTGCTCCCCTCTGCCCTCCCTGCAAAGAATTTTTTGATAGTCTTATTTGTTCTTAGACTTTGTAGCCCAATGGATAGGCACTTGTCTTTTGCTAGAGATACTGGATTCTTTATGCACTTTGCAACACATAATCCCATTGTAGGTGTACTTTCATTACACCATTTTCAAACTTTTAAAGTTAACCTTATAAAGAGTTTCCCCAAATGTTTATGGTTTTTCCCTAACCATATTCCTATGAAGTTTCAATGTTCTAAGGTATTTGGTGTAGAGGTTCCATGGATTTAGGTTTTTATTGTTAGAAAATTTAGTTTCAATGAAAACACATGTTTTGTGAAGATCTATTGTCTATGAAGATTGAATAAAGGCCAACAAACATTACAGATGAAAGTCCAGAATGTAGATCTAAAATTGGAAGGAAAGCATGTGAAGAGGTGAATAGAAGAAAAAATCTATGCCAAGGAAAGAGAGAAATGTTTACTAAAATGGAGAAGCCATTTTAAAATTTTCTATTGGAGAAGCAAATGTTTCATTTTCCACAAAAGGGAAAAGCATAGCGGAAAACTCATTTTCCACTACACTTTTCGTAGTCAAAGTTTAGTTTTCCACATGAGGAGAGAAAAGGAAAATTTCAATCCAAAATGAAGATATATGGGGTCTAATATCAAGATCACTTTAGAAAAGTAATTTATGAATCAATCTACATCAAAATTGTGCCCACTGCATGGAGGTGGAAAATTGAAGATTAGGTGTGCCTGCCGCACTCAAAAATTAAATTTTCACCGAGTCTCAAATCAATAATAGAGAGATGGAAAAGAGCTCTTAATTGATTAAACAAAGAATGATAATCTAATAATGATTTATCTCTTGAAGATTTTGGACATCAACATGACATTAAATATGAAGTGGAAAATTCATTTTATGCTATGTGTTTCATAGTCAAGTTAGAGTTTTCTGCAAAAGGGAGAAGACAAAAGTCAAATCTTCACCAAGAATGAATTGGAGCGTTCTATAATTAGTGATGTGATAGCAAAGATTGGTATTACTTGTTAATAATTTATAAAGTGTAGCTATTACTAGAATGTGAAAATTTCACCTACAACAAAGAAGCAGAAAACTAAGAACTTGGGTATGCTTTTCGACCTCCATTCAAGATTTTTCGCCATAGGAATTCTAGAGACTCACTCTAAAAAATTTAGTAGAGAATCAACATGGTAAGTATGGGAGATAACATACTGTCAATGTAGTGCCTGCCCCTGGTTCACATTTTGTTATCATTGCTGAACTCTTTTAGAACTAGTTTTATGTTGTTGGTTAGCAGCATTCTTTTGAGATTATCAGATATTGTGCTATGCATTCAGTTTATTATGTGATGAGATTACTTAGACTCTACATTTCATGTATGTATGATGATTATTTTTAGTGTTCACAATTATTGATGATGATTATTACATTGCTTTCAATTATTAATGATGATTAGTAAGATAATTTGTTATCATATGTGCTTTCTTATGGATACTTACCCCATACTTGCATGTGTATGGTGTGCGTGTTTGCTTTTGTATGGCATGTTTGATGTGGTTAAGGAAGGGAGTCATAGTCACCTGCTAGTTGGGATCTACACGATGCACCACTTCCTACCATTGTCTGTTTAGTTTAGTATATATTGTGTTTGTACATGCATGGTTTTTATACAGGTTGCAGGTACCGAGTATCGACTTCCCTGAATTGCCAGGATGAGTGTACCCTATCAAATTATCTCAATGATAAGAGAGGGGAGATAAAATCTCAAGTCCAAATCCCAACCTTTTGAGCCATTTGTCCTAATTGAAAAATTATGATAAGTATCTGAGTTGAATACCCACCGAATGTGTCGGATGACATATTTCGTGATTTTTAACCTTTTAGATTTATTTTGTATGATTTATTCTATGATGGGTTTTCATATTTTATCTTGGAGGTCTATGGTGAATTTTCTATTAATTAAGTCTTAATAAATAGATTTAATTAATAAATTATTTATTTGAGAAAATTAATAAAATATCATGATCTTTGATATTTTGATTGTAATTAATTAAATGTGAATTATTGGGGAAAATGAATTAAATAAAAGAAAACTAGAAATTAAAATTAATAATAATTATAAAATAATAATAAAGTAATAAATAAAATAATAATAATAAAAGCTATAAAAATTAAAATGAAAGTTATAAAATTTAAATATAGATTATTTAAAAAGTAAATTGGAGTTATAAGCTTGCATAAGAATTAACATGTGTCAACAACACAGGGGTTAGTGCATCAATTAAGCACAAGGTGTCTACAACTCTATGACTCATCAAAAATGTTGGAAAAGACCCATGCTTAGTTGGTGACACCTTCCAGCGGTTTCAAAAAGCAATCCAAAGGTTTCTTGAGAGCTCTTTATATTCAGGCATTCATAGAAGCTTAGAGAGGGGATTGAGAGCAATTGGGGCATTGGAGGACTCAAGAACTCTGAAGAAGGGAGCTTGCTCTGCGGGTTTTCTGAGGAAGAGCGAATTAGCATCAGAATCCGGGTAGATTCTTGTGATTTTTCTTATGCTATTTCTGCATCATGCATTCTTTTCTTCCTCATGTCTTCCATATGTCTTCTGAGGAATTTCATATTTCTATTGTATGCATTTTCAATTTAGGCAATTAAATTTATTTGAGAATTTTATATGCATGGATTTAAAAAAAAGAAGAGAAAACGGGTTTGGGTTCGAATTAGAATCAAATTGAAATAGATTTGAAAATGGTTTCAAGATTTATGGTCAAATCCATTAGTGAAATTATTGGATAAATTTAGAGAACAATTACCTTTTAAGAAGAAATTTTTAATTGTTCTGTCGCTACCCTTTAGATAGACCTGAACTCAGTCATTCATAACTTTTTATTGGGATCAAATTTATTCGATCACTCTAATCAGAATTGGCGCAACTTGACCCTCTCCAACATATTTCAATTTCAGCTCGATCCAATGGTTCATTAGGGAGATATGGCCTTCGTACTGGGACTATTTTATTCAAAGACATATATTTCTCCATTTCCCATAACCAAGAGATCTTTACGCTTAAACTTCACAAAAATAATATATCAAAGCAATATAATTAGAATTTAATAATTATTTAATTAGTCTAAAGACTAATAAGAATGTTCTAAATGAATTAATAATGAAAAGTTTGTAAATAGTGATGGATAGAGATATTGAATTCAATAGAGAATGGATGACTTTTAATATTAATTATTTAATATATATTAAATATTATTTGATATATATTAAATAATTTAAGAAATGACAATTTTAAATGAAGAGAATGTAATGATAATGGATTAAATTGACATGGAGTTATTATTATAACATTACTATAAATAGAATTGTTATGTTATGTATTATTAGATAACTTGTCGATTTACCTTAATGATGTTAAGAGTTAGTCAAATATTAACTAATGAGTATATGGAAGGATTCTATAGATCGAGTATTTATAGTTTAATGAGTTCATTATTTATTAATATTTTTAAGGACTAGCAAACTATTAATAAATAATGGTTTGATTAGTTATCAATAAATACGATTAGAGTTAATCTAGTGAAGATTATTTAATGATTAAAATTTTGTAAAAGATATTAGTTTTTGGTTTGAAGTATGATTGATTTTTAATCAATTAATATTCATTGATTTGTCAATATAATTATGCGATTGAGATTTATCTTGAAATGACTATCACTAATACGAATTAATTAAGGAAACATTAGTATTCATAAAGAATGATGAATGCGATCTATTAATAAGATTCTCAATATAGCTTGTCATTTAGCAAGTTGTTATTATTGAACTATGAACATGAATATTTGTGTATGGCTGACTTTTAATTATTAGTCAACTCATATTCATTAGGTTGATGGTTTGGTTGTGAAATTATTAATTAAATCAATTAACTAGAGTTAATTGGATTTAATTAATAATTAAGTTATGTAATAGAGATTTAATTGATATAATTCTTTTAATGAGATTGTAGAAATACTGATATCAAAGTTGATAAGTCTTATCCTAATAACTTGAATAAGAACTTTAGTTATTTTAATGGTTATTAGTGATGACTTTAATTTTACAACGATTGAATTAAGAGGCTTAAATTTTAGTAATATTTAAATAAGTCTTAATTAAGTGTTATTAAATGATAAAAGACCATGGATGGTGTACCTAGGTCAATTGATTGATGTAATTGATCATTTTAATAAAGTTATAATCTCTTATTCGAAGAATGATAATTGGTCCTCTTATAATATAATGAATAATGATCCTAAAAAAAGTTGAAAGGTTAATCAATTAGAATATGGATCATGGTTAAATATAAAGGACAATTTAATTAAGGTCAATGATGATCAGTTTAGTGAATATTTATCCTTAAGTTATTCTTAGGGTAATGCTATTGGGGAACAATTGGGTTGACTTGTAGGTCAAATGATGAAACTTAAAACACTTGAAGTATACTTGCAAATAGAAAACTAAAAACCCCTACACGTTATTCAACTATGTGAATTTAGTAAACCAAAACATGTGTTTATATCATGTATTCTATATGCTTCTTGTTTTGGGTTTTGGGTTGACTAGTGTTGACCAGTCCTAGGTTGTTACCAAAGGCTTGGGGGTTATGAGATATGATGGCATGTTGATCTTATTTGGTCTCGATCTTTATAAGCCCAACCATGATAATGTGATCGTATGCTCTATGAAATGCTTGTAATTGCTAATTGTTATTGTTCATCAATCTTCATGTGTGAAGCTGAGATGTATGTGTGTGAGACACTTGAGCTAACCATATTTTTGAGTCATCGATCAGTTATCCTTGAGATATTTCCTAGTCGTCATGATGGGACTAAGATGTGAATTTATTTCTTGATGATGTCATGTTGTGACATGTTTGACTTAACCATTTTGGAGTCTTCGATCAGTATGATTTTGAGATATTCTTGGTTGCTTGTTGAGAACCAATGGATATTGTGATATATTTTGAGATATATTTTAGTTATTGAGAACCAATTGATACTTAAGATTATCATTGATGCCTCCAGTTGCCAATAGAGAACTGTTGTGGTCATGATTTTCTATGGATGCTTTTTCAGATGCTCATGGAGATTTGATGATTCTTATCTTGAAGATTTGATGATTCTTATTATGGATATTTGATGCTTTTATGCATATTTGATGATTTTATTATGGATTATCTTTTATGATTCCATGAGCTTAGGGTAGGTAATCTACTTGTAGTGTCAGGAAGTGGCTTGCAATGGGGGCCGTGGCCCTAAGTGGTTGCCAAGGTAACTCATTGTAAGTTTGGTTAATAAGTGATAACATTTACACACTAAATGAGAATTAAATGAACCTAAAAAGATAATTTTTTTGATGTTCTCGCCCATGCCTTGAGTGCTTGTACAAGCTAGGATGGGAGTAGTGAGAATGCATGGTTGCGACCGTGCATTCTGTAGTATGCCTTGTCAGTATGAGAGGATACTAGTGGCCGCATGAGATCAGTATGGACCCGTGGAGTTTAGCTAACTGTCAGGGTAACTTGTACGTGATAAATGCGATGACACTTTCCCGCTTGCAGAGTAGGTTTCCTACATGTCTTTGTGTGCCTCTGGGAATTAGATGTCGATTTTGTGTGATGGAACCTCTGAGTTAGTATACTTTTAAGATTCTTGGCTTTAGAGAGTATTTGTGCTTTTTGAATTGATATTTTGTTTGAGACTTGAAATTATCTCCTCAACATGGTGGGAGTGGACCACTTAGGTTCCACGCGGTCGGGTGGTAGTGTATTTTCACTCTTATCATTTGAGATCCGTTCGAGACACCGTGGCTAGAGTATCCTTGGTTGGTATTTATTCTTCATTATGTTCTTGGAACATTATGATAGATAATATACCTTATGATGGATGTATTTACTGGTATGTTTCTTATATTGATGATTTGCTTTACTTTGCATATGTTAGTTGATGATTTATTATGCTTTACTTTGCATGTTAGTAGGATGTTTTAGGAGTGACATTCCTACTATGTTAATACCAATGATCTCTTCAGTGCTATGGAATGTTACGCATGGAGGGATGGCTAGGATCCATGATGGTCTAATAATGCTATTTACGGTTGGGAGGAACCGTGCACTTAGTTATTTATGTTTGTGATATATGGTTATCTTTTGTGATGGATGTTTATATCTTTTGTGATGATGTATCATGTATGAAATGTGATTTCATTTATGTTATTGCATCATGGATTAATATTAGATGATGATGATGATGTACTTTATTTACTTGGATGTTTATTCTTTTAAGCTTTTCATACCCTATGATATGTACAGTGGATGATTGAGCTAAACTAAAATATAATTACAAAAGGACACTTGTATATTGTTTAAGTACATTGGATGTATCATTGTTATTTCATAAGGATGGGATGTTAGATGAATAGTTAATTTAGATGTGATACAATGTTAAGGGATCTTTAAAGAATGTAGCCTTTTATGTATATATGTTATGTTTATTTTCATTTGAATTGTTGCTATTACTTCCGCAAATGTTATGAATGGTTTTATCTTTCATGTTTAAAAAAAATAAAATTGTTTGACAAACTTAGTAAAATTCTTTGGATCCCTTGGCGGGGCATTACAGTCAAATTGAAGACATCTAGGTTACAAAGCATGTGAAAGAAGAGTGGTTGGCAACTTCATTTTATCAATTTTGATTTTGTAACAATCATATAGACTAGTGTTCAATAGCTCATATCTTTTGACTTGGTGATTATTTTTACAATTACTTTAGTCAGAATGTAGAAACTTAGTTTGGAAAAACTATATCCAAAATTGAGCTTGATCCAAAGATGGAAGAAAAATATATGCCCCCAAAACATGACCCACATTTACTAAAAGTAGTATTTATTTTTATATCCACCCAGCAAAGGAAAGATTCCGATTTAACATATTTAAATGTCAATTGGTAAAATATAATTTAAATATGTTAAGATATATCATTATTAACTTTTAAAGTTAATAAGAATATCAGTTTTCAAAAGGAAAAACATGAAAAATCAAAGAGACAAGAGTGAATTACAGAACTGAAAATGTCACCAGAAGAAACCAATTAGAATGTGAAGAGAATCTCTAGGAAGAAACAATTATAGAACTTAAAGGTCACCGTTGGAGAATCGAATGGTTATGAAGAAGTCTTTTTATTGTAAATCTTTTTGGGTATTGAGGGTTCTTCTTTTCTGCAAGAGATAGAGAGTTAGAGTGGGGGGAAGGAACTTAGTTTAGTTTTCTGCATTTTCATTATAAATGTTAAGAGTTCGAGTTTTTGTAATAGATTTAGCATAAGCTATGAGCAAATAAAATCTAAGCATTCATATTTGTGATGTTCAAGGCAACAGGGGTTTTATTCTAAATCAAAGAATTTAGCTATTTCTCCTTTGATTATAATCAATCAAAGTATTGTTATTTTTAGTTTTGGGCATCATCTTACATCTCGTGTTGAATAATGAATGGGTTGTAGATTGGAGTATTTGCAGATGTTCCTATTATAGGAATTGGGATTATTTAACTTTCTCTTTCATTTCATTTTGCACTGCATTTTCATACATAGCATTCACATTGCATTACCAATGTTGGGGAGTCATAGGAAGTGTGAATTCCTAGGTTTGGCTAGGTGTAGAACTGAATTCTTTGCCTGAGTTAGTTTTGTCTAGGGCTAGTTTGGTTTTCCTCTTTCATTCTCAGGTTAAGAACTTACCCAGTTAGTTTAAGAATAAAACAAGATTCATTGAATATAATTGATATGGGATCTATACCTATTAATTTAGAGTAAATCTATCAACCTCATGATAGATTATTTAATTGTTGGCATCAAATTGTTTCTCACAATTTTGGGCATTTAAGAGTTACATTGGAAAGAACAATTTGTTTGCCAAAACCATATTAGTGAATTGATGTGTTTGTTAGGATTAACCATAGATAAAAATAATAGTTATGTGCAAATATAACCAATATTAGAAAATAATAGATCACACAGAAGAGAACACAAGACACTAAGATTTAATTTGGTTCACCCAATTCCTTGACTATCTCCACCAACAACAAGTCCAATATTATTATTATCTAGTGACTAAAATCTACAATCCTTTACAACTCAATACCATTATAAGAAGCTACAATATCACCATACATTATGAAATACCTAACCTCAAGCCATTTTATACAAGCTTTTTTCGCTTACAAATTAAGGCTAGAATAAATTGTTCAATAGAAAATTAGCAGCTGACACCCTTCAAAGTAGTAGGCTCATTTTTGGCTTCAGAGGTGTTGCCCCCAAAAACCCCCACGAGGGTGTTGCTCCTCAACACCACCTTGGACTGCAATAGGGAGCATACTTGAGGTGTTGCCCTAGAACCTCACAAGGGGTATTGCCCCCAAAACCCCATAGAAATAATTTGGGGGGAAACCACACCGAATAAACCTCCAAGTCTAATTAGGCTCCACATCGCAAAAATCTCCCACCTAGAGATTGATTAGACTCCACAAAAATAACCTCCCACTTGGAGAGTGATCATAGCACCACTAAACTTGTAGCTCCCACTCAAATATTACACCACTTTGGAATTTATTGTTCTTTTATTTTGCTCAGTCTAGAAGACCAACCAAAGCTAAAGAGCTGTTTAGCTTCTCCCTTGTTACTACCTTGGTAAACATATCTACTAGATTATCATCTGTATATATCTTCTCTAGTTTTAATTGTCCATCATCCAAAATTGATTGAATGAAATGGTACTACAACTATATGTGTTTTTTCATTGAATGTAGAGCATAATTATTTGTGAGATGAATGACACTCTAGCTATCTGTAAACGAATAATTATCCCTCTATGGGTTTTCCAATTCTTTCATGAAGAACTAAATCCATATCATCTCCTTGGATGCCTCTGAAGCAGCAACATACTCTGCCTCTGTAGTGGATAAAGTATTCACCTTCTATAATTGAGAAACTCAATTCACTACTGCCCCACCAATAGTAAATACATAACCTATAATACTGCACCTAGTATCAATATCTCTTATAAAATCTAAGTCAACATAGCCTTGTAAATCAATAGTAGAGCCCCAAAAGTGTAAATGCTTATTGGATGTTCCTCTCAAATATCTGAGAATTCATTTAACTACATTCCAATGCTCAAGATGGACGACTCATATACCTACTAACAACTTCCACTGTATGTGCAATATCTAGCCTAGTACATACCATAGCATACATTAAGCTTCCTACAGTTGAAGCATAAGGTACCTTAGACATCTTAGCTTCCTCTTTTGGTGTCTTTGGACACATCTCCTTAGTCAACTTTAAATGGTTAGGTAAAGGTGTGCTGACAACTTTGGTATTCTTGATAGAGATACATTGCAATACCTTCTCAATATAATCAACTTGAGTTAAAACCAATTTTCTATTCTTTCTATTTCTGCAAATTTTTATACCAAGGATTTATTTTTCTGAACCCAAATACTTCATAGCAAATGAATGTGATAACTATTCTTTTAACCCCTTAATGTAATCCATGTTAGATCCATCTACAAGAATATCATCAACATATAAACCTAAAATAATGTACCTGTCATCATACAACCTCTTAAAATAAACAAAATGATCTAAATGAAACCTACTATATCCATACTCATGCATAAAACCATCAAATTTTAGATACCATTATCGAGGTGCTTGCTTTAAACCATATAAACTTTTCTGCAATTTGCACACTAAGTTCTCCTTACCTTTGACCTCAAATCCTTGTGGTTGTGCCATGTATATCTCTTCATCCAAATCACCATGAAGAAAAGCTAATTTAACATCAAGTTTCTCTAAATGTAAATCTTCAGTAGCCACAATACTTAAAACAGTGTGAATAGAAGTTATTTTAACAACATGAGAGAATATCTCATCAAAATCAATACCCTTTTTTTGTGCAAATCCTTTTACTAGTAACTTGACTTTAAATCATTGCTTACCTTCATCCTCTTCTTTCAACCTATAAATCCATTCATTCTATAAATCGCTTTTACCTACAGAAAATTTACATAAATCTCAAGTCTTATTTTTCTGTAAGGTGTCTATTTCTTCTACCATCGCAAACTCCCAGTGAATTGTCGTATCCACCTATATAGCTTCATCATAGCATTTAGGTTCACCAAAATTATTTAGTAAAATAGAGTATTTAAAGAGGGAGAAGTTTTTTCTAGAGGTCTACTTAGCCTTTTTGACCATCTAACATTCATTGGGGTGTGTGGTATTTGTTGTTGTAATTATTGTAGATCATGAGAAACTATTGAAGCATCGTATTCAAAGGAGTATCATCCAACATGACATAATCATTTTATTTCTTCTCATGCCATTGCAATAGATCTTTGTACAACACTTTCTCATTAAATATGACAACCCTACTGCTTACAATTTTATAATTTTCAAAATCCCAAAGTTTATAACCAAATTCATCAATGCCATATCCAACAAATACATATTTCTTTGACTTAGCTACTAGCTTGGTTCTATTTTCAAAATCTATATGTGCAAATTCTTCACAACTGAAGGTTTTGAGAAAAGAATAACTCACCTTCTTATCAGTCCATGCTTCTTTGGAACACCACAACCCAAAGGAGTAGAGGCACCTCTATTGATCAAATATACATAAGTATTGACAGTCTCCACCCACATATTTAAGGGAAACCCAACATGCAATATCATGCTCCTTGCACACTCCATTATTGTCCTATTCATTTGTTCAACCACTCCATTTTCTTGTGGAGACCTTGGAATAGTTTTCTATTTTCAAATACCATTAGTGGAGCAATAATGTTCAAATTTATGACTACAATACTCACAACAATTATCAGATCATTTTAATCTCTTACCGATCTCATTTTCAACCAAGCGTTTTCATTTCTTAAAATTTTGAAATACATCAGATTTCTGTCTAAGGAAATAAACTCATAGTTTTCTAGTTGCATTATCAATACATGTACCATAGTAATGAACAAAAACGGAAGATACCTGAGCTAGTCCCCATACATGTGTATGTGCAAACTCTAATTTCTCATTTTTCTTTTCCTTCCCACTCTTCACAAAAGTCACTCTCTTTTATTTTCCATACACACAACTTTCACAAAAATCCATATTGACACATTTTAGACCTAAATTTTTTTCTTTGAATGAAGTAATTTCATAATTTTCTCACTCATATGCCCAAGTCTATTGTGCCATAACACTATATTAGAATCTACAACATCTATTTATTCTCCCTGCTCAATAGTAACAATTGTTCCTAAATATTCATTTTTCTCTGAATCAATTTAAGTAGAAGGAATAGTGTGACCTGTACAAAGATATAGGTGCCTACTTTTACACCTGCTGCTACTACAAGGGAACCTTTTGTAACCTTCTATTTTTTATCATTAAAAGCAACTATGCAACCCTCACCACCGAGTTGCCCTGCTAAAATTAAATTCCTACTCAGCCTTGGAACATGTCATACCTCATGTAGTAGCCAATTTTTCTCATTCTATAACTTAATCTTAACTTTTCTCTTTCCAAAAATTTGACATGGTTCATTATCCCCCAAATAAACAAGCCAAAAATTCCCTTGGACATAATCTATAAATTAATCATTATGGGGTGTAGCATGAAATGAAGCCCATGGATCTAAAGCCCAAGAATCATCAACACTTTCTAAAGAAAGAAGCAAAGAATCCTATTTGGATTTGTTACTTACCACATTTGCCTCCTTGTTTCCATATTTTTTGTCTCCTTCATTGTTCTTTTGAGTCCAACAATATTTCTTCTTATGTCGTGGCTTCCCACAATACTAAAATCTCTCGGTCCTTTGGATTGAGACCTCTCCGCCTTTGACTTTCCTCTTGATTTTCCATGTTTCTAAAAAAAAATTCCTCTCTCAATCATTCTACCTCTATTTCATGCATTCAAATAAATTTCTAATATAGATTCACCTAAGGTTTTCCTATGAGTTTCCTCACTCAAAATAACATGAAGCACATCATCAAATTTTACGGTATTAGATTCAAAAACATAATTACTGACAACCATTACCAAGCCATTCCATCTTTTAGACAAAGAACACAAAATCAAGAGAGCCCTAATTTCTTCATCAAAATTGACATTCAAAAAAGATAATTGACTACTAACCATATTAAACTCACTCAAATGATCTACAACATATCCAACTTTTTCCATCTTCATATTAAATAAATGCTTCATGAGAAATACCTTGTTTGAAGCGAAGGGCTTTTCATAAATTTTTACTAGGGTTTTTGCATCAACTCTTCTTTCATCTTTTCTTTTGTAATGTTAAATGTCACTGATGGTACCAAGCATAATTAAATGTCATTGATGGTATTATAGATAGAGAAACTTATTGTTAATGTTTTCTAATTAAAGGAGACATGAAAAGGTTCTTGAGCCCATCAAACAAAAAGAATAGAGATTATTTCTACTTTGGGCCATTGCAATCAAGCTGCAAAAAATACCATCTCTAACACAAACTATTAGAGAATAACTATCAAATTGTAAGAAAACTTGCAATAAAAAATATAAATATTTTCACATAACCCATAATAGATCTGAAATAAATGAGCAATTAAAATCTACATGCAAGAGAATAGACAACATAACCACAAACATTGTGGTACAAGATAACTTTGGGAAACCATCATTGGGGGAAAAACCTAGCTTCCCAAAGCATCCATCACCATGTATTATTTAGCAAAAATACCATTGCAATATAACCATGAAAGCCTTCAAAGCCATAGCCACAACTGAGAAATTCATGTGAACAAGCATGAATCCATACATCCCATGCCATACTTTCAACCTTCACAAATGCTCCCTTGGCTAACCTATCAAGCCTTGTCCTGCTCGACTCTTTCCATTTTTTTTTCCTTTTTCTTTTTTCATACCAACAACTACCCTTGTGGCTGCTTATAAAGTAGCAAGTCCCACAAAACCACCAAGTGGTATTACATAAACCATGTGCTAAAATCATGTGCTACCTTACCCCTTGACCCCACATTTAATATTGAAAATTTAATTCTTTTTCTCAATATTAAATAATTACATGAAATATTATCACAATGTTACAATACAACTCATCAAGTATATCTCATGGGAATCTTTACATGTTGCAGATCCATCTAGGTGCAACATTACATAATAAAATATAATAAATCAATATAACAATACTATGCAATGTGTGCAACACCCATTATCTCAATAATCTCCCACTTGTTGTATACATTGCATAAGGTTAATATGTAGCCACATAAATAAACAAGAAAAAAATCCCTCCTAGCATATCCACCATCATGGATCAAATTACACCATGTGCTCCATCTTGGTACCCACAAAAAAATCAAAGTATCCAACATCTCAAACATGAATGATCTCATCTCCTATTATGTCACTGCCACTAGACATACATAAAAGCCATCCAATGAGAAAGCCACCCAACCTATCACATTAGAAGATCATAAAATCCTATACCAACTATAATGCCAAGAAAAAAAAAATGATCCAAAGGTAATCACATGTACTATAGTTATCAAGATATCCATAGCTAAAATAACAGCCACATCAAGTGTCAAACCCATCCAACTATTGATACTTCCAAAGGTATACCAAGTGAATCTCACATCATCATATCCAATCTATAACTTGTAATCACAAGTCTCAAGAGCAATACCTACCACATATATACCAAGAAGCTCCCACTACAAAAGATAATGTCAAATCTATAACCAATCCACTCACAACATTTCAAAGAAGTGAATCCATGTAGTATCAAAGACATTCACAATACATAAGCCAATAACCTACAAGAACAACTCTCACAACAAGTCTCCAATGCTCTCCTATGTTCTCTACAACCAACAGAGGAAAGAGATAAATGAATAACCCTGCCGTTTCTCATATGACATACATGAGCACAAACCAGTGATCACAATCTCCAACCAAATTTAGATCTATTGTAAGTAAAACTAAACATCTAAGAAGATAACCAAGACCAAAGAGAAACTATGCAAATCATAACCTGTATCATGTCCTTCTACACACACCTCTAGATGTAAATTGTGCAAGTATGATCTCCTCCATAAAACCCCAACCAAGAAGCTGCAAAAACACCCAAACTATACCATATAAATAATCATGGATGTAAGCCTCTCACAAGAATATCAAACTCAAAAACCATTCCTAACTCGAGGAATAGCCATTCCTAAACCAAGGAATATGCCCAATATAAAACCATCTCCCAAACTAAACCAACATAACAACATATGCAAATGGAGATAACCAATTCTAAACCATCTCTCAAATGAACCCTCTAGGACTAACTCATGCACCATAGCTCAAGATCCATATCCATGAAATATAGGCATAAACATAATGCACCTAAGAGAAGTTATGGGCTATACCTCTCAAGTAGCAAACCATTGAGTAGAACAAGAGTGGAGAATACAAATTCTCATCAAGATATCCAAGTGTCCAACCAAGAATCATCTAAGAACAATCTCCTCAAGTCCATATCAGGTGAATGCCCCTCAGACTTCTTACTAAAACCATCAACCATCCCAACTAATACTTCTATAATCCAAGAGAAATCAAAATCACCACCATCTCTAAGTATCCATGAGCACCTATAACCAATCAATTCATGCCAACTCCAAATGCAACATAGAAATATCATGAAGTATCCAAATTATGATCAATATACTCAATACCAATAAACTAAACCAAGATTAATGCCAAAGTTCCAACCATGGCCTTAAGAATATAAACATGAAAACATAATCTAAAGAATCTCAACCAAAGAGATAACATGCTTCATATGAACATACTATAACATGTCACAACTCTAAATACGTATCAAGAGTATACCATGACATAAAAATAAAACCATCCTCACACCAAGGATACCATGTCAAATAAACACATAACCACACTTTTACCAAGAACCCTATGAGTCCTCAAGATGCAACCATCTCCACACACCATGAAGAAAACCATCTCCACATACCATGAAGAACCATCTCTACACACCATGAAGATAACCGAGTGCACCATGCAAGTGTTAAATATGTTTCTACAATAATAGGATCTAAGACAAATCTCTAACATCTATAAACACTTAACAAATGTATCAATGCCAACAACTACCACTCAATTGTGGTACCGAGTCACCTATGGCATCATAAAATCCATCTCTTACATGAAGATCCTCTAGGTCTACACTCACATAACCAAAGTGTTAGTATCAAGTGAAACCAAGATCTCCAAACCAAAAAAATACAAACCAAACCATGAACTAATCCTGCATTGTCACCCCATCACTTCCACAAGCTCTCACTAAGTCATGTATCGAAGCTATCCATATCATTAACCATGAGAATCAACAATGACATCAAGCCATCAAATAACTCAAAGTGCACATCATGAGCTCCTCAAAAGAAATCAAATAACCATGATCCTCAACCAAAAAAAATATACCACCATAACCAAATCAGGAATCCAAACCAATGGACATCAAGAATGTAAATATATATCCAATCAAATCATGCCAAAATCCATGACACCATGATCACATCCATGAACCAAGCATTTGAATCTCATTATGTCCAACTTGTTAGCATAAAATAGTCAACCACAATCCTCTTCCATGACTGTACCTGGTAAAAACATCTCATCCCTTCTACATGAAGAAAAAACAACAAATCATATGAATTAAGGCATAGATAACCCAAATCCAAGCCACCAATTTGAATATGTATCAATAATGAAAGATCAATAGGAAAAAACAACCCATAACCAAGTTATAAATGTAACCTATAAATATAGACCACTTACAACACTGCACAACTTGTAGACTTAACAAGTCATCATACATATCCAAATCAAACAGGGATAACCATATCATCATGAGACTAATCTAAAATATGAACTGAGTACACAATTACATCAAATCTTAAATCTTCAAACATACAATATCATAAACTCACAATGCTACCATAGTCAATATATACCATAAACTGTTCAAATTAATATATCACCAAATAAATCATACCAAACCTACACCAAATCTAAACCAATGTGTAGAGATCTCCATGAGCTTTCTATTGACTACTCAAAGTCCAAAATATGACTTTGTATGCCCAAGTTATTCCCTAATTTGTGCTCAAAATAAGTAACATCTAAATTCTAGGCTCTTAAACCTAACAAAATTTCAAAATCATAGAACTAAACCTACATCAAATTGTAGTGCTTTGAATTATCTTTCCAACACCTATAAGAAGTTTGAATTTTTTTTTTTTGAGAGAAAGTTATGGCCATTTTACTAAGACTATCTTTTTACCATTTTCACTACGATTTTTTTGGTGATGAAAACTCTGATGGGATTAAATTTGATGACCATCATGGGCTGAAACTAAACAACTCTTTCATTTCTTCTGAACATGGCCAAACTAGGGCTTATTATATATCAAAATTTATGGAAACATCAACTTTGATCCAATGGTGAGGTCTATTTTTATCCAAGAGGTCATATTTGCAAGCTCTCTCTAAAACCCTCATTTAAATGAAACATCCAAAAAATTCATATGTCCAACAATTTCACATGCCCAAAATCTATCAACATTCTATCATAACAAAAAACTCAAAAAACTCTTAGATATGCAATAAACAACTCATATATCTTGCCCTTTATTTTATCCTCTCATGCATTCCCATGGATTCAATCTAGGGTTACAATAATAAAACCATAGATCTGATACCACTTGTAAGGAAATTTATAATAAAGAATATAATTTTTTTCACATAACCCATAATAGATCTAAAATAAATGAGCAATTAAAATCCACATGCAAGAGAATAGACAACATACCCACAAAAATTGTGGTACAAGATATACCCTAGGAAACCCTCATTGAGGGAAAAACCCAACCTCCTAAAGCATCAATCACCATGTATTATTCAGAAAAAATACCATTTCAATACAACCATGGAAGCCTTCAAAGCCATATCCACAACCAAGTAATCCATGTGAATAAGAATGAATCCACACATCCCATGCCATGCTTCCAACGTTCACAAATTCTACCTTGGCTAACCTGTCAAGCCTTGTCTCGCTCGACTCTTTTCCTATTTTTTTTTGGCTTTGTCTTTTTTCATACCAACAACTATCCTTGTGGCTACTTATATAGTAGCAAGTCCCACAAAACCACCAAGTGGTATTACATAAACCATATGCTACCTAACCCCTTGACCCCACATTTAATATTGAAAATTTAATTCTTTTCTCCAATATTAAATAATTACATGAAATATTATCACAATGTTACAATACAACTCATCAAGTATATCTCATTGGAATCTTTACATGTTACACACCCATCTAGGTGCAACATTACATAATAAAATAAAATAATACAATATAACAATATTATGCATTGTGTGCAACACCCATTATCTCAATACAAAAAAAACTTAAAAAAAACTAGAGTTATAATTACTAATGCTAGAGTCTAACTTATCATCCAAAATGTAGATGATAATAAAAAAAAAAAACTAATTCATAGAGTACTGTAGATTAACATTATTCAGTTTAAACATAACAATATTAAAGCTGTGTCCCAAAATTACAAGAAAGATCACATTAAATGGCTTAAGGGTGAAAATTTCTCTCATGCTATGAATTTAGGGTTATGGTACCAATTTTATTAGTCAACTAAAATTATCAGGGCCACTAGACAAATATTAATTTGGTGATACTAAATTGGCACAATTCAAAAAGTGAAGTTTTCAGGTGAAACATTTCATTTTGAGTTGAACAAGTACAAAAGGTAGTTAAGTTCCATGGTATAGAAAAAATAGAACTATACGGTCCAATTTTAAAAAGTTGAGACAGAAGGCCACTTATGTGTAGAATCATTCTACAAAAAACTCTTATATTTGCTAGATATTGTGATGTGCAAATAGGAAAACCCAAGGTAAGAGTCATGATAGCTAATCTCAAGAAATTAATGTTTTAAAAGGAAACCCTTATTCCAACACAATGGTATGTCAAATGGAAAAGAATCCAAGTATCAACTAGGAGGTAAAATAATCATATAAAAAAAAATTATGTTCTCTAGTACACAAAGTATCAAAGGAAACCCCATTTTTTTTTGTTTATCTTTAAATATACTACTAGAAGTAGGGAACATGGCATCTAATCAAGAGCTATGATATACACCCATGTTCACACAATACTACAAGTTTTCCTCTTTCAAACATAATATATATGAAGACGATCTATTGAAAATTTTGTTGGAATTCTTTAGAATAACTGAGAGGGGGGTAAATCAATTATCCAAGGTCCAGATGTACAAATAAAACTTTTCAATTCTTAGTAGACCAATATCCATAAAACCTTATCATGCATGCATCCATTAGATCATACAATAATTAAACTTTGTATGTCATTGTCCTAGGTCAAAATAACTTTGAAACAATTGTAAACATGAAACAACATAAGAACATTCTTTTGGAACTAACAATGGGAAAGATAAATCTGAGATGGGGGGTGAATCAACACTTTAAAACTTTAACCATATAAATTTAACTACACATCCATCTCAAAATTTATCATATAAATTGAAATACCTAGCTATACATGTTCATCCATAGCATGAAACAAATAACACATAACTCAATAAATTTGTTACTCAGAAACCCTCCAATGAGAAGGTAAAACTCGAGTGGGGATGACACCCACAAATATTCACTATTGCAACTATAAACTGTATCTAATGAAGGTTACAATTATTTTATCATAACCTATGATCTACATTGTGAAAGGTCTACCTTGTTAAAGGTTTACAAATACTATTAGGTCTCACCCTATCAAAGGATTTCAACGCCCTACTAAAAATGTGCCTGGTTAAAGGATTTTAACTTACAAAAAAGAAAGAACCCTATTAAAGGATTTACAAAATCCTATTAAGACTACTTTTTTAGGAGATTTGAAGTGATTCAACTACTAAAATGTTTCAACATTGATGCTTCAATTAACACTATGTTGCTAGATGTCAGATCTTCTCTTTCCTAGTGTGAACTTGATCCTTTTGATTAGATATATCTCCTCTGTCCTCTCTCTACTTTCCACTGTTATCTCTAATTGATTCTGCAATTTATAACATGATCACAACCTCCATAGCCATTATAAATTCTCTCTACTCTTAGAATTCACCTCTCTTGTGTCTCCTTCATACATACATTTCTAACAAATTGTTTAGGGTTTGTCTCCTTAAGTAAACACAAGTTGGCTAGAGTTAGGTTAGAATCAATGATTGCGATTCATCTATTTTTGCCACTTAGAACATCCCTCAATTTGATTGGTTACATGTACTACATAGGGATTCATAGTATACAACTATATAAATGTTCTAGAATCATAAAAAAATCCATAAGTCAGCCCAAAAATGGTTTACATAAGAGTTTGTGCCATTATAAACAACTATGTCCAAAAATGTTCAATTGACACTTAAAGCCTCTGATGGTCGACGTCCACTACATTCTTAATGCCATAACCCATCTCCTGAATGACTCAACATACTCTATTTACTTAGCTTGTGAGTGACTTGACACTAACTATCTACACATACTAGTGCACAACACTAACTATGTATATTACTTGGCATGTATTGTCTGGTAACTAATGCTTGACATGCTTTGATCACTTGGCTCCCACTGATTCCTCATCTTGCATTGATCACTTAGCATACACTATGAATATGTTTAAGTGTTTTGCCTCTAATTTGTCAAAACCAATTTGAGATTAACACATTCACACAATTTGACAAAAGGATTCTATGTGGAAACCCAATTTGGGAGAAACCACCAGTAATATGCTACTAATTTTCACTCTTCTAAAGTGATGCCCTATGAAAGGCCAACCCTATTAAAGGTTACAATACACACTGTTAAATGTAACATGGTTAAAGGATTTTGTCAGGAGTGAGTCTTGTTAGAGGACTTTAGACCATTCCATTAGAATGTCACTCAGTTAAAAAATTTATAAATGATTGTTACGTCAACCTTAATCCAAAGGATTTACCCTAGACTGATATGATGATTGGAAAGTAATAGTAAGGCTTGATCTAATAATAAATTACAACTCATTTGTAGATTATAGATCTCTATTTCAGTCCCCCATTCTTCTTGGCTTTCACACACTTCATCTCTGATAGCTTTTTCGCCCTTCAAGCATTCCTACTCTTAATCCTTTTTGCTTTGTATCCCAATTGTAGTCACTTCTATTTAGCTATTGAATGAAGCAATACCCTAGACTCCTTGTCTTCCTTAGGTTCTCACACATGACAACCTTTACTTCTAACTAACTATCTCTATAAATAGAAAATTTACATCTTTTTCCACTTAATCACAATCGTCCATTTTAGGGTTAGGTAGGATACAATAAATCTACCCACTTTTCTATTTTGTTCCTCTAGAAACTTCTTCTACAACCTTCCTTGAATTCACCTCAAAATGGTTTATCTTGAATTATGTGCCACCAGCTCATCATAGTTATCTTCCACTCTTCACACAATTCAAGAAAACAAAATTGTCGACTTAGATTCATCAAATCTTTGATTTAACATTGTTTGTTGTCACTTGACAACTATATTGTTCTATCACTTAGCCAATGCTAGTTCGCTTGGAAAACACTAAAGTTTACTAATGCTCGACACCAACTAAACTTTACTTGGCATATACTAAAAATCAATCAGCTTGCATTGTTTTTTATCCTTGCTCAGCACCTCTTGTTTTTCACTCTTGTTCCATTGATTTCTGCTTAGCTTGCACTGACTGCTTGGTAAGGCTTGGCAAACACATTTGCTACTTGTTCTTCTTCTAGTCTTAACTTGAGTAATATTTCATTTCAAACTATAAGTAGATAAAAAATACACTATAGTATCAATGTTTTACTTGGTCTTAGTGCTTCTTTTACATACCAAATAACTCAACCTTTCTCTAGGTGCTATTGTTATATCTTCTTTTCATATCCTCTTCATCAATCAACTAAATGATAGCTTTCAGACCAAAAAGCAATTGTCTCACTAGTAGGTAGTAGGTTTGACATCATTGACAAAATAATGATTTTATTATTATAGGTTATTCACTTTAGAACAATCTTATATCAAAAATATCCCTCTTTGGCATTAATGGAAAACTAATACCAACAACAATACCAAAAAGAAAATAAATCTTTGCAATTTCTCCCTCTATCAGTGTAGTAAATGTTCTTCCTCTGTGTAGGGTAATGTGAGCTTTGTCAAGTTCCTTTACTATATCTTCTCCCTCTGACTTATATTTCCCTCTTTAGAATATCTCTCCTTCTTTCTAATATTCAGGTGTATCCATCTTTTTCTGCTCTACTCTTTTAGATTATTTCTCCCTCTTATTAGGTATATGCCACTCTATAGTCATTTCTCATTTCTCCCTCAATCTTATTTTCAGGTATTCTATCTCCCTCTTACTAGGTATGTCTTCTCTGTGTAGTTATTTCTCACTCTTTGACAACAATGCTAAAGACTTGTCATCTCTGTATGTAGATATAATAAATTTTATATTCTCCCTCTATCACATTTCATGTGATTGTAAATCTTCTAATTCAACTTCTTCATTACTTTAGGCAGCTCCTAAAGTAATATCCACTGCATCAAGTTTTAAGATACAACATTTAGCTTAGTTGATGTAGGGCACTACTTATGCTTCTAAGTAGCTTTGGATAAGGGTATCACCTCTATTTTACCTCTTAGATACTCATAAGCATCCTTAGGTAAAGCTTTTGTGAAGATATCAACCATCTATTCTATTATATTCACATATTCTATCTTCACTTCTTTGTCTTGAACTAACTCTCTTAAATAATAATACTAGATTACAATGTGCTTAGTCATTGTGTACATCATAGGGTTCTTTGATATATTTATAACACTTGTATTATCACAATAAAGTACCATAGGTTCAGTTATTTCCTCCTTCATACCTTTGAGTAGTTGTTTGATCCATACTACATTTTTACAACTTATTGCACTAGCCACATATTCAGCTTCAGCAGTAGATTGATATATGTAATTTTGTTTCTTTCTGGTCTAGGTGACCAATATATTTTTTAAGAGAAATGCTCTATCGCTTGCAGTCTTTTTATCATCAATGTTTCTAGCCCAATCAACATCTGTGTAGGGTCTCAACTCAAATTTTTTATTTTTCTTGTAGTATAGACCATAGTCTTATGTTCCTTTCAAATATCTCATAATTCTCTTAACAACCATCAAATGATTCTCCTTAGAATTAATAGAGAATCTTGCAACAATCTCAATAGATAATGCAATGTTAGGTCTGCTATGAACTACATATTGCAATTTGTCAATCATATACATGTACAATGTTTGATTCAAATCAGCTGAATCATCATTCTTTGACAACTTCTATCCTATCACCATAGGTGTGCTAACTAGTTTTGAATCTTCCAATCCAAAAAATTTCAATATTTCCTTCACATAATTAGACTGTGTGGTGTATATACCATATTTTATCTGATATACTTGCAAACCAACAAAGAACTTGATCCCTCCAAACATAGACATCTCTAATTATTTCTTCATTTCATTTGCAAATGCCTTACATAATGTATCTTGACCTCCAAATATGATATCATACACAAAAATTTCAGCCAGTAAAATACTTTCACCTCCTTTTGTCTTCAGTACAGATTTTTGTTATCATCAATCTTGTCAAAACCAATCTTCACAAGATAATTGTGAAGCCTTTCATACCATGCTCTTGGGGCTTTCTTTAAACCATATAAAGATTTTTATAGTCTACATACTTGTTGGAAATATAAGAGGAGTAATTGAGAGGGGAGGGGTGAATCAGTTACCACAAAAATAAATCCTAGATCCCTTAATTGTCAGTATAAATCAAACTCTGATGAAAACCAAACTCTGTTGAAACTCAACAAACATATAGGAAAAATGTTGTGACTCGGTAAACACTGAAAGAGCATGGTAAATTCTTTAACATAAAAACATTAAGATATTATCCTTGATTAATGTTACTTTAACTTAGTTGCAAACACATAAGAGAAATAACATGGACACATTTGACACAAAGATTTAACATGGAAACCCAAGTTGGAAAAAACCACCAATTGCAACTAGTTATTGATTTTCACTCTTCTGAAGTGAGCCCTATTAGGAGCTAGCCTTGTTAAAGGTTACAAAACACATTGTTAGGTGTGATATTATTAGAGGATTTAATCAACTTGCTAGGAGTGGCCTTGTTAGAGGTCTTTTGACAATTCAATAGAAATTCCACCTTGTTAGAGGATTTAAAAATAACTATTAAGCTAACTCTGTTAAAAGATTTAGATCACTACTACAATGGTTAGAGAGTAAAAATGAGATGACTTGATTTATGATGCAACTAAATTTCTGATTATAGATCTCAATTCTAGCTTATATACTTGATCCTTCTTGATCAAATGTATCTTTGTATCACTACAATAATATTTTTCTTATTCTTCTAATTCTCTTCCTCTTGGCATCATCAAATCTTCAATTATGTTCCACACATTCAATCCTCAACTTGATCTTACATTTATATATTTCATATTGTTAAGTCATTTTGAATACAACTTAAAATAATTAATATTCATCTTCTCAATTGGCTAGAACCAATAAACAATTCAATTGAACTCAATATGCCAAAATAAGAAAATCCTTCAATAGCCGACCCTTCTTGGTAGACACTAACTTAGAAATGATTTTTTTGTGTTAACCAAGTGAACTCAGTTAACACTACATATTCAAAATGTTTGTTTGGTAACTGAGTGAGATTGGTTAACACTAGTTCCATCCAACATCCCTTCATTTATCAAGTGAGCTCGGTTAACACTCAACTTCCACAAACTTTCCTTTTTGGCTCAAATGAACTTGGTAGATACTATTTTCTAAACTCGAAAAACTTTGGAATGCTCAACACACATAGAAAATTATCTTCAATGCCCAAGTGAGCTTGGCATACACTAACTGAAAATGATATGAAATTTTGTCTAACATCAAAGACAATACACAATTAATCAATTGTTTCAACAATCTCCCTCTTTGGCATTGATGGCAACATAACATGTCATAATGCAATAAAATTTTAGAGCAAGAATAAAGTAAGAAACATATCCTTAGTTTCATTTTGATTCTCATCCATGAGAACTCCTTCTATCAGTGTGAACTCCTTCTGCCTTTAGTATCTCCCTCTGTCAGAAAAAATATTCTTTTGATAGTAAACTCTATCTTTGATATCATATCAAGTACATTCTCCCTTTTTGACATCTCTTTCTCTTTTTCTTTATACAATTTCTATGAGATATGAAAACAAACTTCTCGCTCTTTGGCATCTCATGCCAAAGATAATATTCAGTCAATATCAATGTACCTCATGTACCTATTCATTTGTAATATTCCCTTTGTCAATACTACACCAACTGATTGATCTTCAATGTGTTCTAGTTGATGCATCACTAAACTTCATTTACCAAGCTTCAGATAGGGGAATGAACCCTAGCTTACCTCTTAGATATAGAAATGCATCTTTAGGTAATGGCTTGGTGAATATGTTTGCATTTTGTTCTTTAGTATTCACATATTCCAATCTTCTTTATCTTGTACCAATTCTCTCAAAAAATGATATTTTATAACAATGTGTTTTGTTTTGGTATGCATCAATGGATTCTTTGATATATTAATTGCACTAGTGTTATCATAGTATATGACTACTAGATCCTTTATTTCTATCTTCATATCTACCAACAGTTGTTTGAACCAAATAATATTAGAACAATTAACTACTGCTGCCACATATTCTGCCTCTACTATGGACTAAGAAATACAATTCTATTTCTTACTTGTCCAAGACACTAGTCTTTTATCAAGAAAGAATGCTCCACCATTGGTGCTCTTTTTGTCATCAATACTTCCTACCCAATCAATATTTGTGAATACTTTTAAATCCAAATTGCATCCTATTTTGTACCATAAACCATAGTCTTTAGTACCTCTAAGATATCTCATGATTCTTTTGATTGTCATCATGTGATTTTATTTAGGATTTGCTAAGAATCTTGCCACCATACCAACTGCTAATGCAATATCAAGCCTTGTATGCACTACATATTGTAATTTTTTAATCAAATCTATATGTGGTTTGATCTACCTCTTTGGAATCATCATTTTTGGAAAGCTTATGTCCAGTAGACATAGGGGTTCCAACTGTTTTTGAGTCTTCCTTTCCAAATTTCTTTAGCATCTCTTTGATATATTTAGATTGAGTAATGTAGATACCATCTTTCTTCTGTTGGATCTACAATCCAATAAAGAATTTTATCCCTCCAAACATAGACATCTTAAATTCTTTACTCATTTCTTCCAAAAATGTCTTTCACAAGTAATCATTTCTTATGAATAAAGTGTCATCCATGAATATTTCTACCAACACAATCTTATTGTCTGGTCTCTCTTTGGTATAAAAACTACTGTTATCATTTTTTCTTTGAAAACCAATCTATATCAGGTAGTTATGAAGTCTTTCATATCAAGCTTTGGGAGCTTTCTTGAGACCATATGATGCTTTGTGTAATTTTTAGACCATATCTCTTTTGCTAGGATCTACAAAACCTTCAGGTTGTTCTATGTAGACTTCCTCATCAAGAATTCCATTCAAGATTGTAGAATTAACATCCATTTGATAAACTTTAAATCCTTTGTGAGCTGCATATGCTAGTCAAGTTCTAACACCTTCTAAACTTGTAGCAAGAGAAAAAGTTTCACCATAATCAATGCTTTCTTCTTGAGAATAACCTTTATATACTAATCTTGCTTTGTTTTTGGGAACTTCTCCATCTTCATTTAGCTTACTTCTGAATACCCACTTTGTGCAAATTACAATTTTATCCTTAGGTCTAGGAACAAGAATCCAAGTTTTGTTCTTATCTATCTATTATATTTCCTCATTCATTGCTTCATCCAAATTTCATTATCCAAAGCATCTTTAACATTTCTAGGTTCAAATTCAGCAAGTAGACATGTACCTTTCAATTTATTTCTTGTCATTATTCCATCTGACTTGTCTCCAATGATCTAATTAGGTGCATGATGCCCTCTAACATATCTTGCTAACCCAAGTACTTTGGATTCGGAGTTTGCTTCACTGATTTCTTCATGATCTTTTGTATTAAGCTTGGGTCCCATTGTCTATGACTTGGGTCCATTAGACTTGGTTTGCTCTGGTAACAACTCGTTAGCTTTTGATTGCAACTTGGGTTGTTCAGACTATGACTTGGGTTGCACTGATTGCAAGTCGACAAATTTTGGAGATTTTGGGGACTTGGGAGGTGAGGCCTCCTATCTTCTAGTTAGATTTGGTAGAGTATTAGGTTTGTAGTAAAGAAATCCTTTGTAATCCTCAAGCTCTTTGTTTTTTTCTTCTTCACTCTTTTCTACAAACTTATCAATTCTCACATGTGCACTTTCTTTGATTTTATTAAGACAAATTCAAACATTTTTATGCTTTACTTCTACAAGAGTATCCTAGGAATATGCCTTCATGACCTTTAACATCAAATTTACCTTTTCTAGTTTCTTTCAAGATATAACATTTACTGCCAAATACTTTTAAGTAACTTACATTAGGTTTGCAATGATACCATAGTTCATAAGGAGTTTGATTTGAGTCTTTCTTTAGTTGTACTTTGTTCAAGGTATGCACTGTAGTTCTAATTACTTCTTTCTTGTATTTGATTGCAACATTCTTTTCTATCATCAATGCTCTTGCACAATCCATGATGGATCTATTCTTTCTTTCAGCTATACCATTCTACTGAGGTGTACCAAGGGCTGATACCCATCTCTTAATTCCTTTTTCAATATAGCATTTATTGAGCTCATTGGAAATGAATTCACCATCTTTTTCTGATCTCAAACATTTTGGCTTCTTTCTAATTTCTTTTTCTACTCTTGCTAGATACCACTTAATTTTTTGAAAAGCTTTAGATTTTTCTTTTGGGTACATTGCAATCATCATTCTACAATAGTCATCAACAAAAAGGTTGAAAAACTTATCTCCACTATAACTTTCTATTCTAACAGGTCCACATAAGTCTATATGTACATGCTCTAAGACTTCTTCAAAATGATAGTTCTAGCTTTTAAAACTAGTTTTTCCCATCTTACCAATTTGACAATTTTTGCATAGACCCATATTAGGTTTCCTTAGGATAGGAATACCTCTTAGTCTTCTGTATTTTCTTATCTTGACTAGGTTATCAAAGTTCACATGACATAATCTTTTGTGCCATAATCAATTTTCTTCTACTTGAGCAATAAAACATGAACTTTCACTGAGATCTAGATAGAATAGATTACCTTTTATTTGTTTGCCAGATCCAACCTGATTTCCTTTTTCATTGAGTAGTTTGGCCTTCCCATTCATAAATTCTTCTTTGAATCTAATGTTATTTAACTATGCCACACTCAATAGATTATGCTTTAGTCCTTCAACCCAATAAGAATTGTCACATCTAAGTTCATTGGTTAATGAGATTTATCCTTTTCCCTTTATGCAACATGATTCATTGTTTCCAAATCTCACACTACCACCATCATAATGTTCCATGTGCTCAAATTTTGTTTTATCTCCAGTCATATGATATGAGCAACCACTATCAATAATTCATGTATCATTTTTGCTAACATGATCTAGGTAAGTGCCATTTTATCTCCTTCATCATCAAATTCATCTTTTACAACAATATATACCATTTCATCTTCACTATTATCAAAATCTTTAGCCATAAAGCAAGATTTCTTACCTTTGTCCTTGAAGTCCTTGTAGTTTTTGAATTCCTCGTTGCTTTTTTACTTATTTCTTTTCTTTTCATCCTTGTCTTCTCTATTTGGGCACCTTGCAACAATGTTACCAACTTCTTCACAAGAAAAATAGATTAGAGGAATCTTACCTTCGTACTTTCCTCTTCCTTTGGAATATTTCCTTGGAAGTAGGACTTCAACAACTTCAAGATCACTGTCTAAAATTTCTTCTCCTTCTTCACTTCCTAATTGATTGGTCTTTGATTTCTTACCCCTTTTCTTGAGTGAAAGTTTGGCTTCAAATGTAGACTTATACGTTTGGAACTAGGAACATAGTTATCATAGTTAACAAACTCAAAAAATATCAATCTTCCAACTAGAGAATCCAAAGTTAATTTTCTATTTGGATCACATATCATCTCTTGAATAGTAAACACTCTAATTGCATAGATAGGAAGAAGAGCTCTAAGTACCTTGCTTACAACTATTTTGTCATCAATGTCTCCTATAGATGTTTTGATTGCGCTAACACTTGCTTTAATTCTCTCAACATATTTTGCAATGTTTTCATCTTCTCTCATCTTCTTCTGATCAAATTGTCCTCTAAAGACTTTCAGCTTTAGCTCTTCTTACATTATCATCTCCTCTATAGATGGCTTTCAGTTTGATCCACATATCATAAGTTGTAGTACAACTTTTGACTTCATCAAATTCAACATAGTTAAGAGTAGAAGCAATGTCAATGATCATGATGTTATAATTTTTATTTTCAACAATATCTTTAACTGATAATGTTCCATTAGGAGTCTTGCATTTATTATCAAGATACTTACAACTTAAATCACTAATAGTTTCCAAATGTAACCTCATAAGTCCTTGCCATGCTCCAGAGTTATCTCAGTTCAACTTGGGAATCTCTCTTCTATAAGACATCCTAATCTTTAGGTTTGGTCCTTAAGACTTTCTCTGCAAGCACCAAAATCTCTAATACAAATTGTTGGAAATATAAGAGGAGTAACTAAGAGGGGAGGCGTGAATTAGTTACCACAAAACTAAATCCTAGATCTCTTAGATGTCAATAAAAATCAAACTATGATGAAAACTAAACTCTATTGAAACTTGGCAAACACATATACAAAATGTTGTAACTTGGTAAACACTTTAATAGCTTGGTAAATGCTTTAACATGAAAACCTTAAGATATTATCTGTGATTGATGTTACGTTAACGTAGTTGAAAAAACATAAGAGAAATATCATGAAGACATTTGACACCAAAATTTAACTTGGAAACCCAATTTGAAAAAAACCACCAATTGCAACTAGTTACTGATTTTCACTCTTCTGAAGTAGCCATGTTAGGAGCCAACCTTGTTAAAGGTTACAAAACACATTGTTAGGTGTGACCCTATTAGATGATTTAATCACCTTGTTAAGAGTGGCCTTGTTAGAGGTCTTTTGAAAAATCAATAGAAATACCAACTTATTAGAGGATTTACAAATAATTGTTAAGCTAAATTTGTTAAGAGACTTAGATCACTGCTACAATGGTTAGAGAGTAACAATGAGATGACCTGATTTATGATGCAATTGAATTGCTGATTGTAGATCTTAGTTCTGACTTATATACTTTATCCTTCTTGATCAAATCTATCTTTTTATCACAACAAGGATATTTTGCTCATCCTTCTAATTCACTTACTCTTGGCATCATCAAATCTTCAATTATGTTCCATACATTCAATCCTCAACTTGACCTTACATTTATATCTTTCATATTGTCAAGTCGGCTTGAATATAACTGATAGGCTAGTACTCATGATGTCAAATGTGCAACCAAAATGGTGGAAATCTTTTGATAAACATTTACTTATCATCTCTAAAATTTCCAATGGTGTTATATTTACCCATATGTTTATCCTCCCTAACTAGACAGATTGTTTCAGTTGGATAAAAACACTAAATATATTTATATATATAAATTAAACACTTTGTACACACACACACATGCATACACACATGATAAATATACTTAATTTATTTTGATATATACATATATTTGATATATGACAAATAAAAAATGTGAATGATAACTAATGTGAGTTAAAGAGAAATGTTTCTATAGAGACATGCCTCTAAAAACCATATACATATACTTTGAGAAAGTAACTTAAAACACACATAACATATACAAGTGCTAATACAAATTACAACATATCCAAAATCCTAAAATATTTAACAAGAACTATATCTTGTTAGGGTAATAAACAAAGGAATCACAATATTAACCCTTACAATAACATATATTAGCATGATGAGAAGTCGTGATCTCTACTATATGATTTTATCAATTTGAAAGAGGAAGAAAAATAATATATTGTCCGTCTAAACATGTGAAAATCTAGTGGTAGGCTAGGAAGGTGAGCACATGTGGGAGAAAGAGAACCTAGATTATTTTGGACATTAAAGCCTGAATTCCATTTGCAAAGGGATAATATATTTCTCTAATTACTACCATATGTTTAGGGACCATTTATAATGTTGCCTGACTTTAAGTCACCCATTTTTTTTGGTAATATTGAGTCGTATAGTCATCAAGTCAGTCTGGTGTCTAGGTCTAGATCTCCCCTAGGATAGGAAGCCTTTGCCAGGTTCATTTTCATTGCCATCTTGTTTCAATCTGGTTGGGTTATTATTAGAGTTTCATTTCTTTGGCTAGGTTTTAGATCCTAACCTGGCAGAGACTTGTACTTCAATGGATGTTTCTTTTTTAGGCAAAAGAATGGTTTCAAGACATGATTTTCATATGCTGCAAGGAATTAGAGGAAAAGTCTTCATAATGACACATTGACAAAATTAGCATTTGGATGATTCAGTTCATACTCTATATGATTATGTGTACATTCAGCTGTTGAGATCTTCCTTATACTAATGAATGCATTGACAATAGAGAGGCTCTTTCTTTGGATGTAGACATTCAAAGAGGTCTTTTCATATAGTTGATTGATCTCTAGACTATATTGAAGAACGTAATAATGTCGATATTCAGCATAAAAACGTCTTTAAAATAGAAGTATGATGCTATGATGGAGCATGATCAGGAACTATAAAGTTTTAAAATGAATCTCAGTGATGTGTTGGTCAAATTGGCGATAAAGATTTGCCAAATTTAACATTGCTTAAACAACCAAGTATATGGAGCCTCGGCCCGTTACAAGTTTTTGGCATGCATTTGGTCGATACAATCAAATATCAGCATCTGGAGTGTCCATGAATTCTATTTGAAAGTTATAATGTGATCTTGAAGAAGAAAAAACTTTTAAGAGGACACAGCATAACCGAGTTTAAACACCTCTTTTACATTTTTTTTTTTACAGATGCTAAAGGTGGTGATCTCCATTATTTGGAAGCTCCTCTACATTCTTTGTACTAAGACAAAGCTATTGCAAAAAATGGCATGCAAAAAGGTAAAGGAATGATAAAGTTATTGCCAAGTGGGTTTTCAAATTTCGGCTACTCCATTGCATTTGCGCACCAGATTTCCAAAAACCCCCCAGCTCGTAATTTCATGATGTCAAGTTCTTTTTCAAAATTATTCATCTGGGTCATTTTTGAATGGCTCGAAGAAGGTTTCATGTTTAGAAAACAACACTTGAAAATGTGCCTAAAGGGCTAGGGTGAAAATCTCAAATTCTGGTGCGCCATTGTCATTTTCGCACTCGTTTCTCCAAAACCCGCCAGCTTGAGTCTTGAGAATCTCAACTTGTTTTCAAAAACTAATGATAAGGGTGATTCTCAAATGGCCCAAAGAACCTTTCTCGTATTGAAAGCATAGCTTGAAAATGTCTTTGATATTCAGAGCAAAAATTCACATTATTTTAGCACTCCAAGATATGAGGTGTAAATGTTGCTGAACAATTGGATTCTCAGCCTTCCTTCCAAAGGCGACTGTCATATTGAAACAAGAGATGCTATTGCATGGGATGTCAAAAGGTCAAAAATTGGTGAACAAAGAAAGGGCTTGGAGTCTTTATCAAGAATGCTTGAACAAAAATTATCTGACACACATGCACATTTGGAGCAGCTAAGATCCCCTTACGTCTATCATTCTCCACCCATTATTTGTTCGATGTTATGTCACAGTTCAGAATTGATACCACGGGAATAATTATAGCAGTGATCATAACATGTGCAGATAAAGATATGAGTGGGAGGAAATCGACCCTCAAAGTCCATCTGAATTTGTTATTCCACTGGCCAAATATGCTAAAGTAGTTTATCATACCCATGTTTCAATTGGGATGCGCTTGAGGATGTTATTTGAGATAGAAGAGTCAAGTGTTCACCAATACATGGGCACTATAACTGGCATGGGTGACCTAGATCCTGTTCATTGGCCGCATTCACAGTGGCATTCTATAAAGGTTGGTTGGGATGAGTCAACAACAGGTGAAAGGAAACCACCCATATCTCTGTGGGAGATTGAACCTCTAGCCACCTTTCTGATGTATCCATTGTCGTACCCTCTGAGATTAAAACGTCTTTGGCCACATGGAACTTCACTTCATGGTATTAAGGAAGATGATGGTAGCATGAATACACCTTTTATGTGGATGCGAGGAGATAATGGAGAGCGCACTCTTCAGGCATTAAATTTCCCAGGAATGATTGTGAATCCTTGGATGCAATAGAGATTTGATTCTTCTATACTGGGAGTGCAATCAGATGTTTACCAGGCAATGGCTACTACAACACTTCAGGAAATGAGGAGTGTTGATCCCTCAAAATAGCTATCATAGTTTCCATCATTAAAAATGCCATCATCAATTTACCTCCTGATTAGGAGCAGATGGTTTGGCTCATAGACTTCACTGGTTGGTTCTTGTCAAATTCTGTGCCAATTAGAACAACTCAGGAAACTACAAATATTCTACAAAACCATTATCCTGAAAGGCTGACATTGACAGTTCTGACCATGAAGAATTCTCAAATCTTGTGAGACAAGATGGGATAAAAACTGCCCAACATCAAGTTGACTGATGGAGTCTTTTCATTTCATATTCTTGGAGGTAGATCAAAGGATGAGACAGAGTCTTTTGGGCTTCTCCTTATATGTAATATCAAAATATTATTCAAAGTCTTTCCAAGTCTCTAAATTCGAAGCACTTCATATTCTCATGGAGGCTTATGCTGGTGTTTTCTATATAAGCTGTTGTAAATGATGTAACAAGGGGTCGGAAAATTTTTGGTATGAAGGGAGATTGCAGAGACAATCGTGCTTGGTGTCAATTCTTTACTGTGCAGGGGGTTCTTTTTTCAACATACAGTCAAAGAGCTGGAGCAGGGAGAGGAACACATTTAATTTTTGTATTTTTCATTTCTTGCATTTGGGGGGTTTTCTATTCCATTTTTGTAATAGATTTGATACTAAGTTGTAAGTAATAATGATCAGAGCATCATTATTTGCTATGTTCATAATAAAGAGAGACCTTTTCTTAAATCAGAGAGTTTAAAAGGGGTTTTTCTGATTATTCGCAATCAGCGAGTTGCATTAATCGATTTTGGGCATTATCTTACACCTTAGAATTGGATATCAAATGTGTTGCGGATAAGAAGTGTTTGCAGCCATTTCTATTACGAGAACCCAAATAGATGATCTTCTGTTCTAATTTCATTTACATTGCATTTGCATTTGCATTCATTGAATTCATATTGCATCATCAATGCCAAGGAGTCATGAGATGTGTGAGTTCTCAAAGTTGGCTAGGTTTAGGATCTAAATTTTGCCTGAGTTAATCTTGCCTAGGATTGACTTGGTTTTCCTCTTCCATTCTCGGGTTAAGAATGCATCCAGTTAGTTTAGGCAATAAAAAAAATTCATTGCATATCATTTCATAAGGGAGCTGTACCTTCCAATTCAGAGGAAATCTATCAATCTCATGATAGATTATCCAACTGTTGGCATCTAATTGTTCTCTCAGATTTGGGCATTTTGAGAATTTATTTAAAAGGACAATCTGTTTACCAACATATAAGAACATAGAGAAAATATTCCTTATTAAAAAATATGAAAATGAATAAGCTATTGGACATCACATTGATTTTCACACTACCTTTTCTTATTCCAATATAAATATGACCATTTTCTACACTGATCAATAGAGGATCAACAAAAGAAACCTACCCATCAAGGAGAGCTCCATCTCTACCATAGTTTGCTTCACAATCTTACTAGGAACATGAACCCTAGTACTACTAACCTTACAAGTAGCCACATGCTATTTTATCAATTCAAAGTACATCATTTTTGCTGGATTGAAATCAATAGCTTGTTCACAAAAGAAGAACTCTTTTGTTCGAAAACATATTCCAAAATTATGTGATTTGTTAGGACATGACTTAATACCAACCATTGTAATTTCATAAGATAGATTAACACAAGTATACATAAAATATGGATTAGATGGGTTGGGATCTATATCTTTCAAGAAAGAGGACATAGAGACTTGTATTAGGCCCCCCTCCAACAACCCCATGGAGGGGCTCTAGAAGAAATAATGAAAAAAGAGAAAAGAGAAACCTTGGTAAACAACAAAGTGAATTAAAATTCCCTTAGTCAAAATCTCTCTGAGGCCCCATTATACTGAAAAAATTAAAATATTATATGTATCTTTAATTGGAACATTGCTTGAAATTTAGATGATAATTTTCATGATTAGAAATAATATAAATAAGTAATCATTTTAATCCACTTTAATAGATATAAAACCATGTTTATATGAGAGAAACCTAAGGAAAAGCTAATTCAAGTATTTCCTAATTTTTCTTATGAATTAACTATAATGAATATCTAATAATTTTAACTAAATATTTAAGGTATGATAAGGTGAGAAGAACATTCCTTGACCTACAAAAACCATAGTTTTATTGTGAGAATATATAGAAGAGATGTCTAAATCAAGGTCATACAGTTTATAAGAAAGAGCGTAAGAATTTGGTATAGCTCTAATACCATATAAGAATTTTCCTTAGGGTAAGATTCACCCAAGATAGTAGAACTCGAACACAAGCACAACTGTAGACCAAAAAGGAGTATGATCAATATATCAGAGTATGTCCTCATACATTGCTTTGCATTGTATATACAAATACACTAGGAGTGCCTATATATAAAGGCCTCTCAAGAAGCTCCTAGAATGTCTCTAGAAAGAGCTAGGAGATAAGATAAGCATAACAACTAAGCAAACATCTTATCCATCATTCTAGCTGATAGGATAAGGATGATGAGGTGTATCTCAACCGGAGATGTTGTAGACACCATGTGCTTAATTAGTGTGCTAACTCCTGTGTTGTAGACACTATGTGCATAAAAGAGGTGCAAACTCCTATGTTGTCAACATGACAACTCAAAAGAGTGCACATACTCCTAGGTGACTAATAAAGAAATATTAAAATAATGCATTAACCTAAGTAAATTTAAGAAAGTTTAAATAGTAAATACTTATTTACACCAACACCCCCTCTTAAATGCAACCTAGGGGAATGCAATTAAGCTCACAAAAACTAGGATGAAATGCATAATGGGTCCCAGCTACTAGGCCATGTTAGGTACCCATGTACTTAATGAAAATGCAATCTCTCATAAAGCGGAGAAAGAGGGAAAACCTCATGGGAGAAATCCTCCCCCAAAAAGAGAGATGAAAAGGGATGTATGGATGGATGGAGTAATCAAAACCTTGCATTACGACATATATCGAGTATATACAAAAGTGAAATGGGAGAAGGAAAAAACCCTCTAATAGGAAGAAGTCCCCCCAGAAAAAGGAGAAGAACAAGACGAGGTAGTCCCCCCCCCAAAAAAAAAGTAAGGTGCCGACTAGTGAGAAATTCTCCAATGTAGAAGCTGATCCATGACTGTTGAATGATGTTCCTCCCCTTTGAAAGAAAAAATGACAAGGGTAAAAATGAGATGTGTCCCATGTATGGAGAAAGAATCTCAATGATATTATAACATATTATAACTAATCTTCTGAAATGTTGAAATATCGACTTATAATATTTTGAGATTATAACATATTATAACTAATCAAAACACTCAAAAATTTATATAATGATGATATTGAATCTGAGATCTATAAAAGGGTATTTTTAGTTTTTGAAAAAAAATGAGTTTTGATAGAGAAATGAGATTTGACCAAAACAGGTTTTTGTATCACAAACGGTGACACAGATCTGTGCTTTTACCCAAGGTATCTCTAAAACTTGTTCAAGTGTCCCTGTGTCGATACTGATGGTAGCTCCTTCCAAAACTACTAAGAAGAAGTATAGATCTAGTAAGGATTGATGTAGAACCTATTTCAAAGAACCAACAATCTTCTCAAATGATAGAGAGACCTCCTGAAACTGCTGTACATAAGTATCCACTATCATATCAGTCTATAATGACTGATCATGTAGAGAATGGACATGAGGGTCAGAGTGAGCCCTCACAACAACTATAGAAGGATCATCCTCATCAAAGAGAATTTGTATATCATCAAATAAGTCTCCCAAATCTGCTATGTGTGACTCCATGAACAAACCTGAAATGTTAGTCAAGAAGTCATCACCTGAGGTTGGAACTGGAAGACAAAGTGTACCCTGTTGTGCTAAAGTACATGAATCTGTCACTATGACAATAGATGAAGAATTCACCTCAAAAATAAGATGAATATCATCAATAGTTTCTCCCTCATCTTTAGATGTGAGACTTCATGAATAGGCTTGCAAAGGTGGGAAGGAAGTAATTGCATGAAGGTAAAGTAGGAAGACATAAAGGGTCCTGTTGCACTGAATCCAAAGCATCTATGGCTGAAATAGGATCAATAGGAGCAATAGGAGCATCTAGACGTGTGATCACATTTGGAGTTGAAGAAACCATAGCTGGAGTGACTACATGTAGAATGTCCTTTGGAGATGGAGGAACATATGGATCTCCATATGCTTCCCAAATAGAAATCCAAATATCATGAGGAAAAATTGCCATTCTAAGAGAAGAAAAAAATTCCTTACTCATACTGTTATACAGAAAGTGACGAAGGTGCACAAGATGTGTCCAATTAAAATGTGGTGGCAATGAATAGAGATAAGGAAGCAATTCTTGATGGTCTCTTAGATGATCAAGTATCAAAGCACTACATTTATGATAGTTCCTTGTTTTCAACTATGGTCTAATACCAGACTAACAAATCTAACAAGACTCCATGAGATCAATCAATGAACCCCCAAAGAATCAAAGAACACCCCCCTCCCCAATGAATGATTTAGGCACTTGGTAGCCACTTGCCAATTTAGGGCCTATTTCTGAAAGAAGTATTTCTATCCACATAACCTATAATATGATTACAAATCTAGAAATTAGACAAAAAAAATGCACTTTCAAAAAAAATGGAACCTGAATTGGAGTCCACATGAGCTTGTACTAAGCATTTTAAGTGGCAAAAATAAGGATTTTTTAGTTGCAGAAAAATTCAAGATTAGAGATCTCAAACCACCTACACCAATGTATAGATCATGAAATTCTACCCCAAAACAAAAAAAATTGCTTGCCAAAAGGAGTCTGTATGAGGGAGATATTGTTGTTTGAAAATTGTTGCTGCTGTTATTTTTTCTGAATCACCACTATCGGGCCTCCAAAAAACAAATGGCTCTAGATTTTGCCTCAAATATTTGATTTGGATGAAACAAAATCTGGTTTGGGGGTTTTTTGACCTTCTGAATGTGATGCAAATATTTGATTTGCACCAGCAAACACCAATCTTCACCTAAAAAAAATCTCTCCTATGGTTTGATGGCTAAAAAAATTTCAAAAAAAATACAAATTTTAAAAAAAATAGTAGAGATGCATTTGAAAAAAATGCAGATTTGAAAATTAAATGTATAGATTTGAAATGATCATACCAATTCTGCAAATCAGTCCTTCAGGTGCCAGTTTGCAAAAATAATTTGCCTCACAATCGACTTGGCCTAGGGTAGGCAACTTTATAGCCAATTTTTACCGAATTGATGTTCTAGATGCAATGGTGAGGTTATATCTAGTTATAGATGCTACAAGTGACTGCGGTACTCCAGATTTAGGTTGAGCTGACAAAGCAAGAAGATGGTCTCCAACGGCTATGTGAAGAGATATTATCCAAGAGCTTTGATTCCATGTAAGAATCTTGTATAGCTTTGATACCATGTAAGAATTTTCCTTAGGGCAAGATTCACCCAAGATTGTAGAACTTGAACGCAAGCAAAACTGTAGACCAAAAAGGAGTATGATCAATATATCAGAGTATGTCCTCATACATTGCTTTGTATTGTATATACAAATACACTAAAAGTTCCTGTATATAAAGGCCTCTTAGGAAGCACCTAGAATGTATTTAGAAAGAGTCAGGAGATAAGATAAGCATGAAAACTAAGCACACATCTTATCCATCATTCTAGATGATAGAATAAGGACGATGAGGTCTATCTCAAGTGGAGATGTTGTAGACACCATGTGCTAACTCCTATGTTGTAGACACCATGTGTATAAAAGAGGTGCGAACTCCTATGTTGTCAACATGAAAACTCACAAGAGTGCACATACACCTAGGTGACTAATAAAGAAATATTAAAATAATGAATTAACCTAAGTAAACTTAAGTAAGTGTAAATAGTAAATATTTATTTACACCAACAAAGACTAATAAATATTTAACACTATTATAGGTCTAGGAACTCCATAAAATTAATTATATCTCATGCTATACATTTTTACTTGCTGCCATAAAATGTAATTTTACATATTTTGACCTTTATTTTTTCTATCACTTACATTTTATGCCTCTTTATTAACATAAAAGTCACATTAAAAAGGATTAAAGAATTCAATATACACATCATCTGATATGGAAAGACAAAGAAGCTCATTCATCTATTAAAATAACATGCATCTTATTAAATTAATGCACATGTGCATAAAACAATTTACCTTCACAAATTTACATTATTTAAATTGGCATGTGAACTAGTTACATGTCTTTGAAACTTGTAACTGGTAAATTAACAAGGACTCATTCTATTATATAACATGATTACTACTAATGTCTATTTGTAAATTAGTTTTCCAGTAAAATCAGGCAAGGAGTGAATTAATACAATGTAATAGGAACAAAATTTATGAATAAAAATGCCATCTATTTGAACTTGACAATAAATATGTTGGATGCCACCTTTAAGCATCACCTTGAACATCTCCTTAAACTAAAAATGTGAGAACATCGCTATAGAAAGGAAAATTAAGAGTTATATGAAAATGAAAGAAAAAATGTAATAACATCCAAACACTTAAGGAATTGTGTTCCTATTTTTCATTAAGTAACTTGAACAAGGGAGAGCATGTACATTTGATAATATTCATTCATTTTTATGATAGATTTATTTTTATTTACAATGGCCTTAGTTTGTTGGATAAAGAAATTTCCATGTATCTTTGCTAGAATATTATTTGTGATTGTTATTTGTTATGTGATCATTGTTGAAATTATTGAAATAATACAATGAATGTTTCTATTAGGGTAGAGTCTAAAACATGGTTACTCATTTCCTGAGAGCAAGAGATCTTTCAAACTACAACCACTATAAAAAATTTATTGTAAAATTCAATTTACACTTCCATGAAGGAAGTTGTTCCTGACAAGAGGCGCTTTTGTTATGAGAAGATTCATTGACAATAGATGATGTGTTACTACATGAGTGATCCCACAAGAGTAGGTACCATTTTTTGACCAATTTTGACACTTAAATCAACATTTTTGAAACAAACCTCACATTTGAGTGACTATATCTCTAAAACTATGAATAATTTAAAGATGACATAAACTAGAAATTTCTAGAAAACTGGTCCTACTTTGTAACCATATTTTTTAATTTAAAAAATAAAATTATTTAAGTCAATTTTTTCTTTGCCCCCAAAAAGTGGTACATATGAAAAATCAATATTTTTAAAGAGTGACAGTCATTTTGACAAGCTTAATTTTTTTCTTCTAAAAATGATAATGAGGTAATTATTTTAATGTTGGATTTGTAACATCGATATCTAGAGGATCGATTTGGTTTGATTCAATTTTACTGAATATTGTATAGTTTATGAAGTTTTGAAGTGACATCAATCATAATTCAAACATATAATCATTTTGACAAGGATAACTTGAACTCAATATATCATAAACCAAATTTTCTTTCTTCATCTATTTCTTGGAGTTTTTTCAAAGTTTTTAAAACCTAATTTACAATTTTCCCAAAGTGTCAAAGTTAGTTGATGTTCAATCATTAATAGTCCTATAATGAGTTAAACTCATATTTGAAAGTCTTAATGAATATAATACATATTAAAATTATAGTCATTGGAAAGCTTTCTCCAAGAAGCACAATTTGAAATTTATTGATTTACAATAGGAGATCATTTGATCCCAGTTTTGAGGAACAAAACACCATTTTTTTCTTTTTTCTAAGAAAATAAAAAACTTTTTTTAAAAACATATGTTCAAGTGAACATATATTTTGTGTGAACATATTTTACATGTTCACACAAACATATGTTCATGCAGACATATTTTCCAAAAAACTGGCAAATTTAAAGTGAAAATAGTAACATATGTTCGCATGAACGTGCCTATTTATATTCAATTATATTTGTGCAAACATGAATGTAGGGAATGTTCAAGCGAATGCTTGCTTAATGTTCACAAGATCAATTGGAAAATGGAAATTGAAAATTTCCATTTTTTTTGTGCCACAAAAGTGGCACCCATTATTGTGGGATCACCCACATAATATGCTTTCCATGCACCCTTTCTTTTTCTACCTAGATTTCCCTACCGAGTTTCCACATATCCTCCTCCTGCTTCCAGATATCACTGGCAAAGCACACTCATAGTCAATCCTAGTATATGAAAATCTTGCGAAAGGTACCTCAAGGGAAGAATGTTCCCTCCCTTAGACTATCCATATTCTCTCTACATGTATAGTTCTACTTGATAAAAAAATGTAATCCCTTTTCAAGTTCAAAGAGATTCTTAAGTAACATGTATCTCCAAGCAATGGTCACCTTCAAGATATAAATTTGATACCATAATTTTTCATAGCATATTTATGACAAAGCATGATGTTATTCAAAGAAAGGCCATGTTTTCTTGGAAGTGGAAGTCACCAAAAATGGGAATAGAAATTGACTCCTCAATACAAGATACAAAGTTAAATTGATCATCACATAGGAGATGAAAAAATAAAGAAACTTCTTAGTCATACCCAAATGATGAAATCATTCTCATGACTAAAGACCCTATTCAAAAATCACACATCTCTCCCCCTATTAGGTTATATATATTTACATCTTTATGAAAAAAAAAGGATTTCGATCTCTTGAAAAAGAGGGAGAACAAGCCAAATTTCCATAAGATATATCATCCAAGGATTGAAACCCTTTTCTCCTCTCAAAGTTCCTTCTAAGAGAACTAGAGTTATCATATTCATCTTTGTGTCTTTCTAATCATAAAGGATACTATTGTTCCTTAAGCTATAAATATATCCTATAGTTATGAATAAGATTAATCATTCAATTGGCCCTTGGTTTATTCTATGATTTAGCTCACCTTTTGTAGTTTATGTGAAAATGAACTTAAGTTTATCATTTGAAATTCCTACCGAGGTTGCTGCTCTATTCTAGAAGTAATCATCACATTCTTTACTTTATGTTGTCATAGTAATAATTTCTGAGCGTATCAGTTCCTACTATAGTTGGTCTAAAAATGCCTTATGATTTCAATTTAAAACCACTTGTGATTCAAAGTCTTGGAGTTTCTCTAAATTAGGTGATTCATTTTTTACAATTTCATCTTTTCCATTTTTTCTCCACCCAAGCACAATGAGCCAACTTCTAAAATCCTAGAGGTTGTATACTAATACACAATCAGATCCCCACCACCAATGCTACTTTTCATAGACTTTTTATGACCCACAAGAGGCAACTTTAGGGTAAAGGTAATTTCTTCGCTCAATAGTTTGATTTTATGGCATGCTCTATGGGACCTAACATTATGCTTCATAATGCACCTATTGATTTGAGAATCTAGAACATCATTTTGCATTTTTTTTTTCTAGTTTTGCAAATCCCTAGTCATGGATTGACCCTATAAAAATATGTCTTCTTTTACCTCACACTCCATAATACCTTTGTTGTAGTTCTATGCTCAAACCCATTCTGGTAACAACCCATGGGTGTAGTATACCTCACATACCTTAATATACCCTCAACTAGTCTTAAGTGGGATATACAAGCTCTAGTCCATAATGATGGAGTTTAAGAGTCAGAGAAAATAGATTGGTAGTGTTAGGATTCTTAAGTACTAGGGGGGTGGGGTGAATTCATAGAAACATATAATTTAAAACTTCAACCACCAATGTGCTGAACTGAAATATTAACTTCCAAATAATAAAACATATAACCTAATATACCATTTTCTAATAATATTATATCTAATATCAAATATATTACATCTCTTGAATAGTTTAATGAAAAAAAAAATCCTCTTCATTCTCTTTTATCACATATTCATTCTATGTTTCTCCTAATGAGAAATAACAGTTATTAGAGATCTTAAAAAAGTATGTCTCAAGTTTGATCCCACCTTTCAAATATGGATATTGTAGTTGATCACATTATAGGACGCCTAAAATTATATCACTTATAGATAAATTTCTCATTACATAATAGGACAACTAAAATTATATCACTTACAAGAGCAACATCATAAAATAATATAATGCAAGAACACAATATATACAACCATTAAAAATATTGTACATGCAGCTGTAAAGCAGATAATAATAATTATCAAACATGATGAGGGGAAAATTGTGAGTGTGTTCTATTTTTTTGTATTGAAGAATAGGTTGAATCCTCATAGCAGTATTGATACACGTATGGTACATGCATTTTGGATGCCCCAAACTATTTAAAAGGCCAATCTGGGTGCCTTGTTAATAATTTTTTCAGTAGTAAGCAAGTCACTTAGAAGAAATCATGTTCAAGAGTACAAATCTAGCAGAGATGATAGACCTAAATAGCTTTTTGATATATATAAAGTGAACCTCCATGGATAAACTTAGAACATTATGAGCTTGAATGAATAACTTATTAAAAATAGGGCTTCTAGAAATGGGAACTTTGCACTAAAATAACACTTATTGAAAAGACAAAACAATAATATTTTTGGTTGATGCGAGATTGCCCTTACACTCAAAATGCTCATGCATCAAAATTATGGGACATACATGTGCGCACTAATTTTGGAGAGATTAATAAAGCATGTCTTAATTGTGATCCCACCTTCCAAACATGAATATAATAATTGATCTCAAAATAGGCCACAAAGTTATATCACTCATTGATTGATTTTTAAAATACAATTAAATTCATATCGACATAAAGGAATATCATAAATCAATATTCATCATCCCTCAATGTAACTTGTATTACAAGGCCACACCTTTCATGCTTAAGAATGCAAGAGCTACGTATGAGTATTTTCCTTCATGACATGCTTTAAAATAAAATGAAAGATAATGTGGATGAAAGTTTAGGAAAATTGAAGTGAAGACCACATGCCCAAGTTATAGAAATTACTTTATTCACTATGAATAGTTATCATTTATTGTTATTATAGAAAAGAAATAATGGGCATAAATATATGTACTAAATTTGGAGAGTTTAAAAAGCATGTCTAAAGTTTGATCCCTCCTTTCAAATATGGATATTGTAGTTGATCACATAATAGGACACTTAAAATTATATTACTCATGGATGAATTTTTCAAATAAAATAAAATTAAAATTGATATGGAGGAATGCCATAAAACAATATACGATATATATATTTAACTATTGAAAAAATTGCAAATGCAGTTGTAAAGAAAGTTGCAAATGACATTAGGTGTAGTAGAAGAAAGAGTAGAAACTTCTTCTATCTATCTAGTAAAGTTATATATAGCTATTATTATATACACATGTTCTTGAGAAAAAGGAGGATAAATTTTTGAAATTAGATTCAAAATCAATAAGATTAAATGACCATGAAGATACCTAATATCGGAGTTCATGAAAGGAAGCATGAATCAAATTTTTATGGTGTTTGATGTTCACAACAATGTCTGGAAAACAGAAGAAGAAAAGCATAGTTCCATTATTTTCCAGTAATAACCTATACAAAGCCATTTGTTAACTAGAATCTTCTTACTAAAATGATCCCCACAAGAATATACATGAGCTTCTTCGAGGCCCATTGAGTCTATCTTATTTTCATCAAGATATCGGAAAAGGAGGCTATAGTAAGAGCATCTATAGGAACATTAGAGAGGACAATATATTGTGTGGGCAGTTTAAAAATTGGAAGATTTACGAATGACACCGTATTGTAAATAAATAACAAAGTACATGTGAATAAAATTCATTTAAACTAAGACTAAAGAAACAAATCACATCACGGACAGTTTTTTGAATGGTAGCGTATGGTTGATAACTATCAACGTGACCATCTATTGAAAGCTGTACTCTAGCATATAAATTATGATCAGAGAGTCAATGATCATGGGTTTCACTTGAGATTAATTATATGATTAAAAATATTGCAAATGCAGCTGTAAAGAAGACAATAATGATTATCAAACACGATGAGAGGAAAATTGTGAGCGTGTTCTACTTTTCTGTATTAAAGAAGAGGTTGAATCCTTGCAGCAGTATCGATACACTTATGTTACATGCATTTTGGAGGCCCCAAATTGTTTAAAAGGCCAATCTGGCTGCCTCGTCAATAATTTGTTGGGCATTGAGTAAGTCACTGAGACGAAAGCACGTTCAAGAGCGCAACTCTGGTAGAAATGAGAGACTTGAAGAGCTTGTTGATTTTGTGTTCGAGGAGGCGAAGAGCAGTCTCCATTTCATTGAGAGCCAAGATGGAGGGAGAAAGATGCAATTTGGACTTGGAGTTGAGAAGATTGTTGAGATTTGCCAGTGCAATATCTGCTGCCTCTAACTCGTGCAGGGACCTTGATGACCTCTTTCTCATCTCGAATGCCTCCTTCAGCTTGTGATGCAGACAAGTGAAATGGGAAGGAAGAGGAAGAGACGGCATCCTCATGTGGGATGTCTTGAAGGAAAGAGCAGCGACGAGGGTAGAGCAGATCACGATGGCGAAGGCCTTTGCATGGTTGATGTCGATTGCTGCTCCTGCTTTGTGCTCAACGTTGACCTTCTCTGCCATTCGCCTCAGCATGGACATACATTTCTCCAGCTGGGCGTGTGTGTCCTTCTTCTTACTCAACCAAACGGAGAGGGCGGTTCGTGCCCTTTCAAGGGCATACGCAGAGGGAGAGGGAGAGAGAGCAGGGCCAAGGCCGCGAATCGCTGCCTGCACACAGGCGTGCTGCTTCCTGATATCCGCAATGGTGTCCCTCAACAAGTTGCACACCTCAAGCAGATGGAGTATGTCATCCAGATGTGCGTTCATCCACTTGCTCCCCAATACCTCGATCTTTGTGCTTGACAGATTGGAATTGCAACTCACCAACACCTCCAACGCTTGGGCGAGCCAATCAGTTCCGAAACATGAAGAAGAAGAAGAACAGGACTCCTCCAATCTTTCAAACTCCTCTGTGAGAATTGGGTGCCCAGTCTGCAGTTGCAGGGTGGAGGGCATGCTCTTTGACCGACTATGAAAATGATGCTTTCGAGGAGAGTGGAGGGCCATGGCCGCCCCAAGAGAGGAGAGACGAGAGAGAGAAGGCATTGTAATGGAGATGCTCATTCTCTTGTGCTTTGCTTCCTTTGATGAATATAGAAGATGACTCTGATTCTGGTGATGTTCTGCCTGGGTATTAACATGATTTATACAACTCACCATGACAGGTAGACACAAGGAGAGAATCTCGGCCACAAGCATCAACGCATCTCCTGTCCCCTGCTTCCTCTGGCTATCCACGCTTTCCATGTGCCGTAGCTTCTAATCTACCGAGATGCCCGTCCTGTGGTTTCTAACCCTAGAAACATCACAGCTAGACATCATGTGGCCAACCAATTTAGGAGGTCACAAAATTTAAGTTTAATCAACATTTTTACTTGCAATCGCCTGCAATTTTCAGATAACATGTCTCCTGTCCAAACGTGCATAAGCTGTTTGTTTAATTGATCGTGTTGGAATCAATTGGTCCATCAAAATTTTAGGGCGCGCGGGGATATATTTATATTTCTCATCGAGGGAGATCGTCCTTGTGACAAGGCTTTAGATTGTGCCAATCATGAAGTCGGTCTCCTTCCACTCGTGTCTTGGCCCAGGTACACAACCCTTAAATTTGTGCTTTTCTGTCAACGATGTTAGAAATTCCTGCCTGGAAACAAAATTCATCATCAACAAGGTTGAACAAATCCAGTTTTGAAAAATAAATTAATAATAAGCTATTCTATTTACGAAAAAAGGATCTAATGAATGCTAGTGTGCAAATACAATAGTAAACTCAGTCTACATTTGAAGAAGGTTCAAACGGTTATAAATATTCCCACTCAAACTGTCATAAATAAATATGCATACGATTCGTAAGATGAACTGATCTAACATGTTTTTGTGGGACGTATCGAAGAGTTTGCTTGATTGACCTAGGCCTTTTAACTACAATGGTTAGATTCATTGTCAATGTTTTGGCCCACGGGTCAAAACCCCTGAATCTAAGGAGGTACATATCATACATAGAATGAATAACCAAGGTAAGTTTATTGCAATTTATTTTATGCATGCAATCCTTACATTGTTGTAAATGGGAAGATCAATTTATTAGATCAAGTATTATGGCCTCTCTACCCTAGCTTTCTTGATATTTATTAAGCCATACTTTTTCTGGGTTATCGAGTTATAGGTTTGGGACACATAGCATTCATCTAGTTATACCCTTATCTAGTACATCATTCTAGCCTTCATAATGAGGGTTTAATTATACAATATAATCACGACCTCATCATCCTTTAGATTTAATGATGGTTCGATTAGCCATGATCCTTTAGGTTCTCCGAGTGTCTAATCATCACCCCCAACATGATATTAGACCTCCCAATACACACTTGTTTATTCAAATTAATAGTCTAAATCCTTATAAATAATCATCACAAGTGCATCCAAATGGTGTTATAAGTGTAAAATTGGTTGTCCAATGCCAAAATAGAGACTATAAAATCAAGGTTTTTATGCAGATCTCGAAACCCTCCTACTTGATTTTGGTGTGATAGTATATGTTTCTATACATATATTTGGTGCACAAACCATATGAACACCATCAATATATAGTTCTAGATATTGTTTGGTGAATATTATATGGTTTCAAGTATTTTTTTTATCGGCAATTAATATTTTTTTGTGATTGTTAAAAGTATGTTGACTTCATTTTATTTCTTATGCTGGTATTTTTTAAAATTTGAACTAATTCGCCAAGGTTGAATAATATAAGGAAGAAAACTATTTGGGGTGGGAGATCAAATCATCTCATAATCATATGAATACAAATAGACATGACTTTTATTTCTTATGGAACATAACCTATAAGACAAGATGCCATCATCCCTCCAACCCATGTTGATGCATCATAGAACAAACATTTTAACATCACTACTTGTTATAGTTTCCCTCAAATGGTCTTTAAATTTATCACCATCTCTAAACTTGGTCATTTACAAAGAAAGTAACACTTCTCATTCCTCAAGTATCTTAAGAAACTTTTATTCTATAATCATAAACCTTAAACCTTGACAGAGAAAAGGACTAACAAAATACATGACATGGAACAAATTGTATATGGATAAATATTGGTGTCAAATATTTTATTGTGTAAAAAACCTCTTGAACCTCCAACATGGTTTTACAATGGCCAAATTATCAAGCTCAACGATAGTGTTTTTAAATGGGGTTTGGTGTTTTAATAGGCTCCAATACTTGAAAATTTACTAAAAGACAACACAAAATGAGATGAGGAAGAAAGTGAATAACTTTTAGATGTTATCTCTTGTGAGTGAAATAGACTAGCTTTTAGATGCTATGTGTCTCATGAGTATGCAAACCATCCAAAAATGAAAAATGGTTAAAAGGTTTACCATTCTATTGACAATGAGAAAAGTTCTGGAAAAGACAGAAAACTATAATATAAAAGGTGAATAATAAATGTAATGAGTTCTAGATTGTACGAAAAATATCAAACAAATAGTAGTGTACTAGTAAAATACAAAACTTTTCTTACCATTTAGGAAGAATGTAACAAGATTTTTAACCCTTGACACTATTGATAAGAGAAATTGAAAAATACCAAAAGCTTCTAAATTCAATGATGCTTCATTATTCTCCAAACCATTTTGTTTCTATATCGAGATAAAACACTAATTCAATGACAATAAATACTCTTTTTAGAAGACATTCAAAAAATATATATTTACCATTTTTGGTAATTTCTAAAACTACTTCTAGGGGTACAAAATGTCAAATTATTTAGAGTTAACTGAGGTGACATCACCCAAAAAGGTACTAAGTAACTACATGAATATAAATAATCCAACAAAGAAAGAAAGAATTGTAAAGTCTTAGAAAAAATGACAAAAGATGATTTTGAAGCCCTATATAGTAGAGCTTGGCTCTAGAATAGGGTAAGCTTTAAGCAACTCTCCTATAGAAAAATATAATAAAATATTGGTGAATCTGACATTATTTTGAAAATGAAAATAGTTTCTATTATTTAATTAGTGAATACTAAATTATTTAAATATTTTTATAACTAAATTTTATAAAAATGTGGCAATTTTAAATATTTTTAAGAAGTAAGTTATTAGCTAATTTTTTCTAAAATTAGCCAATTGGTGAATAGTAGCCACTAAAAAGCACCCTACTCTAGAAGTGTCAAGATTTGGTCAAATTGATAAAATTCTAGTGCCATCTTTTAGGACTCTGGAAGACACATTTTCCTATAAAATCTCAGCCAAAATAAACAATGTAGTTAAAAGTTATGACTTGAGAAAGTTTTCGCATCAAAGAAGTCCAAAAAGGTTATTGATATGCCTACAAAGTCTTTGATTAATTGATCTATCATGTTTACTCCTAAGATCAAATGTTAATAAAAGATTAGAAATATAATTAGAAAAATGAACAAAAAATTAAAAATTATGTAATGAATGTAATAGTTACTATTGCAAATCCTTATAAACTCTAGACATTGAGAGATTACCATTATAGTATATATTTTGGGAGTCCCTTTATTATTTAACACTTTATCTTTTAATGTGACTAGTATAGGGACATTTAATAGGTAGTTCACATATATTTTTGGATGAACTATCAAGAAACACCTTCTTCAGATCATGCATTTTGGTGAACATCATAGTTTGGGATTTGAAGGCCAATTAAATTTTACTATATATTTCAGCTAGCATGAAAAAATTCTTATCCACAAGGTAAAAACAAAAATAAATGAATTTTTTCCTAACTTAAAATCACATTGAGGTGCTATTAAACTCAAAAACTTAAAACAAAGTATGTATCTTCAATTGGAAACTGCCTTGAAACTCCGATGATAAACGTGGATGATTAAAATTTATATAAAAGAGCAATTAAAAAGAAAAAATAGATAGAAAACCATGTTTGTATGAGAGAAACCTAAGAACAAGTTACTTGTAGTCTTTTCTGAAATTATTTTTAAAATATCTACGATGGAAATATTGTATTATAAGATAGACTTTTAAATAGTTCTAAATTAAAATATTTAATATAACTTAGGTGAAATTAAAATTTAAAGACCTAAAATGATAATAGAAAATTTTCAAGAATATATAGAAGAGATGTCTAACTCAGGCTACTATAGTTTACAAAAAATGAGGATAAAAGCTGATAGATTTACTCACCATTGAAATAGACACTTTTCTATATTTTCATTATACATTTTTCCTATTAACATGCTATTACACATCCTAATTAAATGGATTGAAGATATCAACATGCATGTGTCATCGATGGAAATGCTATAGAGTTAACTTATGCCTTACAATATCATGGGTCTCATTAGATTAATGAATGTCTACTAAAAATCAAGAAGAATGTGTTCAAAATACTTTTGCCTCACTAACTAGCATTATGAAAATTGACACGTGGAAAATTTAGATGGATATAAGATTGACATTATGTAAATGCTCAATTTATAATTGACATGGATATACAATTTACATAGATAAAACACTCTGTGATATTAGGAAAAGAAATATGATTTTACAACAAAGAAATCATGTATCATACATATTCATGTCTTATAGTCTAAGACCATTAACATAAATTGCAAAAGAAAAATCTATACAAGACAATGTTAGAGAAACTAAAGGGCTCTGCATATTTCTTATGAAGTAGAACCAATAGTATTCTTTGAAGCATGTTAGAAAATAAAATTAGTTCTTATGAGAATTCCAAAATCGCTAAAATATCAATCATTTAAAAAAATTTAATGGCTACATTATTTTTCTTACAAATATAATATATCTACTTTTAGATTTTATACATGCTTCTAAATTCTATAATATTTCCAGCTAAATCTAAAGAAAGTGTAAGAAATTATAGACATATAAAATCTTTTGTACATGTTTATGTTAACATTTTTTGAGGGTGACAATGTTTTCAAATAGATTTATTTAATTAATCTTTAAAAAATTTGTTTGAACTTCTTAACTATCTAATTTAGAACTCATAAAACAATTCAATAATTTTTTTTGATGTTTATTTGATTTGTATGCACTAGTTTATAAATACAATAGATATTTTAGTTTCGTAACTACACAAATATATTAGGTAAAAGATATTGTAACTATTGAATAGTTACAATGATCAATGTAATTATGCTAACATTACCCCCCTTAATATATTGATCCTAAAAACATAAAATTCATCTTATGGAACCCCCCCTAAAGATAACACAAAAAAACATGCTAATTACATAATTTAAATATATATTTTGAGGAAATGTTCTTCTTAAGTAGAAGATCTTGAACCATGTAAGGATCCATCAAGTTGTCATGTGACCCTGAGAAAAGTGAAGCTTTGACTCTCATTCCTGAAGAAAAAGTCTATATTTATTTGAAAATAATCCCTAAGAGATGCAACTAATCTCTATCATTGGATAGAGACCACCAAAGGGTATAATTCTTAATCATCTACTCTATAGCTCCCTCGAAAGCAATCTATATTGAGCATAATATTAAGTACCAAACCTATCTCCAAAATAAAGCTTTAAGCAAATATATTCTTTGAATTTCTCAACATCACAAAGTAAAGTAAAGTAGAAAATCAAAACCATAAAAAAATCTTCACATGCAAAGCACCATCCCAAAGCAAGAAGTTGGCTTGAGATGATGGAAATTCCTCCATCCTTCAATTTTGCCAACCTCCAAAAATGAAGGTTCACCCAAAGCATTAAATTTAGATTAATAGGAGGGATATTAACGATTTCTCCATCATTGGACATATCTACATCTTTAATGCAAGTAATATTGCCCTCTTCATCATATTGATCTTTTAGTTTTCCTATAAGAACATCTCTAGCTCTAGTTCTACAAACCCATTCTATGTGGCCCTTTTTCTTACAGTAAGAACATTTATTATCTCTTTTGTTATTGCTTGACCATCTTTTAGTACTTTGTGGGTATAATTCCTTGTCTATGGGGTCTTCTTACATAACTTTTTTCATCCTCATTTCTTCTACTAAAAGAGCCGAAATCATATCTTCTAAAGACTAGGAAGTGATTTGTTTGAGTGTAAAAGCAACATTACTACATTTATAAGATATGCTATTTCACAAGATAGCTTTAGCATCAACATCATCATCAAAAGGAGCCTAAGTAGCCTCTACAAGTTGCCTAATGAGAGATCTTAGGTTAATTATATAATTTGACATTATAATACCATTTTCCATTTTGAAGCTAAACAATTGAAGTTTGAGGGAAACATTTGCTTTGATGGTTTTTTCTTAAAATAGCCTATTTAAATTATCTCAAACATTGCAAGAAGATTTAACTAAATCTAGGTGATGAAGTTCAAAATCTACAATAGAAAGACTAGTGATAGATTTTTCTTTATCATCTCTATTATTCCATTCCAACAACTTATTTGCATATTTAGGTGGTTTTTCTTTGCCACTCACTATTTCTCATCAGTTTTTATTCATCAACTACATTTTTATTTTCATTCTCCATGTATGAAAATTAAAACCAAAATACTTATCTAATGGAATCTCCATTGAATAAAAATAATTACTATCAATTGAACTCTTCCAAACTTAGAAGAATACCAAATGATATAATGAACACAAGAAACAACTGATCACTATCTTGATATTCCATTTGAACCTTTATTCAGATATGAGTCATTCACAAACCAAACTAATCCCTTCATGGCTTTCTTAACACTCAACAATTTAATTTCAATTATATATCTTTACATAATTAGACAAGAGTTTTATAATCAGTGCAAGGATATTTAATTTTATTATTATTGAAATTCATACCTTCAATAATGAGCAGTTTAAACCACAACTTTGAATGTGTCTACACAAAACATCACAAGTTTTCTTTATTTGGGCTTTCTTAGCACAAACTCTTCAATCACGAGCCTTTAACATCATAGGAGAAAATTTCTCTTTCAAATTGTAGAATGCGGATGGATGTCACAACTGATTCACATAGGATAACTACACTTCTCATTAGCATTATAATTGTGCTACAATGCTTAAAGAGGAAATTATTTTCATATACAAATAATTCAACCACCATTCTCTTGATAGAACACCAAATGTCCCCTTAAAAATATAAATCCTAATCATTTCCTATATAGATTTATGAAGCACTGTCACCTACCATAAGATTTTCTTTCACTCGTAGAACTATCTCCACCTCAATGACTGTCTTCATTGCCGCCTCCTTCAAGTTTCAACTCTGTAAATCTCACACTTTGTTTCTCTTTCCTCAAGTGATAACTATAGTCACGTAGTAGAAATATTAAACCTACTCTAATACCACATGAGAAATCATAAAATAATTTGATAAAATATTTTGATGTTTATTTGATTTGTATGCACTAGTTTATATACAATAGATATTACATTTTTGTAACTACACAAATATATTTGGTAAATGATATTGTAACTATCAAAAAATTACAATGATCAATGTAATTATGCTAACACTAACTATAATAGCCCTTGTGGTGGCACAATATAGTTTACTTTTTTTGTATAGGGGTGCCCTATGGCTATAGTTTGGGGTGTTTGGGCCTATTCTCCATTGCCTCATGGTTTCCCTTTTTGGTTTGTTGATGCCCTTCTTTAAAAGATTTGGCTAGCCTATGGTTTTTGGCTAGACTGGTTTTGGATGTTGAGGATTTATGATGGCCCACCTCTTTTTAGGTTTGTTGGCCTTCTCATTTACAATGAGTCCTTTTCTAGTGGGGGTTAATTTTCTCATATCTAGTTGCTAGATTCTTAGGTTACTCATAATTTATGTGAGGGTTTCCCCTTTCTTATTATATATTTTCTTGTGTCTAATTACTTCTAGGTTATTATTTTGGTTACATAGGAGGTCTTGTGTGGTTCTTTCCTTGTGGTGTTTCTTGTGGTGCCTTCCTCTATATGTCTCTTCTCCTTAGATACTCCTCAATCATTCTCTGCCTTCTTTTCTTAGTTTAGTGGGTTTGAGGTGGATGTGATCTACTCCTTGTTCTTTGGTGTATTTTATCTTTGGAGGCTAGATTTGGTTGAATGTCTTTTCCTTTTCCTTTGTTCTTCTTATTTATTTCTAATGGTTTTCAATGGCTGGTTATCTCCCTGCAAGACTCTTATTAAGGGAGATTTTTGGAGGTGATAATTCACATTATTTATTGGAGGTGGATTTTGTATTCTTTCCATTTTTCTCTTCTTTCAAGTTTCCTTTTGACGTGGTAGCTCCTATTGAGGTGGAGGCACATCCTTTGGAGGTTGTTATTGTTGGTAAAAAGAGTTCAATGGTTGTGGGTGCCATTCCTCTTTCAATTTCTTGGTGGTGGGTTTATCTCTAGCTGGTGGCATTCTATTAGTTGTTTGTTCACTCAAAACTCCTATTCAGAGTGGCTTTCCCCTCATTTAAGTTGTTGAGTCTTATGGGTTTCCTTCTTACTAGTCTTATGGGTTTCCTTCTTATTGATATTTTTCCTTGTCCCTCCTTTCTTAGGAGAAAGGGGTATTTATTGGTTTTTGGTTTGGGGTTCCTGCCTAAACCTTTTTATTTTTCAAAATTTGAAATTGTAAGTGCTGGACTTTAGGGTCCGACTATTATAACTTGATGTTACTTTTATGATCTTTCTTTTTGTTTTATTGTATGGATTTAGGCCCTATTTCACTTTACCTAATTAGAACTATCTAACCATTACACTGGATTTTATATATTTTTATTATAAATTTGACATATAAATAATTAATAAAATTATTAATTAAAAAAATTAAGTTTGAAAATTAAAAATATTATAACTTTTGTAAAAATTCATATGTATTTATTCAATTATTAAGGGACCATTTGATTGTGGGCATATAAATTGAGAATAGGAGTGCATACTGGGAATAAGGATGGCTATTCTAGTAAAAACTATTTTTTGGAATAGACATAAGCTCATTTTAGGGGCAAAATGGTAATATCTATTCCTATTCCCTTTTCCAATTGACACTAACACATCAAATGGAAAATAGAAAAAATATTCCTAATTTCCCATTCCTATTCTAGCAACCTAATGGGCCCTAAGTGAAAAGTAAATCCAAACTAAAATTCTAGTAAAGAGAATTTAAACATTCACACTAGTTGATTTTTAAAGAGATAATTTTATTTACAAATATGAAACTTCTACTTTATTTACTATATGGACTAGTTCCAATACATTTTTCTCATTATGATGCAATATATAGCTTAACATCTCAAGAATACAAAACATGGACTCTTGTAGTGGAAAATATCAAGGTAAAGCCCAAATAATTGGATATGAGAGGCTATAGAGTTGAAAATATTTCAATCCTACTATGCCTGTCATAAGGAGTAAATAGACACTAAAAATAGAACAAAATTAAAATACAAGTAGAACCAAAAAGATTGCAAAAATTTGAAGGAGACCAAAGTTTCTATAAATGTCACAAATATGAAATAAATATAGAAAGAGACAGTATAAGATTAGAGTAATAAACATATAAAGAGCATCAAATCTATCAATAATTTAATGTAAATAGGATTAAATTCTATATATTTACAATGCTAACATTTGAGAAGAATTAGGAAAGCATTTTTAACATCCATTTGATAAGAATAAAGTTTGAAATTATGATAAATGGGTGAGGGAGAAGGACAAGGAGAAATATGGTTACATGTTGCATTGCATGTATTTAAAATAGTATAATTTATTTAGATGATGAGGACAATGATGATGGTGGATAGTGTTTTGGCCTTAGGGAATATTTGGATGTTTCTCATGGTTTCTCTTTAGAGGGATGACACATGTTTTTTGTGTCTCCTTTCAAGGTTTCTTGGTTGAAGTTCTATGTTTATCTGTGGGTTTCCCCTTTTATTACTTCTCATTAGCATTTTGATCTCCCATTTTACTTGTTTACAACTTGGATGGATGCATGTCTTTGTAGGGTATGGGTTTTCTTTGATGTTATGTGGGTCTTCCTTTCATGTACTCGATTTTCTATCTTATTGACCTTTTTTACTATTGCACTACCAATGATGTAGTTATTTTTTTTGTTTTTTCAAGTTTAGACATTTATGGGTGCATGCTATGTGAGAGTATTTTCCAACATGATCTTTCTCTAGATTTTCTTTCCAAATATATTTTGAGGGTGTTGTCTATTCTAATTTTACTTGTTGGTGCCCTTATTTGGTGATGGTTAGTTTTGAGATTCTTGGGTTTTTAATGGGAGTTTAACTAGGGTTCATGTATATTTTTTAGGTAGAATTTTTTGTTTCATCAAAAGCTCAAACTATGAGTGCTTGATGCAAATGATGAGACTTACCTAGATCCACAACACAAATCTCCAAGCAGGTGTTGACCACCAATCCACCACTCTCAAAAATCTCCCCCTTAGCACTGCCTTAGCCTTAAGCTTTAAGTGAAGGGAGACTAAAACCCATGACCCAAGGGCTCTAATACCAATTGTAGGTAGCATTTTCCATTGCATCAAAAGATCTCAAACTATTAATGCCTAATACAAATAATGAGACTTACCTTGATCCACAACACAAATCCCCAAGGAGGCGTTGACCACCAAGTTAAAAATCTCAACATATGTATGGGTGATAGTAAGGTTTGTTCTTATTTGATTGTTGTATTCATTGGGTGATTGTTCTTTATCCTAGTGATCCTATCTCTTGCCCTATTTTTGAAAGTTTCTATGGCTCTCTCTACTTTTTATGTTAGTTGTTGGGTTTTATTTGGCCTTGGTTTATATTTATCTACATATTATTTTGTGGGTGTTGGAGGTTTTGAGACTATTTAGTATTTTTCTTCTACATTCTCCTATTATGAGGGGTTCCTTTTCTACCTCACAATGAGACTCTTTTGGTAGTTCTCCTCTAGCTTAGTTGTACTCTCTATTGAGATATTTCTTGGTGGTATTAATGGTTTTGATGACTCTGTTCTTTTGGTTTAGGTAAATACTATAATTTCTCAAGAGTCCCTCTTTGGCTCTATTTGGTTTAGTTTAGTTATGGGTCTTGGTGGATTTATTTTTTCCTTTCTTTGATCGAGTGGTTCCTATTCTCTATCTTTGGGTGAGATAGTTCTTTCTTAGGTGGGTTCTTCTCTATAAGGCTATTATTGAGGTTAATTATACCCTTGGTGAGGGTTAATTATTCAAGCTTGAATGTGCTTTCCTCTCATTTTTCTCTATGAAAATAATCCCCTTTTGAGATTAATATTAAGGTGGTAGCATATCATATGGATGTGGATTACTTCTTTTGTAAGGAGGCTAGTTCTAGATTAATGCCATCATATATGAGCTTTAGGTGCTAAAGTTCTGATTTGAATTGGATTTTGGGTTTTATACTAGAGCTTACCTCCTTTCATGCTAGTATTAAGGTTCAACCATATCTTATGTATGTGGAGAGGGGTTTTTTAAGAGAAATGTAGATTGGCTAGTAGATTGCCTTACATTTTGGTTGAATCATACATTTCAAAGCCATTTCTAAACCCAATTTTAATTATTTGGGATCCTTTCAAAATACCATGGTCCTAGATTCATTGTGTGGATGTCTCTTTTTTGCCCAAAGAGCATGTTTTTCTTTATTCCCTTTCTAATGGGTTTTAAATTTATCAAATACTTGTTGAACCTATTCTCTAGGTTAATAGAATATAGTTAGATTAATATAGAAAAACCCTTCTTTTTTATAGTTCAATGTTAAGGAAGTCTTTACAAATCACATTTTTGAGGTGTGAAGTTTCATCCAGTTCTTAGGCTTCACTATGTTATTTTAAAAATAAATTTATAATTGGGTAGTTCATTGATATGTTTCTAAAGTATTATATAGTAGCCAAAAGGACGGGGGAGTGACCCTAGAGTAGAAAAAGGCTGAAGGATTAGCTGCAGGTTACCTCCTAATCATCTAACCAATACCAGTTTTATGCTTCAAAAAAAAAAAAAAGTTCTAGAATAAAACTATCAATACCATAAGTCCTATTACTAACCAATAAATAAAATGGAAAAACATTCTAGCAACAAATATACATATTACCACTATCAATCCAATGCTTGGACATATACATAAAAAGTAAAACCTTGTAGTGCATCAAGTTTAGAGTGATTAACAACATAATAGAAAAAAGAAAAGATGCAACCCAAGCTACCTTCCCTCAATATTTTTAGGTGCCTCATCCTTCTTCTCCTTAGGCTCGTCCCTATTCACATCTACCCCCTCCTCTTTAACAAGTTTCTCTAAAAACATCTTCAGCTAGTCCTCTACCAGAAATCCATAGATGGCATGGGTAGTCTCACTCTCCTTGCCCAAGTCTTTCTCATCCTTATTCACCTACATGAAATAAAGGGTAGTGGCAGTGGAATGCATAAATTTTTTGGAGAATTTTGCTAGAGTGTCAAATTTTTGGAAGATGCCAATGTGATTGTCTGCCATCTCCTTCATTGACTACTCTAGCCTATCTAGCCGAACCTTGCTTTGGCTCTAGGTTTGGCTATGCTTCCCTTTTTCTCCCACCTTTGGGAGTACCTTTCATGAGGGAGGTTATTTTCTCCCTCCACTTCTATCTAGTGATGGGACAACATCGAGGGTATCAAAAATGTGAGAGGGACTAAGAGGGATGGAGATAGGTTTCTTCCCAATGTATTGGTGAGGTCTATTCCACTTGGTGGGTTTTATGTCACTCTTGATAAACATAGAGCTAAAAGCTTGTTTGGGGGGGACTTGAATTTCTCCAATTGGAGACATTCACTAGTTCTCCGAGCATGTTTCTTTCTCTTCCTCATATCCATATCTAAAATAATGAGGCTAATTTTATCCTCAAGGGTAAGGTTTTTCCTTTTTTTTTTGTGGCTAGAACTAAGGTGATGGTCCAAAGAAATTTGGGGAGTGATAGTAGCCAATGGGTTGACCAGAAGTGATAGGTTTAGGACAACATGGTAGATAAATAGTTTATTCATAAAACCCTAGTGAATGAGATAAAAGGGTTTACCGTCCTCTTTCTTGTTCCTATCCTTATATATATTGTCTTCCATAGAATTCAAAAAGAGACATGAAAAGCAAATCTGATCCAAGTTTCTAAAATGGTTGAGAATGGGGAAATGGTACTAATAAAGCACCTAAAAGTGATCCTCAAGGGTAATATATCTCATTATGGCATAGTAGATAACATCCTGGGGCTTAGGAAGATCTTCTTTGGAAAACCCACCACACATTCAAGCTAGTTCCTCATCAAACTTAAAGAACTTTCATAGATTGGTTTCATCATTCATTCTAGCCTGCTTGCACTAGTTCATTGATGTGTTGGTATAATGGTTAAGTTATTTTTATATAATATAAGTGAGGAATCCATAACTTGATCATTTATTTGATACACATGATATAAATTTATATAATTTATTCTCTATATAGTTGTATAGTTATGAACTGACATACAATGGACAAGTGTTAACCATTTACACTATGCATTACACTAAAATTCACCCCCTTAATACATTGATCTTAGATGTCATAAAAAACACCTAGGGACCCTTCTTAGGGCTTACACAGAAAAAGATACTGAATGAATATTTTGAAAGCATATTTTGAGAAAATGTTTTTTCTTTATGAATTAGAAGACCCTGAAACAAGAAATTCTCCATCAAGATGTCTTGTGACCCTTAGAAATTTGTAGCTTTGAGATTTGACCTTAAACCAAAATGTCTTGAATTATTCAAAAATGTTCACTAGGAGATCTGATAGATCCCTATCATTGTCTAGTAACTGTGAAATGGTATAGTTTTTTTATCAAGTACTCTTAAGTGAAATTAACAACGATCCATATTGAGTGTATTATCAATTCCCAAACTTTTCTCCTAAATAAAGCTCTACAAAACATGTATTTTTTTACATTTGTCAAAATAAAAAAGAAAACAAAAATAGAAAACAAAACACTCCAAAAAATCTTCTTATTTAGAGCACCATCTCATAGCAAGAAGTTGACTTGAGAGGATGGAAGTTCTACCATCCTTGAATGTAAACGACCTATAGATATAAATATTTTAAGTTAAAAACTAGGATTGATAGGAGAATTATTAACAATTTTTTTGTCGTCTAATGTATCTGTGTTATTAATAATACATTCTTCATTGGATTGTTCTTTCAATTTTCCTTTTAGAACATTACTAGCTCTAGATCTAAAAGTCCATGTTGTGTGCCCATTCATCTTACAATAAAAAAATTTATTGTGTAGACATTCTATTTATTTGACCACCATTTAGAAATTCATGAGTATAATGCCTTTACCATTACATGACCTTCTTCTGTATTTTCCTTTGTCCTATTTTCTTCTATTAGAAGGGCTGAAATCATATCCTTTAAAGTTTGTGAGGTAATTTGGCTAAGCGTAAAGTCAAAATTTCTATATTTGGAAGATATGCTATTTAATAGAGTGGCCTTAGCATCATCATCATCAATAGGAGCCTAAAATTTTGCAATTTTCATAATGAGAGACCTTAGGTTATTTATATGATTTGACATTGTGATGCCATTATCCATTTTTAAGATAAAAAACTATAGTTTCAAGGAAAACTTTATGTTAACACATTTTTCTCCAAATAACATGTTCAAATCATCCTAACTATCTATAGACGATTAATTCAAATCTAGATGATGAATCTCAGAGTCTTTAAGAAAGAGCCTAATAATAGCATTGGAGTTTTTGTCTTTGTTGCTCTAGTTCAAAAATCTACTTACACTTATAGGTGATCTTTCCTTGTCCCTCACTATCCCACATCATCTTTGATTCATCAATTGCATTTGTATCTTAATTTTCCATGTATGAAAAGAAAAATATGAATATTTATTAGTTGGAATCTTCATTTACTAACAATAAAAATGGTTTAGGACCTTAAATGATTAAATTACTACATTAACAAGTAGCACATATCTATCAATGTATACAAAGAACTCACTTGTATTAGTAAACTCGTTAGAAATATTTTTGTGATTGGGTAAAATTTACTAAACACACCATATTAATGCTTTTAAGAAATCTCTTGTAATTTGACATGTCATACCATATAATCTTCTTCATATCGAATGATGGTTATAGTAAAGAAATATAAGTATCTAATATAAAAGAAATACTTTGAAATTTCTTTACAATCACACTAGAGAAAATGTATTAGGCACATTAAGCTTGTCAACTTAGTAGTAGATATCACTCACTTCCATGAAACATTGTACAGTGCACTGAATTCATATTCTCTTTCACTACTATTCTAGCATAAGTTATTAGAATCTTATGTATTTGGTGTGCTAGCCAGATACAAGACTCCAATCTTTGGAAAGGAAAAGAATAATAGTTAGTCTACAATACACAAAATACATTTTTTAGAGATAAATTATTTTGTGCTTATTCACATGCTTTATAATTGGCACTTGAGGCACCAACTTGTTCCATTGCATTTCATGAATTTCTAGTTTGAACAATTCTTAGATGGACTACAATTTAATTATGCAATTTATTTTACAACCATACAATAGGTTACTCCTAATTTGATGCCAAATATAAGTAGGGAACCTATAAATTGATGATTTATTTGATGAACATGAGACGAATTTATACATTATATTTTCTATACAATTGGATAGTTGCTAACTCACATATGGTTCGATGTGTATAAACTACCTAAACTATGTACTAACCAAATTAGTTAATTAATCATTCATATATGTTGGAATTGTTTAGTATAACTAAGAGGGGGGTGTGAATTAGTTATCCAAGGTCTAGATGTACAAATAAAACTTTTGACATCTTAGTGAACTAATATCCACAAAACATATTCATGATGCATGCATCCATTAGATCATACAATCACTTAAACTTGTAGGTTACTATAAAATCAACTCACTTGCATATTATAAATTATTTTTTCAGTCCTCCATTTTTCTTGCCTTTCATACACTTCAGCTTTGATAGCTTCTTCGCCCTTCAAACATTCATACTCTTAAGCCTTCTTGCTTTTCTTTCTAATAGAAGTCTCTTATATTCAGTCTCTAAATGAAGTAATACTTTAGACTAGTTTTCTAACATGGATTCTCGAACATTGACCAACCTTGCTTCTAACCAACCATCTCTATAAATAGAAAATTAAGGTCTTTTTTTATTCAACCTCTGTTGTCCATTTTAGGGTTATGAAGGATTAGGTAGGATTTAATGAATCTACCTATCTTTTTATTTTAGTCCCTTCTAGAAACTTCTCCTTCAATCCTCTTTGAATTCACCTCAAAGTAGTTTACCATGAATTTTGTGCCACCAACTCATCATAATTATCTTCCACACGCTTCACAAAATCCAAGAAAAAAAAAGACTCAACTTAGATCCATCAAATCTATGATTTAACATGAATATTGGTACTCGACATCAATATGCTATCACTTAGCTTCCATACTGTTCTTCCACCTGTCATCAACTAGATCATTTAGCAAGCACTAAAGTTTATTGGTGCATGACATCAACTAAATTTTACTCAACTTAAACTTTATCACACGACATACATTAAACTTTGACTTTTCTTGGCTCCACCTAATTTGTACTTGGCTTGCACTAACTTTGCTTGAAAAATTCAATTCTTCTTACTTTTTCTTCTAGACTTTGTCAGTGTATCCAACCTTTACAACCTTAAGTAGATAATCAATGCACTATATCATCATTTTCTTAACTAATCTTTGTATGCCTTTTATGTACCATAACTCAACCTTTTCTCTAGGTGATTTTGTTATCTCATTTTATCAAATCCTCTTTATAAATGAAACAAATGATAGTACTCAAATCAACTAAGTAGTTGTCTTATCAACAAGTAGCAGGTTTGAGATCATTGACATAACAATGATTGAAACACATTCTCATACTTTGATCAATCTATTTTCAACAATCTCCCTCTTTGGTAAACAACAATACTAAAAAGAAAATAATTCCATTTATTTAATTCTCTCCCTCTATCAGCAACTTTCATCTTTTGTATAGGTTACAAAATTCTATTCTTATTTCTCCCTCAACATCGTCTCCCTCTTACTAGGTAGATGCAACAATTTCTCCCTCTAAGTAGATATTCCATGTTTCTTCCTTTATGTATTTCTCCCTTTATGTATTTCTCCTTACTTAAGTATTTCTCTCTCTTTGACAATAATGCCAAAGACTTGTCATCTTAATATGTAGCTATGAACATTTTTCAGTTTTTCCCTCCATCATCTAGTTTGTGACTGATCTACAACTCTAGCTCTTTGATTACTTTGGGAAGCCCCTAAAGTAAGATCCACTACATCAACATGTAACATATGTAAATCATCTTTTTTAATGTAGAGAACTTCTCATGATTCTTAAATAGCCTTGGATAGGGGTATCACCCATAGTTTACCTCTTAGATACTCATGAGCATCCTTACGTAATTCTTTTGTGAAGATATCAACTATTTTCTATTTTGTATTCACATATTCCATCTTCACCTCTTTGTCTTGAACTAACTCTCTCAAGTAATGATACTTGATTGCAATGTGCTTAGTTTTTGTATGCATCACATGATTCTTTGATATATTTATAGTGCTTTTATTATCAAAATAAAGTATCACAGGTTCAATGATTTCCTCCTTCATACCTTTGAGTAGCTATTTGACCCATACAATATTTGTACAGTTTATTGCAACAATAACATATTTAGCTTCAATAGTAGATTGAGATATATAGTTTTATTTCTTGCTAGTCCACGTCACCAGCCTTTTTCCTAAGAAAAATGCTCCTCCACTAGTCCTCTTTCTATCATTAATATTTTCAGCCCAATCAACATCAATGTAGGCTCTCAACTCAAAATTCTCATTTTTCTTGTATTATAGACCATAGTCTTCTGTACCTTTCAAATATCTCTTATTCTCTTAAAAACCATCAAATGATTCTCCCTAGGATTAATAGAGAATCTTGAAATTATCCCAACAAATAATGCAATATTAGGTCTATACACTACATATTTCAATTCGCTAATCATAGACCTGTATAGTGTTTGATTAACCTCAGTGAAATCATCATTCTTTGACAATTTGTGTCCTAACACCATAGGTGTTCTTACTAGCTTGGAATCATCCAATCCAAAAGTTTTTAGTATTTCATTTACATATTTTGATTGAGTGATGTATATACCATATTTCATTTGATGTACTTGCGAACCCACGAAGAACTTGACCTCTCCAAATATAGATATCTCAAATTCTTTCTTCATTTCATTTTCAAAAGCTTTAAATAAACTATCCTGATCTCCAAATATGATATCATCAACAAAAAATTGAGATAGTAAAATAATTTTTCCTTTCTTTGTCTTCAAGTACAGATTTCTATTATCACTAGTCCTTTCAAATCCAATCTTCACAAGATAATTGTGAAGTCTTTCATACCATTCTTTTAGTGCTTTCTTGAAACCATATAAAGCTTGGTGTAGTCTACATACCATGTTTTTTTTGTTAGCATCAACAAATCCTTCTAGTTTTCCTATATAGACCTCTTCTTCCAATATGCCATTTAGAAATGCAGATTTAACATCCATTTGATAAACTTTGAAATGTTTGTATGCAGAGTAAGCAAGAAACGTTCTCACTCCTTCCAATCTTGCAAAAGGAATGAATGTTTCTCCATAGTCTATCCCTTTTTCTTGTGCATACCCCTTGCAAAATAATCTTTCCATATTCCTTGTGACTTGACTATTTTCATCTAACTTATTTCTATATACACTCTTGGTGCCAATCACATTTTTATCTTTTGGTCTAAGAACTAGAGTCCATGTCTTATTTAACTCAATTTGTTCAATCTCTTTTTTAATGGCTTTACTCTAGTCCACATCTTTTAAGGAATCTTTCACTATCTTAGGCTCATGCATGCTAAGAAAAAATGTATCACTTCTCAACCTATTTAATGTTATTGGTCTTGCATATTTATCTCCAATAATTTGTGTAGTAGGGTGATGTCTTTTGACATACTTTGACAATCTTTATTCTTCTCTATTTTCCTCATTAGGTCTGTCAACTTCTCAATCACTATGTACTTCTCTATCAGGTAATTTAACATCTCTTTTATGTACACTAATCTTAGAATCAAAATGTGCCTCAACTTCATTCTATAACTTAGAACTTGACTATAGTTAGATTCTTGAATGCAACTCGACATTCATTGTATGTGACTCGATAGTCATTGAAACTTGTTATTGATTTGCAACTTGATTTACAACATCTTCATTAGTAGGCATACCTTCATAAAAGTATACAAATGATTTGTATTCTCTGGTTCCTTCATAGGTTAGCTTTATGTACTTCTATATTTCACATTTGCACTTTCCATAACTTTATCAGTGTTAATATTTAAACACTTATAAGATTTACTTTTTATGGAATAGCCAAGGAATATACCTTCTTCACTTTTTGCATCTAATTTACGATTCTTGAAATCTTTGAGAATATAACCCTTGCTTCCAAATACCTTAAAATATTTTACATTGGATGAGTACCCATACCATAATTCCAAAGATATTGCATGAGTACCTTTCTTGACTTACACACAGTTCAAGGTATAGACAACTATACTTACAACCTCTCTCTAGTATTTCAAAGGAAAAATTTTCTCCATCACGAGTGTCCTAGCACAATCCATTTCAGATTTGTTCCTCCTTTTAGCAATTCCATTTTGTGGAGAGGTTCTAGGGGCGAATGTCTGTCTTTTGATTCCTCTATCATTAAAAAATATCTCAAACTTATTTGATGTAAATTCTCCTCCTCTATTAGATCTCAAACATTTCAAACTTTTACCTGTTTCCTTCTCAACTCTTGCTAAGTACCACTTAAATATTTGGAAAGCATTAGATTTCTATTTCAGAAACATAACTGTCATCATCCTAAAATGATAATCAACAAATAGCATAATGTACTTATCACCTTTGTAGCTTTGCACATCAAATGGTCGACACATGTTAGTATGAACAATCCCAAAAATTCCTCTAGAGGTGTGAGTCTTACTCTGAAAACTAGACTTTGTCATTTTTCCTAACTAACATTGTTTACAAATTATATTATCAGGTTTCTACAACTTAAGAAAATCTTTGACTCTTCTCATGTTTTTGATAATAACCAAGTTATGAAAATTAACATGACATAGCCTCTTGTGCCATAGCCATACATCATCAAATTCTACAACTAGACAAGTATCATCATCCATATCACAATAGAATAGATTACCTCTAGTTTGATCACCTTTTCCCATTAGTTTTCCATCAGTATCATATATCTTAGCAATCTTGTTCTCAAACTCAACCTTTCCACCTACGCTATTCAATTGTAACACACTTAACAAATTATAGTTAAGTCCTTCAACATAATAAGTATTGTCAAATAAAATCTTTTTTGTGAGTTTGATAGAACCTTTCTCTTTTATCAAATAGGGTGCATCATTACCAAACCTTACACTATTTCCATAATTATAATTTAGGATAATGAACTTACTTTTATCTCCAATCATGTGATGTGAACACCCACTATCAATAATCCATCTCTCATTCTTGTTCACACAAGACACTAATGCAATTGCCTTATCCTCATTAGAATCATCCTTCATTGCAACATACACTACTTCATCATCATGATCATCAAATCCATCTTTAGTTTCCTCTTCTATAATGTAGCAAGACTGCTTGCCTTTGTCTTTGTAATCTTTGCTATCCTCATCTCTTCTACTTTTGTACTTATCTCCACCTCTATAGTTCTTCTTCTCTGGACATCTAGCAACATTATGACCAACCTCATTGCAATAAAAACACATGATAGGTAAATTACCTTTGAATTTGTCTTTATCTCTATGAAATCTCCTTGATAGTAGTGCTTCAAGTTGTTCTACATCCTCCTCATCTATATCACTGTCACTGGAAACATATTTTAAATACCTTTTTGTTCTTTTTCCCATTAGGTTCCTTCAATGACAACTTACCTTTGAAAGTAGATTCAACATTGTTAGATTTAGAGTTTTCAAAATTAAATAGTTGAAAAGCAGTGAGGCTACCTACTAGCCTTCAAGACTTAGATTAGAATCTAATGTAGGAGTTGATAAAATCCAACTCCATAGCTCACTAAGATCACTTTCATGAAAATAACCCATCGATGGAAAACCAAGGAAGGAAGAGGTGGAGCTTGGAAAAACTCTAATCGGACTTGAGAGAGAAAATATTGCAAACAAGGAAAATGTATTTACAATGAAAATGAGTTGAGAAAATACAATGAGAGCGCCCAAATATAAAGGCCTCATGGAAGCTTGTAGAACAAGCTGGAAGATGCTAGAAGATAAGGTTGATAACTAAGCATACGTCCGTGCAAAAAGGTAGAACATGCTAGAAGGGAACAAACTCCTATGTTGTCAACAACTCATCACTACAACTATTAAATGAATGCATTAACCTAAGTAAACTTAAGTAAATAGAATAAATAAATAATTATTTACACTAGCACCCCCCCTTAAGTGCAACTTAGGTGAATGCCTTAAGCTCACAAAAACTAAGATGAAATGCAGAATGGGTCCCAGCAATGAGGCCATGTTAGGTACCCATGTACAATACAAACAAATGCAACCTTTGAAAATGGGAAAAGAGAGAACACCACATGGGAAAATCCCTCCCCCAAAAAGAGGTAAGAAACTAGTGAAGGGTTGAAGAAGCCTCCAACTAGAGGAGTGACCCATAAAATAGGAACAAAAAGTGAACATGAAGAGCATCATTGAAGCATAAAGAAGCCATAAATTCTGCCATCAGAAAGAAATTTTTGATTTGAAGAACCTCCATGGAAGAAGAAGGCATGAATCGAGTGTGTCTATATGGTGGATGATCCATCTCACCAAAATGCATAGGTAGGTAGCCACTACAATCGCCTCATATATAAGATCAACCGCTAAATACATAGCTCACACTATCAAACCATCAAACCATGAAAGAATTAGAACAAATGAATAACCCTCCCCTTAATGCATACAAGGTGAGATGATAGACAACTGAGAAGTTGGGCCAATATCCTCTACAGACAGAACCAAGAACAACTAGAGAGAGGAAGAGGTAAAAAAACCTATAAAGACATGGTCACATTGATGCTACATGGGAAAACATAAGGAAGAGGGCACCAAAATGCCAAACAACTATCCCCCCCATAGTGCTTTATAAAATAGTGCAAGTACAACTGTGTCAAAACAACGTTCGTGAACCCGAAATGCAAGAGTGGCACTTTATCTTAGTACATTTATATAAAAATGATTACAAATGATAGTTATAATGATTAGAAAAGGAAAAAAGCTAATACAAAAGATAGTACAACCGAAAACAAAAGATCCCATGCCAAGAAAATGATAATTGGACCTAGAACACCCAAGATATCCACCATAGAGAAAACACACCAAAAACATGATAAAAGGAGCATGGGGTAGAATCTAAAGGAAATAATAGCATTTATGAAAAGATGAGAAAACCAACTTTTCAAAAATATAACATTTTCAAAAAATGGGCATGGGACGCAAAAGATATGCTTGCTAGAGTTAAAAATAGAACTTTAGAATTTGACTACAAAAATGAGCAATAAAACTAAATCAAAACCTAAAAATACCTACACCAATTTCTTCATCTTAGAACTAGCTTTTCGACATTTCTTTCAGATCGAAAAAATACCTCCGTATGCTCAAGTTATGGCCAAAAAACTGCAAGTAGGTCAAAATGACCCTAGAGAGTCTAACAGGGGTGCTGATGCAGGGTGACATCATGCTGATGTCAACAAACTATAAAAAAAAATTGGTCATAGTAAACGAAGGACCATGTGGCTATGTGCCAGGGTCCATGTGGAAATGTGCCAATGTGGCACCCATGCCATGTGTCACCACCACAATCTGCCAACTGTGTCAAAATGCCATGCAGGCGCTAATAGTGCAGAAGGTTGCAGACAAGTGAAAAGTAGGTGGAGGACCTAGCAAAGCAGTGTAAACAAGTGGATGGAGCTAGTAGTGCCATAGTGGAGGCGAAGGAAGGGCAATGTTGGGGTGGCCACATGGTGGCGACTGCTGGTTGGCTATATTGTAGTGGTTGGAAGGAGGCATGGCTGGTTATAACAACATGATGGCGGTGTTGTAGTGGCTGCTGGGTGGCATGCTGGTGGAGTGCCCAAAAATGATTTTTAATTTTTTTTTGATCAAATCATCTGTATAGTCCATACAACAGCCTGCAACCAAATTTTTTTTGACTCTTGGAGTGACTTTCTCCAAAATTGAAATTTTTTATATGAATTCTAATTGAAACAACCTTCCAGATCCAATGGTAGTGTCTGTTTGGGCCCAAAATGCTCTGAAAAAATGCTCTTCCCTTAGATTGAAGAAAAATGCATAAATAAACTAGGGTTTGTGTCTCCAAATCACGACTTCAAAAATCCTTCAACAAAGAAGTAGCAGGGAGGCTCTACTACCATATAGGAGTTGACAAAATCCAACTCCATAGCTCTCTAAGATCACTTGAATGCAAATATCCAAGGTCTAGATGTACAAATAAAAATTTTCACATCTTAGTGAAACCAAATCCATAAAACATATTCATCATGCATTCATCCATTCGATCATACAATCACACTTAAACTTGTAGGTTACTATCAAATCAACTCACTTGTACATTATAGATCTTTGTTTCAATCCTCCATTTTTCTTGGCTTTTATGCATTTTAGGTCTAATAGCTTGTTCACCCTTCCATTATTTATACTCTTAAGCCTTCTTGATTTTCTTTCTAATAGTAGTCTCTTATGTTCATTCTCTAAATGAATCAATACATTAGACCTCTTGTCTAACTTGGATGCTCAAACATTGACCAACCTTGCTTTTGACCAGCCATCTCTATAAATAGAAAATTAAGATTTTTTTTTGTTGAACTTGTATCGTCTATTTTAGGGTTAGGTAGGATTAGGTATGATTCAATGAATCTACCAATCTTTCCATTTTAGTCCCTTTTAGAAACTTCTCCTTCAGTCCTCTTTGAATTCTACTCAAAATGGTTTACCATGAATTTCGTGCCACCAAACATCATAGTTATCTTCCACACGTCACAAAATTCAAGAAAACAAAATAGTCAACTTAGATTCATCAAATCCATGATTTAACATGAATATTGGCACTCAAGATAAATATGATGTCACTAGGCTTCCATACCATTCTTCCCCTTGTCATCAACTAGATCACTCGACAAACAATAAAGTTTATTGGTGCTTGACATCAACTAAACTTTACTCAGCTTACACTGTATCACTCACCATACACTGAACTTTGACTTTTTTTTGGCCATAACTAATTTTTTGCTTGGCAGACTCAATTCTTCTTACTTGTTCTTCTAGACTTTGTCAGTGTATCCAACCTTAAGTAGATAATCAATGCACTATATCATCACTATCTTAATTGATCTTTGTATGCCTTTTATATACCATAACTCAACCTTTTCTCTAGGTGCTTCATTATCTCATTTGATCAAATCCTCATCATCAATTAAAAAAATGATAGTACTTAAATCAGCTAAGCAGTTGTCTTACTAGCAAGTAGCTAGTTTGACATCAATGACAAAACAATGATTGAAACACATTCTCATACTTGGATAATTTTTTTTTCAATAGTATAATGGTTAAGTTATATATATATTTTAATATCCTTTTCTTGTTGTTCTAGCTTCTCCCTATAATTTAGCTTGTCTCATAGCTCCTGACCTACCTCTCATGAAACATTATCTTTGCGGCTAGTCATCCTATATACATACTTTCTCTCTACATCTGCAATTTCCTCCAATCTATTAATCTTCATTCAGGCTATGTGCATTTTAAAATGAAGCCACCTAGATACCACTTTTAACCTATTGTAACACGAAGCTATCCTCGCAGAGTGGAGGGTTGGCATATCCAAATCAATTATGCCATCTTTTAAATTTTTTAAATTTTTTTTCTGAACTAGACTTAAAGAGGGTTCCCTAGACACTTGAGGATCATTTGGGTAGCTTAAATCCACTTTTGGGTAGGGGTGTACATCATAGAACCTAGGCAAAGGAGAGTTAAAAATTGGGATGAATTTTGAGTCCAATAAGTTTCAGTGGCAGAGGAGCCTTTTAGTTTCAAATTTAGAATAGGTGTTATGTGGTTTTATTTACCATTTAACCTTAGGAAAAAGGGATAAAGTTTAATAAAACAAAAATTTAAAATCTACTTGATAATTTGAATATGCATGTATTTTCCATGGTACTTTTTAAAATAATAACGATAACTACCTCTAAGAATTAAAATAAAGGAAAACATTGTATATATGTGTACAATGTATGTTACCAATAATATATAGGTCTAAAGTAGCTACTTGATCTTACCCTTTGATAATTCTAATTGTAATAGTATATTTGGATATAGTCATCGATTATTACAATAATGCTACATTTTTTTGTGAATTTATTCTATAGAGACCACTCAAAATTCATTCTAAGATGTTACAAAGGTTGAATTAATAAGAGGCATTCTACACTCTTCTTGTAGGCTTTGAACAAAGCTGATTTATTAATGAGACATTTTTACCTTGTTGAAAGATAATACCTTTACATTGAAGGTGAGACAAATTTATAGCATTATGAAAGTACAAATTTTGTACCTAACATATGGGTAAGTACACAAGGATGACTCTCAATTCCATGAAAGTCGATGGATTGAGATCATGCTCTTCTAGAAAGGGGCACTCATATTTCGCTTGGTGCCTGATTTGAATTTTTAAAAATGGGCACCTGCTTTTTATTTCCAAAAAAAGGGTGCTCATTTTTGAAAAAATGAAAAATTGAATTTTTTAAAAATGGGTACCCATTTTTTATTTTTAAAAAATGAGTGGTCGTTTTTAAAAAATTCATTCTTTTTTTGTGGGGGGGGGGGGGATTTGAAAGACATTTTAAATGTTGAAAATACTTTTTCAAAACAGTCACCCATTTTTTGAATTCAAAAAAATGGGTGCTCATTTCTTACAACATGTGGCAAGATTTTTTTTCTCCCACATCAGACTTCAGTTTGAGATAGGCTTGGTGAGACCAAACCTATGACTTGACCTCTCAAGGTTTGGCTAAGACATTAAACTGACAAAAAGATTTTTTCCATGGTACTTTTTAAAATAATAACAATAACTACCTCTAAGAATTAAAATAAAGGAAAATATTGTATATATGTGTACAATGTACTTTACCAATAATATATAGGTCTAAAGTAACTACTTGATCTTTACCCTTTGATAATTCTAATCGTAATAGTATATTTGGATATAGTCATTGATTATTACAATAATGCTACATTTTTTTGTGAATTTATTCTATAGAGACCACTCAAAATTCATTCTAAAATGTTACAGAGGTCAAATTAATAAGAGACATTCTACACTCTTCTTCTAGGCCTTGAACAAAGCTCATTTATTAATGAGACATTTTTACCTTGTTGAAAGATAATACCTTTACATTGAAGGTGAGACAAATTTGTAGCATTATGAAATTAGAACTTTTGTAGCTAACATATGGGTAAGTACACAGAGATGACTCTCAATTCCATGAAAGTCGATGGATTGAGATCATGCTCTTCTAGAAAGTGGCACTCATATTTGGCTTCGGTGCCCAATCTGAATTTTGAAAAATGGGCACCTACTTTTTATTTTCAAAAAATGGATGCCTGTTTTAGAAAAAATGAAAAATTTAATTTTTAAAAAATGGGTATCCATTTTTCAAAAATTGGGTACCCATTTTTTATTTTAAAAAAATTAGTGCCCATTTTAAAAAAAAATCTTTTTGTTTTTTTGGAGGGGGGATTTGAAATATGTTTTAAACATTGAAAATAATTTTTCAAAGCATGTACCCATTTTTTGAATTCAAAAAAATGGGTGCTCATTTCTTACAACATGTGGCAAGATTTTTTTTCTCCTAACTCAAACTTCAGTTTGAGATAGGCTTGGTGAAACCAAACCTATGACTTGACCTCTCAAGCTTTGGCTAAGACATTAAACTGACAAATTTAGGCCTTGCCATGATTTTTAGAGGGTCTTCCTAACCAATGTTTTTACAAAATAAAAATCTATTAGATTTCTCATTGTTCTAATTTTATAAATAACTTTTTTATAGTGTTACTATTTTATTTACTATTTTCTTTTTATTTTTTAATCAAAGGTTGTACCTAAATGTAAAATCACAAGGTTCACTAAAATTTTAATAATTTTTTTATTTTATGGTTTTTCTTAAATTAATTTATATGTCATTGATCTACATATAATTCTTTTGAAGTTTAAAAAAAAGAATTTTTTAAAAAAGTAAAATTTTGATCAAATTATAGTGTTCATACACAAGAGGTTTTAAAATTTACCATTATAGCAAATTAAAAATTAATAATAATAAAATTATTTCATTAAAAATTAAGAAAAAATATTTTCATCAATATTTGGTGTGTTAGGTAACTTCCTTTTAAAAAAGGATTTAGAAAAATTCATTTATTTATGTCAAATTATGGTGTTTTTACATGAGTGCGGTATGGTCCAGAAATATACATTTTGAAAAAGTGGGTTTAAAGATCCATACGAAAAAAAATCTATCATGCAGGTACACAAATAAATTACATATTCAAAAAGTAGATTTCGAGCACTACAATCTTTACTTCTAAAGTTTTTTTATTTTCAATCTCTAAATGCTTCAAATTTTGACATCAATTGACAAGAAATTTCAAAAATAGGAAAAACACTTCCACTTTTTGCCCAAAAGTGAGACCCAACTTCTTGCATTTACCCATTATACTGATGGATTTCCTCATAACAATTGACAATATGGATAATATACCATTTTCTAGTGATATTTAAGATTATATTAAATATAGTGCAAGTTTGAATAGTTTAGTGAAACAAAGAATTATCCTCTTGGTTCTTTTTTTATCACATATTCATCTTATATTTCTCCTAATGAGAAATAATAAAGACTCGTACATTTATCCTATTGATAGAGTATAGTAAAACAATTATCATCTTATAAATATAGTTATTTGAGATTATCTTCTATCAAACATGACATCTATTTGTAGAGTCTTACATTATATATTTCAAAGTTATATTAAAGTTTTCTAACTATACTTTTATTGTATCCATAAGAACCTCGGTCTCTTTAGATGTGGATTATACTTTATCCTATCTCAGTTTCACTTCTTTAATTGGACATTTAATTCTTATTTTAAAAGATATGTATCTTTATCTAGCGCAAGTATAGAAAATTAAGTTTTAAAACATACATTTTGGTTTGGGTATCCTATTTATACATTAGTCATACCAACTACCCATAAGACAATAATAAGTATTATCTTTATTGTACGTCAAAATGTGCTATTTTAGGGATTTGTGGTATATCATGTATTAATTTTTTTTATGCATATATGATAATGCTTGATCGACTAGATAAGCCATCGAGACATTTCAATTTAAATACTACAACGGTTGAATTTATTAATGTGAAAATATGATCATATTAAACATTTTAAGAAGGAAATCAATTATATACAACAAATAGTGGTTTAATGTACACATATAGAATTATAGAGATCAATGACTACCAATGGTTATCATATATTGCTCTTATTACAAAGAGATTATAGAACATAAACATCTGTACTAAATTCTGAGACCTCAACAAAGCATATCTTTATAAGTTTGATCCCACCTTTCAAACATGAATGTCGTATGTCGTAGTTGATCACGCAATACGACAGCAGCTAAAATTATATCACTTACGGATGATCTTTTCGATATAAAATCAAACTCACATTGATATAGAGCAACATCATAAAAGAATATAGTATATGTATATGTAACCATTAAAAGAATTGCAGATGCATCTGTAAAGAAACAGTAGTAATTATCAAACAAGATGAGAGGAAAATTGTGAGAGCGTTCTATTTTTCTATATTGAAGAAGAGGTTGAATCCTCGTATCATATGTTGCATGAATTTTGGAGGCCCCAGACTGTTTAAAAGGCCAATCTGGCTGCCTCGTCAATAATTTCTTGGGCATTGAGTAAGTCACTGAGAAGAAAGGGCGTTCAAGAGTGCAACTCTGGCAGAGATGAGAGAGTTGACTAGCTTGTTGATTTTGTGTTCGAGGAGGGGAAGAGCAGTGTCCAATTCATTGAGAGCCAAGGTGGAGGGAGAGAGGTGCAATTTGGAATTGGAGTTGAGAAGATTGTTGAGATTTACCAGTGCAATATCTGCTGCCTCTAACTCCTGCAGGGACCTTGATGACCTCTTTCTCATCTCGAATGCCTCCTTGAGCTTGTGTTGCAGACAAGTGAAATGACTGGGAAGAAACGGCATCCTCATGTGGGATGTCTTGAAGGAAAGAGCAGCGACGAGGGTAGAGCAGACCAGGATGGTGATGGCCTTTGCATGGTTGATGTCGATTGCTGCCTCTGCTTTGTCCTCAACGTTGACCTTCTCTGCTATTCGCCTCAGAATGGACATGCATTTCTCCAGCCGGGCGTGTGTGTCCTCCTTCTTACTCAGCCAAACGGAGAGAGCGGTTCGTGCCCTGTCAAGGGCATAGGCAGAGGGGGAGGGAGAGAGAGCAGGGCCAAGGCCCCGAATCGCTGCCTGCACACAGGCGTGCTGCTTTCTGATATCCGCAATGGTGTCCCTCAACAAGTTGCACACCTCAAGCAGATGGAGTATGCTATCCAGATGTACGTTCATCCACTTGCTCCCCAACACCTCCATCTTTGTGCTTGGCAGATTGGAATAGCAACTCACCAACAACTCCAACGCTTGGGCGAGCCAATCTGTTCTAAAACATGAGGAAGAAGAAGAACAGGACTCCACCAATTTTTCAAACTCCTCTGTGAGAATTGGGTGCCCAGTCTGCAGTTGCAGGGCGGAGGGCATGCTCTTTGATCGACTATGGAAATGATGCTTGCGAGGAGAGTGGAGGGCCATGGCCGCCCCAAGAGAGGAGAGACGAGACAGAGAAGGCATTTTAATGAAGATGCTCGTTCTCTTGTGCTTTGCTTCCTTTGATGAATATAGAAGATGACTCTGATTCTGGTGATGTTCTACCTGGGTATTAACATGATTTATACAACTCACCATGACAGGTAGACACAAGGAGAGAATCTCGGGCAGAAGCATCTTATTTCTCAAAGTGGGTATGATAAAAGCATCTCCTGTCCCTGTTTCCTCTGGTTGCCCGCGCTTTCCATGTGCCGTAGCTTCTAATCTACCGAGATGCCCGTCCCGTGGTTTCTAACCCTAGAAGCATCACAGCTAGACACCATGTGGCCAACCAATTTAGGTTACAAAATTGAAGTTTAATCACCAGTTTTAATTACAGTCGCCTGCAATTTTCAGACAACATGTCTCCTTTCGAAACGTAGACATCAACTTGGAATCGTGTTGGAATCCATTGGTCCATCAAAACTTTAGGGCGCACGAGGGATATATTTATATTCCTTATCTAGGGAGATCGGCCTTGTGGGAAGGCTTTAGATTGTGTCAATCATGAAGTCGGTCTCCTTCCAGTCTTTATTTCTTCGCATCTTATCTTGCTTCAGGTTCAGAACCCTTAAGGGTCTATTTAGTTTGTGGAATTTAAAAAATCCGGATTTCTACAAATTTTGGTTTACCCAAATCAAGGTTTTGTATATCTTCATTCTGATTTTTGAGATTTTACTGAAATCATTTGTTTCATCCGGAAGATGCACACATTTTTATGCGTAAGCTTGGAGTTGAAGGCAAATTTCAAAAAGTAGTCCAATCTATTGTTTGTACACTCCTTAAAAAACAAAACCAGGTTTTGATTTTCAATTCCTACTTTTTAAAGGAAGTTGGAAAACCTGATTTTGAGGCAAAATTGGAAGTCCCGTATGCCAATTCCATTTTGCAAATTTTGAAACAAACGCACAAATTTTCAAATCCAGATTTTGAAAAAGCCAATTCCTGTCATCTTCTAGGAACCAAATGGACCCTTAAATTTGTGCTTTTTGGTCTACGATGTAAAAAATTCTTGCCTAGAAACAAAAATCATCATAATCGACAAGGTTGAATAAATCCATTATTTAAAATAGTTGTAATAAGCTATTCTATTTTTAAAAAAGGATCTAATGAATGCTAGTGTGCAAATACAATAGTTCTGCATTTGAAGAAAGCTCAAACTGCTATAAATATTAAAGCAATATCAAAGGAACTTTAAATTGGTCTATCTTATATTGAAAATAAATTCTTTACCAAGAATTCTGTGGACTTCTCTAATAATCATAAAATAATAGGACAGAAGCATATCTTCAATCATACTAGCAATAATAAATAAATTAACATTTTTATAAAATTATAATATTTTACATTTTTTTTTCTCATAATGAATGTTATTATTCTTTTAATTATTATAATAACAATAATGTTAATAATCATTTATATATAACAACTACAGTGTAAAAATTAAATATAAATACACAAATACAAGTTTGTGTTTGATTAGGTAGTTAAGTAGTTCAATAAAATAGTTAAAGATATTTTAAATAAATCTATTTGTAAACATTATCACTATAAAAATATTTTTATTTAGACTTGTATAGGAAGATTATACATTTCTATAATAGCTCACTTTTTCTATAGATATAACTAAAACTATTGTAAAAAAGAAGCATAAAAATTCTTTTAAACAAAATATTTTATATTTGTAAAATTAATAATATTAAAAATAATGACATATTCATTAAACTTATATCAAAACAAAAGCATTGAAATTTGACGTAAAAATTTACCTTAATATTTTAGCTATTTATGGTTTCTCTTATCTCAATTTTAATTATTATTTAGTAGCATGCTTCAAACAACATTGCTAGATTTATTTCATAATAAATCTGGAGGGGCTTTTATTTTCTTAGATATTCTTGTCTTGTAGTTTATATCAAACTTTTGGGTTGTAAGACATGAATATGAACCACACTTGATTGCTTGGTTGCACAATCCTATTTTTTGCATAATATCATGGAATGCTTTATCAATCTAATTATCATTGTTTACCCTAATTTCTTTAATTATGACTCTATAGAACATATGTTGATGATTGAAATTTTCTTCGACCTGAATTAACCCTCAATGAGGTGGAACATCTATGGGAAGAAGCACTCATGGTGGGAACCTAATTGCATATCATTATGAAACCTCTAGGATATTAGAAGCTATCTCTTCATGCTTGGGGTGGAGAAAAAGAATGGAAAAGATTAAATTATAAAAGGTGATTTACATGATTTAGAGACACTCCAAGACTTTGAAGAACAAGTGATTTCAGAGTGGAAATCACAAGACATGTCTAGACCAACTATTGTACATACCAATATAATCATAAATAACTACCTTCACAACATAAATTGTAGCCTACGATGATGACTCCAAGATTATAGAATAAACTAGGCATAATCCATCTATAAATAGGAATTTCAAAAGCTAAACTAAAGCTTCATTCGAACATAAACTACAAAAAGTGAATCAACTCATAGAATAGACTAAATCTTCAAATGCACGATTAACCTTATTCATAATTATGGGATATAGTTACAAATTAAGGCACACTAGATATATCCTTTATGATTACAAAGATACAATGATGATTGTAGTAACTCTAGTTCTCCTAGAAGAAACTTTGAGAGGAGAAAAGGGTCTTGATCCTCTAACGATACATCTTATGGATATATGGCTTATATCACTATTTTTCAAGATATTAGACTCCTTTTCTTTTTACAAAGATGTAAATATGTATGACCTAAAATGGAGAAAGCCTTGTAATTTTAAAAAATGATCTTTAGTCATGAGAATTATCATCATCCAAGTAGGACTAAGGAGTTTCTTTCTTTTGTCAGCTCCTATAGAATGAATCATTTAACTTCTTCTTATTCTGTGTTGAGGAGTCAAATCTATATCCACATGTGCCCACATCGTCATACTTGGTACAATCAATTAAATTTTGAAATGAATGTAATCCATATGGCATTTTCTATTTTTCATGAAAAGGCTAAAAATAAATTTTAAAGAGAAATTTGATAGCCTCACACATATAGAGATGAAACATAATCTTTCTTTTATAGAGAAATGCATTTACTTGTGTAGTATGAGAGGTATTGTATTGTTAGAATTAGTAATCTTTCCTTGGTTGTATTTATTTATTTAGTTGGGATAAACCAAGGCTTCCCTTGTGTAATCTTTTTTCCCCTAGAACAAGTGTGAGGACATGCCACTTGTTTGCCCTCTTGTCCATGTGTGAGGACTTTCTATTTTTGTAATTCCTTTATTAAGGAAAATAGTTTATTTCTCCTTAAGAGGATTATGAAACTTGGTACACATGTGCACGTGCACACACACACACACACACACACACACACACACACACACACACACACACACACACACTTATGAATGAGACATTCATTCACTTGTGAGTTTCTAAACAACTAATCTTCTTATCTCTATATAAGAGATGCTCCTCTCTTATGCTCTACACACAACACACACATTGTGTTGTTCTTGTAATGGACTCCCCCTCCACCTCTCTCTATAAATTTGCCTCATTCATATAATTCACATGGTTTTTCTTTTCTTTTTTTTCCCCTTCCAAAATATTTTGTCTCCTTGTGTTGATCTTTGGAATCATTTTCAAGCTTACATATTTATGGTATCAAAACTCTCTTATTTTATTTAATTTCATAGTTGATCATTTAAATATTTCTTACATATTATCAGAGCTTATTTAATTCTTGTTAGCATATTTTGGAGACATTATTTGTTGAGGAGGAGAAGAGAGGATTTAGCTTCTTTATAACATCTTTTGTGTTGCAAGTTATTTTAATTTAAATTAGATATTAGGATACCCAATCCTTTTATAGAGTTATTTTTGCAATTTTTTCTGAATGATAATTATTTAAATTTGTGGTCGCAAGTTAGTGAATTAATTGATGGATCACCCCATTAGTTTAAATTTAATTTACATACACATATCCATCTATCCATTTCCTCATAATTTAGTTTTAGGTTATTGATCAGGAGAAGAGGGCACTTAATCTAGAGACTTTCTCTTGTTATAGGCTCACTCAGAGTATGAGATTGTTTCCATGTTCCAACATGATAGCTTAGCACTACATCACACTATAGGCACAATCCTAGTTTACAAAAATATTTGGCATGCTGGGTAGGACACAAAGTGATTCATAGTTCATTTAAATACATATTTTTAATGGAATTTTTGGTACAAGTATAAAGTATACAACCTTTTAGAAGGTGGTATTTTCACACCTGGCAAGTATAACTACTAGAAAAAGGGAGCATGGCATCCAATCTAGAGCCACAATATGTAGCCAAGAAATCAATTTCTTTCCAATATCTAACATGAAAATTGACTTCTAAGTAACCAATCCTAAATAAAATTTGTACGTAGACATAAATATACATTTTTATGAAGTATCCTAAATCACATACCAAAATAAATCTCCACTAAAACTCATAGAACATAATACTCATATCAATATCTAAATAGTCCTAAAATAATATTCTATAGCTTATTGAATCATCTCAGAAATATGTGTCATAGAAAACATGGCATGTAGACTCACCAAACTTTATCTAGTATTATTTGAAAGTCTTAGTCCAGTACTTTTTGTCCTTGCCAAAATTCTCAATGCGTTGATTATCAATAGGAACATTGTCAAATAAATATATATGTCAACATTAATAAAAAAAATATTAATGCCAAATATAACAAAAAGATATCCCAAAATTGAAACCCAATAATCTATCCAAGAAACACAACTTCTATGATGTAGTAATCATGAACACCTATACTAGAATGTGCAATTGTAATATATTACAACCATATACCTATTTACCGATAAGAATGTGTATCAATTCCAACTAATTTATTTTCCTATTCATACTATAATAACAAGTGACCATCCTATCAACCTATGTTCAATCAACACTTTTTATTTATTATACCTATTTACTGACAAGAATGTGTATTAATTCCAACTAATTTCTTTTCCTATTCATACTATAAAAAAAAAGCGACCATCCTATCAACCTATATTAAATCAATGTTTCTTTATTAATTATACCTATCTACCCTCAAGAATGTGTATCGATTCCAACTAATATTTTTTTCCTATTCATACTATAAAAACAAGTGACCATCCTATCAACCTATATGAAATCAATAATTTTTATAAATGTATCATGTATACCATCTATTAAATTTTATAATTAATTATCTTTTGGCATCAATGAGAAAAAAAAGAGAGAAGAAAAATAACAACACGCTTAGTATGTTTTTCTTTCTTAGGTTGTTGCTTCTTTTCTATTTGTTATCTTTTATTATATAATGTCTTATCTCCTATAGTTGATTATTTATGAGGAACTATGGATCTATGTCAAAATTTGTTTAAGAATGGTTTTGGGACCACTCCACAAACCTATTTTTAATTATCAAAATTTTAACAAAGGCATTACATAATCAAGTATAAAGTATTATCTGATGATAGATCTATTGTTTTAGTTAAGGAGATAATATTCTACACATAATTATCATGCATTGTTGGATGCAAATTTTTATAAATTAGAGATTTTCAGTTCCCAAAATATTTGATGTTATCATATAATTTAGGTTTTTGCAATTTTTTAGATTCTATGACATGACATATGTATATAAATACAACCAGTTATTCATCAAAATGGGTGGTTATATAATATATTGCTAGAATAGGGGAACATGGTTTTTAATAAAGAGAAACAATCTACATCAAAGAAATAAATTTCCTTTCACTATCAAACAAGAAAACTAACTTCCAAGTAACCAATCCTTAATGAAATTTGCATATAAATGTGAATGTGCATCTTTATGAAGTATGTTAAATCACATACTAAAATTATTCTCCACTAAAACTCATCGAACAAAATACTCAAACAACTATCAAAAATATTTCTTAGTATATGCTTTCAATAACTAGTCCTTAAATTTTTTTATATAAATTATTTGAATAAATCTAGAAATACATTTCATAGAAAGCATAACCTATAGACTCAAAAAATATCATCCTATATTTTTTGAAAGCCCTAGGTCAATAGATTGTGTCTCTGCTAAAAATTTCACTATTTTGAATAACAATAGGAACATTGTCTAATAAATATATATGTCAATATAAATAAAAAAAAAATAATGAAAAAATTTATAGGAAAAAATGATGGGAGCTCTGGAGGAGAGAAGTGAGTTGTTATGATTTGTGGAGAGGAGGCTAATTGTTAGAGGCAGGCGACATTGAGGATTCCTCAAATGAAGAAGATGATGTGTATTTTTTTTTTGGTGAGGGTCCCTGGTGTTGGCTCTCCTAGCTTTGGTGTGAGCTTTCTAGATGGAAACTTTCCTTTGTTGTGGTAGTCACATCATTTTGTTTTTGGCTTGGCTATAGACTTATCCTAGGGGTTTTGTTATCCTTGTTGGGTGGGGACTACCTATAGTGGCTTTGTGGGGTGTCTCCATAATTTTGATGTTGTTCTGGATACCTTTGTAGACTTGATATGATGTGGAAGGGTTTGGAGTTTATGGATGGAGGTGTTTCTTGCTGGCACCCTTGTTCCCCACTTTGGGTTTTGGATGTTTTGGGTTTTCTGGCCTGGGTGTGTTGCTAGTCTCTGCCTCTAGTGGTCTCTTGTAGTTTTAGTTGGCTAGAGTGGAAAATGCAGATGGGTTTGGATTGGATGGTTATAAGAAATGGCTTTAACAATCATACTTCTTCTTGGGGCTTCCTATTGTGGCTTATGGGGCTCTTGTGATTCCTAGGGTTTGTAGGGGCTTGTACATTGATGGTCTAGTCTATAGGGGAAACATTATCCATATCCCTACTATTAGTTCTATTGGTTAGGTCTTTTTCCCTACACAAGTCTTCATTCTCATGGGTTTTCTTGTTAGTGGCCCCCCTTGGCTGGGCACTTTTGTGGGGTGCACTTTTTGTTCATCATTTGCCAATTCTCTTACCTCTTGGTGATTTCCTTTGGTTTCTCATTCTTTGAGGTGAAGGATTCCTCTATTTGGTGGTAGAATCCAGTTGATACATTCATTTTGGGGATTCTGATGCCTGTGTGTTGGAGGTGTCACTGTTACATTTACAAATTGTTAATACTCAAGGTCTGTATATTTTTCATTTCTAATAGAATTCTTAGGCTTCACCATGTTGGTTTATGCTAAATTTATGACCGTGTAAGTTAATTGAGGTGTTGGTACCATGGTTACATTATATCTATATTATAATATAAATAATTTAGTGAGTATAAATTTGTTCCCACTAAACTATATATTATTCTTAAGGTTCAAAAAATTATGGTTAAGTTATTTTGATTGCATGGGTACATTCCATTATAATGCTTAAATGAGATAATTTATTTAATTGACGTATTGATATCATTATCAAGTTGTATGCCAAGAGTATAAAAAATTAGAAAACTATTTTAATTAGTTTGTTCTTCTATAAATTAGCCTCAAGGGACACTCTTTTTTATGCTCAGTCTTCCTTTTAGCTATCTTAATCTATTTGTAGTGTGATTAAAGGTAATAATACTTTGGAAAACCATAAAAAAATGAATGAAAAATGTTTTCATGTCTTATTCAACAAACATGGGTTACAATATAAATAATACATTTTTTGTTTGGTAATTGCATAACTAACAATTTGGTAACAAACTATTAGACATTTTTAGACTCAACAATGTTTTATGCCAACATCCCCCCTTTAATACATTGATCCTAAAAACATAAAAGAATACCTTACCTTAGGGATCCCCCCTTAAGGATTACATAACCAAACATGCATATCACATAATTTGAATACATATTTTGACAAAATGTTTTTCTGAAATAGCTTACCTTGAACCATACAAGATCTATCAAGCTATCTTGTGACCCTCAGAAAGGTATAGCTTTGGGTTGTGTTTGTAAGATCTTATTCCTCAACAAATAGTATTGAATTATTCAACAATGATCCCTAAGAGATGTGCCTAACCTCTATCATTTTCTAGTGATTGTGAAAGGGTATAATTATTGATGATTTACTATGAAGCTCGCTTGACAACAATGTGTGAAATATCAAGTACCAAACCTATCTCCAAAATTAGATTTTACAAAAAATGTATTCTTCATTTTTTTGTCATCAAAAAGAAAAATAAAATATAAAACCAAAATTGTCAAAAACAATTCTCACACAAAATACCATCCAAAAGTGAGAAGTTGGCTAAAGATAATGGAAATTCCTCCATTCTATAATGATGAAAACCACCAAAATGACCCTTGTACACTTTACCCTCTTAAAATTATATTGGGGAAATTAATGCAATCATTTAGAGCCCAATTGAAAATATTTAAGGAATACTTTTGAATAGGTTTTTTTCTAAGGTCATCATAAATATTTTAAGTGGTATTGGAATAGAACCCAATGACCAAGATTTTGAAGTCAATCCATTCTATAACTAGTTTCAGATATTCTATCTTTATATGCATTGCTTTGAAAGGAACAAATATAACATCTTATAAAAAAACTAAAACATAAATTGCATTCCAGTTATTTAAAGCCAAGCTTCCTTTGTGACCTTATTATCACCTAATCCTTGAGCTATCTTTATATTTGAAATTCATTTCTCTAAGGCATTTTGTCAAGTAATTGAGTTGTCATGTCCATAAATAACAATTTTTTCAATGTCACTCTAGTCCTCGATTCATGTATCAATCACATTCACTACTTATCTTTGGAAAAAAAAATGATTCAAAGGAGATAAAGTCTTAGAACAAACAACAAAAAAAACATTTCAGGTGTAATTTTTCAATTAAAAAATCATGCAAACACCAAATATTCGAACACCAAGATAAATATACAAATAATAGTTTATGTTGACGTGAAAATATCAAATAGGAATTCTCATTTAAATTACCACATTTTCATTTTGAATGCCATGCTCCCCTAATTCATCCTCAACTCTTTCACCTTCAATTTAACCAATCCCTTTTCTCATTATAATGTACCATAAAAAGTACCATAAAAAGTACAATTGATATTTTTCATGTAGAATGAATAAGACTCTTATATATAAACTAATTTTTTTGTGTTTACATTTTTTTTTGCTACGTGCTTGAATAGGTATATTTAACAAAGAACTCACTTTATCGTACATTGGTCAATAAGATCATTGCAAATGAACCTTTCCTAAAAAGAAATGTACATTATCAAGAATCTTCTCTCAACAAAATAATCCATCTATTCATTATAAAATTATTAAAAAATAAGAGCTCTATAGAGCTATGATCCCTACCTTATAGAAAAGGAAAGGACTCTAATGCAGTGACAAAAATAATTGCAATATGAATGATAAGTTATAGCAAAAAATAATAAAACAAATGTCAACCACAGACTATATCTGCAATCAATACTAGACAAAAGACACTTAAAATGAATATAACTCATAAGATATTGTTTAAATGTTTCATATTGTGTGGAGAAAAAAACAATTAACATCAAACTTCTATTTTATTTCACAAAACACTTCCGACAATGACAAGAAAACTCAGGGGTAAGCCATCGGAGAAATCTAGTGAATGCCTTCTCCAAAATAAACCTCTCCGCTTCATAGTAGCTTTATTTTAGTTTAAATATGTTACAATAATAATAATACATATCTATAAATTTCATTTCTAATTTGAAGCCTCCTTATGGAAGGGCATAACACTAAAATTACTTCAATTACTTCTACAGCTTTTTCAAATCATGCAATAAGTTTACTCAAAGAAATTAAATAAAGTGCTTGTTGTGGGAAACTATTTTCTTAAATAGAGCATCTAAATCAAAAGTAATCATATTTCAAAAATAACTAAAATCAATCTGACAAATGCATTAGTGAAATAGTAAAAGACCCGATATGATTATGACACCCTAGGGACTAATCATCAAGCAACAAAGTCATCACAAGAAAAAGACACTCATAGATTTGAGAAATCATATACACATAACTAATCCTTAAATACTAATTCATTATCAAATAAAATAAAATTCTAATAGGAATACTTTCATGTATAATTTTTGAAAAATTATTTATATAAATAAAATTTCATAGCATGAACTTAAGTTTCGAAAGTCTACATTGAATCTTAATAGTAATTTCAAAGATGAACAACTAATGACTATCTTAGAGCACTTAATAATGAAGAACCATATAGAGGAATGTTTTATCTATTTTATCAGTAATAGTATTAAGTCTAGTTTTTGTTAGCATGCAAACTTGAAAGAAATAGTAGTAGTAGTTCCATAGACTATAATTTATAGTAGTCAATGTGTTTGTAAGACTCAAGATGTACAAAACATAGACAGTTAGAGACATTTTTGTAAAAAAAAAATTTGTTAAAATTTTTGTTAAAGGTTTGACATTCTCTATAATGCTTATGTCTTCAAAAAAACTTTTTTTAGTTTTCGGCTGTGATAGATTGCACTTCTAGCCAACCCTTGTTTTCACAATTCCTACAATAAAAAGGAAGAAAAATATAAGATTTTTATGAACTATAGAGAATCCTTATGGGAGGAAATTGTTACTATCTTTCCAAACATGAAGTGTAGAAAATCCTAATATGTAAAGTGGGAATTCTTTAAATCAAAGATATAGTATCTAATACAAACAACTTTCAAGTAAGTAGCTGATCTATAATGTAAAATTTTCTAGGTTAAAAAAGACCTGATTTGTAACCAAAATTCTCTTAGAATTATATGAAATGACACATCTAGTGCTTGGAAAGAAAGAGTGAAAAAATAAATAGAATAGTAGGAAGTTATGAGTTACTTTCCACCAAAATCACAACTAGCAAGAGTCATGTTATTCTTGGTGCAATAGTTATCAAAAGCATAGGAGGGATTGACTGTAGAAATGTCTAGATTGTAGGAAGTACTTACTTGTACTGTGGACATAATCCATGGCAACTTGCAAGATTATATTGATGAGTTTAGCTAGGTTTTTGTTTTGTATTTTGTTAGAGTGGTGTGTGTTATTGGACTAGTAAGGCTTGTGTCTAGCATTGTAACAATAGTTGTATTTAGTGATGTGGGTGTGACTATGGGAGTTGTGAGTATTCCTAGCTTGCTTGGGAAAATGAGAGCTTTGGAATAGAGGTTGGGAAATGAATGATAGAGAATTTTTGTCACATATCATAGGTAGAAATGCTCTTGCAGGGGTATAAAAAATGGGGAAGCATAGAGTAGTGTTGCACATCCCTCATTTTTGAGTTTGAAGACAATGTCAAGATAGAGGTTTCATTGAATTCTTATTTTAAGAAAGAAAATTTTCAAAACTAAAACAAAAATGCCCCATCTCTACCCTACTTCTGTTAAAATTAGAGTTTCTTCTAGTTTATACTAAGTTATCTACAACATAACATAAGTTTAATATAATCATAAAACATAAAACATAAGCATAATTTTAATAATGATAAAACATAAAATAAAAATTTAATATAGTAGATTCTATATCGTTATGAAGTTCTAAAAGTAACCTTAATCTCAATGAATCCCATTCCTATTGAACCTCTCATAAAAATGGATAATTTTCAGGTGCACCTATGAACAAAACCTAGAAAGCTTTATTTCTACTCTTTCCAATGTTTGACTAGGACACCTGTAAGCACTTCAAGATTAATGCTAAAAAATAGTGGCACCTCTCTTATCCACTCCAATAACATTTTTTCTTCTCAGCAAATATATTCTATGATCTTGTTGTGACTATGTGTACAGGCCAATCAATGCCTTCAAATTGAATAGAAGCTAGACATTTCAATGGCATGTATCAGGTCTTTTGTTTGTGAAGGAAATATATTTACTAAATCACTATTCCTACCTAAGATTGAAAGGAGGATGGAAAGAAGGGTTTTAATAATAGTCATTACAAGATGTAAAAATTGGTAATTGCAGGTCCATAGATGAGTAATAATTTACCATCAAACATCAAAAACCAACCTAATTTGGTGTCTGCAGATGTCCAAATTATACTTGGCCTCTTGTGATATGGAGGTCAGATGGTGTCACTCCAAGCAGAGCACAATGAATCAAATATTTTTAAAAGAGGTCTAATGCAACAACAAATAGATTGTAATAGGTGAAAACAAAAATATAATGTTGTAGTAGTATTCAAATCCACGAAGTTAGTATAATTTTAGCTCTTACTGCTTGAGCTATAAGGATTACAAAAAAACTACATTTAAAAAAACTAATATTATTATAAAATTATACACAGTCAAATGTCAAAGAAAATTTGAAACATAGCTATTCAGTACCTATTATCTATGCTAATTGAACATTCTACTCAACCAAAAAGGAGTGAATCTGTCAGAATGCTCTAAGGTCTTCAGTGTTTGCAAGTTATTAGTAGGTAGGAAATTCATTGGGAGACTGACTTGTACAAGCAACCAATCTCAGTACTCTCACCAGAGAGCCTTATCTCATCGTGAATTATTTGTAGAATTCTATCTCTGCAAAAAGTCTACCTAATGGACAAAATGATGGGGTTTTGTAGGGAGGGAGATCAAATATAGTGACACAAGAATAACTTCCAATTGTAGGGAGCTTAATATTTTATGCTAATTAGGTCAGGTTTAAATGTGGTCCAGGTGGTTATCTTTTATGCTAATTATCTCAAAGTTAAATGTGCTCTAGGTGGTTTGTAAATCTTGTAAAGGAGACTACACTATTCAAACTTCAATTGAGACATCTACCAAATTAATTATATGGAATATCAAAGATATTATGAAGGTTAACACATTTAACCTTGAAACACTTGGATGCCTCATAGGGTAGAGCTAACTTATGTGGTTCGAGCATTATCCATGCCTTTCTTGTGATGGTGAATTAGTTCTATAGCTATACAATCTAAACCACAAGTTTATAAATAGTAGGTATACATCGAGCAATGAGTTGAATCTCTATATATGTTCTTCAAAGCATGTTGATTGCTAATTCAGTTACACTTCCTATCATTTGTTTTGTTAGATCCTAGTAATTAACTTCCTAGATTGTTTAATGATCATGCATTTTGTACAACAATAATTGAGATAAGGTCATTGCACCTAAAAGTTTACATACCTTCTTAACACCAAGGTGCAAAACATCAATTAACAAACATGGTTGAAGTTAAAGAGGTATGTAGAAGTGGTGACATACCTTTGTACATTTAACAATGATGTTTACCAAAAACACTGACAAAGTTGTGATGGATTAAAACAATACCTAAAATGTAGCTTCTAAGTTGAAAAGATATTGTAAAATTGGGATATTTTACCTATTTTTGGGCAACCTACCAAATTTGTGTCATTAAAGATAATCCAAAATAACTAATGTCATAAGATATTATTTGATGACTATAAATTCTATGCAACAATAAAATGTAGATGAAAAACTATGTAGGCTCTTGTCCTATTAGAAGCCTAGTGTTTCCAACACGCTTATGTAAACTGTCAAGCACAAAATGTTATTAGATACCTACAAAACTATAATGTATATTTTTTTAGTGCCAACAAAATGATGAGATCAAATCACACTCAATGCTGCAAACATGTATTGGGGCATTCTATGTGAATCCTTCAAGCTTGTTTTGAATTCAACTATGACTAAAAGTGCAAGTTAGAGATTGATGTAAATATTGATTTTGGCGATGTTATAAATTCAGATTTTGATGTTGTCAAGTCAAGATAGGCAAGTGAAGCTGAGAGTTGAAACGTTTGGCCTATATGGGAAGTTTTATCTTTCAAAACATCAGGTTGGTGATTTGTTAGAATCTTAGATAGAAATGGTGATTTTGTTAGAATCTTAGATAGAAATGGTGATTTTGTTAGAATCTTAGATAGCAATGGATTAGAGAGCTTATCTTGTAATGGATTTAGATGTCTTTTTTAAGCTTTTAGAAAAGAAAGTAATTTTTTTTCATATTTGGATGATGGAGAATTTTTTTTTAATCTTTTTCCCAAAGAAGTAATCAATTTATTTTGATGATTGATAAGTGTCTGGTTATGTTGGACTTTAGATTTTATGAAATATAGGTAACTATACATTTTTATGATTTTCTTTTAGCTAGTAGGGTTGCTAGTTAAAGGATTTCATTGCTAATTTTTGTAGCTTCTTACCCAAATTATCCATCATGGTAAGATTATCGTTGTTTATTGTGAATAGAAGAAACCTTGGGTTTCTCTATCCTTTGAGGAATGTTTTTAATGTTACTTTCAATAATTAATTAATAAATCTAAGGCATGTAGTTGAAGAAAAATCTATCCTCTCCAAGTGGATAATTTTATTTTCATTTTAGGTTCAGAGACGGTGGTGCAATATTGCAGATCTAGGCTATAAGTAGAGCCTATTGTAGTAAGGATAAGTTTCTTAAGATTTATTGTTAAACCACAATATTGTGACTACAATAACTAGGTACCTTTTATAATATATATTTATTCTGATTTGAACTAAAAAAAGCTAATTTGTAGAGATTAATTGTCCTTGTAAAATGAACCTCGTGTCTCAACTTCTTTGGAAAGAAATTGACTTGTTTGTATAGTCTTCAATAAAAATTGACTACCTTCCTTTATCAACAAAATGTTCTAAGGAAAATATACTTTCCAACAATTGCGAGTAGGAAATAGATACAGGGTTATACTAAAAGATTAAGCTGAAGAAATTGAGATAAGCCATTTTTATCTATTGTCACATAGTTGACATTATTAGGTTCAAGTAATTATTACCAATTCTAGATTCACATAAGGTTGATGCTCTTTTAATTGAGCGTTGTTATATAATACCCTATATCACTATTGGATTTATAGCTATCACATTTATTTTTCCTTCACCTCACACAAGTCTAATAATAGAAAAATGAATACGGAAGATATATTTAAATTTAAGATATATCAAGCCTTTGTAGCCATGAACTCTTTTCCCAACACTAGTAAAATGTAAATGGAACAATGAAAGTTCACAACACTTGGACATCTTCATTTGAATGAATATTTAACTGGCACAAACCATTCATTCAATTTCTACCTCTTATGCTTGATTATAACTATGACATGATTTAATCATCAAATAATATGCTAGATTGGTAAGGTGACACTGTCTTAGGTTGCACTATAAAAAAAATACAACACAAGCTCAAAATAGACTCAATAGGGTTAAACAACGAAAACCCTAAAATTTTGCTCATGTATTTTCAAATTTGTACAATTCAAAAATATATTGCATAAAATTTTGGGTGAGCCATACCTCAAACAACAAAGTCTAAAATCATTATTTGTGATACTGAAATTGATCAAACAAGAACAATAATTATAACTTATAATATCCTATATATTAACTATATGTTGTAGTTTTTATTCAAATAGCTATGGCTGAATACATATTGGTGGCTTTGTGATTGATTATATCGAGAACGTACAATTTATTTATTTTCTATCTTCCCCTCTACAATAATTTTTAGGTAGTTGGTCAAAGAGATTTTTAGACAGTACTAAAATATTTTAACCATCAAATAAAGAACATTATAGAGAAAATACTATATAACATTACCAATAGAAGACATTTCTGGATGCCAAAAATATTTGGAAAGATCTTCATAATGAATTTCCACACAAATCAAAGCCATGGAGAGAATCTCTAAGGGTAAAACATAACACAAGAGAGTAAAGAAATCTTCGCTAAGCTTGAAAACAAATGCAACAGAGTATTGACGGGAGAGGTAAGTTTTAAGTTTTGCGAGGTATTTAAAAGATTGTTTTTAAAATCATTATTAGTGTTTCTGGTAATCTTTCTATCAATTTTATGTTAGAAAATTGAATATCAAAACTTCTATATACAAATATTTTATTATTAAGTCTATATATCAATAGCTTTTTAAAATATTATATATAATAAATATCTTCCATTCATAAAATATTTATTTAGAATATATCAATAACTTTAGATATAATAAATATTTCTTGTTTATCAAATATCTATTTATAAATTGTGACACAAAAACCAACCCATACCATAGGGGAAGTTTTGTGTAGATGAACTGATGTATTCAATTTATTTTTTCTTCTAAAATTGAATGTGTATGTTTGTAGTTGATGTTTCATATCACTTTCTTTTTATGCTAATGATTGAAAATAATTTAAAATACCCACATAAATATATACACAATTTTATAAATAATCTTTGTTTTTGTTTCCGGTTCCAATTTGAGTTTGAGATTAGGGCTCCAAATGGATTCAAATTCATTTTAGGTTCATCCATATGTTTTATATATGTATGGATGGATGATATGTATATGTCTGTAGCAAAATATAAGTTCATACCCACTATGCTAATAGTAAAGCAACATAGCAGTATACATCACCATTTATATGTATGTTAGTGTTTTAGTCCAAATAGCATATGTTTTCTTTTTGTAGCCTTTTTTATGGCCTATTTTAAGACTGGAGGATTGAATTAACTAAGATGGGTGAAAAAAATATATAACAAAGTAAAAAACTCCATTTTTTGGTAAAATTTAGCCTGGGTCCTATTGCAGATTTGATAATTTGCTATAGAAGCTGCAAAATTTGTGTCAGGTTCATCTAATAGAATTTGGATAGACTTTTGCAAGAATATGATAAGGATCAAAATTTTGCAAGAATGAGATGAGAGAGATATTCTGAAACAACATAACATAATTAAGAGCACCACTTTCTTGGCACAGTAGAATACAATTTGTAGCCATATATTTCCAAGTGGATGACAATTTTAGGTAAAGATATAAGGGATGGGTTTCATTCTCATAGAAATGGTTGGTGGGTGATAAAATAATTAGGTATATCATATTATCCCCGATCTTTACTTTAGCTTTCTAGAGACATCATGGATAACTGGTGATGATGATGATGTCATCTAGTTTAATGGATTTTGCAAGCCCACTAAAATGGGATGAGCTGAAAATATATATAATCAACAAATTTGTGCAACCTTTTTAGCAAGTGGGAATAGCTCAAATTTTGGCAATTCTTCTTAACTTGCAAGTTGGTTATGGTGGGTAATAGGGGCCATTGGTTAGTAGCATTGTGAATGTACATTATAGAAAACAATTTATTCATTTCAAGCTTACTACTAAATGAGGATGTTATCACACTGACTTTACACAATTGAGATGTCTAATGGAGCATCTACATGTTTTTTTCTTCAATAAATGAATGAAGTCAAGTTTTTTATTAATAATAATAAAAGATTTTATAAACAAAATATTTAGGAATATATTAAAAAATGAGTTGTATAATTAGATGTGGAGATTAACACTTCGATCCTTCACATTGATTGGTTATGCTCCTTGAATGCAATCACCACCAATTCATATTTTCTATTTTATAATAGAATATGAAGGCATTAATGGATTTATTTTTCCAAATAGCCTGAGATTGAATATTGGCTTTTGAGTGTTACAATAGTATATATATATATATATATATATATATATATATATATATATATATATATATATATATATATATATATATATATATATATATATATATATTAGATTGACCTATTATGAACAAAAGCTACAAAGTGGTAGCTGGAGTCTATAATTAGGACTATTAGTACCGTACAGTGGACATTGAATATCAATTTAGTGCCAAAATTTCAAATCTAAAAGAAAATAAGCAACTTTGCAGCGATTTCAAAGAGGTGTATGACCTCTTCCTACTATTGATGTTATGTGATTTTTTCCTATTCCAATTAGGTTTTTGATATCGCTAAAGCTTTGTAAGCTTTGGATTTACTTCAACACCCCTCTTAAATTCTCCTAGATATCAAAAACAATTTTTCTATAGAGCATGTAGTTATAAAGTATATTTCTAATATGAAACTTATGATTATAGTCAAAGTCCATTTTTACATTTTTGGACATTCTCATGCACTCATTTCTTAGAAATCTCCTTTGCAGTCTTTTGAGTTTCCATTATTGACATTATTACAGTGGCTAACTATGTAATAATAGTTATATCACTTCATAGCTACATTGTTAGCTCTATATCTCTTCTTTTGCTAATCAATGAACCATCAAACTTTTTATCATTCACTCACATTTAGTATTAGAGAGAATAGGATATGTATGCCTATGTAAAGATTAATTTTTTTGACTAGTTAATATTCTAATAATATTTTACATTTGCATAGGAATGTTTAGCACTCATGCAGTAGAAAATGTTTGAGTCCTTGCAACTACTTGGTAGATATGTAAGAAAAAGGTAGAAACATAGATGAGGAATTATGTAGGAAAATGCACTTTTCAATAGGTTTTAGGTTTAGACTCAGGATGCCAACAAGGGCACGATCCAGAGTTGAGGATAGTGAAATGTGAGAAGGAAAAGAGTAAGATTTTGAAATTTTTTTTTTTTAAAACACCAAAATGTTTTGTAGATAGTTAAGGTATCTTCAAGGTGGTTCTAATGGAAGTGGAGGCTTCTATAGTTTATAACCAATAGTCTTAAACCAACCCTAATGTTACCTATTCAAAGCCTAGGAAACCTTATTTGTAGATCATCTCAAAGAGAAGACCTAAACTCATAAATTTGATTTATTTTGTTCTAAAATGATCCAAGTATGGATCTTATAAGCTTTGGAAATTAACAAAAGACAATAAAAAATAATAAACTACTCGCTGTAGCCCCAAAAATAATTGGCTCCTATGAAAGTATAGTAATCTTTGGTTTGGGAGGAAAAAAGTAGTCGTTAAAAATTCTGCTACTCATAATCTAGAGAAGAATAAAATATTTCATTATGCTTTGGAAAATTTTGGATCCACTTTCTACAAAGAAAATGACCCGTGACACCATTACTTTAAAAAATCCTAAATATTACACATAGTATAAATGACAAAACTTAGCTATTTTATGAACCAAAAAATGATGAATGAGGTATAGAAAAATATGATTTTTTTAATGTATTTTCATCTTGCCAAAGCTGATGACTAACTTTGAGTAGAAACTGTAAACTGACAAATATCATATATATTTTAAAAATTGACATGTCCTACTATGATTGTGAAACAAAGTCAAGAATCAAATTTGTGATGAATTGTGGATTGAGTTGTAATAGGAGTAGGATCCTTACTCATACCTAGTGTAACATTGATTGGCTTCGAGCATCAGAGCCTATTGCATTCATAAGCCCTGCAAGTTAGTCGAGAGAAAGTGAGGTTATGTAGGAAAGGGAGACAAGAGTGTTGTAATATAAATCTATAGAGTAGAAGAGAAGCAAGGTAGTGTGTTTAACTTACATTGTTCACTTCCTCTATAATACTTTGTATGGTATCATCCATTGCTATTGTAAAAGTTGCATAAATCTCAAATATTAGTAATATGTGGAACCCTATGGAAATGTCTTTTTCATAATTGTGGAATGGTATTTTTGTAAGCTTTGAAAAGTGTTGTTCAAGAAGTTTTCCATTCATGATGCAATTAGCAACAACTTCGTTACTCTTCACAATGCATTCTAGAGAAGGTCAGTATGCAATTATGGTGTCTTTTGTACATTGAGACAGTTTACCACATTTGTTGCTAGTAGTTTTGATGATATAGCTGAGTGGTTGCAGGTAGTGTAGAGTAATTGGTATGGAGGGAGATATGTATTCTTTAGCTTTAATATTCAAGATATTTGTAATAGTTGTAAAAAATATAAGGAAGGCTAAGTTAGTTTGAACTAGGTAGTTAAATTCTAGAGTAGTTGTGAGATAGAAAGTTTAGTTGATCTTGATACTAACCTGTTTGCAATAGGAAACTAAATTTTGTAGGGAAGCTTTTCGATGTGCATCATTTAGTGGGTTGATAAATGTTGATTGAGTTGAATTTATCAGAGTTGAACTAATTCGTCTAATTTGAATGAAATTTTTTAGGAGGAGAAGGGGTGTCCTTGATAAGGCCAGTATCTATTTTAGCATTGTGAATGCTGCAACATGGCTATCTAAAACTGTCACTGAAAAAAGATGCAAGTTGTTAGGGGAAACATAGGCATAGTTTCAAAGCATGATAATAGGAAGAAATTACTTGGTATTTATTGCAACAATCTTACCATAGTTGTGTCATATATATTTTCACCATCTTTAATATGGAGCTAAATTTTAGATCCTAATTGATAATGACCTGCAACAAGAACAACTAATATTCGAAAAGGGTATGGATTTTTTGACTGTACTAGGCGAGAAATTATTGAGCTTAAGGTGGTTGCAGACTTTTCCAATGGTTTGAATAGATGTGCTTGTAGTGATTAGGAGACAAAATTTAACATCACCTCTTTCAAATTGGCTTCTTTTCTTGATTGTGAAATCTAATAAGCATACACTTGAACTTGGCAAGAGCTTAAGAAGGTGTGTTTGTATTTTTTTATTGGTAACATTTGTAGTGATTGTTGTTTGGCGTAGTCTAGCTACAAGGTTGACATGAGAAATTTGTGGTTTTGATGAACTGTTAGAATATTTTGCTAAGGCCGGTCCATAAGTGACAAGAATATCACCTTCAAAGGCATGTGTATTGAGGGATGTGCAAATTTGTATTATGGTTGATGGGAAAAGTTTTGATGGCTTTAGCCTGCATGGAAAAAATATGAGAAATTTTAGATAAAGTAGTGTGTGTAGAACTATAAGGAGAAATAGAGGGTTGTAGTATAATGTTTACCTTTTTTGGTCTTGCAATTGGAAAACAACTTCAGTTGAAGATGTGGATGGGCTATTGACAAACATGTAACAAATTTAGTATTACAATTTAATATTATATAATCTTTGGAGGTTAGGTACAAAATATTATTGACTAAAGAATGAACAAAACAAATTTTGAATCTAGTTAATGGTACTTTGAGTCAGTGTTAGCCCATTTCTTATAGAGTAGGTTATTGTTTTCTATGGAAGTTGCCTGGGACATGGTGGCTAATTTTTGTTGTTGGTTTGTGCTTGACTTTTCTCCATCAGCTAGGCAATTTCCTTCATGTAGAGGCACTGGTGACCTATTGAATAAATGCATAACATAATTGAATCTTAAGTGAGCATTATCAAGTAAGCACTAAGTAAAGTATGTAACAGAAATAATAAATGATTATGATAGAACTCAAATTATATAATGGCAATACCATTGTGTATCTGCTTTGTTTTCTTTTGATGTATCCATTGTGGCTTTGTTGATAACCTTCCTTTGTAGTAATGAAACATGTTTGGAAGATACTAAGTATAAAGACTATAGAGAGGGCAACTGTGTGGACTTTTAAGCTTTTTAGATATGAGTAAGCAATCAAGTCATTTAAAAATATGTGAACCATCTATGTAGAAGTACGTGAACTTTACATTTTCCATAACTAAAGACTGTGTTTGAGTAAGATCTAGCTTGCAACTAAAATATTTTTTGATTCAGTTTCCTTGAATAGAGGAAATGAGGTTGTGCAGTATGGCAAAGAAGAACACCATATTGTAGTACATTATTGACGCAAGCTGATGTAAATGGAAAAAATGTTAAAAAGTACAATCTAAATCAACACATTTTTATAGAAGGTAGGAAATAGTGTGATCCATTAGAATGACTTTGGACATGTGGACAATTTCAAATATGACAGAGGTTCACATATGGGTGAGAAATCATGATAGTATAATTCAAAACTAAGTAATTTGAATAAGTGATAAAAAGACTATAACAAAAGTGTTGAGCATTTTACAAACATGTATTGTTTGAAAGAATAATTTGTGGTATAAAGTATTGCAAACACTAGAAAGAGTCACAAACATAATTGTATAATGTACGAAATTGGTAAACCTTTTGGAAAGTAGTAAAAAAAAATAGGGAAAGCATTTCATAAATGATGAAGTGCATAGTTAAGGATATAAACACATGATAATTTGTTACCTCTATAGAGGAAAAAAGGTAGTTGTACACGCAAGAATGTGTTTTTTAATGTCTATTTAGTTTTTTCAAATGTATTTTCAAGAATAGGCATATAACTTATTTGAGAGGTAAGATGGAAGATAAATAATTTCTGAAAAGAACTCCATGGCTATGGAAAATTTCCCTACTTTTAAGCTAATTGTTTTTGTTTGTGCTAAAGGGGGACCCATAAGGATACCTACAAATGATCTGACTAGTAGGCATCTAGTGGAGTGAAAGTGGGAATACTTGGGTCAATATTTTGTATCCATATCTAATCCAACAAAGTGCCAGCTTGTGTTGTTGGCATGTTCAAAACTTGGGTTCACTTATGGTATTGTATAAACTTGATAAGAGTGGATTGGGATTTTGTTGATTGTAGCATGTCAATGTTAAAGCCTTTGACAATGAAGAGTTTGCAATTGGGTAGTAGTGTGGTTGTGGTCTTCTCTATTAGATCTAGTAGTTTTCTAATGGGTCCACCAGACATAAGGTAGAGATTTGTGATGCACAAGGTATGTCCAAGATATAGCAGATCAGTTTTGATAGATTCAAGATGTTTTGTTTCAAAACTATCATGTTTTATCAATGTAATTGTTTACACATAACATGTTAGGAGTGCATGAATGGATGCTGATGAGTGGTAGCTAAATTTGGTGTTTAGGGAATCAATATGTCCATGAATCTTGTGCCTTATCTCTTGGAGGCAAAGCACATTTTCTTGGAGCAAGTCATGATCATAGGATATGTCTAATGCATGCAATGAAAAGCTTTGAGTGTTCAAAGAACATAATGTAAAATAGTTTGCTAGTGTTGGTTAAAGACTGTATTGAATTTTCCAATAGGCCAAAGTGTGTAAACATTGCATTTCTTCCTCGACTTTTTTGTATGTTTTGAAGTTTCTATGTTCTAATTTATGTCTGAGATACAACAAATGAATATCATTTACATGAGACAAGGCAATGTAAGAGAGGCCATGTTGGTAGACTTTTAAAGGGTTGAAAGAAACTGCATCCATTGTCAACCCTTGTGATCTATGAATAGTTTGTGCACATGCTAGTTGAAGTGGGAATTGCATTCTTGTAACTATTTTGGTGCTTATTTTGATTCATCTAACTATTCTCGTGATTGGTGTCCAAGAGGGAAAAGTAGAGTTTTTAGAGCCTTTGCATTTTTTTCCATTGTAATCTCCCAATTGTAGGGTCAGTAAAATGAATCCATAGAAGACCTTGTTCATTAGATGTATGCAATTGAAAAATACCATCAACACCATTAACTAGACCATCTTGTGTGTCCAAGTTTCTAGAGATTAGCTCAACTAGAGATTTTTCTTTTAGGTAGATCATGTTGGGTAGGGAAGACTTGTCAACTTGGTAACTGATGTTGTCAATTGGTGTGTCCTTCTTATCTATGACTTTAAATACATGGAGTTTAGTAGGTAAGTAGTCAAGCATTCTCTTGATGTGTTGTTGAACTGCTGAATTTGGTTGAAATAAGTATGGCAATCTTGGATTAGTGAGAGTGGGCTTCAAGCATGTTCTATTCAAATAGGATATGTCTTCATTAGTTTGTTGAGAAATTCTAACACGATTTAAAATGGAGATGAATTGTGTATTTGTTTGCCTAATTATAGTTAGAAGCTCAAATAAAAGGACATTATCAACCCAAAATGTGTATGGAATGTTGTCATTATTGATTGTTGGTTGTTCAAATATCCAAGAATCATATATGGGTTGGGCTTGGTATAAGTCACCATAGAATATAATGTCAATGATACCAAAAGGTTTTGTTGGCATATGCATGATTTGATGGAGCCTTCTATCTATATTGTAAAAAATTTTAGCACCAATTAATGAGGCTTCATCAATAAGAAAGATTTTCAACTATTCTAGTTTTTTTTAAAGGTTATCTAGCTTGTTCGAGTCTAGTGGTAGCATCCTAGAAGAGTTGCATGAAAGGTGAAAGATCAAAATGTGTAGTTATCCCACTGGCATTAAATGTGGCTTTGCTTGTCGAAGCCACAATGAGGCCTTTTATTTTGAAGGGATCACTATCTAAATTCTTGTCATATATTTAAACCATCTCTTCAAAGATCACTTTAGCTATGAAAGTTTTGCTAGTGCCAGCTCCGCTTGTGAGGAACAAGTGCATTGGTTTATCAGGGAAAAGTCACTTTTTCATTAGCATGTCTTTTAGTATTGACTGTTGCTCTCTATTTAACTATTGTCACAAATTGAAATAGTTATCATTGCTAAGTAGGAATGGGTGGGCTATTTCTAAGAATTGAGATTTACAACTGTTGTTTAATGGTTTTCAATACTTTGCATGTTTGAGGTAGATTAGTATGTCATATTTTTCTACTTCATTTCTTAACTTGTCTTGGCCAATGTCTATTAAGGGGTAGTTGTCATGGCTAGCTTCTACTGTGGCTTGATTGATATCACCCCATTTACTATCAACATGAGGAGTAAACATTTTTTCAATTTTTGAAATGTGTTGTTTGTTTGTGTCAAATACTGAACTCCATGTTTTGTGCCTCTCTAACAAGGTTCCTTCATTCATTCGGAATGGCACATATAACAAGAATTTTTCCCTAAAATAATTTTTAGAATTGATATGAGGATTGTATTTTACATATCGTATAATCAATGGCTTTTCTCTTTTATGTAGTTGTGTTGAAATAGAAGAGTAGAATGCTATATATTCAGCTAATGACAAGCTTTCTAATATTTATGGGTGTTGTGTGTATTTTTTGACTACAGAGGAGCACATGACATTTTATGAGTCATTTTTTTATTTATCTAATACTATAGGCTACTTTAGCATTGAGATTCTATTCTCTGGAGGTGCAATATTGATGAAAATAGTTTTCCTTGAACTTCAAGTTAATGGCAATGAGAGAACAATGTGGATGACTTGACGACTAGAAATTTGTTGGTAGTTTAGTAATGCTTTCCTAAATTGTCATATGTATTGGGGCTTCTCATTGTAAGAATAAGTACTTTTCTCTTGTAAGTGATGAAATGCAAGGGATAGTGTTGTATCTTTCTTAGTCATGTACGAGCTATAGTAGGATGTAGTAGCATATGCATCTAGTATGAATTGCATATCTGTATTTGCATACCATAATGGTGGCATTTCTCTAGAGAATGTGTTGATCCATACATCAGCAGGATGTTGTTTTAACAAGACAACTTTTTGTGACAATGTTGATTGTAACATTTGAAGGTAGTTGACTTCTTCTATCTAGAATGCATGAATGAACTCACCAAAAGTTATGTCTCTTGTATAGAATTTTGTTTCTAATTCTTGGAAGAATACTTTTACCCTATGTTTGAGCTCCTAATTGGTAGTTGACAAGGGCTAGAATATGGTTGTCTTCCTCATGAGAGGCAAGGGAAAACTAAATCGGTAGCTAGAGGTCTTGTATTTTTTGCATGTTCATGTATGATGGTGTGTTTGCATTTTCATAAGAGTTTCATCTGGCAATGTGGAATCACATGAGACATATGTATCCACAAAGTTCTCTATTTCATGGTCTTTATAATGACCATATACATGTGCATTTTTTGACCAAAGCATGGCATGCACATGTTCATTTGCTCGATTCTAAAATTTAGTGACAAAAAGGTAGTCAAACACTTTGCCAAATAGTTTAGGATTTTTCAGCATCATCTTACGGAATGCATTGATCCTATCGTTGAAGTAGTGATTACATAGCACCGAGTTTTTTCTAATTTCAAAGTCCAAGTCTTTATCTTCTATAGTTTCATTGTGTCTAGTCTGTTCTAGAATAAATGGATATTGTAATGCTTTGCATAATGGGTCCCAAAGGTGTTCAACACTAGTCAACATTACGAAGAAAATTGGAGGCCCCAATTGTCTTATCATAGAAAATATTTTTCTTTCAAGTGTTTTCCAAATAGTTAGGAGATTTTTGAATTCTTGTAAGGATCTAAACCCTAAGGGGGATCATAATATTTTCTCTAGATTAGTAGGATCATGCACATCTCTAGCACATAATTTTCTATCTTTTAGTTCATCTTTTTGTATGCAAACCCATGATGATGAAGCTCTTTGGCGAATAATGTTTTTTATGGCTTTAAAGAAAATATTAGATATATGGGTTGCAAAGTCTTTGTCCTTATGCATAAGCTCCCACTTTGCTATTTTTTGATGGGTAAATGTTTTAGTTATGTCCTCTAGTTGTGGAAAACCATACAAAAGTGTAGGAAAATTCTTTTCCTCTGAGTAGACATCTAGGAATATTCTTAGAGGCTTAAACCCTTCTTATGGTGCAATATCAATAATAGTTGTGTCTAGGTCTTTGATTGAATGAAGATCATTAAACCAATGTATAAGTGATTCAGTAATAGGTTTTTCTTCAAGGTTAGACAAGGTGCCATCCATGTCTATTTAAGTTTCAATTTCCACTTGGTTGTGCTCTTTGTTTTTGACAAAAAGGAATTCTCAATCTTTGCTGATTGAAATTTTTTCTTGCATGTACAAGGGAGTCTTTGATAGGATTGTTAAAGAATTCATGAAACAAGAGGGCCTAATATTGCCTTGCTCATATGCATTTTCATATTGTAGCTTGCATTTTAACCTCAATACTACTATTTTAGTTTCATCAATCTACCTAGGAAGAACTACTTGGACCTTGTCAAAATCCATAGGGACATTAATGATTGTACCATTCAAGCCATATTGTGCTCTTTTTATCCTAGTTGTTTAATCTGTGCAAAAACAATGCGAAGGGAGACAAGCCTTTCTTCTAAAGTAGTCAAGGAGTGAGCAACATCAATACAGTTATTATGCCCAATGTTCTATAGAGCTGCAAAAGATAGGATCTTTCCAATTGTGGTGGCTTTTATGTATTTCCTACAAATGGGGTGACCTAATGTAATTTTTTTCAGTTGTATCAATCGGTAGCAAGGACAGAGCATGAATAAATGTTGAGTCAATTGTGTAAATGTCTTTTTGGAAATATAAAATCTCACACAAAGTACATGATTGTATAGGAGTGTCCTTAATACTTTTCAAGTATTGGTTAATAGATTTTTTGATTATGTTTTCTTCTGGATTTGAGTGGAATTCTTTTTTGGGTCAACAACATTGTCTTTTCTTACAGAATGGAAGTCTTCCTTTCATTTGTGAGCATGAGCTTTTTTTTGTCTAATTATGGTTTTAATTCTATTTCCATCAACATTGTTGATGGATGTTTGGTAAATTTCCATATTGCGTATTGATACTTTCAATTTTCACAATGAATCTCTTTTATTCATTTTTGTTGTAAATTGTTTAAGAACTTTTGTGTTTTTTGTTTGAATTCTTTACTGCACATATCTCAGGAATAACTTTAGTTGACATGGTTGGGCTTCTATTCATGTCATTTAGTAATTGTTCATTTTCTTGAAGTGGTTCGTAATGATAGTGTCCTTTGTTTGTTTTGAAGCAAATTAAGTTGATGAGCTTTCTTGATTTGTGGTAGTGGCTGAATACATTAGCTTTCTGTGGTGGAGTTGCTTTCCATAAATGTATATTTGCATCAAACATGTGTGAAATCCATAATAAGAAAAAATTAGAACCCTCTATGGCACTTTCAACATACGACAATCCGAGCCTTGATAGTAGCAACTGCAATTGGATGAGGTTGCTATTATGCATTGTGGGAGGTTGCTGGAGGGTTTGGAAACATTGCAATACAAATTTGTCACTCAATTTTAGTGCATTTGTTAACGATTGATCTAGAAACAAGCATAAAGATATTGCATTGAATTGGTTTTCAAGAAAGAAAGCTACGACAAAAAACATTCTTTCACCACATGAAGTGGAAAATGTTAGAACTCAATTGAGGCCAAGTATACTAAATACATCCACAATTGTGTCCCAAGTGTTGGATACATCACAATCTATGTTTGGGAGTGCTAGTTGTATTTTTTGGACCTCAATGGGTGTGCCCATTGTTGAGAAAATAGGTTCATAGTGGCTAGCTATTGGGTTAGCATCATGAAAAAATATTGATACAAGAATATGAGATGATCCTTTGTTGAAATGCAAATATTGCTTTTTCTAGGTTGAGGACCAAATACATATGGAGATGTTCAACCAACATGTGAGCCATCTTATATAGAATATGTCACCCTAGAGACCTACCTCACCATGTTTGTTGACCTCTATTGCCAAAACCCTCATTCTATGTAGGTACATTTGTTTGTCTTGAATCCTATGTAAGTCATAAAGTATTGATGGGTGCAACTCATTCTTGTAAGAAGCTAAAGCTTCAACACAACCATTGTGAAGGCTATACAAGAAGTGGTTGACAATCCCATTGCGAAGTTCATTTGGTATGTATTGACCATGAAGTAATACATGGACAATGTCAAACTAGCAATCACCAACTTTGAAGTTGAATGTATTAATATGAAAGCAATATAATTTCTCAAGGGCCTCATCAATTCATATTATGTTTGATTGGTCATGTGGTCTATATGTCTCCACTGTAATTGGGTTATCAGGGTATGTCTAATTTTGTGAGAGATACTTGAGAACATGTTTTCCTATTGGTTGTAGATGCCAACTTACTTTGCAAATAGTTTTCCTTCTTTTACTGTCACTATGGAAGGCACATAAACATAGCAAGGAAATAGATGACATAAGGAATATGACCACCTATAATGTAATAATTGTCCCAATCGCAGAAAAATACATATAATAATTTGGTAAGATCAGTTGACAAGTGATTACGTACCTTGAAAAATATGAAAGTGTGGTTGCTTGTTTCGTAACGAGCACTGCAACACCTATAGAATGAGGAAATTGTTAGCTTGGGAAAGGGAATTCTACATCTACAAATAATCATAATGTAGGAATTAATATATTTTTTTAGTCAAGAGAACTAGAACTATCAGAATATGTAAGCAAATAGAAATATAATAATAATAATAAAATAACAATATCCATCCAAATACCTTTGGCTTGTATCCAAATTAATTGTATTTAACTCTAATTTTGTAGTAATAAATAGAAAGCCCTCTAGAAAACCACTCAATTACTTAGATCACAATTTATTTTGTACTAATAAATTATCTGTTAGGATACATAACAACCAACAAAACTAAATGAACCTAACTTTATCACATAGGAGATTTTATTTGTACTCTTAAGTTTGATATACTTGTGATGGTGATTATGGTTGTAGTATTTTAAATGGTTGTAACAAACAGGGAATTAAAGAAAGTAAGCATCTCTTTTGGCAAGTAGGAATCAATATAATCGTATCAATCTAACATTGATTATACGAGAAAATTAAAATGTTTCATCGGAAGAACATATGTTATGGTTGTCATGTTCTTTTCTTCAACTCTAGCTTTGCATTAATGACATTGGGTATTATTTTAGAGAGCCTTTTGAAGATGATACTAGTAGTGAGTCAACAGTCAATTAGAATGTTTGAACTTGAGCTACACAAAGCCCTTGTTTATGTAAGTTTTGGCCAATGTATCTTGCATAGTAAAAGTTTAAACTAAGTTTAGCTCAAATGTGATTAGTCATTGTTGAGTCAATCAATTAGAATGTTTGAACTCGAGTTGCACATAGCCCTTGTTTATCTAAGTTTTGGCCAATGTATCTTGCATTGTAAAAGTTTAAACTAAGTTTAGGTCATATGTGATTAGTCATTGTTGAGTCAGTCAATTAGAATGTTTGAATTTGTTTTTAATTGAATAAGTAAAAATGTGGTGGAGTGGGGATTTATTTTATCTAAAGGATATATTCACTAAGTTGGGTTTAAATAAATATAGAAAAATAAAATATTTGGTCAAGGATGGATTTAGTCATTATAAGGATTAATCATGGAATATTCTTATAAATATAAATCATTATTTGCAGAGGACCTCTAATTTTCTAGATTAAAATATAAGGTAGATTAGTGGGCAAGATTTTTGAGTGACATATTTGGACATCTATACAAAAGTAAGGCATGCCATAAATGAGGATAATATTAAGTAGCTCAAATTATTGATTTTACCATTTCACTTGTAAATTCTTTTTTTGCATGAATACATTAGAAGTGGGTTTCTACTAACAACATCAACATGGAAGGAATCAATGCTTTGGTGGAACTCATGACAGAATAGACCTCCATAGCATTTAACCATTTAGTGTTCGGATGAATACAGTGCTTAGTAGGAAGACACAGTCTTGTTTTGGAAATAGATTTTGAGAAAAAGTGTTCATAAGTGATGACTAATATTTCTTCATTTTGGTAAATGTAGTTCAATTTGGCACTGACAGTGATGAAGTCATTTCTTCTGCAAATTCCTCTTTAGGCTCTTCTTCTTTGGCAATGCTAGAGTTAGTTTTGATGGCACTATGGACTCTATTGTATTCATTAATTATCTCCTTAGAAAGTACTGGAGAACTGCGCCCATAGCCAAAAGGGAAGTCCCTAATGGCTGAGGGTTTTTCCCTTAGCATTGTGAGTCTCAGTTTTCTTTGCCACCCCTAGACATTGGATTGGCTGAGCTAGGGATTTTTTCCTTTCAAATTTCATGTGTTTGATAACTTGTGCAAGTAGTTTGTTATCCAACAATGGTTCTTCATCTTGTTTTGGCTTTGTAGGGGGTGTTGCTTTGGCTGATCTTGCTTCAATGTGTTGATTGCATGATTGGGTAGGGACCCTTCAATGGCTTTTTAGTTCCCCTGCCATGGCTTGTTACATGAAATAGGCATGCTGATGATATTAGCATAAGAAGGAAGCTTATTCTCGATCGTAATAATGAAATACTTGCTTATACATTTTGTATTGCTTAAAGGAAAAATGTACAATTACTAGTATAAATTAAGAATCAATGTGTGCTGACTAAGTGCCATACCTATATAAGTTCTGGGTTCAAGAACCTAGAAGTCATTAACTCTAATAGTTGAAGATAATCCTAGGAAAAGCTATAAAAGTTTTGTTGTTAGTAAAAGAAAACAAGGCATGAAATACATATATCTCTATTACATTTTAAATTTCTTCCAATTTAGTACCATCCCAAATTTGATCTACATGCAAGCTTATCTTCCTATAGAGGTTTTCTTTCTTCAAATTTTTTCAAAATCAACTAGCAAGAAGTGTAACTAGAGAGCTTGGTTTTGAATATTATTCATTAGGTTAATTATATTTGACATATATATTTTTTATCTCAATAATTTTTCAAATATATTAAATATCATAATTTAAGAAAAGAAAAAATAAAAGTATCATATCTTAATAAAATTGACTTAATATGTTATGTGACTTGAAAGATAAAACTTGGAACATAATAGTTGTTAGTAAACAGTTTTTCTCATATGGGTTCATATGCCAAAACAAAGAAAAAGTGCATACCAACAAATGAATTCCTACAAAAGGGACTAAGGAATTCTCTGCTTAAAGTTTCTTCAATGAAAATAGGTGAAGCTACCTTTATTGCAATGAAATTTTTTTGATCTAAAAACTCAACAAAAAGACCTTCTCAGAATACAATCTGCTGAAAGTGTTAAATCAACTTATTTCATCTCATCAATATAAAACAAACTTTTATGCTGAAAACCCACTCAATTTTAATTATCAAGATTATCCATATAATTGAAAATTAAATAACTGAGTAGGTAGATCAATAAACTAACTTCTCACAACATTGCAAGTTCTAAATCACAATCTTAGAATCCACAACACACAATCAAGAGCTTCACATAAATAGTATTTTTAGAAATACTAATTTAAATAAGCAGACATATCTACTTACAAAGCCATTAATAAAAATCAAACTGTAGATTTTTTTTTTTGTATAGCAGATTTTTGATATGCTACTCTTAAAACCTGAAATAAAACCACGAATAGAAATAGTTCTATCTACTGATCCACTGAAGAATTTCTAACCCCTACACCATACTAGTTATTACATATATATAGGCATGGGGCTAGACCATTTCCAAAATTATCCTGCCAGGAGTTAATAGTCTTTTGGTTAACATAATTGTTAACCAAAAAAAAGCAAGAAAAGAAAAATGACAAAAGAAACTTCAACTAAGCAACTAAGTGTAATTTCTTCTCCTGATTAGGTAGCATTGTCTCCACTAGCCACACCTCTCACAATCTTCCACGTTTCATAGGCAGTCAAAAAGGCTGAAATAATGAATTGATGTGGCAAGCCAATATAGGAAAACTGTTGCTTCCAGATCTTTTTCATCTTCTTCAGTTCAACTACCTTCTCTTTGTGCATTTATAAGTGCTTTTGATTGATGATTAATATAGCTTCAGTGTGTGCCACATTAGAAAAATCTTTCTTTGCTGGCGCCTTCTTGCCCTGCAGTTCTTGAAAATTCTTCTACACCTCTTTGATTATCTCATCTAATTGGGCAACAGATTCATCTTCCTTCCTTGTGAATTGTTTAACAAACCACTTAAGATCACTGTTGTCACTTAGGTTTGCACCCTTGTCCAAGGCCTATGCGCGAGGACAACCTAGTGAAACATGGAAACAACCTCCAAGCTGTGGGACTTGAACTGTGAGGTTGAGTCTTTGGAGAAGGCTGGCTTCCTCTTACTATCAGGGTGCACCTAACTACTCTTGGAAGGAAAAGGGGAAGAAGGAGATGCAAAAAAAAACTCTATCCTACCTAAACTACAGAGGTGATGCACCAAAATAGAGTGTTCAGACCCATTTCTACCTATGTATGCATTATTGAACCAGAATGAAACTAAGGATATACACATACAGACTTGTTTTGATCTAATAACCACATGCAGATCAGGAAACCAAACTGAATAACACAAGGAAAGAGGACTCTCACTCATATATTACCCAGTAGGAAAAAATAGATACAGTATGTAGGCTACAGATCTCAACAATACACCAATGAGAGGCAAAAGGGATGCACATACACATTAATGGCTGAAGGAGATAAAAAAGAGAATCATTTAGTTGAGAGGCACAGGGAATGTTACACTAAGAGTTGCAGAGCAATATCAGAGAAATCAGAAAGAGTCGACCCCTAGAAAAGATTACAAAATTGCCTTTATAGTTCAGGCATAACTGAGGACATTGGTTCTGCATTAACTGCTCAACTAATGGTAATAACTTCTCACCCTGAAAAAATTTGATCAAAGATCTGGTGGTTTTGAATAAAAATCCGATATTCCTCTGAGAAATGCCTCGAGTAGACAGAAATGACGCCAATGAATGATCCTGATATAGTAGATGGGTTGACTGGATGGATGGAGTGTTTCCCTATGTTTCACATTCATTTCTGGTAGGTCGGGATCGATCATGAAGATCAAATCACAAGATAAAATTGACCACCTTTGCTTCTTGGTTCATGGATCAACAGGGGCGTCGAGGTCAAACAATTCCATATGCCGAATGGGCCACGCGAGCCAATCACATTCCTTTAATTTCGCCACCTGGGAAGTTCTCCATGGTTGACCCTCCTTTATTTAACTAACTGCGCAACCTTCCAGACTGTTATCATTAACCGTAACCGCCAGCTGCTAACTGCCAACCTTGATCGGGCCAGTGAGACATGTGTTAATAGGGCGCTATGTCGCCAACATAAAGACTATGCAGTTTCTTCATAGTGCAATGGCACCTACCATCGATCTCTGTAGATCTGACGATCACGAAGACTCATCATGTGTCATACTTGCTTCACCCTGGGCCCATCGTATCTGGTGCCATGTTAGCAACTGCACCATACTTGAATAACACCTAGTGATACTGACCAACGTACCCTATTGCAATCGGGCCCCACTGACACATGGCAAAAGGGTGCCATGTCGCTATGGTAAAGATCGTGCAACTTCACCATGGCGACATGGCACCATCCGTGGATCTGCCTTGATCTGATGATAATAAGATGGATACTACCCCTCAGTGCATTGATAAATAGGAACTGGCCACGTTGAACTGTTCGACAGATCCTCGCTAACATCTCTGGACCCATGAGTACATGTGTCCTCTGGGCGCTATGTCACCATCATATTCGTCGCACAACTTCTGATAAGTGACATAGCGCTGACCGTCGATTTGAGCTGATCCTATGACCATGAAAGACTTGTCCTGATCCGACAATCACATTAGGAACCTTTGCCCCATAATACACGTGGCATCCCTACACTGGTCCACGTAGCATCATCCTGGTGACTCGTACTGCCTTGACTCATTGAGTGGCCCCTCCTTGCAGATGTGGCATGTTTTGATTTGCTATTGTGGATCAAGGACCCTTCCAACTAGGCAATCAGAGTACGAAATGGGACCCAACTCATTCACCTGAAATTCTTGCCGTTGATCCTCCGTTGTCGGCACACCTGTCATCATCTCAGTGAACGCACCCTGGCGAGACCTGGCCCCATCGACACGTGGAAAAAGGGTGCCATGTCGCTAACATAATCATCGTGTAACTTCTCCATAGCATGATGGTGCCTACCGTTGATCTGCCTTGATCCGATGGTGGAGATCTTAACCTTTGACTGCACTGACAGCGTTGAAGATTTGGTCCCATGCACTGACTATATCCTGACCTGGCATATGCGGTAGTTCCTCATTGGTCAAACGAAGCATTACCTGGCAGACAAGGGACCAACTTGGAGGGATCTTACTACTTTGATCCTACTCAGGGACACGTGGTGCCCAGGCGCTATGTCGTTGTGCAAATTTTTTGGCCAATGCGCGATAGCGACATAGCACCTATGGCACCGCAGAAACTTTTCCAACCCGTGAACTGATTACCTGTCGTTGGACCCACCGGACACGCGTCAACTGGACGCGATGTCGCTAACATAAAATTTGTGAAACTTCCCCATAGCACGATGGCACCCTTCATTGATTTTCCTTGATCCAACGACAGAGAATTTTGCGGGCCGCAAAACATAACATAGGGCTTGGCATTAAAATAATACTAACTGTAGGAACTAGCCGTTGGATGAGGGGAACATTTGAAATTTGAATCTTTGGTGGGTGACAAAAGATAACATTTTTGGCGACTCACAGGGAGCATGAGCCTACTCGATGCATGACCAGTGCCTGCCAAAATCCATTGGGCTATAGGGTCAAAAAATATGACTACGAGAACTTGCAAAACCCTAACCCTTCCTGTGAGAGATTGAAAACCCTAGCTCTGCAACTACAACTGGAAACAAAATAGAACTTCCTCTGCAACCTGAGACTGTCAAAACTTCAAAAGCTTACAACTCAAAAAGAGAACCCTGTGCACGTGCACTTCTTGAAAAGTAGGAAACAACAAAAAATAACTAAACTACCTATGTACAAGAATCCACAATCTTTCAGAAATAGGGCTTTAGATAGATCCCATTGACTGGAATGGGAAAAATCTCTCCATTTGGCCTACTCAACTGGAATGCATTAGCTAGATTGCAACTGGCAATCAAATAGGGGCCACTCCATAGTGCATCAAACTTGGAATGTCTTCCAGGTTTTGCTCTGGCTGAATCCCACTTCAAAACTAAATCTCCCTCTCTAAAGGTTATGGCCCTAGCCTTCTTATCAAAACTCCTTTTCATCTACTACTGATGCATTTCCAAGGTTTGCATAGCCTTGTTTCTCTTTTCTTCTAGTTCAATCAGTTCTGCCATTCTTACTGACATGGCACTGTCCTCAATTAATTCTAGCTGATGAGCCAACTCCAAGGATGGGAATTCCAATGAGATTAGGAGTCTGGCCTCCCTACCATATACTAGCACAAAATTTGAATTTCCAATAGATCTCTTGGGTGTTATCCTATTAGTCCACAGAGTAGTTCTTAATTTTTTATGCCAGACCCTCTGATTGTCTTCTATTGTCCTCTTCATGATTCTGATTAGATTCTTGTTGGAAGACTCAGCCAAACCATTACCCTGGGGATAGTAATTTGATGATGGGCTCAAGTAGATATTGTGATTCATTTCCCATGCAAAAATCTAGGTTCCAAAAAAATACTTGGCATTGTCTGAGATGATAGTAGAAGGAGCACCAAACCTAGATACAATCCCATCAAGGAATTCAACAACTGATGGTTTTGTGGCATCCTTCAAGGCAACTGCCTCTATCCACCTAGTGAAATAATCAGTAGCAGCCAAAATCCATTTATGACCTGCACTAGATGGGGGATTAATGGGGCCTATAAAATCCAACCCCCACTGGGTAAAGGGCTGATCCACCTAAATAGGATGAAGGGGGAGAGCTGCAAGCCTTTTTTTGCCTGAAAATAAAGCACATTTCTCACATTTTCTCACATAGCTATAAAAATCATGGAACAGAGATGGCCAATAATAACCAGCCCTCATGATCTTCATGGAAGTTGTTCTTGCAGAGAAATGGCCACCATTAGGGCCATCATGAAGTTCTTTAATCATCCTTTCAGCCTGATCCTCTTCAATGCATCTCAACAGGGTCCCATTAAAATCCCTCCTGAATAGGATACCATCAATTACAACATAGGGAATGGACTGCAGTCTATATTGTCTTCTTTTAGCTCTGTCTAATCCCTAAGGGTATCCATCCCCTGATAAGAAGCTCTTCATATCATTTATCTAGCTCTTTGGACCATCAACATTTCTTACTTCCTGTTGCTTTGTTAATACCATAGTAGCCCCTTCATCAGAATCCTGACCTGATAACATTTCTTTGCACAATCCTCTCCCTCTTACCAGCTTGGTAATCTGAATATCAACATCATATTCCATTACCCTAGTGATCCATCCAGCTCTCTTTTCACTGATATCCTTGCTTAAAAAAAAATCTTTTACACTGGCATGGGGCACCAAAAAATGGATCCCATTATGGGATAAAAGGTGTCTGAATTTCTTCAAGGCTCTTATGAATGAAAGAGCTTGCTTCTCAACAAAGCTGTACTTATCTTCATATTCCTTAAACCATTCACTGAAGAAGGCTATGGGCTGCTCCTCATCCTTGCCATTTGTTTGAGTCAAGACAACAGAGATACTTGAATCACCACCTAAAGTGTAGAGGATGAAATTTTTCTCAAAATTTGGGTTCATGAGAGTAGGGGCTGAGGTTATGGCTGCCCTGATCTCTTCAAAAATCTCCTTCCCTTCCTTAGTCCATGAGAAGACCATACCTTTCTTAAGCATAGCTGTAAGAGGTTTCACCATGGTAGCAAGATTAGGGATAAACCTCCTCACATAGTTTATTCTACCAAGGAAACTTTGCAGCCCCTTCTTGTGTTTAGGAAGAGGAAGGGCAAGTATTGCCTTTGTTCTTTCTGGATCAATGGTCAGCCCATCCTCAGATACAATGTGTCCTAATAACTTTCCTTGGCTTGTAGCAAAGACACACTTGGTTGGGTTGAGGGAAACCCCAAACTCTCTACATCTTAGAAATACCTTCCTTAAGTGATCAAAATGATCTTCTAAATTTTTTGAGTATATAGTTATATCATCAAGGTATACTAAGACAAACTTATCAATTAATTTTTTGAAGGCCATATCCATTGCCTTCTGAAATGTGGCACCTGCATTTGTTAGTCCAAATGGCATCTTGCAATAAGCATAGGTGCCCCATTTAGTAGTAAATGTTATTTTCTGTCTATCAGATTCTTTAACCAACACTTGGTTGTAACCAGAGAATCCATCAAGAAAAGAGAATCTCCTTGACCCACTACCCTTGGATAGAATTTGCTCCATGGAAGGGAGAGGATGGTGATTTTTAAGAGAAGCCTGATTAAGATCCCTAAAGTCCACACACAATCTGATTTCTCCATTCTTCTTCCTTACAGGGACAAGGTTAGCTACCCATGATGAGTGTTTGATAGGAAATATTATATTGGCCTCTATCAACTTGGATAATTCTTTTCTCATTAGGGGCTCAATCTAAGGATTCACTAGTCTCTATTTTTGCCTTACTGGTTTGGCCTTATAAATTAAATCTATGGTATGCTGAAACAAACTAGGGTCAAACCCTTTTAAGTCATCATATGTCCAAGAAAATACATCATTAAATTCTTGACATAAATGAATGTAGTTTTCTTGCTCAGTTTCAGAACATACCTTCCCCATATTCAGAGATTTTCCATCAGCAATTATAACTGGGGCATAATCATCTTTCTCTGCAGCTAGATTCATCCCTTTGCCTCTTGTTTGATCATCAGGATTAAAGAAACTCTCCAAGGTAATGAGACCCTTGGGCAACTTGTTAGAACTAAGGTGAATGATCTAATCACCATATTGGTCTTGCAGCCTTAACTGATTCCTATTTGAGAATTCTGCCTCATTCTGCAAGAAACTCACAATTTGTTCATTAGAATCAAACACTTGCCAATGAGTGTTGTTGTCAAGGATGGCAGGCCTTACTACCACCTTTATTTGTTGCTTCTTTTCCTCCTCAAGATTCCTTGGTACATCATAAGTTGCACCCACTGCTGCAAGTCTATCAGCATGTTTATTTTCTTTCTTAGGAATGCTCTGAATATTAAATGTATTGAAGCCCTCAAGCAAATCCTAGACTCTGTGTTAGTAAGACTTGAGCAAGCCATTTTTGGTGATATTCTAGTTTCTCACTTGGTTGACTACCAACTCACTATCTCCATATACTTTCAAGGCTTGAATTCCTCTCTTTTGGGCAAGTAAGAGACCTTGAATCAAGGATTCATACTCAGCCACATTATTGGTGCAACTGAATTGGAGCCTAAAGGAGAAGTAGTATCTTATTTGTGTAGGAGAGACCAACATAACATCGGCCCCTGATCCATTTCTATTCCTTGAGCCATCAAAATACATACTCCATATTCCATTTATATCATCATTAGTCCCAACAAGATCAGGAACTTGGGCATCTTTCTCTATTATGCAATATGTACTGAGGTCTGTCTCAAGAGTCTCTGACATAGGCTCAAACTGATATGCATTTGCCCATTCATCCAAGAATAAATCAGGAATCTCTACTATGGAAGTGACAGGCTAATTTACTATGTCATTTTCAACCATCTCTAGAATAGGGCAATTCATGTTGATGGAATTGGGGGTGTAAGATTCAATGTGATGAAGGGCTTGAGGTTCTGCTCTAATTGAGGCATTGGCTCCATATCTGGTCTTAAATGAAATATATGACCAATCAGAAGATATGAATCCACCAATTTGAGTAGTGAAATCCCTTGAAAGACAAATAGCTAAATAGGGTTTAACTTTAGCAACAGATATGTCTTGAATCACAGTGCAACTAGGGCATGCATGTAGGGCCATCTCCACATTCCTAAGGATACCTACAGTTTTGATAGTACTACCATCTAATTGTAATGCATCCCTAACAATGGGCTCATATTTCATTCCTAAAGCATCAGCAACACACCTAGGCATTACTGAGCTACTAGCCCCTGAATCTATCATGCAATTGTGGACTAATTTGTCTCCTATAATTAGAGAAACATAGAATGGAGGAGGTCAAACCTTTTTATTTGTCTCCACATCTCCTGCTGGTTGTACTAGACTTGTGGCACTCTCCATGGTAGATGGCTGATCCTTGAGTTCCATCTTCTCTAATTCTTGCTACAGCATCCTCTTCTACATTGGTATGGTAGCAACAACATTCCACATGGAGATATTCACATTGGTCTTCTTCATTTGCTCTACCACACTGAAAGGTGCATTAGGAACTTTGGTAGAAACTTTGGGAGCTACACTTATAAGAGGTTGAGATGGGGCAACATAGGGATCACTTGCATCTTTCTTCCTAAAATCTTGCTTTTGCTGTTGTGAAGTACTTGTTTGTTCATTTGCTGCTATATATGAGGTGTAGCACTTGAAGTTGAGGCCTTCTTAGGAGGAGGCGCAGCATGTTCCATAGCTCTCTTCCTACTTCTTGTGTTATGAGCAATGAAATCCTAGTTTACATTACAATGCTCCCCAACTTGATGATTCATGAAAGAGCAATCATCACGTCCTTGAATATATGAGGCTTCCTTGGGATGATCCCCCTTGCATGATTGCTTTGCTGCAGGTTCTTGGACAGTTAGGGCCATATAAGATTCTGCATTCTGGCACATGCAATAGGTATAAGAATAGTTGCAGGAAGGATAGAAATCTTGATCTTGGGCCAAGTTATTCTGAGGGACTATAGCTCTGTTCTGATTCGAGCTTGAAGCAAAAGCATGACTATTTTGCCTACCCTGACCAAAGGAGCTATTCCACTGATTAGGAAGCCTACCACCACTTGGAGTTTGATATTGTAGTTGGGGAGGCTTGCCACCTTGGGCTTGCTGCCTTTCTAAGGCCACCACCTTGTTACTCATTTTTTGTATTAGAGAAAAACTATCTTCTAATCTCTTCCCTTGGTCCTTCAACTCCCTCCCCTGCTCTTGCAATTTTTTATCTAGGGTATTCTCTCTTTTATTTGTATTTAGCACTAGACCTTGGAGCATTTCTTTGAGCTCATCTATCCCATTTGAGGATGTAGAAGCTTGAGGGACTGGAGTAAGGGCTTGTGATGTAGAAGTTGTAGGAAGATGGGCTATTGCTGGTTGGTGGTTGGGAACATCAGGAAAGAAAGGCATAGGGGGCCTTAGAGCCAACTTTCCTCCTTGTATCAGGATGTTCTCGACTTTTATGGCTATCTCATAAGCATTAGGCAAGGTATCTCCTCCCATAGTTTGGATTGTAGTGGCAATATCACTGTTAAAAGCTCTAAGGTAATGCAAGAAGGCATTACCAGGGGTAGGTTTCACTGTAGTAGGTATTCTATCCCATGTCTTTTGGAATCTATAGTTAAAATCAGTCATACACTCATGGGGGGCTCTTTTTATTGTAGTCAACTGCTCTAAAAGTGACAGATGGTCACTTCTATCCTCAAAATGTTTGCATAATCCTACTCCTAATTCATCCCAATTAGTTATAAAACCATGAGCTAGGCCTCTATACCACTGTAATTCTTTTCCTTTTAAAGATGAGGCTAGAAGTTTGACAGCGACATCATCCTCTGTAATACCATGAATATTACAGACATTTGCTACTTCTTGGATATGCTCTAAAGGGGAGATGGAAGTTTCACCAGTAAAATCAGGTATACTTTTTAGTGCAGATACTGGTATATCATGCCTTTGGGCTAACAATAGAGGACTCCCACCATTAAAGGTGGCAAAGGCATGCACTCTTGGCTGTGCCATGTAGACAAGTGTTGATGGCAATCTAGGTTGAGTTCGAGCAGTAGGAGGAGTAGAGACAGACCTTAAAGGTATATTAACTGTTATTACACCCCTAACTGGTGATAATGAAGTTCTAGTCCTCCTTCTTCTAGGATTTGAAAGAGAAAGCTCTTGATATTGGAATTTACCTCTAGAAGACGCCCTTGTTTCAGCTCTGGGCATGAATCACTACAACTTTGGCCTGGAACCAGATTTCTTGATGTTCAGAGTCACCAAGTACTTGAAGAATCAGCCTCTTGAAGGCTTAAATATTGAAGCCAGCATTACCTCTCCAGCATTAATCTCTGAAACTCTTTCTTCTTTGACACCAGTGGACTTTAAATTTTTGTTTGATCTTGTTGTTGTAATCCCATCGGGCGTGCCAAAAACTATTGTCACTTAGGTTTGCACCCTTGTCCAAGGCCTATGCGTGAGGACAACCTAGTGAAACATGGAAACAACCTCCAAGCTGTGGGACTTGAATTGTGAGGTTGAGTCTCCAAAGAAGGCCGACTTCCTCTTACTATCAGGGCACACCTAACTAGTCTCGGAAGGAACAGGGCAAAAAGGAATTGCAAAAAAACAACTCTATCCTACCTAAACTATGGAGGTGATGCACCAAAATAGAGTGTTCAGACCCATTTTTGCCCATGTATGCACTATTGAACTAGAATGAAACTAAGGATATACACATACAGACTTGTTTTGATCTAATAACCACATGCAAATCAGGAAACCAAACTGAATAACACAAGGAAAGAGGACTCTCACTCATATATTACCCAATAGGCAAAAATAGATACAGTATGTAGGCTACAGATCTCAACAATACACCAATGAGAGGCAAAAGGGATGCACATACATATTAATGGCTGAAGGAGATAAAACAGAGAATCATTTAGTTGAGAGGCACAAGGAATGTTACACTGAGAGTTGCAGAGCAATATCAGAGAAATCAGAAAGAGTCGACCCTTGTAAAAGATTACAAAATTGCCTTTATAGTTAAAGTATAACTGAGGACATTGGCTCTGCATTAACTGCTCAACTACTGGTAATAACTTCTCACCCTGAAAAAATCTGATCAAAGATCTGGTGGTTTTGAGTAAAAATTTGATATTCCTTTGAGAAATGCCTCGAGTAGACAGAAACGGTGCCAATGAATGATCCTGACATAGTAGATGGGTCGATTGGATGGATGGAGTGTTTCCCTATGTTTCACATTCATTTCTAGTAGGTCAGGATCGATCATGAAGATCAGATCGCAAGATAAAATCGACCACCTTCGCTTCTTGGTTCATGGATCAGCAAGGGCATCGAGGTCAAACGGTTCCATATGCCGACTCGGCCATGCGGGCCAATTACATTCCTTTAATTCCACCACCTGGGAAGTTCTCCATGGTTGACCCTCCTTTATTTAACTAACCATGCCACCTTCCAGACTATTATCATTAACCGTAACTGCCAGCTGCTAACTGCCAACCTTGATCGGGCCAGTGAGACATGCGTCAATAGGGTGCTATGTCGCCAACATAAAGACCGTGCAATTTATTCATAGCGCGATGGCACCTGCCATCGATCTCTACAGATCTGACGATCGCGAAGACTCATCATGTGTCATACTTGCTTCACCCTAGGCCCATCATATCTGGCGCCATGTCAGCAACTGCACCATACTTGAATAACACCTAGTGACATTGACCGACGTACACTATTGCAACCGAGCCCCGCTGACACATGGCGAAAGGGCACCATGTCGCTATGGTAAAGATCATGCAACTTCACCATGGTGACATGGCACCATCTATGGATCTGCCTCAATCTGATGGTAACAAGATGGATACTACCCCTCAGTGCATCGATGAATAGGAACTGGCCACGTTGAACTGTCTGATGGATCCTCATTGACATCTCCGGACCCATGAGTACATGTGTCCTTCGGGTTCTATGTTGCCATCATATTCTTCGCGTAACTTCTGATAAGTGACATAGCGCTGACTATCGATCTGAGCTGATCCTATGGCCATGAAAGGCTTGCCCTAATCTGATGATTACATTAGGAACCCTGGCCCCATAATACACTTGGCGTCCCTACACTGGTCTGTGTAGCATCATCCTGGCAACTCGTACTGCCTTGACTCATTGAGTGGCCCCTCCTTGCAAATGTGGCATGTTTTGATTTACTATCATGGATCAAGGACCCTTCCAACTAGGCAATCGAAGTACAGAATGCGACCCAACTCATTCGCTTGAAATTCTTGTCGTTGATCCTCTATTGTCGGCACACCTATCATCATCTCAGTGAATGCACCCTGGCAAGACCTGGCCCCATCGACACGTGGTGAAAGGGTGCCATGTCGCTAACATAATCACCATGTAGCTTCTCCATAGCGCGATGGCGCTTGCCGTCGATCTACCTTGATCCGACGGTGGAGATCTTAACCTTTGACTGCACTGACAGCGTCGAAGATTTGGTCCCATGCGCTGATTGTATCCTAACCTGGCACATGTGGCGATTCCTCATTCGTCCAATGAAGCATTACCTGGTAGATAATGGACCAACTTGGAGGGATCGTACTGCTTTGACCCTACTGAGGGACATGTGGTGCCCAGGCGCTATGTCGCCGTGTAGATTTTTTGACCAACGCACGATAAAGACATAGCGTCTACAACACCGCAAAATTTTTTTTGACCCGTGAACTGATTGCCTACCGCTGGACCCACCGGACACGCATCGACTGGATGTGATGTCGCTAACATAAAATTTGCGCAACTTCCCCATAGCACAATGGCGCCCTTCGTTGATCTGCCTTGATCCAACGATAGATAATTTTGTGGGCCGCAAAACATAACATAGGGCTTGGCATTAAAATAATACTAACTGTAGGAACTAGCCATTGGATGGGGGGAACATTTGAAATTTGAATCTTTGGCGGGTGACAAAAGATAACAATCACCTTGGATAATCTAGTGTATAACCTTAAGTTCTTGCACTGTCTCTATAATTTTAGTTACCCCCTATGTTAGTGCTTCATTTTTCCATTTGATGTAATCTTTGATGACATACAAGACCTTTTTGTCTAGACCAGCCATAGGGCATTCGGCCTGGAACTTCTACAAACTGAATTCTTGCACATCCTCTAACCACATTACCACCTTTTCCCAATTGTTCTTCTCCTTTTCATATCCTTCGTTGCTCGTCTCAACCTTCTTAGTAATGTTTGATATTTCTTTTGAAGCATGGTCCAAGTGGCCTATGTGTTTTACAGTGTCATCCAGAACATCTTGGACCCATTTGCCTACTATTTTTGCTACCACTTTACACTTATGCAAGTTCTCCAGTGATTGCTGATTGGTCATAGAGGACACATCAATGACTGTTGACATTTCATTGATTTTCTTTACTTCAGGGTAAAGGATAGCATTAATGTACTATGCCATGTTTTTGATTGTTTCCTTCATCTCCTGCTTGTCCTGTCCATCTTTCCATACTCTGTGTGCAGTCTTTTTATTGGATGCTTCAAAGAATTCCATGTCCACTTTGCGATTCCCTTTTCTCAGATCAACCTTTTTTATTTGATAGTCTTGAGGAGCTAAGGAATCCCACGGGCTTCCATCTGGCGGTGTAGCTATCTTTGTTAACCAACATCCTGAATTCTTATCAAAGTTAATCCTTGCCCTCTTTACTTTAGGTGTTTTTCCAAGACACTTACTGACTAAGTCATCAATTAGCATGGATATTGGGACAATGCTCCTCTTCTTTTCCATCAATGTCTCTAACCATTTAGGCATAGCTTGGTCCTTTTCTATGATAGGGGAGAATTTGGCTAAGGTGAGGATACTTTCTTGGCCCTCGGTAGTCACTGGTAGGCTTTAAGATTCAGGTACATTATCCACCATAGGTTGATCTTCTGTAACCTCCAGATCAACAATTATGGCACCCTTGCTCCTGATGGATGATGCTTTTCTTGTGCTTGAATAGGTCACTCTCTTGATATTTGGAGTTGCCTCTTGAACTTGAACTTGAAGTGGCTCAGGAACTACTTCAACTTCAACTTCAACTAGACCTGCAATAGGATCAAGAACATCTCGATTAGTTTTCTTTTTGGGAGCCTTTTTACCTTTTTTATTTGAAAAATTCCTAGAAAGATCAGGAGTGGCAACTGTCTTTGATTTTATCCATTTTGCAATCCTAGCTAATACATCTTTAGTACAAGAGTAGATATCATCTTCTTCCCTCTTTCCCCAATCAATTTTGGGAATGGGCATGCACTCAATCTGATCAATGTAGAATGGATCGAGCACCTCTTCAAAATCTTCATCCTTTAATCCACATGTATCCAACTCCATGTTAACCATAGTATCAGTTTAATGGTTAGGCGTGACCACAGTCTCCTCCTCACTTTAAATTCATTAAGGAAATTCACCCAATAATATTCTAATTGTGGGGTGTGAACTAAGGATGTTGCACTCTTAACATTGTTTCTAACAAAGCTAGTATAATCAAAATCTAATCGAGAAATGAAGGGTTTAAAGCACGAATGGGCTAATGATCCTTTTGCCAACATAGCTTCTTTGAGATTGGGGCATCTATAATGTCCAATCTCAATAGGGAAGAATACTAAGGAAGACCTTTGTGAAACTTGAAAAGACTCTACCACAGAAGCAAATTGCCTACATATCTTAGATAACACTATAGAGTCTAAACAATAACGTGGTAACTTCAAGGGTTCACTAGAAAAGCCACCCACTCTGATATACATGAATCTAGGAAATTGAATTTAAAAGTAGCCATAGATTTTCACAACCTACATATCTTCTTCTGACATCCTATCATTCTTATGACCTTGGAGTTCAAATACCAGTTTCCCTAGAAAGACATCATTTACCTTTCTAAACTCCTTACATAGTGTAGTTTCTTGAAGATCATTGTAATACTGGTAAATGGGCATTTCATCAACTCAAGACACATGTGGAAGATACTCCCATTGCTTAGATGCCACTAGGATGTAAATCAGATAAGAAGACAAGAAAAATGAGCCAAAGTTGTTAACTGCTATTAAACCCTTATGCAAATTTTCAGCTATTAGGTTGGCCCAATCAATGAATTTACTTCCTTCAACAATTTTCTGTATAAAAAAGTACATCCAGGACTCCCAGTGGAAAGCATGCTCATTCCCCTTAAGCCTATTCAATAGGAGGACAATGTTTGCGATTTCCTTTATAAAATGCTCAATAGTTAATGGCTTAGGCAATCTAGAACCCCCTTCTACAGGTTTCAGGAGCCAGGACTGAGCTACCTTACTATCATAGCTACTTTTTATTTCAGCATATAGATGCACAACTTCTTCAAACGTCCATGGCTCGTAGGGTTCTTTATTGGAAATTCTAAAAGCTGAATTGACACTAGTTCTGCTGATTTTAACAATCACCTCTCTTGAGACTTTCTTAATGCACATAGAAGTAAGGTTGTAATGGCTTGCACATTCGATGACAAGCTCTAGGCATGTGATTGCAGCAACAAAAGTGGCAGCTTCTAATAACCCACTATCAACTAAATTCTAGTAAATGGGGCCTGATTGGGTGTTTTTGGTCCTTTTAATAACATTAGATGAATTCTTATTTACTTGAAACATATCACAGATTCTAGGCAATGAACTGAGAAAAAATGACTTTTCAAACTTGGGCATTTTTGGACAAAATAATGTCATGATTGCTAAGAAAGACAGGTTTGAAAGATACAGCCTAAATTAGCCCAAAACAAAGCAAACACAACTGAAATTGCAAAGGGTTATGATAATGCAATTACAATTTGATAGAGACACAGCCTGCAATTTTCTCTCCCTACCCAACAACACTGGAATTTCTTTGCAAATGGAAAAATGAATGGGAAAAGCTAAAATGAATGCATTTAAGGAATGGTTTACATAGGAAATCATAGGATATATTTCGTAATTTAATGCATTAATTACTTATTCATGCGATGTGCATTGGAAAAGACCCCACGAGTGTTTTGCTTTAAATGCCCATCAAATCTGCATGCTTACTAACATGCCATGTCATCATGAAATGACAAACTTAGCCTTTTGCCAACTCTTGCCATATCTGAACATGTGCTACCTTAAAGTCCTTCATTTATGTAAGAATTTGGCTTAGGCCAGAATTCACCCAAGAACAAAAGAACTCAACAATAGCACACAGTAGACCAAAATAGGTAGAGTATGACCAGAATGATGATATTCATTCAATAATTGGATGCAACCAACATATTCTGAGTACACTAGGAGTGGCTGAATATAAAGGCCTCAGGAGAGCTTCTAGAATGCCTAGAAGTTAGCACCATGACATGTCATACAACCAGGCACATGTCCACCAGATATGGATTATCCTCCATTAAGCACGAGATTAAGTGCGATGATGTGAGGATAAGACTACAATGGTGTAGCACGGAAATCAGTGGAGTAGACAACATGTGCTAAATGAGGAGTGCAGAAAACTATGTTGTCATCATGACAACTTAGTGAATGATGCATACTCCTATGTTGTAGACACCATGTGCCTAATTAGAGTTGCGTAACTCAATGAGAGTTCACAAACTCCTATGTGTCTCACCTAAAATAATAATAAAATAATGCAAAATAATTAAATAATGCATTAACCTAAGTAAAACTTAAGTAAGTGTAATAAGTAAATACTTATTTACACCAACACCCCCCCTTAAGTGCAAGTTAGGGGAAGGCCTTTAAGCTTACGCAATCTAGGATGAAATGCAAGATGGGTCCCAGCTACTAGGCCATGTTAGGTACCCATGTACATAATGATATGCAATCTCCCATAAAGCGGGGAAAGAGGGAAAACCTCATGGGAAAAACCCTCCCCCAAAAAGAGAGATAGATAGGATGCATGGATGGATGGAGTAATAAAAACCCCCCCATTATGACATACATCCAATATATACATAACAGAATGATGAGAAGAGGTAGAGAGACAGAATGGGCTCCCCCCCCCCCCAAAGAAGAATGCCGAACAGTGAATGCTCCAATGAAGAAGCTGATCCAAGACTGCAGAATGGTGTTCCTCCCCTTAGGAAGAAAAAATGCCAAGGGTACAAAGGAGATGCTTCTGCTGTGTGTGGAAAGAATCCCATGGATAAGTGAGGTCTCTGAAACCTTCTCAACTGGCTGAAGAACCTGTCCCAAAGAACTGTCTGTCCCTGCAACTGATGAAGAACCCTGCTGCAACTGCTGATCATAAGTATCCACATTCACTTCAACCTGTAAGGATTGATCATGTAGAGAATGAACAAGAGAGTCTAAAACTCCCATGACAACTGAAGAAGGTAATTCTACATCAAGAAGAAGAGGTAGATCATGAATACTATCCCCCAAATCTGTCACTGAACCTGTATCTAGAAGACTGAATGTACCCTGCTGTTCTGGACCTATCACTGTGGCTATGTATGCATGCGGACTGAACTAATGAAGTGACCTCTCACTGTATCTGTCGACAGAACTCCACATTTATGAAATTTTTGAAGCACTATTGCTGGTGTCACTATCAGTATCCACACTGTATGATGTGTGAAGAGGAGTAGAGGACAAGCTCAGAGAACTTTCCTCAAAATGTACATCCTTCTCCACAAAAATCTTATGTGTCTCAGGATCAAGAAGTCTATATGCCTTCACACTGTCTTCATAACCAATGAAAGTACAAGGCCAAGATTTCTGTGCCTTGCGACCCCTAGAATATTTGTTTGCCCAAGCAGGACAACCGAAGACTCTGAAGTCTATCACAATAGGGTTTCTACCACACCATGCCTCAAAAGGAGTTTTTCCATCTAAGGTAGGATGAGGAGAATGATTAAGAATGTGAGTGGCACTTGAGATTTCTTTGACTTCTAATGATGGATCTAGAGACTTGGCATGAATCATGCAACTTGCCATAGACTTAAGAGTTCAGATCCTCAAAGCTACAACATCTGTCTTATGCAAATTGAATGCTGAAGGAATTTGAAGATCAATGCCCTCATGTCTGCAAAAATCCTTAAGTCTTCTGTTCACATCCATGTTTCCATTGTCCATGCAGAGTACTTTGATGGCCTTTCTGGATTGTCATTCTAGATGAGCCTTGAAGTCTAGAAATGTGTCCAAAACTTCACCCTTACTATGCAGAAAGTAGACCCAAGTGAACCTTGAAAAGTCATCAACTAAGGTAAGTATGTAGCGACCCTGGCTGAATGCAAAAGGACCTGCTAATACAATGTGAACCATTTGAAGAACACTTGTTGCTCTAGAAGACTTCCCTCTTTGTAACTTCCCCTCTGGATGCATATCCACTGAATCTGATGAACACTTACCCTTAGAAAAGTTGATTTGAGGTAGACCTTTGACCATGTGGTATGTGCAAAGTTGCTGAAGATAGCGCTAGTCAAGATGACCATACCGCTCATGCCATAATTGCATGTTTGAATGTGATTGAGATAACAAGGCCTTGGAAGGAGTCTTGGATAAAAAATGTGAGAAAGAGTACAACCTCTTATGATCATTCACTTTCCCCACTGCAACCAAGGAATTATCTTTAAGACTGTGCACTTGAACTGAGTCAGGAAGGAACTCAACTCTATGTCCATCTCCGAGGTGTGTAATTTGGTAGATTGAAAGGAGATTCAAACTTAGGTTTGGAACATAGAGAACCTCTTGAAACTCTCCATTTTCCATTTCCACGTTTCCTTTTCCTTCAACTTCCATTTTGCTATCATTCCCCATGAAGATGTGTGGTACCCTTGAGTGATTCAATGAAGAAAAATCCCCCTTTGAAGAACCCATATGATATGAGGCACCTGAGTAAAATATCCATTCCCTTGAAGAGTTTGCATTTGCCATGAGTGCTTGCCCTTTGTTCTTTGATTCTGAAGAAAATCCCTTCTCCTTATAAGCATTAGGCAATGGAACATTATGTTTCTTCATGATGTTGGTCAATTCATCAATCTTTTAAGATAGCAATCATGCTCTTCATGACCCATTTTCTTGCAATAAGCACACTTCTTCTTCTCCTTATTATTGTTGTCCCCTTTCTTGTTGGAATTCGAAGACTTGCCTTGTTGATTGGATTGTGGTGTTGTCTTTTCTGCATCCTCAGATTTGTTCTTCCATTTCTTCTTACCCTTTCCTTTGTTTGAAGATTGTCCAGCTGAATGTTGAGAACCCTCATTGGCCACCAATGCTTTGGTCTGAGGTGATTTGAGAATCCCCATTGTTTTCAACTTCTTTTCTTCATCATCCAACAGTTTAGCATATTCATCAAAATTTACTTTCTTGTAGGCAGACCCTAAGGTAGTCTTTGAGGTGTTAAAAGAAGATACAAATGTGGAATATTCGGATGGCAGCTTGTTGTGAATAAGATAGATCAGTCTGTCATCTTTGATAGAATTCCCACAATCAGTAAGCTTTGTCCTTAATTCATTCACCTTGATGATGAAGTCCTGTATGGAGTCATATGACTTAGGATCTAAGGAAACTAGCTCATCTTCTATTTTGAACACATCTTCTTCAGACACTTTACCATAAAGGTTTTTGAGGGTATCCCAAGCTTCCTTGGATGTAGTACATTTTATGATTTGATACATGATCTTATCATCTACCCCCAAACATATATCACCTAGGGCTTTCCTATCCATGGCTACCCATTCAGAAATTTCACTTGTTGATACATTATCACCTGCTGGTTTAGGAAGAGTACCATCTACATATTGTGAAACTCCATTATGCATTAAGTGATACAACATTTTGATAGACCATGTAGCATAGTTATGAGGAGTTAAATTAGGAAACTTAAAGTTGCCCATGATGTAGAAAAATGAAAGAAATTTGCAGAAAAGAGAGAACACAACACCAAGAATACCCCCCCTTTTCACTAAATCAAGAAACCCCCCCAAAATAGATGCTTTGGGCACTTTATCAGTAGTGCGATTACAATGGGCCACTTGCCAATTTAGGCCTTTGTGGACTTTTGATTTTTCTTGTTACAACTTCTCAATAGAGTACAAAACTGAAACTTTACAATGTGCTACAAAACTGAAGCATTACAAAGCAAAGAAAGACCCTATTCTGAAAGTGAAAATTTTTTCCACACAACACTACAATTTGATGCTAGATCTGGAAAGTAGATGAAAAAATATGCACTTTCAAAAAAAAATAGAACCTGTTTTCGACTCCAAATGTGCTTGTACGGAGCATCTGAAGTTGCAAAATGCAGGATTATCCAGGTACAGTCACCAAAAAATGCAAATTTAGAAAAATCCGTGCCCCAAAACCAAAAAATAGCTGCACCACTGAAAAATTTAGAAAAATTTACCCAATTTAAAAAAAAATTGCACCTGATTTGGAGTCCGAATGTGCGAGTTATGGCCTCTTGAAGTCGGACTGCCAAAACCAAAATCAATTTGGTGAGGGGTTGTACCAGCAAAAGAAGGGGTTAAATTTGACGATCATACCGCCGTCACTGTAGTTATAAAATGGCCAGGTTTGACGTCCAAATGGGCATCAATTTTAGGCTCAGGAAATGATGACATCAGCAGAAAATTTAGCCAACTGGATGACGTGGTGCTGACGTGGACGTCCGTATTGTACGAATCATACGGATGCTGACGTGTTTGGATGATGCAGACCGTTGTGCTATCAGGTGACTGTGTCCAGCGTGGATGATTGGGCAATCAATGTGCACCACCTGGGCAATCAACGTGGATCTGACTGGGTGATTACGAGATCACCACGTGTCTGGGTACCCGCATGGTATGGCAGAATGGAACGCCGCGTGGCGATGTGTGGTGTCGGCCGTGTGTCTAAGGTGGGCTACATCAGTCCGATGCCAGGATCTCTGCGCTGGTTTCCGCCGTTCTTTTAGCGTGTGCCAAAATTTTGAATGCCGCTGAGGTTATAACAGCGACGCCAGAGATCTGCTCGGTGCCGGATGTCGCAACAAAATCCCACATTCGTGGGATATGTGAATTCTGCGCGCCTTATAAAGCACAGTCTGCAGGCTTTAAAATAAAGTGTCGCCAGTTTGGACAACCGATTAGCGAAATGTGGCACCGCTGGTGGATATGTCTGTCGGAATGGATTTGGTGCGCCAAATTTAGTGAAGGCACTGGATTTAGCCTATGAACTAGGCATCCAGCAAACATAATGCCCTGCCACTAAAAAATATCCACCAATAATACAGATCCGGGATTTGATCACCCGAGTCTGTAAAAATTTTTATAGAGAAAAATTTCTCTTTGAGTGGGCAATAAAAATACCGAAAATGCTTTTGAAAAATACCCAAAAAATTAAAGAGAAATAATTCAGATTTGACAAAATAAATAATCAAATCATGAAACGATCATACCCAATTGCAAATCGGTGCCTTCGGGTGCTGGTTTGCAAAATTTTTTTTGCCTCATGATCAACTTTCACCCAAGATAGGCGAATTTATAGTCAATCTTCACCGATTCAGCGCTCCGAACGCAACAGAGAGGTCAGATTTGGCTCTAAACGCTCTCAAATTTTGCGGATCCTCCGAAATTGATGTGCTGAAGCATGTATGGTCTTGAACGGCTACATGATGAGAATCCTCCTCAGCTCTGATACCATGTAAGAATTTGGCTTAGGCCAGAATTCACCCAAGAACAAAAGAACTCAACAATAGCACACAATAGACCAAAATAGGCAAAGTATGATCAGAATGATGATATTCATTCAATAATTGGATACAACCAACATATTCTGAGTACACTAGGAGTGCCTGAATATAAAGGCCTCAAGAGAGCTTCTAGAATGCCTAGAAGTTAGCACCATGACATGTCATACAACCAGGCACATGTCCACCAGATATGGATTATCCTCCATTAAGCACGGGATTAAGTGCGATGATGTGAGGATAAGACTACAATGGTGTAGCATGGAAATCAGTGGAGTAGACAACATGTGCTAAATGAGGAGTGTGGAAAACTGTGTTGTCATCATAACAACTTAGTGAATGATGCATACTCCTGTGTTGTAGACACCATGTGCCTAATTAGAGTTGCGTAACTCAATGAGAGTTCACAAACTCCTAAGTGTCTCACCTAGAATAATAATAAAATAATGCATTAACCTAAGTAAAACTTAAGTAAGTGTAATAAGTAAATACTTATTTACACCAACAATTTATAATCTCACATGTCTTGGGAAGTGCTAAACTGGGACCCATGTTGCCTTGGCTTGAAAATTTGAAGCCTGCATGCAAACTAACGTCAGTATGTAAAATCGACACTAAAGTTGAAGTTGAAGTTTTGGTTGATAGGTCTTCAACTTTAACTTCGAATTCACTAAGACCGACTTAGGAAAAGAAAGCAGACTTGACATATGAAAGACTGATGCGGGCTCAAAGTTGAAGCTGAAGCAAACTGAAACTTCAAGTTCAACTTCAAAGTTAAGGAAGACTTGGGACTGAAGCATGCTAGGGTGAGAGAAAAATATATGTTGTAACAATAGTAATTGAACATAATATATAATAGAAATAATTAAATTTATTTGAATATAAATTTATTTTTAAACAAAAGAAAAAAGAAAAGAAATAGAGATAGAAATCAAAATTAATCAATGGATGCATCTATATAGAAGTTAGGTGATTTGATTTAATATTAAAGTATTTCTCAACTCTCACCTAAAATATAATTTTTTAAATTCAATTAATAATGTGTTAAGATTAGGGGATATTTGATTTTCATATTTAACACACAATATAGTCTGTCCATTGTCATTCTATGGACAAAAAAAATCACCTATCATTAAATTTTTATAATGAAATCATGAAATAGAACATTTTCTTTTAACATACTTTATTTTCATAAAAAAAAATTAATCACATCCCATGATTTTTTTCAATCTCTCTATTATCACTAAGAACCATTACAACACCGTGTAAGAAGTAAAGGCACCCTAAAATTGGAAACTCCAACATTGAAAAGTAATACCCAAAAAGGATTAATAAAAAACAAATGAAACCAAAAATTTATGAACTGCTGGAGGATTAACATAATTTATGTACTCATCAATAGTCATATTGTGCAACTTCAAAATTTCAATGATGGTAACATCATTGAAATCAACTACGAATACAAAGGCTTTGAAAAATATTTTAAAAATGAGCATTGAAAGAGAATTGTAAGATGCCATACTTAACAAGAGGAGAGAGAGAATTGGAAATCATTTCTAAACCTCTCCATTAATACCTAAAGATATTTCTTAAATAGTTTATATTTCTATTTTATTTAATAGTTTATATTTCTTACATCTTAATGGTTGTAGCATCTTTCTTTTTTGCGATGGTATTGTTTGAACTTGATCTGAATGATAAAGTATATAAATTTCTAGTAGAATGTAGTTTCTAAATCTTGTCTTTGTTTTGGATTCAAGACTTTCTAAAGAAGCACATAGAAGCTCGTAATTTCATCCTTAATAACTATACATATTTGAAGAGATCATAATCATAATGATCTCTGCCACCTTCTTCATTGGCCTCAAAATGAGGGTGATAGCATAGAAGGTAAATTTCTTTTGTTATTGTTATATTAGTTTCCACTTATCTATATATACATTTAGTTAATATATGAAGAATAAAATAAATCAGTATATGAATAAGAGTGTTGAAAGAGCATGATATAATAAAATAAATTAATCCTATAAGGACTAACATGGAACATGGTGACAAGAAACTCAATGTTGCACAAACTATTTTAGAATTTGGAATACACTGGGAACAAATCTTGCATTCTCAGAATGTGACTCAAAAATTAATCTACAAAACTTGCATTGTTAGAATGTGACCCAAAGAATAATTTACATAAATTCAAGTTTGTGCCATGTTGTTGCCTTTTAGTGAATACTTGTTGGATGAACTAATGTTTTCACCATATAGGGAAGTTGAGAAAATTAATGAACATTAATGTATTTCTAGAATTAGGGGGCTTTTTCTAAGTTAATTTAAGGAGACCAAAGAAAGTTGGTGTTTCTAGGCTTGTTCAGAGTTTATTTAAGATGTATTAAATCTACCCAATTAGGAAACTAAACACCAATTTGGTCTTTGTCTAAGTGTAATAAAGTGATGGAAACTTTTGAATAATCCAATCAATACCATTGCTATTGATTTGGTTAAAGTCCAATTGAGTGGTAAATTATGCAAAATACTACAATCATATTTACAAGAGTGACATATTATGTAGTTGTAAACTAGTCTAGGAGCCTGTAAAGCATCCAATTAGTCCCAATTTGGGAAAAATTCCAAGATTATGCATAATGTCCTCATCCACATAGTCATCCAAAGACACTAAAATAACCTTGTTGATACCAACACAAACTTCCTCTCTCCTAATACTGGCTAGATTAGAAATCCTATACTTTTTGTTTTAGGCATTACTCATGGATCTAAGTCCCACCTCTCATATTCTAGCCACCCTTCATTTCAGTAGCATGATTAACTACATGCTATTAAAAGAAACCAGTATAACATCATTTGGATGATGAAGTTGAACACTCCTAAACAACTATAGATAGGCTTGACACAGAATGTTGATTGCTAAAGTTGAGAGAATCCTTTGTGTCAAGGACCCCAAATATTGCTCAAGGCCCCAAATCATATCAATCACTTTCATCGATGAGCCAATCCTAGGGAGGAGCACAAGTAGAGGAATCGCCTTTTTGAAAAGCAACCTCATTAAAATAGAGCCTCTGAGCCAAGAAAACACTCATTCCATCAAAGACGCCATTCCTAGATAATGAAGAAAGCCTAAGGTAGGAAAAATTTACAAGTTTGGCCAAGGACAAGAAACCATAGCCCCTCACATTCACAATCAATATAGAGCTATGAAAACTCACTATTTAAACTAATATTTGTCATAGTATTATATATTATTAAATTATATTAATTTTTTTTTTTTTTTGAATCATACAATGACCTATATAGAAGGAAAGAAATAAAACAAAGTGTTTCATGAAATGTTGCCCTAATCAAAATTGAACCTAACTACATCAAGTCACAACCTCAACACTAATCCAAATTGAGTCATAACCTTTCAAAAAAATAATTCTAATTCTAATTTCAATCTCAATTAAATATAAAGTATATTTATAAACAAAAATATACCACAAACCTAATGCTAAACCAAACTAGAAACCACAACCTTAAACTTAACTAAACAAAAAATTAATTGCAATATCAAGTAAAACCTTAATGAATTTAAGTTAAACTCTAATAGTAAACCACTTTGAATATTATCTCTATAATAAATTGAACTCTAATAGTAAACCAAATTAGACCCTCACATAATAAATGAAATTAAGAAAGTGAATGTGAAGAGTATGAAAATTTCTTTGTTAGTAATAGCCAATGTGAATAACTAGAAACTCAACATTCCTTTGTTGGTAATAGTGAATGTGAATAGTAGGAAATTTAATAGTCTTAATTGTCTGCAAAAATCCAATTTTGAATCAAGGATCAATTAGCCAATTGTATAGATGATGAATTATAATCATAATGGATTACATTATACAAACAACAAATTACATATAAATAAAATTTGCAGTAAATTGTGTAGAGAGAATGACTTAAATTGTTCTACTTACCACCGAATCACATCATTAGTTAAGAAACAATTTCCATCACAACTACGCAATGATTTTCCTAACATTTTATCAGAGATTCTAGGCAATGAATTATATTTTCCAAAAGAAGCAATAGAGTGGATCAATGAGTGATTTCCAAAGCCCTATAGAATCATTTTCTCCTAGCCTATTTGAAGAGTAAGGAACACCATAGCTGGTTTCTTCCTTGCATCCCCAAAAGAGTATACTAGCCTCTCACCGATTTGATCTCTAGAACAAGCAAAGCCAACACAAGGCTAACCTATCAAGTAGTCAGTCTTAGTTTTTGAGCACTGTCATGACCATGTGACCAAGAAAACTCTAAAAGAGAAGAATCTAACAACAATACAAATTGCATTCTTTTAGACATGGTTGAAATGGAAATTAGCGTGATGAACAATATCTAAGGCTATATACAATCAAATTGACAACCCTACTCATGGATACTACTAGCCCCAGGAGCTATATGAGTCTGCAAAGGATGAAATAAAAGAAAAGAAAATGAACTAGCATGTCTGTTAATGTAAGAAAACCACATAATACATCAATAGAAACATAGAAAATTGAGGCTTGTGAGGATGAGAACATGGTTAGTAATATGAAGAAGATTATTTCCATGGCATTTTCCTTTTGTAAGTGTCTTGTACATTCATCAATCATTAGCATTAAACTACAATCGATTTGTATATATATTCTTCATTTCTCTACTCCAATATGAATTGTAATTATTAGATCATAACGATCTCTCACATTTTTATTTAGAGGATTGTCTTTCGGGCTCACTTTCTAGTGGACCATTTATTAATTCATTGTCCACCATTTACATTATTATAGATTAAAGTTGTATACACTCATTTCATTGACCCATTTTGTGGGTACTTCGTTGTTATACTCATTGAAGAATTTCTCCAAATCACTCAAATTTATTTGTATGCAACTCTACATTTTATGTAAAATCTTTTATTCAATTTTACCATAATGTAAACTAATGATGACGAAGGTTATAGAGTTATGCCCTTTCTCATGGTAGACAGGGGTTTGTGTTGCATGACACCCCTTGTCTTAATATACAAACAAATGCATATTTTTATCTATACACATATGAGTATATATACACATATAAATAGAGAAAATATACAAATATACAAACATTTCTATGTATATTTGTGAATCGAGATATCAAAAACCAAAAGGAAATAATTATATTCCCAATATTCAAACAAAATATTTATGTAGATTTGAGAAATATATAGATGCTAGTTCACTAAGAATATACTTCTCCACAACCAAACATAATACACCCCATTGATAATTACAAGTGACAACATAATCACTGTTCATGGTCACAAAAAATAAAGTTAACAATAGAGTGATCTATCAATTCTTGTATTTTTTATGAGAAAATTGATATTGTACATTATGAGTAGATGTTTATTTTAAATTTCATTATTAATATTTTTCATTGATTTCATTAGATTACATTTGGTGGAAACAAAATCTCAATAAAACTTTGCTAATGCCAAGACAAGAGAAGACACGTTAATCTAGAACTTTTGCACTGTGCTATAGGGTAGTGCAAAAGTAATTTCAATATTAATAATTTTGTTTGTTTGATTGGCACTCCACATGGTAGGAAAGTTCACCCTTACCCTTCTACGAGAATGTACAATGTCAGAGGCTTGTTTAAGAGAAGCAACGTGTAAGGTTACTAGCATCATTACTGGCACAACTGGCATTTAGAATTTTTGTTTCATGTGAGCATAAGACTTTAGAACTATTTACTAGCCCTACAATGAGAATGGATGCTCAAACTAAGAATTACCCCTTGTACTCTTTTTTTCTTGGTGGGAGATGTTTATCTAGTAAATTACTTGGGCTATCTAGTTTTAGTAGGTAAGATTCTTTTAAAATTGTTAAAAAAAGATTTGAACACAATACTAATCCATACTCATTATTCCAATGCTGAGGGGTTCTGGCATCTACATTTCTAAGTGCTCCACCACAATGAAGTAGAAAAATAAATAAATTGAAAGTGGTCTATATTCTCTCAAATATATGGTTTAGGGAAAAGCTGCACAAAGACAATGGCCAAAATTTTCTTTTACACTTCAAGAACCACAGAAGCCTGAATATTCAATGAAAATGTAAAATCCAAAGCCATAAAAATGCATTTAAGCTTCAACACAGAATATTTTAGGTTTTCAAGAAAATAGAAGCCTAATATTTACTACTATATGTTACAATTTTCCAAACGTAAAAATAACATTCCAAATAGAATAACCTAATACTTACCACCATTCATAAACCAAAAAAAGAAAATTAAAAAAATGGAGCTTGATAAAAAAAAATGGAATCATAAAAGCTCGATTATAGTTTTTAGATAGGAAAACTATATATGTACGCAAAAGTCTCCTATTTATCAAAAAAAAATACTAATCCATCTTTCAAACAGTAATGAGAAACATTAAAGAGGAAAAAACTACTATAGTGTTGCGCATATTCAAATTCTAGAATGGAAAATTGAAAACTTGAAAGGCTAAAACAAATGAAATTTAGGGTTTCATCTTATTTCACAAAAATGATAAGAAGACTAAAATGGAAAATTATTAAATCCACTCTAAGAATTATGAAATAGTAGGAAGAAAGTAAATACCTAAGTCCTAATTATGTAAGAGCCACTACTCCAGAGGAAGCAAGCTTTTCAAAATATATTTTCAACGAAGAACCAGAATGACATTATTTTTCAATATTGACAATGTGTGAGAATGCTATTTAGAAGGACATAAACAAAAAATGTTTTACCTTAAAAAACATATGATCTGAGCGTACATGATGTGATAGAGAATGGGTGATGTTTTCTTCAATTATATCATCTTATAATGTGTTGTATGAAGACTTTTTTTGTTTGACACAAAGATTCATATACCTAACTTTTTAAAAAACCTACACCTCATGTCATGTAAGGAATGTCTTCAAAACAAGTTCTATTCTCTATAAGTATAGCGTGTTTGGGAAATTATAATAGTGGATGCGTAGCTCTCCTGGTGAAATGACAATTTTCATGTTTATAATTTTATCCTAATATTTGTAAAGAAAAAGGAAAAGACCGCTAGTGAAAATAATAACAAAAAATGAAAAAAATAGTAATTTCTATATATGAAATGAAATATTTCATTAAATCTTTCAAACTATAGTGAGAAGCATTATAACTAGAAAAAGCATGGATTTCAATGAATGAACTAATACAATGAACCATGTTGAAAACTTTAGTCTCCTGCCTTTTAAGGTAGGGACTAATAATTCCCAATATTATAATTATTCTTTCAATTACATCAAGCATTTTTCCTTCACCATATTTATTGTCATTAGGCACATTGACACTTTCCTCATATTTATTTAGTTCACTGTTTAGACAAAAGACTCAGACCTACAGTAAGGAAGAATATGAACTCTATGTATAATCAGGTCTAGACAAAAGACTTATAACTATAGAAATAAATGACTAAAGGAGCATAAGTCTATGATAATAGATACATATGTCAGTGTTCTCTATCTTAGTTTATAAATAATGTCTTTTAAAACCATGACCATGGTAATAGATCTTGTTAGAGTAAATAATTAATTAATTATTAATTATTTATTCTTTTACTTAAGTTTACTTAGGCTAATACATGTAGTTAATAGTTTTAGTGATTAGTTATTGGCAACATGGGAGTTTGTTCCCTTCTAGCATGTTCCACCTTTTTGTGGAAGTGTGCTTAGTTGTCAACCTTATCTTCTACCACCTTATAGCTTGTTCTACAAGCTTCCTTGAGGCCTTTATATTTGGTCTCTTTCTTATTGTAAATTCATCCATTCACATAGAAATATATATTTTCCTATTGTGAAATATTTTCTCTTGCATTGTTTGCTTCAAGCTCTTGCTCCTTTGGTTTCTATTTGGCAAGCTATTTGCATGCAGGTGATCTTGGTGCACTATGGAGTTGGATTTTATCAACTCCTATATGGTATCAGAGCCTCCCTATTGCTTTTTGGCTAAAGTATTTTTGAAGCCACGATTCAGAGACACAAACCCTAGTTTATTTGTGATTTTTTCTTCAATAAGGAGGAAGAGCATTTTTTCAATATTTGGAGAAAAAGGAGAAAGAGGGTTTGACATAACATATCTGACATTCTTTGGGTTTTTTTCTTTATTTTTTGGAGGTGCAATGGTGATGATTCAAAAAAAATAACTACAAAGGTGATTTTCAAATAGCGACATCTCCCTCATTAGAATTTTGTGATCTACACATTGGGGTAGGAAGTTTGACATCTCTATTCCTCAATTTTTCTGCAACTTGAAAATCCCATTTTTTACACCTTCAAAGGCTTCATTTGGGCTCATATGGACACATATTTCAATGCTAATTTTTAAAAAAGTGTATGATTTATTGTCTACTTTCTAGATCTAGAATCAGTTTGGAGTAATATTGAGCTGCTATTTTTGGTGTTGAAGTAGAGGCTTCAGTTTCCTCCCTCTCTGCATCCAAAATCCAAGTTCTCTTTTTAGTTTTTCTTGCTTTTTGTAGTTTTTCTTTTGTGGTATTTGAGGGATATCATTTTCTATTTTTTTTTTGGGGGGGGGGGGGGGGGTGGGGGGGGGCGCACATTTTCCTTTCTATAGTTTACTTTAGAATAATACCCTTCTGCTTCTGTCTTCTTCTCTCTCAATGGCGGATCCATTTGTGACCCATCTCATGCCACACAACTATCACACTTGGAAGGAAAAAATGACTAGGCTTCTCATGTCAAGGGGCTTATTTTCATGTTTGGATGTGTTTGGATGAGAATCAACCTATTCTTACATGCCCTTTTCAGGTTCTTCAATACAAGAATAAAATGGACGAGGCCATGGGATTGATTGCACTGAATATTTGAGATAGTCTACTATTTCACTTATATGGTTTGACCACTCCATGGGCTCATTGGCTCAAATTTTAGACTTTGTTTGGCACAGTGAATGAGTTCCAAGCACTTCAGCTTGATGCAGAATTGAGATCTTTGACACCTATAAACTTTCCCACCATTGAGGACTTCTTGATGAAGTTCAAATCTTTGCATACACTTTTGCAAGAATGTGGGAAAAATAAGACAGATGATGAGTGTATCATTTTTATACTCTCAAATTTGAGAGGCCAATATTAAATCTTCTCTTCCACTTTCTACTCCACTATGGATGCCTTGGGTGACAGGCATAGGATGCCTTCATTTGAGATATTTTATGATCGGTTAACTTGTGAATAGTCCAAGATCAATTAGATGGATTCACTTTCAGGTTCACAGTTGCAGGCATTACTTGTCAAGGATACACAGGAGCAGAAGTTAAAGAAGATATCAAATCCCTCTTCTATTGGTTCATCATCTTCTAAGAAGAAGGAGAAAAAGAAGACTGAGACTCCTACCTATTCCTATTGTTCGAAAGGATCTCATGATGAGGAACATTGTTTTCAAAAGATATTTTATGGCTATGAGAAACAAATTACAGATTTGCAAGCTCTTCTTCAGAAGAACACTATTTCTTCTCCATCCGCTTCTACCTCATAGGGGTCTGCCTTTTAGTCATCTTCCACATCTTCACCATCTACATCAGATCTTGGAAAGTGTCTTTCATTACATGCTTCCATTGCATCTCCTTCATAGGTTCCTTGGATACTAGATTTAGGTGTTTCTCACCATATGACATCTTCTCAAGGTGTCTTCTATACTCTTGAGGCTTCTCCTATTCCTCATATTCTCATGGGGAATAGCACTGCTCTACTAGTCTATGGGAAAGGTTTAGTTTCCATCATACACTGCCCTACATACAGTCAATGATGTACTATATGTTCCATCTTTGTCTGCCAACCTTCTCTCAATTCCTCAGATTACACACAGTGGATCAGGGAAGACAATTGAGTTCATTATTAGTCTTCATTCGAGATCATGCCATAGGAGGCCTTATTGCTATAGGGGCAATTGATCCTTCCACTCATCTCTACACCTTCTCACACTTTGGTCCACCATCTCCATTATTGGAGCATGACTCTTTTCTTTCCTAGGAGCATCATGTGGTGTAGTCTAGATACTTGAACCTTTGTATTGTTCATGAGATCCCTATTTTGACTGCCACACCAAATCTAATTGAGTGCTTTTCTCCTTTGTAGGATTCTTCTTCCGTTCTACCTAATCGTCCAACTTCATTCATCAAGCCTCTAGGTGCACCTGTTGCAGATACTATAGCAGTCATTCATAACAGTGTCATCACACATGTCTTGGGGATTCCATTTTAGGATCCTCATCTATTTTCTTTTGGGCATCAGCTAGGCCTTCCAGTTTCCCTCTGATTCAGGGGTTTACTTGTTATGTGCCTTTGTTCCTTCCACATTGGAGTTTCATTGGTTTGATCATTTCTACGGGAGCTCCATCATTCTAGGGGGGCCTTGGTGTCTACTCTCATGGGGGGACTAGTTGTACTTATGGTTTTGAAGGAGTCTCTTGAGCCATTTTTGTTCATTGTCCTTGAGGGGTCTTGTTGAGGTCTTCCTTCCTTCCTTCCTCCATTTTTTCAGCATGTTTTTACTTACCTCTTTTTGGGGGAGGGTTTTACCCATGAGGTTTTCCCTCTTTCCCCATTTTAAGAGGTTGCATTTCTTTGCATTGTACATGGGTACCTAACATCGCCTTGTTTCTGGGACCCATTCTACATTTTCTCTTAGTTTTGTGATCTAAAGGCATTCCCCTAGGTTGCACTTAAAGGGGGGGGGGGGGGGGGTGTTAGAGTAAATAATTAATTATTTATTCTTTTACTTAAGTTTACTTAGGCTAATGCATGTAGTTAATAGTTGTAGTGATGTGTTGTTGACAACACGGGAGTTTGTTCCCTTCTAGCATGTTCCACCTTTTGTGGAAGTGTGCTTAGTCGTCAACCTTATCTTCTACCACCTTCTAGCTTGTTCTACAAGCTTCCTTGAGGCCTTTATATTTAGTCTCTCTCTTATTGTAAATTCATCCATTCACATAGAAATTTCATTTTTCCTATTGTGATATATTTTATCTTGCATTGTTTGCTTCAAGCTCTTTCTCCTTTGGTTTCTCTTCAGCAAGCTATTTACATTTAGATGATCTTGGCATACTATGGAGTTGGATTTCATCAACTTCTAAAGATCTGATATTCAAGACACACCCACAATCTTCTTCTTAGTGCAACATAGGAGGCCTATCTCAAACCAAAATATAGATACTCATAGTCCAACAATTAAACATTTGGAACATTTTAGATAGCCACTTTGATATGTTTGAGATCGGCCCATCTTGCATGGCTCTAATACCAAACTAAAAAAAATAACACTTTGACAAACTAAAATAAAATGAGCGGGAAAATATTTTGATGTCTTAGTCAACAAAAATGGGTTACATTATATAGAATATATTTTTAGTTTGATATCTACATAACTTACAGTTTGGCAACAAACTATTACATGGTTTCAAACATAACAATGTATTATGCCAACATCAATTTGATATAAAATCTAAGATTTCTTCAACTCATCAATTTTTTTATCAAGCTAGGACTTTTATAGAAGATAATTGGATTCATCATCAAAAAATTTGGTAGAAAGGTCACACTTGTTCTCTTGTTATAAACTTAGTTTTAAATATTTCTACTCTCAAACATAAGAATTTACATAGAACTCATAGGATGAACAACCTTGATAAGTTCATTGCAATTTATTTTGAATGCATGCGATTCTTACCTTAGGTTGTTGTAAATGGGTAGATTAATTTTGATATATCTTATTAGATCCTCTCTACCATAGCCTACTTAATATTTCTTAATCTATGCTTTTTTAACATACCGAGTTATAGGATACGAATCCATATAGTTGATCTCCTTAAACCCTCATCTAGTGTATCATCATAGCCTTTATAATGAATTTTTTTATTGTACACTAAAATCATGATCTCATTTCCCATCTTATAAGTCCTAGGATTTACATCAAATTAACTACTTAACAATTGTCTTAAAATATCTATTATAAAAATATAATGTAATCCATCACCGGTTATTCACAAAAAATATTAATCATGCATCCATCTCATTTAAATTGGTTGTCTTTATCTAGTTCATCCAAAACTTATCTATTTATCTTATTACTGGTATAACTAATTTGATGCTCGTAGATCACTTGATTTCCAATAATGAAAATACATAAATGAGTATCTAACCAATACTATTATCTAGACTTATTGCATATCATCATCATGCCAATAATGGCTATATAGGGGGTTTTCTTTGTCAACATTTTTTTCTAGTTATACCCACCTCCATAGATAGCCAATGTAATAGAGATAATATGTGGCACTCCTCAATATAAATTATATATATATTTCTATGAGATAATATACATAACAAAATGGAAAGATCTACTCTTAAGTGTAATAGAGAAGCCCCTAGTATAAAAATGAATCAATGTTTCATCAAGTGCATACAAATAAAAATAGATAGAAATGTGAATTTATAAATTTATTACATAAATGTATAGATGCGAAGATAAAAACAAACCATACTCAATCTTAGAAGAAAGAGTATCAATATTCAGTGATCTCCCAGCCATTATCATAATCAATTTGTGTCTCCATGATGTTGAAATGATGTTTGAATTCTATAAAATGGAAACAAATGACTTAGAAGTTGTTGCAACCTTATTTCACATATCCCTCACTACACGCGACATTTTCAAATTGGGGTTTCAACCTTTCAATTCATGTCATCATGCCAAAATAATGTGTGAGGGATACTTTTATACAAAATTGGGAGATAGAATTGAGTAGACCAACCACAGATTTGAGCTGTACTCAAATGACTCAAGATAGGAACCCATTTAAAATATAGTGTAAAAATTTAGGGATCATGTCACCAATTATGTCATGTCCTACCCTAAAAAAATTGTAGTCTGTGGGTTTTGGATAGTTAGGGGACACAAAAATCAAACATACAAATTACTACAATATTGAGATAATATACGAATGTTACAAAAAGTTAAATATGACCTAGGAGGTAAAATGGATCATTTAATTGGAGGAAATATATAATATTTAATCCTTCTAAATAAGGTTCAACCTGAATTTCAATAATTTGTTGAAGATATCACATAACCCATATTAACATTTAGGTATGCATTAACTACAATCGTGGAGTCAAATTATGAAATCTATAATAAGAATAGACTAAGATAGGTACTAAATAATCATTTAATTGTAAACCACTTATGTACTTATAATTGATAATGATACATTTAGGTCCCATTTCAATGACATATAAAACTACATTTATATGCAAGCTAATGCCCCTATCAAGTCAACCAAATACCCTTGAGCCACAAAATTATGAGAAACTTTACCTATCCTAGAAAATTTTGACATGTACCTATAGAGTAACATATTTCTAGAAATTTGATGTGTACTTGAAAACCCAATCTATCCTAGAAATGTAGATCTATTCCTGAAAAATTTAACCCATCCTTAAAAATTTAACATGTCCCTAGTATCTAGATTTTATAGCTTTCTAATATATTTGTATTGTAATATATACTACTTTTCTATTTTTATATGATTTTTTTGACTTGAGATTTTAGGGGAGGCTAGTTCTTTGAGAACACTTAGGTGTGAATATGATGTCATATCGAAGACAATAGATTGGGAAAATAAGCTCCATAGACCTTACAATACTTAAAGATATGGGCTTTTATTGAGAATACAAGTTACCAAGCATGAGATATCATATTAGTGGCTCTAAATAAGGTTCAAACTCAACTTCAATAATTTTTTAAGAGATCACATAACCCATATCAACATTTAGGTATGCATTAACTATAATCGTGGAGTCAAATTATGAACTCTATAATAATAATACACTAAGTTAGGTACTAAATAATCATTTAATTGTAGACCACTTAGGTACTTACAATTGATAATGATACATTTAGGTCCCATTTCAATGATATATAAAACTACATTTATATGCAAGCTAATGCCCCTATCAAGTCAACCAAATACCCCTAAGCCAAAAATTATGAGAAACATTACCTATCCTAGAAAATTTGACATGTACCTATAGAGTTGACATATTTCTAGAAATTTGACATGTACTTGAAAACCCAATTTATCCTAGAAATGTAGACCTATTCCTGAAAAATTTAACCCATCCTTAGAAATTTAACATGTCCCTAGTATCTAGATTTTATAGCTTTCTAATATATTTGTATTGTAATATATACTATTTTTCTATTTTTATACTATTTTTTTGACTTGTGATTTTAGGGGAGGCTAGTCCTTTGGGAATATTTAGGTGTGAATATGATGTCATATCAAAGATAATAGATTGGGAAAATGAGTTACATAGACCTTACAATACTTAGAGATATAGGCCTCTATTGAGTATACAAGTTACCAAGCATGAGATATCATAGGGATATATCAATGGGCCTAATCATAGAGAGATAATACAAGGATCCTTTGACATCCCATCTACCTATTAAAGAGATGACCTTCATTATAGAGGATGTTTATTGCATCATGCAATTACCTATCTAGGGGAAGATAGTGAGATATGTCACATCATGATTGGATGCCAAGGTAGTCGGCAATTAGCTATATTTCCTTGGCCATGTGCATCCACATGAGTGAAAATACAAAATATATCTAGGAGAATGCTATGTGGTAGAGGAAGTTATTTTGGTACAAAAAGGTGATGATCTATACTTTTAAAATGATAATGACACTTGATTATAGAGGGACTACCTTAAATATAGACTATGTAGGAGCATCTTACTATCTTATCTTGGGGGAGGAGTGTGCATTCTCATCTATATTTTGATTTGGGTAAGCTTTCTCGCTATCAATAGAAGATCCTTACCTCATGCACATTGTTGCATGTATTATAAAACTTATTAGGTTAGTAATTGAGATATATCCTATATATCCAAATACATTTTGCTATCCATTAAGTAGTATATATGGTAAAAATGATATTGTTTATAGTAGACAGTTACCATTAATCTAATGTAAAAAATTGGTATCATATGTAGAACTTACTAATGGATGCCCATGTGGACAAGCACACATAATCGATAGAGGTTTATGCAGATAGATGAATTATTGTAAGGTAAAAACAATTATATTAATCTCTTCTATCTCATTGCTCAATGTTTTTCTTTTTGTGTTCTCTTTTATTATCTTCATCATTTTTGGCATATCTTTTAAACTCTTATTCTAATATTAATATATTTAGGAAATAACCTTTGGGTAGAAGCAAGGAGTTGGGTCTCAATTCCATGAAAGTCTACAGATTTACTCCTTTAGAAACAAGTACCCATTTTAAAAAAATAGGTACCCATTTTAGGCTCAAGCACCTGATCCTAGATTTAAAAAATAGACACCCATTTTTAAAATATGGGGTACTTGATTTTTATTTTCAAAAAATGGGTACCCATTTTTGAAAACATAAAAAAAAATTATTTTCAAAAAATGGGTACCCATTTTTGAAAACATAAAAAAATTATATTGTTTAGAAATTGGTACCCATTTCTAAAAATTTAAAATTTTGATTTGAAGGGGCATTTTGTATGCCGATTTGACATTTTCAAAATGGGTACTCTTTTTTGTATTTCAAATAATGTGTGCCTATTCCTTACAACATTGGGCAGAATTTTTTTCTCCCACCTCAGATTTTGGTTCGAGATAGGCTTGGTGAGACCAAGCCTATGCCTTGACCTCTCAAGATTGGGCTAAGGCATTGAACTGACAAATTTATGCCTTGCCATAATTTTTAGAGGGTCTTCCTAATCAAATTTTTTTATGAAACAAAAACACATTAGAGCTCTCACTGTCCTAATTTCAAAAATATAAAATTTATAGTGTAATGATTTTATTTACTATTTTTGCATTATTTTTTAATGAAAGGTGGTACCTAAATGTAAAATAGTGAAGTTCACTAAAAACTTAATAAATTTTTTATTTTTATAATATTTGTTAAATTAATTTATATGTCATCAATCTACATAGAATTATTTTGAGGTTAAAAAAAATGATTTTTAAAAAAAAGTGAAATTTTGATCAAATTATCGTGTTCGTACACGAGAGGTTTCAAAATTTATCTTTATAGCTAGTTAAGAATTAATAATAATAAAATTATTCAATAAAAAATTAAGGAAAAATATTGTCATCAATCTTAGGTGTATTTGGTAACTCCCTTTAAAAGGATTTACAAAAATTCATTTATTTGTGTTAAATTATGGTGTTTGTACACGAGTCTGGTATGGTCCTGAAATAGGGATTTTGAAAAAGTGGTTTTTAAAGATCCTTACTAAAAACAAAATCTATCAAATGGGTACACAAATAAATTACATATTCAAAAACAAGATTTTGAACACTAAAATATTTATTTTTGAAGTTTCTTTATATTCAATCTCCAAATGCCTCAAATTTTGATGTCAATTGACAAAAAATTTCAAAAATAGGAAAAACACTTCCACTTTTTGCCCAAAAGTGAGACTCAACTTCTTGCACTTACCCTTTTTATTAAATTTTTATATTATATTATGGTTCTTTTCTATTTCAATGTAGTAAGAAGGAAGTTGGGTTTCCTATAGAGTGTTCCTAGAGAAGAACCCAGTTATTTTTAGGGGTAAAAATTTATATAAAGGCATGGGGATAATTAAGACCTACTACTAATGATATAGAAAACACATGCAAATCTAAAAGGGATGAACAAACTGACCGTATATCATATATTATAGTCAATCTAGGGATTTTGAGAGGTTATCATAGATACAATAGTATTTATGTAGTGAGGCTCATATTTCTAATAGATTAGTCTAAGTGAAACCCAAGGCCATACATTTTGGTGATGCTATTGGTAGAAAAAAATGAGGAACATGTTGATGTGGAAGAGGATGAAGAGAGAGACAAGAACCTAGACATGATGTTAATGTGGCACCTATAGGAGGTGAACATGAAGGAGATGAGGAGGAACTAGTAGAGGAGATGGAAAACGCACGATAAGGGGATGAAAATAAAAAGCTACATTAGAGAAGACACCCTTGAAGTAGGTCACCACCTAAGAGTGAGGTTAAAGGAGTGGTTATATGCCCCCAAAAACTATTAGAATGAATACAACAATTGGGGGCATTAAATATTTTATCCTTAGGTCTAGATATACCAATTAAATATTTAACAACTTTGAACAACTTATTCAAACTCATCAATCCACTTGGCCAATGTAGAAACTCATCAACAACTTAACTTATTCAACCATCACTCAACTCTTTATTTATTATATATATCATATAACAAAAATAAATAATAGTAAATATAATGCATTAAGAAAATAACAATCACACATGTATGACACAAAGTTTTAATGCAAAAACCCAATTAAGAAAAAACCACTAACATGTTACCACTTTTCAGTCTTCTAAAGTGAGGTCAATTAAGAGCCAACCCTATTAAAGGTTAAAAGCACACTATTAGGTGTGACCATCTTAAAGGATTTAATCACCTTGTTAGGAGTGGCCTAGTTAGAGCTCTTTAGATCATTCCATTAGAATGTCACCTTCATTAAAAGATTTACAAATTATTGTTAGGTCAGCCTTGATTAAAGGATTTTACTGCCACAATGGTTGGAAAGTAACAACTAGGTTTGATCTATTAAGATACAACTTACTTTTCAAATTCAAATATCCATTTGACTCATTTTCTAGTTGAACATTGAATCAACTTCATCATATTCTCCACCTTTGATCTTCTTGGAAACCCTTCAAGCAATCACACTTCACCAATATTCTCACTTTTCCTTTTCTACTTTATGCTTCACAATTCCTTCACAAATTTTCCAATCAATAGTGAACTAACTATTAAAAAATCTCTTGTTCTTCTTTAAATAGGGAGCTTTGATCTTTTGTCACTTAAACATCACCATAGATCTTAGGGTTTGATTAGATTTATTGAATCTATCCATCATTTAGTCCTTCTCCTTCTTTCTTTAAACTTCTTGAAACTTCTCCTTAAATGCATGCCATAGATTTATGAAAAAACTCAATTCATGCTAGCTCATTAATTATTCATCTTTCACACATTTTGACCAATTCAAAATGCAACTATGTTAGCCTCAAATCTCAATTCTTTTACAAAATGAAATTTTGATGACACTTGGTTATCACCATGTTCTTCTACTCAATCATCATTGGGTACCTTGGTCCCTACTATTATGTCTTTCTTGGTGTACTGACTCACTCAGTCTTCTTTATGCTAGGTCATTACTTCATTCTTCTTCTTCATATTGTTCAGCCATAACTATCACTTAGATAATACTATTTTCTTGGCTATTTATTAAGTTGCTTAATCTTCTAGTTCAACTTGTTTATTAACCTTGTAAATTGGTACTCACCTGTCAAGCTTAAATTTTTCTCAACAACTCTTCTACACTTCAACTCAGATGTCTGCTTCACTTCCCGTGGTAATCAAACAACACGTTATCTTGTTAAAGACTAACTAATAAAGTATCCATTGTAATATCATCATACTTACTCTTCTTCACTCAAAAACATCACTAGTTCATCTAGTTATGTCCCTTTTCAAACCATCTTCATCAATCTCTGATATGGCACTCTATACTATTAGAAAATATTTGATGAGTAAGGTTTGATATCAATGACAAGGTAAACATTGTTCAAATTTTAGTTTCCAGTAGAAAACATATGTAAATAACCATATTAGGCTTGAGATACCAATGATCTTGAATATGAGGAGGGAGATCCAAGAATGATATTTTAAATTATACTATTAAATCATTAAAGAAAACATTTTAGAATGTTTATTTTATTTTATAAAACTTAAAATATTAGACTTAGTACAATTAGATGGTAGAGCTTTATAAGTGAGGTGGTTAGGGATATGGCCTTGGCAACATAGATCCCATCGTCACCATGAATTACATATGGATCACAATAAGACCTTTGGTAGAGTAATAACATATTCATATTTGAGCTTATGTAGATATAGATACATATAGGGAATTGGGAGAGAGAAACTCTAATGTACAATGTACATAATGGTGAATGAGAAAGAAAGTTCTAAACACAAGCTATAGGAGGTGTGAGGTATCATCTAGGGCTATGAGATGTAGAGTGTATCTAGGAGTCAACCAAATTTCTATAGAATCCCATCTAGATATGAAATGTCTCCATGAACACCATCTTCTTTTCAAAGAGTAGAGGGCTTAGGGATTCACCATCCCATAGATGAAAATTGATATATGTACTTTTTTTGTATTATGCATTACATATCACATTTTGGACAATGATAGCTATGAGATTATGCTTATAAATATGATGTTTAGATAATTTTATACAAAGTTGTGATTATGAATATGCATATTTATAATTTAAATTATATTATGATTAATTTTAGATATCAATTTCATAATGATTAAAATAATATGCACATGATTTTATTAAACAATTCTTAATGAAATACAACAAAAAGTTTTCTTTACAAGACTTATTGAAGAGGAATACAACCTTTAGAGTAAAGCTTGTTTAGAAAATGATGAAGAAACTAGATAGTAAGTGTTATAGAATTATGCAAGAAAAATATTTAGATAGTATGGACTCAAATAGAATTGTCACAATCTCAAATCCACCAATGGGCTTCAAAATGTGGAACTGTATTATCTCTTCTTGGGATCTAATCTCAAATTATATATCTTGGGAGGTGAATAATGGGCTATTAGCTAAGTTCTGGGAAGACTTGTGGTATTGATTACCCCTTCTAATTTTATATGATTCAATATCAATATGTTGTTAACATTGTAAAAGCTCATTGGGGTTATCTTGTGGCTGATTGTGTGCTTGTAGTTGAAAGATTTTCTGGTAAAGTAATTTGGAAAAATCCCTTTGAGCTACTAGTTCCTCTTAATCTGAAAAAGTCTCTACACAAATGCTTATCCCAAAGAAAATTAATTTTTTTCTCAAAGAAAGATCAATTGATATGGGCTCTATGAAACTTGGGAGAATATAGTGTTAAAATGGGTCGAAAATCTATTCGATTAATCAAACAAACATTATCTAGACAAAGAGTATACCACTTGTGTTGGAACAAGATAACTCGTTCTAAGATGGGTTTTTTTTCTTGGATTTCCCTTAGGAAGAGCGTTTTAACAAGTGATGAGCTTTAGAGATTAAATATATCTCAACCATTCCAATGTGTGTTGTGTCAAGAAGAGGAGGAAACTATAGACCACTTATTTCTGTAATGTTCCTTTGCACAAGTGTGTTGGGAGCTTGTCATGAAGAGATTGGATATATCAATACCATTACCCAACTCCTTGTGGGATCTATTTCAGCCATGGCCCACCCTTTACTTTTCATCATTCTTTTCAGGTATTTGGTTATGTTCTTGTGCTATGATAGTTTGGACCATATGGTGGGAATAAAATAAGAGAATTTTTAGAAGTATGCCCTCTCCTCTTGAAGTGGTCATTAAAGTTCTTGAAAAATCTATATCAGAGGTAGTGAATACATATGTTAAAGACAAGGTAAGTAATTACACTTTTACTGAATGAGACTCTTCCAAATGCTTTTGGTGTTGAAATAGATAGATCTAATATTAAGTGGAAGCCATTAGCTTCATATTTTATAAAATTAAATTTTGACAGATCATCTTGGGAAAACCTAGGATAAGTCAGGTTGTGGCATTTGTCTTAGAGATCACAATGTGGTAGTGTTAGCCTTCAATTGTGCTTCCTTGCCTCTAGGATCTAATAATCTAGAAGAATCATATTCACTCCTCTATGAACTTGAACTAGTTAGGAAATGCAAAATGTAAAAACTTCATATTGATGGTGATTATGCTATAATCATCAATGTTGTTATAAATAAAAAGATTTTTGATTGGAAAATCAAGTACATTTTTAATAGGATATGGAAGTTGATGAATCAATTTGATTCATATCATATGTCCCATGTGTATAGGGAAGGGAATGAAACAATTTTTTTTTAGCTAAGTGGGGATCAAGTGGGATGAATTAGGATTAAACATAAATGGATATCACTAGTGAAGACTTTTCAGATTTACATGCTTGAATTTTGAAAGACTCATGTTGGTAAGTGTTAAAATGACAACAACTTCAGATTGATAAATGACATCAGAGGGGAATTAAAATGAGGATGCAATGGATGAATTTTGTGATGATAACATCCATCATTGCTCAAGGGATGCCTCATTATATTGGGATATGACACACTCACACTTGATTGTGGAGGATTACATTTTTATAGTCTATAATGTGATAATTTTGAACTTGGACAATGAAGTAGACTTTTCTTGCTTGTTCTTCCTTTGAGGAGCCTCCTAAAATAGTTTTATTACTAATATATTGTATAGATGCTCCATCAATTTTTACAAATAAATAAATAATTTAAAAAAAAAATACTTATGCAGATAAATTAACATGTGCTAAGATAAATAAAAATATATCAAACATAAATGCATGAAAGGACTAAGAAGTATGTAAATATTACTAAGCAATATCCTAATAAAAATGAAAAAGACATTACATACATTAATTATATTACAAAATATAAGCATGTTTTTTTTAATGAATTAGAAAACGTATGCAATGCAAAAGTATTACTTATCTATCAAATATGTATGCTTTAGCAGAAATATAAGAGCACAACTTAATCCAGATATGATTAATTGAGGAACAACGAAAGAGTGAAAGTGAGGTACTATCTTGTCAATAACAAAATATATATGAATAATTTTCATTTAAACTAAGACTAATGAAACAAGTCACATCACTAACAAATTTTTAAATGGTAGGATTCAAAAGATTGTGTATGGTTGATTGATAATTATCAATGTGATCATACATTGAAGGTGATAGAATTTCATAGCATTGTGGACTTACGATTCTCAAACTTAACATATCATACTAGATAGATTTACTCATACCTATTGATGATGTTGATAATACAACGTTTTCTAATGACATTAAATATATTGCATGTCTTCATTATTTTATCACATATCTATCTTATCTTTCTTATAATGAGAAATACTAGAGACGCATCCATGTATCCTATTGATATAGTATAGTATAAAATTTATAATTTTATAAATATAGCTTCTAGAGATTCTTATCTAGCACACATGATACGTAGTTGTGGAGTTTTACGTTATAGATTTCAAAGACACATTAAAGTATTTTTGTTACCATTTTATGGTAGCTATATCATCACACACTCAATGTCTTTAAATGCAGTTTATCATTTATCCTCTCTTGATTTTACTTCTTTGATTAGACATTTAATTCTTGAAATATAAACTGTACTCTAGTAAAATATATAGCTTGTCATGACATTGGGTGAGATTTATCTACTATATAAGTTGTTCTCTAGTAAAATATAAGTTGTAATGACACTGAGTGTCTAGAGATCTATATAAATTGTTCTCTAGTAAAATATGATTATGTCTATTTGAAGTGAGCATGTTTAATGGTCATCTCTGTCATCTTCAAAAAGCTTCAGCGTTATATACTTAATTTCAAAGCCTTTTAAAAATCTGGAGGCTAGCTAAAGAGTGAAGCTAAGATATAACTTTAAAAAATTAAGTTTAGAAAGAGTAAGTTAACTTTGAATATTTAACACTTTTAGTTTTGGAATCAAGTCTTAGCATGTGATATTTAAGCCATCTGAAGTAAATTTAGAAATTTGAGGAACCCAAGGGCAAACGAGAATACAGTGTTCCGAAGACCTTCACGCATGCAGACAGTTTTACTTGGGCATTATTTATAGAGATTACATATTCATGGGTTTCACTTGAGATTAATTATTTGTAACGACACTGTGTATAGCCATTAAAAGAATTGCAAATGCAGCTGTAAAAAAGACAGTAAAGATTATGAAACACGATGAGAGGAGAATTGTGAGTGTTCTATTTTTCTGTATTGAAGAAGAGGTTGAATCCTCGCAGCAGTATCGATACACATATCTTACATGCATTTTGGAGGCCCCAGACTGTTTAAAAGGCCAATCTGGCTGCCTCGTCAATAATTTCTTGGGCATTCACTAAGTCACTGAGAAGAAAGCGTGTTCAAGAGCGCAACTCTGGCAGAGATGAGAGACTTGAATAGCTTGTTGATTTTGTGTTCGAGGAGGGGAAGAGCAGTCTCCAATTCATTGAGAGCCAAGGTGGAGGGAGAGAGGTGCAATTTGGACTTGGAGTTGAGAAGATTGTTGAGATTTGCCAGTGCAATATCTGCTGCCTCTAACTCGTGCAGGGACCTTGATGACCTCTTTCTCATCATAAATGCCTCCTTGAGCTTGTGATGCAGACAAGTGAAATGGGAAGGAAGAGGAAGAGACGGCATCCTCATGTGGGATGTCTTGAAGGAAAGAGCGGCGACGAGGGTATAGCAGATCACGATGGTGATGGCCTTTGCATGGATGACGTCGCTTACTGCTCCTGCTTTATCCTCAACATTGACCTTCTCTGCCATTCGCCTCAGAATGGACATGCATTTCTCCAGCTGGGCGTGTGTGTCCTTCTTCTTACTCAACCAAATGGAGAGGGCGGTTCGTGCCCTTTCAAGGGCATACGCAGACGGAGAGGGAGAGAGAGCAGGGCCAAGGCCCCGAATCGCTGCCTGCACACAGGCGTGCTGCTTTCTGATATCCGCAATGGTGTCCCTCAACAAGTTGCACACCTCAAGCAGATGGAGTATGTCATCCAGATGTGCGTTCATCCACTTGCTCCCCAACACCTCCATCTTTGTGCTTGACAGATTGGAATTGCAACTCACCAACACCTCCAACGCTTGGGCGAGCCAATCAGTTCCGAAACATGAGGAAGAAGAAGAACAGGACTCCTCCAATCTTTCAAACTCCTCTGTGAGAATTGAGTGCCCAGCCTGCAGTTGCAGGGTGGAGGGCATGCTCTTTGACCGACAATGAAAATGATGCTTGCGAGGAGAGTGGAGGGCCATGGCCGCCCCAAGAGAGGAGAGACGAGAGAGAGAAGGCATTGTAATGGAGATGCTCACTCTCTTGTGCTTTGCTTCCTTTGATGATAGAAGATGACTCTGATTCTGGTGATGTTCTGCCTTGGTATTAACATGATTTATACAACTCACCATGACAGGTAGACACAAGGAGAGAATCTCGGCTACAAGCATCTTTAAAAGCATCTCCTGTCCCCTGCTTCCTCTGGCTGCCCACGCTTTCCATGTGCCGTAGCTTCTAATCTTCCGAGATGCCCGTCCCGTGGTTTCTAACCCTAGAAACATCACAGCTAGACATCATGTGGCCAACCAATTTAGGTTACAAAATTGAAGTTTAATCAACAGTTTTAATTGCAATCGCCTGCAATTTTCAGGCAACATGTCTCCTTTCCAAACGTGCACAAGCTTTTGTTTACTTCATCGTGTTGGAATTAATTGGTCCATCAAAACTTTAGGGCGCACGAGGGATATATTTGTATTCCTTATCTAGGGAGATCGGCCTTGTGGGAAGGCTTTAGATTGTGCCAATCATGAAGTCGGTCTCCTTCCAGTCTTAATTTCTTCGCATCTTATCTTGCTCCAGGTACAGAACCTTAAATTTGTGCTTTTCGGTCTACGATGTTAAAAATTCCTGCCTGGAAACAAAAATCATCATCATCAACAAGGTTGAATAAATCCATTTTTTTAAATAATGGTAGTAAGCTATTCTATTTTGGAAAAGGATCTAAGAATGCTAATGCGCAAATACAAAAGTTCTGCATTTGAAGAAGGCTCAAACTGCTATAAATATTAAAGCAATATTAAAGGAACTCTATATTGGTCTATATTATATTGAAAAAAAATTCTTTAACAAGAATTCTATGGACTTCTCTAATAATCATAAAATAAGAGGAGAGAAGCATATCTTTAATCATCATATTAGTAATAATAAATAAATTTACATTTTTTATAAAATTATAATATTTTACAAAAAATTGTGGTGTGGTTAGATAGTTCAGTAGTTTAATAAAATATTTAAAGATATTTTAAATAAATCTATATGTGAATATTATCACTATAAAAATATTTTTATTTAGACTTGTACAAAAAGATTATACATGTCTATAATAGCTCACTTTTTCTTTAGATATAACTAAAACTATTGTAAAAAGGAAGCATATAAAATCTTTTAAACAAGATAATTTATATTTGTAAAATTAATAATATTAAAAATAATGGCATATGCATTAAACTTTTAGCAAAACACAAGCATTGAAATTTGATGTAAAAATTTACCTTAATATTTTAGCTATTTGTGGTTTCTCTTATCTCAAATTTTTATTATTATTTGGTAGCATGCTTCAAACAATATTGCTAGATTTATTTCATAATAAATTTGGAGGGGCTTTTGTTTTCTTAGATATTCTTGTCTTCTAGTTTATGTCAAAACTCTTGGGTTGTAAGACATGAATATGAACCACACTTGATTGCTTGATTGCACAATCTCATGGAATGCTTTATCTATCTAATTATCATTATTTACCCTAATTTCTTTAATTAAAAATCTATATAATAATTGTTGATGATTAAAATTTTCTTTGGCTTGAATTAGCCCTCAATGAGGTGGAACATCTATGGGAAGAAGCACTCATGGTGGGAACTTAATTCCATATCATTGTGAAACCTCTGGGATTTTAGAAGCTATCTCTTCATGCTTGGGGTGAAGAAAAAGAATAGAAAAGATGAAATTATAAAAGGTGATTCACTTGATTTAGAGACACTCCAAGACTTTGAAGCACAAGTGATTTCAGAGTAGAAATCGCAAGACATGTGTAGACCAACTATCGTACATACCAATATGATCATAAATAACTACCTCCACAACATAAACTATAGCATATGATGACGACTTAGAGAATATAGAATAAATAGGCATAATCCATCTACGAATAGGAATTTCAAAAGCTGAACTAAAGCTTTGTTGGAACATAAACCTCAAAAAGTGAATAAACTCATAGAATAAACTAAATCTTCAAATGCACAATTAACCTTATTCATAATTTTGAGATATAGTTACAAATTAAGGCACACTAGCTATATCCTAAGTTATGATTACAAAGATACACTGATGATTGCAATAACTCTAGTTCTCCTAGAAGAAACTTTGAGAGGAGAAAAGAGTCTTGATCCTCTGATGATACATCTTAAGGATATCTGGATCATCTCCCTCTTTTTCAAGAGATTAGACTCCTTTCTTTTAACAAAGATGTAAATATGTATAACCTAAAATGGAGAAAGCCTTGTAATTTAAAAAAATGATCTTTAGTCATGAGAATTATCATCATCCAAGTAGGATGAAGGAGTTACTTTCTTTTGTCAAATCCTATAGGATGAATCATTCAACTTCTTATTTTGTATTGAGGAGTCAATTTCAATATCCACATGTTGCCACATCGTCCTACTTGGTACAATCTCTAAAATATTTAAATGAATGTAATCCATATGGCACTTTCTATTTTTCATGAAAAGATTAAAAATAAATATTAAAGAGAAATTTGATAGCCTCACATATATAAAGATGAAATATAATCTTTTGTTAAAAGAGAAATGCATTTACTTGTGTAGTCTAAGAGTTACAATATTGTTAGGATTGGTAAACTTTCCTTGGTTATATTTATTTATTTACTTAGGATAAACCAAGGTATCCCTTGTGTAATCTTTTGTCCCCTAGAACAAGTTTGAAGAAATGTCACTTGTTTGTCCTCTTGTCCATGTGTGAGGACATGCCATTTTTGTAATTCCTTTATTAAGGAAAATAGTTTATTTCTTTTTAAGAGTATAATGAAACTTGGTACAAACACCCTTATCAATGAGACATTCATTCACTTGTGGGTCTCTAAAAAAGTCCTCTTCTTATCTCTACATAAGAGATGCACGATTCTCCCCCCCCCCCCCCCCCTCTCTCTCTCTCATTCATAATTGACATGGGTTTTATTCTTATTTTCCCCCCATTCAAAAATCTTTTGTCTCCCCATGTTCATCTTTGGAATCATTTTCAAGCTTATTTATTTATGGTATCAAAACTCTCTTAGACTATTTCATTTCATAGTTGATCATTTAAATATTTCTTACATGGTATTAGAACTTACTTAATCCTTGTTTGAGTATTATTGTGAAAGCTAGCATATTTTGGAGACATTTTTTTGTTGAGGAGAAGAGAGGATTTAGTTTCTTTATAACCTTGTTTGTGTTGCAAGTTATTTTGATTAAATTAGATATTAGGATACCCAATACTTTTATAGAGTTATTTTTGTAACTTTTTGTGATTGAGTTGTGAAATTGAAGTGTTCCTTTATGAATAATTATTTAAATTTATGGTCACAATTTATTGAATTAATTGGTGCATCACCCCATTAGTTTAGATTTCATTTACATAAACATATCCTTCTATCTATTTTCCCATATAAATTTAGTTTTAGGTGATTCATTAGGGGAAGATGACACTTAATCTAGAGACTTTCTCTTGTTATAGACTTACACATAGCATGAGATTGTTTCCGTGTTCCAACAAGATAGCTTGACACAACATCACATTATAGGCATAGTCCTAGTTTACAACAATATTTGGCATGCTAGGAAGGACACAAAGTGATTCATAGTTCATCTAATTTACATATTTTTAATGGATTTTTTAGTGCAAGTATATAGTATACAACCTTTTATAATGTGATATTTTCACACCTGGCAAGTATAATTGCTAGAAAAAGGGAACATGACATCCAATCTAGAGCCACAATATGTAGGAAAGAAATAAATTTCCTTCCAATACCTAACATCAAAATTGACTTCTAAGTAACCAATCCTCAATAAAATTTGTACATAGACATAAATGAACATTTTTATGAAGTATCCTAAATAACATACCAAAATTAATCTCCACTAAAACTCATAGAACATAATACTCAAATCAATATTTGAAATAGTTCTCAATAAATACTTTCAATAATTAGTCCTAAAAAAAATTCTATAGCTTATTTGAATCAGCTCAGGAACATATTTCATAGAAAACATGGCATGTAGACTCACCAAACTTCATCTAGTATTATTTGAATGTCCTAGTTTGGTGTTTTTTGTCCTCACCAAAATTCTTAGTGCATTGATTATCAATAGGAACACTGTTAAATAAATATATATGTGGACATCAATAACAAAATATTAATGCCAAATAAAAAAAAGATATCCCAAAATTGAAACCCAACAATCTCTCGAAGAAACACAACTTCTATGATGTAGTAATCATTATTATGTATACTAGAATATGCAATTATAATATATCACAATCATATACCTATTTACTAATAAGAATGTGTATCAATTCCAACTAATTTATTTTTCTATTCATACTATAACAACAAGTGATCATCTATAATGCCCCGCTCGAAGATCCTTGGAACACAAGGATAAAACATGTACTGAGTAATTTTTTTCTAAAGATAAGTTACTTAACAACAACATACAGTAACCAAGTGCAAGAGTGAAGCATCAAAACAAGGTGATACAAATAGGGAACATGACAAGACTCACATGTTCACCTGCACTGGTGGAAGTCTTCCAACGAATTCCAAAGATCTCCAAGATAAAACTACAACTCACAAACCAAGACCATATGAATCATGAGAATATACTGAGGAGATGTTCTCTTTCAAACCCAAAGTAAGAGCTCCTATCATGGTTAGACATGCAAGTCCATATCCACTCAACAAGTTATAATCAAGAATCACAAGTAGAGACCAACAACAGTCATGCAAAAGATGATGGATCAAAGTTACAACTACTCATCTACTAAAGACCATGGTAAAAGATAAATGTTGACTCCTAGAATTTGGCTAAGCCTGAAATCCTAAAGCCTTAAAATTTGGCTAAGTCTAAATTTTTGAAGCCCTGAAATTTCCTAGAATCTTTATCTTAACTTAGAGAGGTCTAGAACCTATTTGAAATGAACTGTCACAGACATTAATTAATATATCTTAAGTATAAGTAAAATTTTACTTAAATGATATATTTTACACCCCACAGAAAATCTCTTTTGAACTAGGAAGGTGTGAAACCCAATAAGGTATCCAAAACCAACCACTAAACTTTCCTCGACCAAGCCTAAATGCCCCCTATTTCTTGCATGAGGAAGTGCACTAGTCTCTATTCTTGGGTGAGACTTTTCATCGGGTAAAAGAACAAACTTGTGTCACCCTTTTGTAAAGGAAAAGGCTAACAAAAGTTTATTTTTTCATCTTCAATGACATAAAACTATTATTATTATTTTGAATTTGAAAATAAATTAAACTAATGAAATGTGTAGAAATGGATGAAGTTTAGGATCATAATTTTTAATAATTATTTGGAATAAGAATTAACATATTTTCTTAATTTTTATAGATAAATTTTTAGCTGCTGAAAAATGTTGAAAACTGGGGGCCTAGTTCTCACCACAAACTACATGGAAATAAACTTATTTTCCTTTGATCTTAGACTATGTTATAGATAACATATATATCTACAATAATCAAAAATAAAAATTGGCTTTAGACCTATATTTTCTCTTTTATAACAATTCAAATTTCAACTCACCTGAAGTTGATAGTTTTCATCTCCCACCACATTTTTCAAAACAATTTATTCTAACTAGAAGAAAAATTATGCATTCTAGAAGAGGACTCTCTCCTCTAGAACGTCATATAATTTTTAAATTTTTTAATATGATTTAATAATTTTTTCTTTCTCAAAATTGACATTTTTGAGTCTTAAAATATGTTATTGTAGGATTTTTTAATTACAATGTACTATATCTAATTAAAACACTATAAAATCTATATGGGAATATTCTTGACTTTGAGCTCTATAAAATGGTGTTTATATGTTATTGAAAAAAATCATAAAAGATAGTAAGAGTTATTGAAATTCCACTTTTCTGAAATAATTTTATTTCTTTAATAATTAGATAAAACTAGTATAAAGCATGCATTTAATAGACATTCCCAAGTGGAAAATTGTTAGACCATATATAGCTTAGCTAGAGCGAATTTATCTAGATCATATGTTTGAAAAAAATGATTTTTAGATAGAAATACTCAAATTCAGTCATTTTGATAAGTCAGTCTAAAAGGTGACATAGCTTTGTACTTTTACTCCATTATTGTGCACGAGAAAGTGCATTTCTTCACATGAGGAAGTGCATTACTCTATGTGAGGATGTGCATTACTCCATACGAGGATTCAAATCATGTTGCATGAGGAAGTACATGCTCATGTGATGGGGAATGCATTTCTATGCAAAACAATACATTCTCACACAAGGAACTCACCTTCCTTGTGAGGAATGAAACAATGCAATAATGAGGCAAGACAAAAAAGCATAAAAACATGAAACCTCCTCACTAGGGAGTACCAGATCCACATAAATTAAGGAATGATCATTCAAATGCATAGAAGAGATAATAAAACATCTAACATCTAATCTACAACATCATAATGAACATACATGTGCATAAACCAAACATTATACGAAGGAAAATCTAAACATTCGAGCACCAACACAACTAAAATTCGTGCAGTTCCTGCCAACTATAATAGCACCATGAGACTTGAAAGGCCCTAGCTATCCCCCATGCATAACATCCCAAATTGCCAACTAGATAGTTAGAGTTGTCTTATGAGGGCATTACTAATACAACATAATAACATCATAAAATAAGAAGATCCAACATGCTAATCCAACAAAGCAAAGATACTCCAACTAGTAGTGAATCACATCATATAACCTTATGCTAAAATATCATAATAAAGAAATGCATCAGCGAAACTAACATCATCTAAACATGATAACCAAGCATTCTAATTAAATCATAAATCACAAGGAAACATACTCCAAAAACTAGAATATACCAAGTGAAACATCAAGCATTAGTCTCAACTGAAAATAGACTGTCTTTGTACACTGGTCCCCAAAAATGGTATAGGTAGATATGCCTTTCAACTATGTGGAACCTGTAGGCCCACTCTCACCATACTGATGGAGATAGTGATCCAACCATAAGAGCACATAAGGAAAATGTCCATGGCTATCACTCACGCTAGACAATAAGATGAATGAAACCAAGACCATGAGACAATGCAAGTATAATAGGTCCTCGTCAGACACTCTATGGGTCAACTATGTAGGGACTCAATGGAGGGTAAGTTTCTCAACATTAAGTAGCCCAAGCTAGTATCACGTGGCATCAACTCCCTAGGGAGGCGCACACACTATGTCCTTAGACAAAATTGGGTGCTAACATATCAAGTGTCCTCGAACCAAATTGGGTGCTCACTTTACATTTTATTATCATATATTTATTATCCATTAATTTATTTAGTTATCACTTATTTATAAAATTATTCATGCGAACTTGGGAAATAGTCACCAAGGTTACGAGAGAAGCCCCTCCAAGTTGCTACCCTACATACACATACTCATCAAATGATGAGTGTCTATAGGCAATGCATATTCCTAACCCAACCCCAATGAACATATTTCCATCGATAACAACTAAGAGGTTGGACCTCGTAAGAACCTAAAAAATACACTCACATGTGCTTGTGTATGGTGCACCAATAATACGAAGATCATAAAACAAGGGTTGAATGAGAACACAAGTAAAATAACACTGAACAAAATACAAGCTTGAGCATATGAATGCGACAAACATCCCAATGCAATATAAAAGGGTAATAGTGTTCAGGTTGATGCCCTACTAATAATCCAAATCCATGACCAATACCATGCCAAGAAAACTTGAGAAAACAAGGTGGCACACAAATCAAGGTGAAAACCTTGAAAAAACAATGTTGACAAAAATTAACAAAAATAAAACCCATTCTAGCCATGGATAACTAAGCTATAGAAATCTAATTGAAATTGGTTTTGAACATTGTATGCAAAAATGGCTAGCATAACAGTGTGAAACCCCAAACCCCCATCCCAAAAATCTGGGAAATGCTCATACTTGACCAATCGAACAAAGCTAGCAATCAAAAATGGAGGGGAACACTAGTTCTCAACCTCCTAATAAATAGTTAGCAAAAATGGAAGCTGAAAAGGAGTTGAAACAAAAAAATAGGAGAGCCCTACCTCATAGCCAAAAGGGGCAAAATGGGAACTCAAGCAATAAAATAAAATTCCTACAGAAGTTGCCAAAAATTGTGGCAATCTGAGGTCTCCTCGAGCTGGATCTAACAAGACCAATCTGGTGACGATCCCATGCCTGTAGCTTCCACATTAAACAAAATAATATTTCCTCATGAAGTGGATTTGGAATTTGCTCTCAAATTTTTCATTTTAGAAAGTGAGAAGTAAGGAATAACATTCATTTTAGGATACTTATTCACTTTCTGACTGAATAAAGGATTAGGGTAAATAACCAAGTCACCTAGTTAAACCCTAAATCCACCCAAACATTAATAGGCTATTCAAAGTAACTAGAATTCAACTACAACAAAGTTGATAGGAATTAAATTAAATAATATAAAGCCCAAAATTCTCTTAAACCAAAATCACATAATTCCTTGACAACTTTTGTGACAAATGTGAACCTCTAAATGTATAGGCATGCTCACAAGTCTAATCACATAATGTAAATGAGTCTAGATTTATTAAATCACTAGCGGATTTAATTTAAATAATTAAATATGATATATCAACCATAGAGGGATGACATTGGCTAGATGTAAACATTTGAATCACTAACTCCATGTGCCACTACTAAGGACATAAATCCTACACACTAAACAACATGATCAAGTGAAATTGCATATAATAATATAGCCAAAGTGATAAATACATTAAATTACATTAAATAGCCATTTTGCAAAAATTACCAAAATGAACATAGGTAAATATATGTAGCACATGACCAATGAATCCAACATAGAAAATTCATTTCTAATTATATAAGCATTTAATAATGGTTTATTAAACAACATAAAAAGGCACTTAAAACCCATAAGTGAACATGGTCAAATACATGACTAACTACTATTGCAAGAACCTAGTCAAATGTAGTAGGATAATAATACACAATGTAATCTCTACATAGATCTCAGAGTAATCACAAAACAACATCATGATATCACATTAATCTTGGTAACCATTGGCAAAAATCTTAGTGAAATGATCTAACACATCATAATCTCATAAATCAACCATAATCATAATCAAAGAAACTGATACGATAACATAAATCTAATCACCTCAAGGGTGTAGACCACTTATGCCCCAATCATGATCACTTCACAAAGAAAGATTAACAAGGTTGCATCCATTGAATTGACTTACAAAAATCAAATGGGAGAGGCATTACACCATCCTATCAACCTATATTCATTCAATTCTTTTTATTAATTATACCTATTTATCAACAAGAATGTGTATCAATTCCAACAAATTTATTTTCCTATTCATACTATAAAAAGTGACTATCCTATCAACCTATATTCAATCATTTAAAAAAAAATTAATTATACATATTTACGAACAAGAATTTGTATCGATTCCAACTTTTTTTATACCTATTCATACTATAACAACAAGTGACCATCCTATCAACCTATATTAAATCAATAATTTTTATTAATGTATCATGTATACCATTAATTAAATTTCATAATTAATTATCATTTGGCATAAAGGAGAAAAAAAGAGAGAAGAAAAAGAACAACATGCTTAGTATGTTTTTCTTTTTTAGGTTGTTGTTTCTTTTCTAATTGTTATCTTTTATTGTATAATGGCTTATCTCCTACAATTGATTATTTATGAGGAATTATGGAATCATGTCAAAATTTGTTTAAGAATAGTTTTGGGACCCCTCCACAAAGGCATTATTTAATCCTAGTATAAAGTATTATCTCATGATAGATCTATTGTTTTATTTAAGCAGATGATATTCTACACATAATTATCATGCATTTTTGGATTATTTTTTTAATAAATTAGGGATTTTGAGTAGGGTATTTTGAGTTCCCAAAATATTTGACGTTATCGTATAATTTAGGTTTGTACAAGTTTTTAGATTCTATGAAATGTCATATCTATATAGTATAGTTATTTATTCATCAAAATGGCTAGTTATATAATATATTGCTAGAATAGGAGAACATGGTGTTCAATAAAGAGCAACAATCTACATCAAAGAAATCAATTTCCTTTTACTATCAAACAAGAAAACTAACTTTCGAGTAACCAATCCTTAATGAAATTTGCATATAAATGTGAATTTTCATCTTTATGAAGTATGTTGAATCACATACTAAAATTATTCTCCATTAAAACTCATCTAGAAAGATACTGAAACAACTACTTGAAATATTTCTTAGTATACAGTTTCAATAACTAGTCCCTACAAAACCTTTTATAAATTATTTAGGTAAACCTAGAAACATATTTCATGGAAAGAATAACCTATAGACTCAAAAAAATCATCCCATATTTTTTGAAAGCCCCAGGTCAGTAGATTGTGTCTTCACTAAAACTTTCACTATGTTGATTAACAATAGGAACATTGTCTAATAAATATATATGTCAATATAAATAACAAAAAATAATGAAATCATTTATAGTAAAAAATGATGGGTAGGAGCTCTGGAGGAGAGAAGTGGGTTGTTACGGTTTGTAGAGGAGGCTAATCCTCAGTGGTAGGAGACATTAAGGATTCCTCAGATGAAGAAGATGATGTAAAATTTTTTGTTGGTGAGGGTCCTTGATGCTGAATCTCCTAGATTCTATGTTTTCTGTTGCGAATTTGTGGGTTGTGTAGATGGACACTTTCCCCTCTTGTGGTAGTCACATTATTTTGTTTGTGGCTTTGTTAAAGACTTATCCTAGGGGTTTTGTGCTCCCTATTGGGTGGGGACTGCTTATGGTGGCTTTGTGGGTTGTCTCCACAATTTTAATGTTGTTGTAGATACCTTTCTATGCTTGTTGTGATGTGGAAGGGTTTGGGGTTTATGGATGGAGTTTTTTTACTAGCACCCTTGTTCCCCACTTTGGACTTTGGATGTTTTGGATTTTCTAGCCCTAGTGTGTTGCTAGTCTCTACCGCTGGTGGTCTCTTGTATTTTTAGTTGGCTAGAGTGGAAGATACAGATATGTTTGGATTGGATTGCTATGTACAAAGAATTCAACAACAGTGCTTCTCCTCAGGGCTTCCTGTTGTGGCTCATGGGGCTCTTGTGATTCTTAGGGTTTGTAGGGGCTTGGACATTGATGATCTAGTCTATAGGGGAAATATTATCCACATCCCTACTGCTATTTCTATTGGCAAGGTTGTTTTCCCTACATGGGTCTTCATTTTCATTGGTTTTCATGTTAGTGGTTGGGCACGACTTGTGGGATGCACATTTTGTTCATCATTTTGGAATTCTTTCACCTCTTGGTGATTCAAATTTGGGGTTTTCTTTGGTTACTCATGCTTTCAGGTGAAGGATTCCTCTATTTGGTGGTAGAATCTGGTTGAGACATTCATTTTGAGGCTTCTAATGCTTGTGTGGTGGAGGTGTCACCATTACATTCACAAATCACTAATACTCAAGCTATGTATATTTTTCATTTCTAATAGAATTCTTAGGTTTCACCATGTTGGTTCATGCTAAATTTATGACTGTGTTAGTTAATTGAGGTGTTGATGCCATGGTTACATTATATCTATATTATAATATAAATAATTTAGTGAGTATGAAATAGTTCCCATTGAACTATATATTATTTTTAAGGTTCATAAAATTATGGTTATGTATTAAGTTATTTTGATTGCATGGATATGTTCCATTATAGTGCTTAAGTGAGATAATTAATTTAATTGACATATTGAAATCATTTTCAAGTTGTATGCTGGGAGTATAAAAAATTAGAAAACTATTTTAATTGGTATGTGCTTCTATAAATTAGTCTCAAGGGACACTATTTTTTATGCTCAATCTTCCTTTTAGTTATTAGAATTTTATTTGTAGTGCGATTAAAGGTAATAATACTTTGGAAAACTAGAAAAAAATGAATGGAAAATGTTTTCATGTCTTATTCAACAACCATGGGTTATAATATAAATAATATATATATTTTTTGGTAACTGCATAACTGACAATTTAGTAACAAACTATTACACATTTTTGGACTCAATAATTTATTATTAGAAAATTCCCCCTCTTAATACATTGACCCTAAAAACTTCAAAAACACCTTACCTTAGGGATTCCCCCTTAAGGATTACATAGCAAAACATGCATATCACATAATTCAAATACATATTTTGATAAAATGTTTTTTTGAAGTAGCTAACCATGAACCATGTAAGGCTCATCATGCTATCTTGTGACCCCCAGAAAGGTGTAGCTTCAAGTTGTGTTTGTAAGCTCTTATTCCTTAACAAAGTGTCTTGAATTATTCAAAAATGATCCCATTCTCTATCATTTTCTAGTGATTGTAAAAGGGTATATTCATATCACAATTTGACTAGTTGTGGAAATTATCTCCTACTTATCAATTGATGAGCTTAAGGGGATTTCTAATGAATGGTTCATAAGGCACAACACTTGGTGAAGGTTTTGCAAATGGGGTTGCAAGCTTTGGGTTTAACTAAGGAGGAAACTCCGTAGTTAAGCGCGCTCAGGCTGGAATAGTACTAGGATGGGTGACCTCCCGGGAAGTCCCAGTGCTTCACCCCTGTGAGCATCACCTAGATCCAATGAGTTCTAAGTGTTCCATTTATTCTCATGAGAGATGGATTCATGTTGAATCACTACTCATGAAATATGGGTCATCGAGTTTGACTCAAAATCACACAGTCAAATCCTGATATTCATATCACAATTTGACTAGCTGTGGAAATTATCTCTTACTTATCAATTGATGAGCTTAAGGGGCTTTCTAATGAATGGCTCATAAGGCACAACACTTGGTGAAGGTTTTGCAAATGGAGTTGCAAGCTTTGGGTTTAACTAAGGAGGAAACTCCGTAGTTAAGCGCGCTCAGGCTGGAGTAGTACTAGGATGGGTGACCTCCTGGGAAGTCTCGGTGCTTCACCCCTATGAGCATCACCTAGATCCAATGAGTCGTAAGTGTTCCATTTATTCTCATGAGAGATGGATTCATGTTGAATCACTACTCATGAAATATGGGTCATCGAGTTTGACTCAAAATCACACAGTTAAATCCTGATATTCATATCACAATTTGACTAGCTGTGGAAATTATCTCCTACTTATCAATTGATGAGATTAAGGGGCTTTCTAATGAATGGTTCATAAGGCACAACACTTGGTGAAGGTTTTGCAAATGGGGTTGCAAGATTTGGGTTTAACTAAGGAGGAAACTCCGTATTTAAGCGCGCTCAGGCTGGAGTAGTACTGGGATGGGTGACCTCCCGGGAAGTCCCGGTGCTTCACCCCTGTGAGCATCACCTAGATCCAATGAGTGCTAAGTGTTCCATTTATTCTCATGAGAGATGGATTCATGTTGAATCACTACTCATGAAATATGGGTCATCGAGTTTGACTCAAAATCACACAGTTAAATCCTGATATTCATATCACAATTTGACTAGCTGTGGAAATTATCTCCTACTTATCAATGAAACTATCAATTAGGAATTTTGCATTTAAATTGCCACATTTTCATTTCGAATGCCACACCCCCCTAATTCATCCTCAACTCTTTCACTTTCAATTTAACCAATCCCTTTTCTCATTATAATGTACCATACAAAGTACAATAGATATTTTTCATGTATAATGCATACGACTCTTATAAATAAACTAATTTTTTTGTGTTCACCAATTTCTTTTTGCTACGTGCTTGAATAGGTATAAACAAATAACTTACTTTATCATACATTGGTCAATAAGATCACTCCAACTAAACATTTCCTAAAATGAAAAGTACATTATCAAGCCTCTTCTCTCAACAAAATAGTCCATCTATTCATTATAAAATTATTAAAAAATAATTCCCAATATTATATTTATTCTTTCAATTGCATCGAGCCTTTTTCCTTGACCATATTTATTTTCATCAAGCACATTGCCACTTCCTCATATCTATTTAGTTCACTGGTTGGATAAAAGACTCAGACCTATAGCAAGGAAGAATATGCACTCCATGCACAATTAGGGCTAGAAAAATGGCTTATACCTATGAAAATAAATGAATAAAGGAACATATTTATACAATAAAAGATACATATGCTAGTGTTCTCTATCTTTGTTCATAAATAATGGATTTTAAAACCATGACGATGGTAATAGATATGATCTTCAAGAAACACCCACAATCTTCTCCTTAGTGCAACACAAGAGGCCCATCTCAAACCAACACATAGATACTCATAGGTAAACAATTAAACATTTGGAATATTTTAGATAGCCACTTTGATTTTTTTGGTATCAGCCCATCTTGCATGGTTCTAATACCAAAATAAAATAACTAAAGCTTTGAAAAACTAAAATAAAATGACTAGGAAATTATTTTGATGTCTTATTCAACAAACATGGGTTACATTATATAGAATATATTTTTAGTTTGGTATCTACATAGCTTATAGTTTGATAACAAACTGTAACATAGTTTCAAACTTAACAATGTATTATGCCAACTTTGATTTGATATAAATATAAGATTTGTTCAACTCGTTAATTTTCTTTTGATCAAGCTAGGCCTTTTATAGAAGAAAATTAGATTCATTATCAAAATGTATGGCACAAGGGTCACACTTGTTCTTTTATTATAACTTAGGTTTAAATATTTCTACTCTCAAATCTAAGGATCCACATAGAACTCACAGGAAAAATAACCTTGATAAGTTCATTGCAATTTATTTTGAATGCATGTGATCCTTACCTTAAGTTGTTGTAAATGGGTAGATTAATTTTGATAGATCTTATTAGATCCTCTCTATCGTTGCCTACTTAATATTTTTGAATCCATGCTTCCTTTACATATCAATTGATAAGATCAGAATCCATATAATTGATCTCATTAAACCCTTGTCTAGTATATCTTCATAGCCATTATAATTAGTTTTTAGTTGTACACTATAATGATGATTCATTTCTCATCTTATAAGTCCCTAGATTTACATAAAATCAACTACCTCACAATTTTCTTGAAATACCTATTACAAAAATATCATGTAATCCATCATCCATAATTCACAAAATATATTCATCATGCATTCATCTCATTGTAACTAATTGTCTTTATCTAGTTCATCCAAAACTTATCTATTTAAGTCTTCCAACTTATCCTATTAGTGGTATAACTAATTTGATTCTTTTAGATCACTTGATTTCCAATAATGAAAACACATAAATGATTATCTGACCAATACTTCTTTCTAGACTTACTGCATATCGTCATCATACCAATAATGGCTATATAGGGGGTTTTCTTTGTCAATATTTTTTTCTAGTTATATCCACCTCCACAAATAGCCAATTTATTAAAGATAATATGTAGTACTCCTCAACATAAATTATGTATATATTTCTATGAGATGATATACATAACAAAATGGAAAGATCTACTCTTAAGTGTAGTAGGGAAACCCCTAGTATAAAAATGAAATCAACATTTCATTAAGTGCATACAAATAAAAATAGATAGAAATGTTTTAGATTTATTACATAGATGTATATATTTGAAGATTAAAAAAAACCATACTCAATGCTAGAGGAAAGAGTATTAGCAGTCGATGATCTCCTAGCCATTATCATAATTAATTTGTGCCTCGATGATGTTGAAATGATGTTTGAATTCTATGAAATGGTTATAAATGATTGATAGAATTTTTTGTAACCTGATTTCACATATCCCTCACTTCACAGAACATCTTCAAATTGGGATCTCAACCTTTAAATTCATGTCATCATGCCAAAATAATGTGTGAGGGATACTTTTATACACAATTCGGAGATGGAATTGAGTAGGCCAACCATAGATTTGAGTCGTACTCAAATGACTCAAGTTAGGAACCCATCTAAGATCTAGTCTAAAAAATGAGGGATCATGTCACCAATAATGACATGTCCTACCCTAAAAAAATTGTAGTCTATGGGTTTTGGACAATTAGGGGACGTAGGAATCAAACATATAAATTACTACAATATTGAGATAATATACTAATGCTGCAAAAGGTTCAATAGGACTTGGGAGGTGAAAAAAATCATTTAATTGGAGGAAGTATACAAGAAAACACTTATAAATAAGGTTCAACCTCAATTCAATAATTTTTGAAGATATTAGATAACCCATATTAACATTTAGATATACATTAACTACAATCGTAGAGTCAAATTATGAAATCTATAATAAGAATACACTAAGGTAGGTACTAAACAATCATTTAATTGTAGACCACTTAGGTACTTACAATTTATAATGGTAAATTTAGGTCCCAGTTCAATGAAATATATAGCTACATTCATATGCAAGCTAACATACAAGAATTTAGTTAAATAAAAGTATATATGAAATCCTTGAGTGCATAATTCCTACAAGAAATTGTTAGAAACCACAATCTAAAAAGTTACATCATAGTTTGAAACCATAAATCACCTAGGAATTACTTAGAAGATGAAAAAAATTGGGGATAGCCCTATGCCCTCATATTTTGGCTTTCTAATAGATAGGTGGAATAGGGAATCATGTTTCCAACGAAAAATTGTGAATGTAATTCTTGGTGACATATTCTAATTAAAATAGTTCAAGGTAAATTTAAAATGTTTCAAAAAAAATTTAGGTATAACAAGTCATGATCCAAGTGAGTGATTTTTTTTAAAGAAATCAAAGCCTTCTATCTCAATTTATGTATGATTATGTGAATGAATACGCTAAATGATATAGATATATGGTTAGTAAATAAAAGTGTAAAAGTAGCTTAAAAGTAAGTGCCTTTATAATGACGTTCTACGTTTTTGAATGTGTCCATTTTATTTCTTTTTTTGTTCTTATGAATAACTAATAAGATGTTGAGGAAAATGCAACCAAGCCCACACAGATTGAAAACCTAAGGCCCATTGTGGGAGATGAGATACATCTAGATGAGGTACATGCCTCAAATCACCAACTTTACTTTCTTGTGTTGTATTTCTAAATTTCACATTGATTAGGATAGTAGGATGCATGACAAACCTATCAAGTCAACCTAATTCTCTTGAGCCACCAAATTCTGAGAAACTTTACCTATCTTAGAAAATTTGACATGTACCTATAGAGTTGATGTATTGGTAGAAATTTGACATGTACTTCAAGATCCAATCTATCCTAGAAATGTAGACCTATTCCTAAAAATGTTAACCCATCCTTAAAAAATTAACATGTCCCTATTATCTAGATTTTATAGCTTTATAATATATTCGTATTGTAATATATGTTATTTTTTGTTCTTATATGATTTTTTTGATTTTAGATTTTAGGGGAGGCTAGTTCTTTGAGAAAACTTAGGTGTGAATATGATGTCATGTCAAAGATGATAGATTGGGAAAATGAGTTTCAGAGACCTTACAATACTTAGAGATATGGCCCTCTATTGAGCATATAAGTTACCGAGCATGGGATATCATAGGGATATATCGATGGGCCTTATAGAGAGATAATAGAAGGATACTTTGACATCCCATATACACATTAAAGAAATGACCTTCATTTTAGAGGATGCTTATTGTATCATGAAATTACCTATGCAAGGGAAGATAGTAAGACACACCACATCATGATTGGATGCCAAGGTAGCCAAAAATTAGCTATATTTCCTTGGCCATGTGCATCCACATGAGTGAAAACACCAAATATGTCTAGGAGAACTCTATGTGCTAGAGGAAGTTATTTTGATACAAAAGGTGATGATCTATACTTTTAAAATGTTAATGATATTTGATTATAGAGGGACTACCTTAATTTTACCTTTGGCATGTGTGGCATAGACTATGTAGGAGCATCCTACTATCTAATCTTCGGGGAGGAGTATGCATGCTCATCGATATTTTGATTTGGGTAAGGTTTCTTACTATCAATAGAATATTCTTACCTCATGCACATTGTTGCATGTTTGGATATTTCAACATATTATACAACTTATTGGATTAGTGACTGAGATATATGATAAATTATTGTGTTGTACACACAATTAAATTAATCTCTTCTCCCTCATTGCTCAATGTTTTTCTTTTTATGTTCTCTATTATTATCTTCACCCTTTTTGTCATATTTTTTGAACTCTTATTCTAATAATAATATATTTAGGCAACAACCTTTTGTTAAATTTTTATATTATATTATGGTACTTTTCTATTTCAATGGAGTGAGGAGGAAGTTGGGTTTCCCATAGAGTTTCTCTAGAGAAGCACTCCTTTATTTTTAGGGGTAAAAATTTATATAAAGACGTATAGATAATTAAGACCTATTGATGGTATAGAAAACACATGCTAATCTAAAGAGGATGCACAAAATGAACCTATATCATATATTATAGTCAATCTAGGGGTCTTGAGAGGTTATCATAGATAAAATGGTATTTATGTGGTACGAATCATATTTATAATAAAATAATCTAAGTGAAACCCAAGGACATGCATTTTGATGATGCTATTGGTAGCTGAAAATGAGGAACATGTTGAGGTGGAAGAGGATGAGGAGAGAGAAAAGAACCTAGACACAGTGTTAGTGAGGCACCTATAGGAGGTGATCATGAAGGAGATGAGGAGGAACTAGTAGATGAGATGGACAACACACTATAAGGAGATGAAAAGAATAATCTACATTAGAGAAGACACCCTTGAGCTTAGGTGTAGAGGAGTGGTTATATGCCCACAAAAACTATTAGTATCATTAAAATAATTGGGGGGGGTGGGGGGGGTTATCCTCAAGCCTAGATGTACTGCTTCAACATTTAATAGATTCAAAAAACTTATTCAAACTTATCAATCCACTTGGCCAAAATAGCAACTCATCAGCACCTTAACTTATTCAACCAACACTTAACTCTTTGTTTAGTATATGTTGTCTAAGAAAAGGAAAAAAGCACCAAGTTTTAATGCAAAAATCCAATTTAGAAAAAACCACCAAGTAACATGCTACCACTTTTTAGTCTTCTCAAGTGAGCTCACTTAAGAGCTAACCCTGTTAAAGGTTACAAAACAAACTATTAGGTGTGATAATCTTAAAGAATTTAATTATCTTGTTAGAAGTGGCTTGGTTAGAGGTCTTTAGCTCTTTCCATTAGAATATCACCTTGATTAGAAAATTTACAAATGATTGTTAAGTCAACCTTGATTAAAGGATTTTACAACCACAATCGTTAGAAAGTAACAACTAGGTTTGATATGTTAAGATACAACTTAGTTTTCAAATTCAGATCTCCATCTAACTCATTTTCTAGTTCATTCACTCAACTTCATCATATTTTCTATCTGTAATCTTCTTGGAAACCCTTCAAGCAATCACACTTCACCAATATTCCCTCTTTTCCTTTTTTTCTTTGTTCTTCACAATTCCTTCACAAACTTTCCAATCAACAATGAACTAGCTATTAAAACAACTCGTGTCCCTCCTTAAATAGGTATCTTTGATCTTTTGTCACTTAAACATCACTGTAGATCTTAGGGTTTGATTAGATTCATTGAATCCTTCCATCATTTAGTCCTTCTACTTCTTTCTTGAAACTTCTCCTTCAATTCACACCATAGATTTCTTTAAAAAAATAATTCAAGAATTAAATATGCTAGCTCATTATTTCTCATCTTTCACACATTTTGCCCAATCCAAAAAATCAACTATGTTGGCCTCAAATCTCATTTATTTTACAAAATGTTAGTTTGATGACACTCAATCATCACTATGTTCTTCTACTTGATCATCATTGTGTACCTCAATCTCTATTATTATGTCTTTCTTGGCTTATATTGACTCTCTATATCTTCTCTATGCTTGGTCATTACTTCACTTTTCTTCTTCATCTTTCTCAACCATAACTATCACTTGACTAATACTATTTTCTTGGCTATTTCTTAATTTTCTTAATCTTCTGCTTCAACTTTTTTATTAACCTTGTAAACTAGTACTTGGTCAAGTTTAACTTTTTTCTCAACAACTCTTCTACACTTCAACTCAGATGTCTGCTTCACTTCATGTGGTAATCAACCAAAACATTATATTGTTAAAGACTAACTAATCAAGTGCCCATTGTAATATCATCATACTTACTCCTCTTCACCCAAAAACTTCACTAGTTCGTCTAGTTATGTCTCTTTTCAAATCCTCTTCATCAATCAATTGATATGACACTCTACACTATTAGCAATTATGTGACGAGTAAGGTTTGACATCAATGACAAGGTAACAATTGTTCAAATTTTAGTTTCAATAGAAAACATCTTGAGGTAAATCACCATATTAGGCTTGAGATACCAATGATCTTAAGTATGACGAGGGAGATCCAAGAATGAAATTTGGAATTATACCATTAAATTATTAAAGAGAATATTTCAAAATGATCTATTGTTTTATAAAACTTAAAATATTAGACTTAGTACAAGTAGATGGTAGAGCTTTACAAGTAAGGTGGCTAGGGATATGGCCTTATCAACATAGATCCTATAGTGCTTGAACCTAGTTCACATTTTTGTTATAATTGTTGAACTCTTTAGGCCAGTTTTATGCTTGATTATCAATAGTATTGTTTTGAGATTATCAGATATTGTTTTACATTCAATTGATTATATGATGAGATTACTTGGTACTCTATATTTCATGTATGCATGATGATTATTCAATGTTTTCAGTTATTAATGATGATCAGTTAGATGGATTATCATATGTGTTCTCTTATGGATACTTACCCCATACTGCATGTGTATGGTGTGAGTGTATGTTTTTTTTATGTATGAAATTTTTGATGTGGTTAAGGAAGGGAGTCATAGTCACCTACTAGTCAGGATCTACATGATGGACCACTTCTTACCATTGCCTATTTAGATTAGAATATTGTGTTTGTACATGCATGTATTTTATGTAGGTTGCAGGTACTGGGTATCGACTTCCCTAAATTGCTAGGATGACTATACCCTATCACATTATCTCAATGGTAAGAGAGGGGAGATAAATTCTTGAGTCCAAATCCTAAATGTTTAAGCCATTTGTCCTAGAAAATTAGGACAAGTATCTGAGTCAATTACCTTTCGAATGTGTCGAATGATGTTAATTCATGATTATAACCCTTTAGTTTGATTTTGTAGGTGTTTTTCTTTGATGGATTTTTGTATGTTATTTTATGAGTCGTTGGTAATTTTTGTAGTAATTAAGTCAAATTAAATAATTAAATTAAATAGATATTTATTATGGTATTTAATATTTAATTATATTTTATTAATTTGGAGAATTAATTAAATAAAAAGAATTAAATATAAAGATAAAAGTTATAAGTTTAAATTTTAGAATGTGATAATATTTATTTAATTTAATAATAATATAATTAGAGTTCATTTTTTAATAAATGCTAAACACTATTATTATTTAAGTTAATAAATATTTTATCAATTAAGTTTTGAAAAAAAATGAAAAAGTGAAAGTTATTAATTTATTAAAAATTTTATGATTGCATAATGCATGCATGAGATTAAAATTTAATAAATTAATCAAAAGAGATGTCAAGTGAAAATTAAATAAAGTCATTTAATAATTCATTAAACATGCATGGAAAAGATAATAGGAGTGAAAGTCTGGTGAACAAGGAGTCCTCTCATGTGAATGCACAATTAGTGCCCTGATTTTAGGAGAGAACTCCTTATCACCAATTGAGGGTTCATTTTCAAGGTGACGAAAGTTTTTTGGGAAAGGAATCATGCATTTTGGAAGAAGGAATTTTTGGAAGATATAAGGTTTTGAGAGGAGAAAGTCCTCTCACAAATTTTTTGGGCGTTGCGAGTTAGCATCAGAATCTAGGTAGATTCTTGTGAACAATTTGCATAGTTAATTACACTATTTCCTTTCCTATCTTCTTTGTGAATGTGATTTGTTTGTTCGAATTCCCTGTGGCAAATCTTTCAATATTATATTTTGGAATTACTAGAATGCTTGTGTGTTTCTTCTATATATATGGAGATTAAAATAACATTAAAATCCTCTTTTAGTAGATGTAAAATTGTAAATTAAATTGAGAAGGGTTTGTAATGAAACAAAATTTTTAGCAAATAGATTTGATGAGTTGGACATATTTCCCCTATTAGAGTATCATTGGAACTTTTATTAAAAATAATAATAATATATATTAAAATCTTAATTGGGAGGGATTGTTTTAAAACATATTTTATAAATTTTAAATAATAATAAAAAATAATAAATTTTATATTAAAAATATAATAAAAAATTTGGGGTGGGCAGGGCCACCAACCCCCACCCCTTCTTACCTTTCCTGCGACACTTGTTTTTATGTTGCATGGTAGCTACAACTATTGCCATAGCAGCAAGTACTACCTTTATGGTAGTATGTTGTTGCTACTGCAGTAGTGGCACTACCATGGTAGTCGCCTTTACAAGCTGGCCTGTGGGCCTTAATCCCAAGTTATAATTTTAAAAAAGTTTTCTTTATTATTTAAAATTTTATTAGTATTTTTTAATAATTTTTAAATTATTAATTATTAATAGTTTTATTAATATCTATTAATTTAATTAATATTTAATAAATATTAATTAGTTGTGAATTTTAATTAATAATTTTTTAGATTATTAATTAAATAATATATATTTTTTTTATTAATATAAGTTTACTTAAAATGCATTATTTAATTAAATTAAATGTAGATTTTAATTAACATTTAAATATTAATACTTGTTATAAAATTGTAAATTTATTTTATTATTATTTTTAATAATGTTGGTTTTAATAAAGTTGTAATCATTTTATTAAAAAAAAACCAATAATTATTATAATAATAATAATTTAAATAAATATTTATCATTAAATCATTTAAGAATATATGACGTATAATAAAATAGGGTAAATCGTGCATTTTATTCCAAATATAAGAATTGGGTTATTTAGTTGAGGGTTAAAATGCAAATATTGTTTAATCAAAAACTTATACTAAAATCAAAAATTAAAACCTTATATTTAACTCAACTTTAAGTTTTTCAAATCAAAGCAAACTATGAGACTATTCTATTTTCTATGTGTTGTCTATGTTTTGGGGGTTTTGGAGTTTGACCTAGCGTTGACTAGTCTTAGGATGTTGCCAGAGACTTGGAGGTTCTGTGATTGTGATGTTATGATGATTTGTTCTCAATAGTTCTAAACCCAGCCATGGTAATGTGTTTAGTATGCTCTATGATGGGATGTATTTGTTGTTCTTATTGCTTTCTAGTCTTCTTGTGTGAAGCTGAGGTGTATGTTTATGAGATACCTGATTTAACCATTTTGAGTCTACGACCAATTATTTTTGGGATTCTCTCCAGTTGCTCATAGAGAACTAAAGTGATTATTGTGAATTATCTTTTGATGCTTTCTAATCACTTGTATAGGACATAGGTGATTTTATATGATTATTTGATTTGTTCTTTTATGAGCCTAGGGTAGGTTATCTATATGTAATGTCAAGAAGTGGCTTGCAATGGGGGCTGGGGCCCTAAGTGGTTCCCAAGGTAACCCATTGCAAGTTGTTTAATAAATGAAAGCACTACATTAAATGAGAATAAAATGAACCTAATAAGAGTCTTTTTATGTTCTCAACCATGCCTCAAGTGCTAGTACGAACTAGGATGGGAGTAGATAGGATGCTTGGTTCCGACCTTGCATCTGTAGTATGCCTTGGCAGTATGAGAGGATACTAGTGTCTGCATAGGGATCACTAGGGGATTAGGGTCTTGAGAGACTACCAGGGTAATTCTAGTGTGATTCGTGTGATGACACTTGCCTACTTACATAGTAGGTTTCCTATGTATCTTTGTGTGCCTCTGGGAATTAGATGTTGACCTATCTTAGAACCTTTGAGATAGAATACTTTTAGGATTTTCTGGACTTAGAGAGTACTTTTGATATTTGGTTTGATATCCTATTTGGGACTTGAGACTATCTCCTCAAAACGGTGGGAGTGGGCCATTTAGGTTCCACGTGGTCAGGTGGTAGTGCTTTTTACTCTTACCATTGAGATTTGTCCATAGTCACCATGGCTAAAACATTCCATGTCTATGTTTCCTCTCGTTCTATCTATGTATCATTATGATGGATGCTTATATTCTATGATGGATGTTTATATCTTTTATGATGAATGAATATATCATGTATGGATGATGGTTTCATTTATTTTATCGTACTTGTATCATGGATCTAAGAATGATGATGTATTTCTAGTTCTACATGTGTATTCTTTTAGCCTTTCATACCCTATGACATGTACAGTGGATGATTGAGCATTTTAAATTTTATTGCCAAGCGGCATTCAAAACAAATGTATATTATTTAAATGGACATTGAAGTTTTCAATTATTGTTTCATATGGATGTGGTAATTGTTAGACTTAGTATTAATTAAATTTAAATGTGATTCAATGTCATGGGATGCTTAAGAAATGTAACCTATTATATATGCTTATAGATGATTGTATGTTATTGCTTCTACTACTTTAAGTTTGATGTGTATGTTATTCTTTCTTGTTTTTTTTTTTTTTAAATGTTTGGAAAAATTAGTAAAACTTTAGGTTAATTCTTTTGGATCCCTTGGCGGGGCATTACAGATCCCATCATCATAATGGATTACTTATGAATCACAATAAGACCTTTGGTAGAGTAATAACATATTTGAGCCTATGTAGATACATATACATATAGGGAGTTGGGAGAGAGAAACTCTAATGTACAATGGATGTAATGGAGAATGAGAAAGAAATTTCTAGACACAAGCTATAGGAGGTGTGAAGTATCATCTAGGGCTATGAGATGTGCAGTGTATGTAGGTGTCAACCAAATTTTTATAGAATCCCATCTAGATATAAAATGAATCCATGAACACCATCTTATTTTTGAAGACTAGAGGGCTTAGAGATTAACCATCCCATAGATGAAAATTGATATATCACATTTTGGACAATAATAGCTATGAGATTATGCCTATACATATGTTGTTTCTAGATAATTTTATGTAAAGTTGTGATTATGAATATACATATTTACAATTTAAATTATATTATATTAATTTTAGATATGAACTTTATAATGATTAAAATAATATACACATGATTTTATATAACAAATATTAATGAAAGACAACAAAAAGTTTTCTTTACAAGAGTTATCAAAGAGGAATACAACCTTTGGAGTAAAGCTTGTTTGGAAAATGATGAAGAAACCAAAGAGTAAGTGTTGTAGAATTATACAAGAAAAATATTTAGATAGTATGGATTCAAATATAATTTTCATAATCTCAAATTGAGCAATAGGCTTCAAAATGTGGAACTTTATAGTCCCTTCTTGAGATCTAATCTTAAATTATATATCTTGGGAGGAGAATAATGGGCTATTAGCTAAGTTCTGGGAAGACTCATGGTATGGATTACCCCCATTAATTTTATATGATGATCTCAATATGTTGTTAAAATTTGTAAAAGCTCATTGGGATTCTCTTGTGGTTGATTGTGTGCTTGTAGTTGAAAGATTTTCTAGTAAAGTAATCAGGAAAAATCCCTTTGAGCTACTAGTTCATCTCAATCTAAAAAGGTCTCTACACAAATGCTTATCACAAATAAAATTAATTTTTTTCTCAAATAAAGATCAATTGATATGGGCTCCATGCAACTCAGGAGAATATAATGTTAAAATGGGTGGACAAGCTCTGGGATTAATGTAACAAAAATTATCTAGACAAAGAGCATACCACTTGTGTTGGAACAATGTAACTCTCTCTAAAGTGGATTTTTTGGCTTGGCTTGCCCTTAGGAAGAGAGTTTTAACAAGCAACAAACTTTAGAGATTAAATATATCTCAACTATTCCAATGTGTATTGTGTCAAGAAAAGGAGGAAACTATAGACCACTTATTTCCATAGTGTTCCTTTGCACAAGCATGTTGGGAGCTTGTCATGAAGAGACTAGATATATCAATACCATTACCCAACTCCTTGTGGGATATATTTCAGCCATGACTCAGGGTAAAAGCACAAACTTGTGTCACCCTTTTGTAAAAGAAAAGGCTAACTTATTATTTTGAATTTAAAAATGAAGTTAACTAATGAAATGTGTAGAAATGGATGGAGTTTAGGATTATATTTTTTAATAAATATTTGGAATAAGAATTGATATTTTTTATAAATTTTTATAGATAATTTTTTACCTGCTGAAAAATGCTGAAAATTAGGGGTCTAGTTCCCACCACAAAACTATATGGAAATAAACTTATTTCCCTTTGATCTCAGATTATGTTATAGATAAGATATATAGCCAGAATAATCAAAAATAAAAATTGGCTTTAGAACTATATATTCTCTTTTATAATGATTCAAATTTCAACTCACCTTAAATAGATAGTTTTCATCTCCCATCACATTTTTTTAAACAAATCTATTATAACTAGGAGAAAAATTATACATTCTTGAAGAGGACTCTCTCCTCTAGAATGTCATGTATTCAAAAAAAAAAATTAATATGATTTAATATTTTTTCTTTCTCAAAATTGATATCTTTACAAATGTTAAAATATGCATTTGTAGAATTTTTAGTTATAATATACTATATCTAATTAAAATACTATAAACTCTATATGAGAATATTTTTGAATCTAAGCTCTTTAAAATGGTATTTATATGTTATTAAAAAAATATTATAAAAATAGTAAGAGTTATTGAAATGCCAATTTTTTGAAATAATTTTATTTCTTTAGTAATTGAATACACACTAGTATAAAACATGCATTTAATAAACAATTCCAATTGGAAAAGTGTGAGACCATATATAACTTAGCTAGAAAAAATTTATCTAGATCATATGTTTGAACAAAATTGAATTTTAGATAGAAATACTCCAATTTAGTCATTCTGATAAGTCAGCTTAAAAGGTGACACAACTTTGTACTTATACCCCCCACACTTTACTTTTCATCATTCTTTTGATGTATTTGGATATATTCTCATGCTATGGTAGTTTGGGCCATATGGTGGGAACAAAATAAGAGAATTTTTAGAAGTATGCCCTCTCCTCTTGAAGTGGTCATTAAATGTCTTGAAAAATCTATATAAGAGGTAGTGAATCCATATGTTAAAGATAAGGCAAGTAATTACACTTTTACTGAATGTGATACTTCCAAATGCTTTTGGTGTTAAAATAGATAGATCTTATATTAAGTGAAAGCCATCAACTTCAGATTTTATAAAATCAAATTTTGATAGATCATCTTGGGGAAAACCAGGAAAGTTAGGTTGTGGGATTTGTCTCAAAGACCACATTGTGGTATTGTTAAGCTTCAAATATGCTTCCTTGCCTCTAGGATCTAATAATTTGGTAAAATCATATTCACTCGTCTATGAACTTGAACTAGCCAGGAAATGCAAAATTTAAAAACTTCATATTGAAGGTGATAATGCTATAATCATCAATGTAATAAAAAAGATTTCTAATTGGAAGATTAAATACGTCCTTGATAGGATATGGAAGTTGATGGATTGGTTTGATTCATATCATATGTCCCATGTATATAGGGAAGGGAATGCAAGAATAGACATATTAGCTAAATGGGGATCAAATGGGCTGAATCTTGATTCAACATGAATGAATATCACTAGAGAAGACTTTCCAGATTTACATGCTTGAATTTTGAAAGAATCATGCTAATAAGTGTTAAAATGACAAAAAATTTAGGCTGATATATGACATCACAGGGGAAGGCAAATGAGGATTCAATGGATGAATGTTGTGATGATAAGATCTGTCATTTCTCAAGGGATGCCTCATTATATTGGGATATGACACGGTCACACGTGATTGTGGAGGGTATTTTTATAGTCTATAATGTGCTCATTTTGTACTTGGACAATGAATCAAAGTTTACTTGCTAGTTCTTCCTTTGAGGAGTCCTGAAATAGTTTTATTATCAATATATTATATAAGTGCTCAATCACTTTTTGTAAAAAAATAAATAATTTTTTTTATAGTTATGTCAATAAATAAACATGTACTAAAATATATAGAAATATATAAAACATAAAGGCATGGAATAATTAAGAAGTATATAAATATTACTAAGTAATATCCTAATAAAAATGAAAAAGACATTACATTTATTAAATCTATTACAAAATATATGCATTTTTTTTGTAATGAATTAAACAATATATGCAATGCAAAAGTAATACTTATCTATCATATATGTATGCTCTAGCAAAAATATAAGAGCACAACTTAATCCAGATATAATTAATTGAGGAAAAATGAAAGAGTGAAAGAGAGGTACTATCTTGTCAATAAAAAAATATCTATGAATAATTTTCCTTTAAACTAAGACTAATGAAACAAGCCACATCACTATTCAAATTCAAGGAGGAACCGATATGAATGTGTGGTGGGTTTTCAAGGGAAGCCCCTCCTAAACTTTGGGATGTCATCTTCTATGCTATTATGAGGTACATTACCCTTGAGGATTGGTTCTAGGTAGTCTACTATTACCATTTCCCCATTCTTAATCACTTCAAAAATCTAGATCATATTTCCTTCCTATTTCTTTTTTTGAATTCTATGGAAGATTGTATCAATAAGGCTAGGAGGAAATAAGAGGAGGGTAAAAAATTCTACCTCATCCTTCAGGGGCTCATGAACAAACTGTATATCCACCATCTTGCACAAAACCCACCACTCCTAGTCAACTCATTGGCTTTTGTCACCCCCCAAGTCTCTTTGGACCCTGGCCCTAATCCTAGCCACAAAAGAATCAAGAAAAACCCTAGCCTTGAGGTTAAAATTAGCCTCTTTGATTTTGATACAAATACTAGGAAGAGTAAGCAAATTGCCAGGAGAACCAAAAAATGCCTCTAGTTGGAAAATTTAAGCCCCCCCAAAGCTTGATTCTAGCTCTGAATCTACCAAAAATGAAGTTAAACCTACAAAAAAAAAGAGATGACCTCAGGGCACAAATCCTATCCCCATCCCTCTTAGCACCTCTCATATTTCTAAAACCCTCAAAGCTACCCTAGCTAGAGGTGGGGGGGAGACATCACCTCCCCCAGGAAAGATACTCCTCAAGGTTGGGGGAAGAAAGGAAAGCATAGCCATGGACAGAGCCATAAAAAGACTAAACTAGATAGGCTTGAGTAGTTGATGAGGGATTTGGAAGACAATCACATTGGTATCTACTAGAAATTTGACACTTGGGTAGAATTCTCCACCAAATTCATGCATTCCATGGCCACCACCCTTTAATTTTTGCAGGTGAATAAAGATGAGAAGGACCTGGGAAAGGAGAGTGAGACAACCTGATCCATTTATGGGTTCCTAGTAGAGGACTGGTTGAAGACAATCCTAGAATAACCTGTCAAGGTGGAGGGGAAGGATGTGAACATGACACACCTAAGGAGAAGAAGGATGAGGATCCTAGAAAGAAGGAGGGTAGCTAGCCCTGGGTCTTGTTTATTATTTTGTTATTATGGTGTTGGTTATGATGAACTATTAATTGGTGTTGGTTATGATTAACTAGTTTTCTTTTTAGTTTTTTCTTTCTGCTAGTTTTAGGACTACTGGTACTATAAATTTAGCTATAAACATTATATATTTTTTGAAGTTTAAAGTTGGTATCGGTTAGATGACTGGGAGGAAACCTCTAGCTGAATTTTTAGCCTTTTTGTTCTTCGGGGCTTGCCCACCATCTTTTTGGCTACTATCTAAAACTTCAAAAATAATTTTTTGAATGGTAGGATTCAAAAGCTTGTGTATGGTTAATTGATAATTATCAATGTGATCATACATTGAAATAAGAGATGCAACCCTCATTTGTTGATGAAATAGCTCTTACCTTCAAATTAAAAATGAGATCCCTTGGCATTGGAGGTGATAGAATTTCATAGCATTGTGGGCTTACAATTTCTAGACTTAACATATCATACTAGATGGATTTACTTGTACCTATTGATGATGTTGATAATACAACATTTTCTAATGACATTTTAGATGACATTGAATATATTGCACGTCTTCATTATTTTAATAAAAAATAAATTATTTTCTTGGTTCCTTTTTTATCACATAGCTATCTTATATTTCTTATAATGAGAAACACTAGAGACACATCCATGTATACTATTGATATAGTATAGTATGAAACTTATGAATCTTATAAATATAGCTTCTAGAGATTCTAATCTAGAAAACATCATACCTATTTGTTGAGTTTTAAGTTATATATTTCAGAGACACATTAAAGTATTCTTGTTACCATTTTATGTTAGCTATATCATCACACACTCAATGTCCTTCAATGTGGTTTATCATTTTATCCTCTTTTGATTTCACTTCTTTGATTAGACATTTGATTCTTGAAATATAAAATGTACTCTAGTAAAATATATAACTTGTCATGACATTGAGGGCCCGTTTGGCAACAGGAATACAAGTGGAATAGACATTTGTATATTTTTAAAATTTTGAATAAATGATCATTTCCTATTCCACCTAAATAGGTGGAATTGGAATATGTATTCCTATTCCAATTTTTTTAATTTTAGAAAACATAAATTTTTTATTCTATGAATTTTGCATTGATTTCTGAGTGAACCAAACAAGAATAGGAATACATAACCCCATTTTCTATTCAAGAATAAGTATTCCAAATAAGTATTCCTATTCCCATTTTTGTATTCCTACAGCTAACTAAACCTTTAGTGTATTGAGATCTATCTACTAAATAAGTTGTTCTCTAGTAAAATATAAGTTGTCATGACATTGAGCATCTTGAAATCTATTTACTATATAAATTGTTCTCTAGTAAAATATGATTATACCTATTTGAAGTGAGTATGTTTAGTGGTCATCTCTGTCATATCTAAAAGGCTTCAATGTTATATACTTCAACTTTATATACTTAATCCCAAAGCCTTTTAAAATTCTTGAGGCTTGCCAAAGAGTGAAGCTAAAAGAAAACTTTGGAAATTTTAGTTTACAAAGAGTAAGTTAACTTTGACTATTTAACACTTTTAGTCTAGAAATCAAGCCTTAGCATGTGATATTTAAGAATTCAAAATTTGAGAGAAACAAGAATAGAGTGTTCCAAAGACTTCCACGCATGCACACAGTTATACGTGGGCATTATTTATAGAAATTACATATTCATGGGTTTCACTTGAGATTAATTATATGTAACAACACTGTATATAGTCATTAAAAGAATTGCAAATGCAGCTGTAAAGAAGACAGTAAAGATTATTAAACATGATGAGAGGAATATTGTGAGTGTTCTATTTTTTTGTATTGAAGAAAAGGTTGAATCATCACAGCAGTATTGATACACATATCTTACATGCATTTTGGAGGTCCCAGACTGTTTAAAAGGCCAATCTGGCTGCTCGTCAATAATTTCTTGGGCATTGAGTAAGTCACTGAGAAGAAAGCGTGTTCAACAGCGCAACTCTGGTAGAGATGAGAGACTTGAATAGCTTGTTGATTTTGTGTTCGAGGAGGGGAAGAGCAGTCTCCAATTTATTCAGAGCCAAGGTGGATGGAGAGAGGTGCAATTTGGAGTTGGAGTTGAGAAGATTGTTGAGATTTGCCAGTGCAATATCTGCTGCCTCTAACTCCTGTAGGGACCTTGATGACCTCTTTCTCATCTCAAATGCCTCCTTGAGCTTGTGATGCAGACAAGTGAAATGGGAAGGAAGAGGAAGAGATGGCATCCTCATGTGGGATGTCTTGAAGGAAAGAGCAGCGACGAGGGTAGAGCAGACCACGATGGTGATGGCCTTTGCATGGTTGACGTCGATTGCTGCTCCTGCTTTATCCTCTGTGAAAAATCAAACTATTGCAGTCACTGATTATTAATCTCCTATCATAAATGATTATTAAATTGCTGAAAACAAATTCCCAGCTAATATCGAAAAATAACACAACTGCAACTTCACTTATAAAATACGAAAAGAAATGCGCAACACAATAAACACAATATTTTTGGACAAATTGTCCCTGGAAAAACCCTTAAGGGAAAACCAGTTCTACAAATGAGGAATTATATTAAAATTCAGCAAATCAAGAGATACAAAATTCCTTGCCTCTCACTGGCAGAACTTCGACAACCTCCTAATTTCTCCCACTGATATTCCCCACTGCTATCCCCACGCTAACACGGCCCCCTTGCTAACACTGCAAGATTGTTTGCTAACACTACAAACTTCTTATCCAAATGACCCAATGACCCCTTTTTATACTACTCCTGTTGGTAAACCAACGACTGAGATTAAATCAAACCAACGGCTAACATTAAGACAACTCAACAACCAATAATAGAACTGGTTGCAAGGTGTCCAAAAGGGAATCTCTAAAATTAGTAAATACTAACCATTTACTAATTCTTGGAAAGTGGACAAACAGCTATCCAAACCACCCATAAATACAATTGCTATTCATAGATAAAGACGAACAGCTGTCCAAGCTACCCATAAATACTACTGCTATTTCCGAGTCAGAAATAACAGCTGTCCAACTAACAATAATTAACACTCCCTCTTAGCGAGGAAGCTGTTCTGCATGACACCCATCTTATCTCTGAAGAAGATAAATTTTGCCTTTCCCAAAGCCTTCTTCAGAATGTCTACTACCTGCTCATTTGTAGGTATGTATTGTAGTCGAACAACTCCCCTTTGTACACAATCTCTGATGAAGTGATATCTGATATCTATATGTTTAGACCTATCATGAAACATTGGATTCTCAGACAACTTGATGCAACTCTGATTGTCACAATGTATCATAGTAGTCTCAACCTTCTGACCAAACAAGGCTACTAACAACTTCCAAAGCCATATAGCTTCACATGTCAGCATGCTAGCTACTATGTATTCTGCTTCTGCTGAACTTAGAGCCACAGACTTCTGCTTCCTACTGAACCAAGATACAACTCCTGATCCCAAGCTGAAACAACACCCTGAAGTGCTCCTTTTGTCTGTTGTACTTCCTGCCCAATCTACATCAGTATAGCCTATCAACCTGATACCTTCACCTCGAACATATCTAATCCCATACTCGATTGTACCATGCAAGTAACGTAGCACATGCTTAGCCGCTATCCAATGCATTCTCTTTGGTTCAACCATGAACTGACTAAGAGAGTTTACTGCAAATGCTATATCTGGCCTAGTGTTAACCAAATACATAAGAAAACCAATCAACTGTCTATATAATGTAGGATCTACATCTTTCTCCTTAGAAGTATCTACCTTCCTCCAATTCGTGATCATTGGTGTAGACATGGCTTTGCAATCCTCCATCCCAAATTTCTTCAAGATTTCAATGCAATATTTCCCTTGACCAAGGAAAATCTTCCCATCTATCTGCCACACTTCCATGCCTAGAAAGTAGTGCATAAGTCCTAAATCCTTCATCTCGAACTCTTCTGCAAGGTTCCTCTTGCAATCCACTATGAGCCCTAGTGAACCTGTAAGAAATAGGTCCTCCACATAAAGAACAAGAATGAGAATCTCACCCCTAACCATCATGTAGTAGAGGTTAGCATCTGCTTCACTCTTCACAAAGCCCATTTTCTGCAAGTATGTATCAATGCACTCATACCATGCTCTAGGAGCCTACTTGAGTCCATACAATGCTTTCTTCAATCTGCACATGTGGGTCTCTTTGCTATGTGCTAAAAATCCTTTTGGTTGTTCTATGTATACCTCCTCCTTCAACTCACCATTAAGGAATGCTGTCTTGACATCCATTTGATGGATTTGCCATCCCATTTGTGTTGCAAGTGAGATTACAGCTCATATAGAAGTATACCTGGCAACTGGAGCAAATATCTCCTCATAGTCTATTCCCTCCTTCCGAGAGAACCCCTTTGCCACGAACCTAGCCTTGTATTTCTCGATGCTACCATCTGCACAGTGCTTTATCTTATAGATCCAGCGTGATCCAACTACAACCCTATCTGTTGGTCTAGATACTACCTCCCACACATCATTCTGCATTATTGAAGAATATTCCTCAACCATAGCATCTCGCCATACCTGATGTTCTACAGCTTCCTAATAGCTAGAAGGATCACTATCTACCAACTGACTAACTAATGCCACATAGTCATTGAACTTGGCTAGTTGTCTTTGCTGTCTAGTACTCTTCCTAGGAGCTCCCACAAACTCCTGAGTATCCCTTTGTGTATCTAGAACCACATGATTCCTGCTGCCAACTGTAGAGGATGAAATGTCAACCTCTAAGTCTTCTAGATGCATTTCTTGTTGCACTTGTTGCTCCATACTCTGTGAATCTTCACTAACTGAGTCTACACCCGTACTGGTAATTGTACTTGAGCTTTGCTGCGCTAGACTTGGTCTTGGAGCTTCTGTTGGCTGCTTACTCTAATCATCTACTGGAAAATCTCTGGATCTCCTGAATGCCTTGTCCTCCATGAACTTGACATCCTGTCTGACAATAATTCTTTTAGTTCCTGGAATGAAAATCCTATATGCCTTTGAGGTCTCACTGTACCCAACAAAGTACCCCCTCTCTGTAGTCTGATCTAACTTTGTATGTGTATCTCCAGGAATATGGCAATATGCCAAACTCCCGAATATCCTGAAGTGACTAACATCTGGCTTCTTCCCTGTGAAAGCCTCCTCTGGTGTCATCTTCCCTAGCACCTTGTGTGGAACTCTATTCTGAATGTAGACTGTTGTATTACATGCCTCTGCCCATAAGTAACTGGGCATGTCCTGGTCATGTAGCATAGCTCCTGCTGCCTCCGATATAGAATGGTTCTTCCTGTCAGCAATTCTATTCTGCTGTGGATTGTAAGGAATAGTCCATTCTCTCTTGATTCCTTCTCTGGTGCAGAACTCTTGGAAGACATTTCCTTTATACTCGCCTCCATTGTCTGACCGAAGAACCTTTATCTTCTTTCCTGTCGAGTTCTCCACAAGAGCCTTGAACTCTTGGAATCGACTGAAAACCTCATCCTTAGTCTTCAAGAAGTATATCTAGGTCTTTCTAGAGAAATCACCAATAAAAGTAACATAGTACTCATATCCTCTGAGAGATTTTGTCGACATTGGTCCACAAACATCTGAATGTACTAGATCAAGAACACCCTTAGATTTGGTGTCACTCCTTGGAAAAGATGCTTTTGCAAACTTCTCCAACACACATCCCTTACATACATCATCATGCTCTGTGCTCACCTCTAGAACACCTGTCACGGTCTCACGAAGCAATCTATGTGCTCCATGATGAATATGGCCCATCCTCCTATGCCATAGCTCTCCAAGATCTCTAGGATTACTATTGCTCATAAGTGCCTTAGGAGCATCAAACTGCAATCTATAAAGGCGACCACTCCTAACTCCAATAGTTATGGGTGATTTCCAATCCTTGTTCTTAATCAACACACGTGTCCCTCTAAAGAGTACATTATACCCCCTATCCTGAAGAACAGATACAAAAATCAAATTCATACCTAAGCCTGGCACATATAACACATCATGAAGAGGAATTATCTTTCCATTCTCCCTCTGAAACTGAACAGTCCCTTTCCCAACAGGGTTGAGTTTGGACAAGTTTCCCATAGAAATCTGGATGTTGGTGTCCTCCTCCTTGTAATTGGAGAAGTACTCTCTAACTCCTGTCATATGAAATGATGCCCCACTATCTATATACCAAACACACTGTGAGGTTGAGCTAACCATACAAGCTATGAGTGCAAACTCATCTTCCATTTTGCTGGAGAGTTCTTTTGCACTTGCTGAAGCTGCCACCTGCTTCTTACCCTTTTTCCTCTCTAGGCAATCACTGACATAGTGGCCAAACTCGTGACATCCAAAGCACTTGACCTTAGAAAGGTCCTTCTTCTTCTTTTCACTTTGTGAATTTGATCCTTTGCTAGATCCCTTCTTTGCTTTCCCTTTACCCGCTAGGGCAACGTTCTCTTGTTCCACCTCATTTTTCTGACTCTTGTTGGCCCCATTGACAAGACTTAATCTAAACTCCTCCTAAGTGAAATCAGTCCATAGTCGATCTCAACTCGGTAAAGTATCTCATCCACTGACAACTTGAACAAAGACACTCCATTGTTTAGTAAACCCATTTAGGGCTATTCTCACTAGCTCATCATCACTAGGGCTATCTCCAACAGCTGCTAACTCATCCTTGACAAGTCTGAGCCTGGTGAGGTAACTTGTGACGTCTTCTCCCTGATTCATCCAGGTATTCTTTAGCTTCTCTCTGAGAATCAACTTCCTGTTGGTGGTAGCATTTTGGTACAGATTTAGAATGGCGTCCCACATCTTCTTTGCTGTATCTAGCTCCGATATATGTGGAACAATATGATCCTTGACACCATCAAGGATAATCCTCCTCGCTTTGGCATCGTCCTTCCTATATGTTGCAAGCTGTGTTGCATCCGTTGGTACAGGTACACCACTGGTAGCATAATCCTTGATACCATTCTCTTCCAACAATAAAGAAATTCTGGCCTTCCAGACACCAAAATTTGAGGCACCATCCAATCTGTCCTAATCTCTCAAACCAGCTGAAGCCATCTCAAGGGTTTAAAGCAATAATAAATCTAAAGAAATCAAAATTTCTTTCCTAGGGCAAAACTTTTCTACCCTTAACAATGCTCTGATACCATGTGAAAAATCAAACTATTGCAGTCACTGATTATTAATCTCCTATCATAAATGATTATTAAACCGCTAAAAACAAATTCTCAGCTAATATCGAAAAATAACACAACTACAACTTCACTTATAAAATATGGAAAAAAATGCGCAACACAATGAACACAATATTTTTTGACAAATTGTCCCTGGAAAAACCCCTAAGGGAAAACCAGTTCTACAGATGAGGAATTATATTAAACTTCAGCAAATCAAGAGATACAAAATTCTTTGCCTCTCACTGGCAGAACTCTGACAACCTTCTAATTTCTTCCGCTGATATTCCCCACTGCTATCCCCACGCTAACACTGCGCCCTTGCTAACACTGCAAGACTGTTTGCTAACACTGCAAACTTTTCTCCAAAACTTCTTATCCAAATGACCCAATGACCCCTTTTTATACTACTCCTGTTGGTAAACCAACGACCGAGATTAAATCAAACCAACGGCTAAGATTAAGACAACTCGACAGCCAATAATAGAATTGGTTGCAAGGTGTTCAAAAGAGAATCTCTAAAATTAGTAAATAATAACCATTTACTAATTCTTGGCAAGTGGACAAACAGCTGTCCAAACCACCCATAAATACAATTGCTATTCATAGATAAAGACGAACAGCTGTCCAAACTACCCGTAAATACTACTGCTATTTCCGGGTCAGAAATAACAGCTGTCCAACTAACAATAATTAACAACCTCAACGTTGAGCTTCTCTGCCATTCGCCTCAGAATGGACATGCATTTCTCCAGCTGGGCGTGTGTGTCCTTCTTCTTGCTCAACCAAACAGAGAGGGCGGTTCGTGCTCTTTCAAGGGCATACGCAGAGAGGGAGGGAGAGAGAGCAGGGCCAAGGCCGCGAAGCGCTGCCTGCACCCATGCGTGCTGCTTCCTGATTTCTGCAATGGTATGTCATCCAGATGTGCGTTCATCCATTTGCTCCCCAACACGACCTCCATCTTTGTATTTGACAGATTGGAATAGCAACTCACCAACACATCCAATGCTTGGGCGAGCCAATCAGTTCCGAAACATGAGGAAGAAGAAGAACAAGACTCCTCCAATCTTTCAAACTCCTCTGTGAGAATTGGGCGCCCAGCCTGCAGTTGCAGGGTGGAGGGCATGCTCTTTGACCGACTATGAAAATGATGCTTGCGAGGAGAGTGGAGGGCCATGGCTGGCCCCCCTAGAGAGGAGAGACGAGAGAGAGAAGGCATTGTAATGGAGATGTTCATTCTTTTGTGATTTGCTTACTTTAATGATAGAAGATGACTCTGATTGTGATGATGTTCTGCCTGGGTATTAACATGATTTATACAACTCACCATGACAGGTAGACAGAACGAGAGAATCTCGGCCACAAGCATCTTATTTCTCAAAAAGTGGGTATGATAAAAGCATCTCCTGTCGTCCCCTGCTTCCTCTGGCTGCCCACGCTTTCCATGTGCGGTAGCTTCTGATCTACCGAGATGTGGTTTCTAACCATGGAAACATCACAGGTAGACATCATGTGGCCAACCAATTTAGGAGGTCACAAAATTTAAGTTAATAATCAACAGTTTTACTTGCAATCGCCTGCAATTTCCAGATAACATGTCTCCTGTCCAAACGTGCATAAGCTGTTTGTTTAATTGATAGTGATGGAATCAATTGGTCCAACCAAACTTTAAGGCACACGAGGGATTTATTTATATTTCTTATCAAGGGAGATCGGCCTTGTGGCAAGGCTCTAGATTGTGCCAATCATGAAGTCGGTCTCCTTCCACTCTTAATTTCTTCGTATCATGTCTTGGCACAGGTATAGAACCCTTAAATTTGTGCTTTTCTGTCAACGATGTTGAAAATTCCTGCCTGGAAACATAAATCATCATCAACAAGGTTGAACAAATCTAGTTTTGAAAACTAAATTGTTAGTAAGCTATTTTATTTTGGAAAAAGGCATCTAATGAATGCTACCGTGCAAATACAATAGTAAACTCAGTCTACATTTGAAGAAGGTTCAAACTGTTATAAATATGCTCACTCAAACTGTCATAAATAAATATGTGTACGATTCGTAAGATGAACTGATCTAACATGTTTTTGTTGGACCTATTCATAAGAACCCATCTCTCATAAGAATGAATGAAACATTTAACACTCATTACGAGGTGATGCTTATAAACGTGAGGGACTGGAACTTTTTGGGAGGTCACCCATATTAGTACTACAACTCTAGTGCACTTAACTACGGAGTTCCCATATAGCCCTTTTATCTATGAAGGTTAGAATCATTGTCAATGTTTTGGCCCATGGGTCAAACTCGCTCCCTTGCTATGAATTTATGTTTGAACTTTGGAACACCTGAATCTAAGGAGCTACATATCACATATAGGATGAACAACCAAGGTAAGTTCATTGCAATTTATTTTATGCATGCAATCCTTACATTGTTGTAAATGGGTAGATCAATTGGTTAGATCTTATTATGTCCTCTCTACCGTAGCCCACACAATATTTATTAAGCCATGCCATTTTTGGGTATCAAATTATAGGACTGGGACACATAGCATTGATCTAGTTATATCCTCATCTAGTATATCATGCTAGTCCTCATAATGAGGGTTTAATTATACACTATCATCATGATCTCATATTCCTATCCTAGAAATCTCAAGATTTATAGAAAATTATCTTCTTCTCTCATGTGTGATATGAATCAACATATCTACCAGTCATGATATAATGGTTTGATTAACCATGATTCTTTAGGCTCTTTGAGTGTCTAGTCATCACCCCCAACATGATATTAGACCTCTCAATAGACACTTATTTATTCAAATTAATAGTCTATATCCCTATAAACAAACATCACAAGTGCATCCAAATGGTATTATAAGTGTAAAATTGGTTTTTGAAATGCCAAAATAGAGACTATAAAATTAAAGATTTTATGCGGGTCTCGAAACTCTCCTATTTGGTTTTTGTGTGATTAACCATGATTCTTTAGGTTCTTTGAGTGTCTAGTCATCACCCCCAACATGATATTAGACCTCTCAATACACACTTGTTTATTCAAATTAATAGTCTATATACCTATAAACAAACATCACAAGTGCATCCAAATGGTATTATAAGTGTAAAATTGGTTTTCAAAATGCCAAAATAGAGACTATAAAATTAAAGATTTTATGCGGCTCTCGAAACTCTCCTATTTGGTTTTGGTGTGATTGTATATGTTTCTATACATATACTTGGTGTGTAAACCATATGAGCACAATCAATATATAGTTTAAAATAAATTGTTTGGTGAATATTATATGGTTTTAGGTAATTTTTTATTGGCAATTAATATTTTTCTATGATTGCTAAAAATATGTTGACTTCATTTTAATTCTTATGCTAGCATATTTTAAAATTTGAACTAGTTTTTAAAGGTATGAATAATATAACAAAGAAAACTATTTGGGGTGGGAGCTTGAATCATCTTATAATCATATGAATACTATTAGATGTGACTTTTATTTCTTATGGAACTTAACCTATAAGACAAGATGCTATTGCCCCTCTAACCCATGTTCATGCAAGATAGAACCAACATTTTAGTTTCCCTAAAATGGTCTTTAAATTTATGACCATCTATCAACTTGGTCATTTATAAAGAGAGTGACAGCTCTCATTCCTTAAGTATCTTAAGAAAGTTTTATTCAATAACCATAAACCTCAAACCTTGACAAAGGAAAGGACTGCTAAAATCTATGACATGGAAAAAATTATATATGTATAAATATTGGTGTCAAATATTTTAATGTGTAAAAATTCTCTTAGAAGCTCCAACATGGTTTTACAATGGCCAAATTATCAAGCTCAAGGATAGTGTTCGTAAATAGGTTTTAGTGTTTTAATAGGCCTCAATACTTGCAAACTTGTCATGCCCAACTTTTACAAGGCAAAACACAACCAATTTTTTTTATTTCTTTTCTAAAGGTGAACTATATAAAGAAATACATACAGACCTATGTTTGTTACGAATAGTCTATCGAACTATGGGGTGGTTGGGATATAATGATTGATGTTTCCTCAAGGACACTTAGATGTTACTCATTTGGTCATTGAGTTGGTGGTAATGCTTAACAAGTTTTAGAAACATTATTACCTTAACTAGGTCTTAAGTATCCTGGTTAGACTGATAGTGTTTTAGGGTAAAGTTTAGGGATATATTTTAGTTAGAAATTAGCATACGACTATTCTTCACTTCACAACTAATTTTATTTTATTTTATTTTTGTTTTGAAATATAAACTATGGTGCTGAACATAAGCTAGCACAAGAGGCATACACATGACATTATTAGGTTACAAAAAAATGAATAAGTTTAATAAGTTTATTATTATAATATTATATATATATATATATATATATATATATATATATATATATATATATATATATATATATATATAAGGGGTGGACATACTTAAGATATACATGGGGTCCTTTTGAGTGTACATTGACTGGTTGCTGCTTGCTATCCTCTATGGAAGTTTGCCCACTAGGTTCATCCTCATATCATGATGACATCTCGACCAGTTACATAGGATAGATGTATCCTTACCTTATGGATATATTAGTGCATTCAAATTTGTCATTTCTTGTATATTTATAAGGTTGATTATTTTCATGATTATTATATTGTCTCATTCAATTTAACATCTTTGTTCATTATACAATGCATACATATAATTTCATTTCCTACTATAAGATATCCTATATATTAAATAACACTTAATTTGTATGCACACATGTACGTAAAACAAAAATTACATAAAAATCTCTTCATAAACTTATCAAATAATAATTTACTAAACTGAACACATTCCTAAACTAACTATCTAACCAACTTTATTAACTTTTGCATATTAACATAAACTAAAAAAATCTGCCCCCAACTATGTTAAAACTCTTTTTCCTATTTACTAATTTAACCATCAAAAACCTACTTAAAACAAAACTTGCATACTAAAATACCTTCCCCTTAACACTAACACCCCACTCAACCTCACTAGGCAGGTGGGCCCTCCCTCTCCCTTCTGCTTTACAAAAAAAACTCCTAACATTTCCACTATTTCTTAACTTTCCCCAAAACTAATAAGTTTCTAATAAATACACTAATTCCTAACTTTCTAAACTAACACTTTCCTAATCATACTAAGCATCAACCTTTTTCAATCTCGCAGAACATTCAAGCCAACTAATAGCTTGCTGGGTGCATGGGGATGTGGAGAGCAGGTTGATCCATGGTCCTTGGGTGGCGCCTAGAAAGGAGGGTCGAGGGGGGAGAGAATCATGTGATTCTCCTCCCCATTTTCACCAATTTCGAGCTGCTCTTGGTTGACTTATGCCAAAAACATTAAGGTTGATGCTTAGGATAGCATAGGTGATAGGATAGGTAATTAATTTGTTTTTATAAAAATATTTGGAAAGGGCATGAGTATATTTCCCAAGGTGGAGTTGCCTATGGTGGATGATCCTAACTTTATGTTAGTGTGTAGCCCATCTTATGCTTTATTACATGCACCTAAGATGGTCTTGAAAAGGGAAAGCAGTTAGACTATTGTTTGAATTTTATTTTTTTGGTTTAAATTTTATTGTTACTTGATGGTGATGTTTTTTTTTTTCTTTCCTAGAGTTCTACCTATGCCTAAGGGATAGATACCTAGGCCTTTCATAATCCTTGACTTGACATAGCCTTAAAATTATGTATATATTTTGTTTTCTTGTTTTATAAAATAGTGACAGAAGGGTCACATGACTCATAGGAGTCTTTTCTTACAAATATCTATGAACTATGTGTTTATTATTTGTTGAGTCTTACCCCTTAGCTAAGATATTATTTTATTAGTATTTTATGCACAAGATTCGAAGTATATTCTTTCTAAATAAAATATTAGTCTATAATAGAAAGTGGATTTTCACCATTCCTCATACAAATTCTAGAGGGTTGAATACCCACCTATAGGCTTGTTTACTTATGCATTTTCTCGGTGCTAAATTTTTTTACTTGTTTATCCACCACTATTCAATAGCTATAATATTAATCTTATTTTTTGCAATAATTTTTTTATGTTGTCCTAACATTCTAACATATTTGTACAGATTGATGGAATTTATCAAATTTATTCTAACGCTAGATTTATTATATGTAATGTTATTGGAACACCATCAAGTATGAATATTTAGATCAAAGAGAGTCTATCTAAAATACTACTAATTCCAATCCTTTTTTTTTTACAATGAAAGAAAATTTTAAAATGATATTTCTCCTTCAACTCATTACATTATACAAATTTCTTTGCATGATCAACATAAAAAAATTGTAATTTCTTCATAGTATCTCATGGCTTGAAAATGAATACAAGTTCACATATACTTGATACTTTCCAATGATCTTTAAATACAATGGAGTCTCTACAAAATTATATTTTCATTTACATGAAATGATTTTTTTCTTTCTTACTCAACTATGGTAAAAATACAATCTTTCTCTTGTAAAGACAACTATATGCAAATCTCAAATTTTCACTTTACACATCTACAAAAATGTACAATAGGAAGTAACTCTCCTTTTCACATTTCAACAAACACAAAAATGGAAACTTAACACCACAATACATTATGAGATGACATGGAAAAGATTTATTGCTTCACAAGCACCTAGTTCTTCAACATACCCAAAGGGTGAAACCCTAATCTCTTCTAGGAATATATCTTCACAAAACCTACAAACAACACAAAAACTAGAAACCATGGAGGCTCACCTCCCATCCTAGGCTTCTATGAAGCCCCCCATCGACTTAGGGAAACAAGATTCAAACAGGCTACACTCAAGCATCACCATTGCATGCAACAAAACATTGCAATACATAAACAATCCCCTTAAGGTTTAACACAATGATTCACCATTAGAATCATGAATACAATGGGTGGAGGTGGGCTATCCAAAGAGGAGAATGCCATATCCATACACACACATGCGCACGCACGTGCACACACACACACACACACACACACACACACACACACACACACACACACACATTTTCAATTGCACAATTCCTCTTCAAAGCTTTCAAAATACGTCCTCCTCATTACATCAAGACACTTATATCTCTATAACACAAATTCTTCTTCAATTCTATTAACAAGGCATATGGCTTCAATGGAGCCCATACTCCACGAACAACAAAACTCTCTCCAAGACAAGAATCTCTCAACTCCAATATTGAGCCCAACTAACCCTTTCATCGAAGGCTTCTCTTCCCTCGCAAGGGTGAGTAAAGCCTTCACACTGATGAACAAATTCAACACTCAAAAAAAACAACGAGATCAAGGAAGAAAACCAAGAAAATGCATGAACATAGTGCACAACCACAACACAACACAAGGATTACAATACAATACATGATCCCATAACAACACTCCATACTTGCAGATTCATTATGTAATGTTAAAAAAAAAGGTCATGGTTTGGGAACCAACCTTGGTCCAAGCTAATGGTAATGATAGTTGATGAAGATCTCTTGTAGCCTCCCTCCAAAACCCTAACTATCTCTAAACTTAGAGAGTGGGTGAACACCCCACTAGTTTTGCCCAAGACTCTCTAAAAATGCTTTCCCACTAACTTTTTTTGGCAAAAACACCAAGCCAGTCCCTCTTACAAACTTGTCTCCCCCTAAGTTTTTAATTTTTTACTTAATGGAAACATGGGAAAGAGCTCATGTGACAACTCCATTTTCGAATTGATTGAAGAAGGTATTGGCAAAGAGCCCTGCTAGGTTGTCTAAGCATTATTATGGTCAAAATTAGGTCCCTAACATGTTATACTATCATATGGGTAGCTTATTTTCACACAAAAGACACTTTGGGACCACCTAATGACCCTTCAAAACCCTAGTCAAGTCTAAATTCGAATTTCCTTTGATTGTGACCCATCCCATCCCTTGTGAAGTGGGTTCACTTAATCATTAACTAGGTAATTAGTTTTAGGGTAACATGCTACCATGACCAACGCTAGATGACATGTCATTAACACACAAAATTCACAAGTATCAAGTGACACATAAAAGCACATTCTACATCATCATGACATGTCCCTAATGCATATTTGAGATTAAAAATTTCACACACTTAAAAGCTTACATTTATGAAATAAAATACATCACAACGAGGCTTTTGAATCTTCCAAAGATTCACCTTGGCTAAACCATGTTCACATAGGTTTGGACCTTGTTTCCTTCAATAATTTTCATGTTTCCACTTCCTACACACTAAATTTGAGTATCAGTAGTTGAAGGAGGTCATATAAAACACATATTGTAAATGCATATAAATTGAAAGGTTATGTAATCTGTATTAACATGATTCAATTAAAATCCTTTTCTTAATCATTTCAAATAAACCATTCAAAATGTTAAAATATCAAAATCTGCACATCACATTTAATCTCAAATCACCATAATCAATTTAACATTTTGCATTACATCATAATCCATTTCCTATCAAAATGATGAAATGTTGAATCTATATTGCTAAATTAGCCAACATGAAAATTAGTTCCAATCACATACCTCAGATCAAAACCACCAAAATGTAATCATTACAACTAGTATACGTGATTCAATTAAATATAGTTTGATTACTAACACTATCTCATTATCATTATGAGATATTACATGATAAGGCATAATTCTTTAAAATCACTAATTGTCAAGAAATCTGGATGTTTTCATAATCATGTTTGCATAGGTTCAAAACTAGTCATTGGGTAGACCCATTATATCTATTACTCAATATATTGTATTTTCATCTTAATCATCATGCATTGTAGCCTATCCACCTAATACTACTTGTACAACAATTGACTTATTATATTTCCATCATGCTGAGCTATACCGAGTAGGCCTTTATCTAAATTTGACAATAATTTCTATCTATAATTATTATTCGTACTCACAAGGGTGGGTGTTAATTCATCTTTACACAATGACCACCTAAAAGAACTATCCTAATAGATCATAACATACTATGAACCCATCGACATAGTTTTCTAAGTTATAACATCTTGAGTCTTTATTCCATAGGGTCTTAGCTTGCCAACTTGATAAAATTTTGAATATGATACTTATGATAATAATGACTACAATATATATCAGTCTTAATAAGATCTCAGGTCCAATATTAATAAGGATGTCAGTCATGACATACCTAAATCCTGGAACCTACTTATCAACATTCTATCATAAGGTGTATGGTAATAGTCTATAATTCACATACCATGCATGACATCTCACCTCCTTATGCTTCCTAGTTCTAACCATATTTGTGTTATTTAGGGTTTATAATATGGTACTAGGGAAGGGGCCTTACAAAAATTACTAAAAGACAACACAAAATGACATGAGGGAGAAAGTGAATAACTTTTAGATGTTATGTCTTGTGAGTAAAATAGACTAGATTTTAGATGTTATATATCTTGTGAGTATGAAAACCATCCAAAAATGAAAAATGGTTAAAAGGGTTACTATTCTACTAACAATGAGATAAGGTTTGGAAAAGATAGAAAAATGTAATATAATAGGTAAAGAATAAATTTAATCAGTTCTAGATTGTAGGAAAAATATCAAACAAATAGTACTGTACTAGTAAAATACAAAACTTTGCCTACTGTTTAGGAAGGATGTAACAAGATTTTTAACCCTTGACACTAATAATAAGAGAAATTGAAAAACACAACAAGCTTCTAAATTAAATAATCCTTCACTATTCTCCAAACTATTTTGTTGCCATAATTAGATAAAACACTAATTCAGTGACAATAAATACCCTTTTTAGAAGACATTCACAAAATATATATGTACCATTTTTGGTAGTTTCTAAAATTACTTCAAGGGGTACAAAATGTCAAATTATTTAGAGTTAACCGAGGTGACGTTTCCCATAAAGGTCCTAAGAAACTTATTGGATATAAATAATCCTCCAAAGAAAGCAAAAACTATAGTCTTATAAACAACTAGTAAAAGATGATTTTGAGGCCCTATATAGTAGAGCTTGGCCCTATAATAGGGTAAGCTTTAAGTAACTCCCTTCACGAAAAATATATGAAAATATTGGTGAATCTTAAATTTCTTTGAAAAACCAAAATGATTTCTAGTATATTAGAACTAAATTTTATACAAATGTCGCGATTTTAAATATTTTTAAGAAGTAAATTACCAACCAAAATTTTTTAAAATTAGCAAAATGGTGAATATTAGCCACTAAAAAATACCTTACCCTAGAAGAGTTGAGATCATGTCCAATTGATAAAATACTATTGCTTTCCTTTAGGACTTTGGAAAACACATTTGCTTATAAAATCTCAGCAAAAACAAACAAAGTACTCAAAAGTTATGACTCGAGAAAGTTTTTTCTTAAAAAAGGTCCAAAAATGCTATTGATATGCCTACAAAGTCTCTAAATAATTGATCTATCATGTTTACTCCTAGGATCAAATATTAATAAAATAGTAGAAATATAATTAGCAAAATGAACAAGAATTAACAATTATATAATGAATGTAATAATGACTATTGAAAATCCTTATAAACTCAAGACATCCAAAGATTACCATATTAGTATATATTTTGGGAGTCACTTTTTTATTAAACACTATATCTTTCAATATAACTAGCATATGGACATTTAATAGGTAGTTCACATCTTTTTTTGGATCAACTATCAAAAAATGCCTTCTTCAAACCATGCATTTTGGTGATCTTCATAGATCGAGATTTGAATCTCAATTAAATTTTACTATATATTTTAGCTAGTATTAAAATATTCTTATCCACAAGGTAAAAAATAAAAATAAACAATTTTTTTCCTTAAAATCCATTTGAGGTGCTATTAAATTCATAAATTTAAAACAAAGTATGTATCTTCAATTGGAAAGCCCCTTGAAACCCATATGACAAACTTGGTGATTAGAATTTATATAAAAGATATTTTTTTTAAATAGATTGAAAATCATGTTTTTCTAAGAGAATCCTAAGAACAAGTTAATTATAATATTTGCTAATATTATTTTTAAATTATCTATGATGATTATATTGTATTGTGAGATAGACTTCTAAATAATTTTTAACTAAAATATTTAATATAACTAAGGTGAAATTCAAAATCACCAACTTAAAATGATAATAGATTTTTTTCAAGAATATATAGAAGAGATGTCTAACTTAGGCTCATATCATTTACAAAAAATTAGGATAAAAAGACAATAGATTTTACTTACCATTGAAATAGATACTTTTCTATATATTCATTGTACATTTTTCCATTAACATGCTATTACACATCCCAATTAAATTGATTGAAGACATCAAAATGCACGTGTCACTGATGGAAATAGTATAGAGTTGACTCATGCCTTACAATATCATGGGTCACATTAGATTAATGAATGTCTACTAAAAATCAAGAAGAATGTGTTCAAAATAGTTTTGCCTCACTAATTAGCATTATATAAATAGACACGTGGACAATTTCCATGGATATAAAACTAGCATTATGTAAATAGTCAATTTAAAATTTACATGGATATAAAATTTACATAGATGAAACACTCTATGATATTAGGCCAAGAAATGTGATTTTGCAACAAAGCAATCAGGTATCAGATATATTCATGTCTTATAGTCTAAGAGAATTAACATAAATTGTAATACAAAAATCTATATAAGACAATATTTGAGAAACTAAAGGGATCTCCATATTTACTATGAAGTAGAACCAATAATATTTGTTAGAGCATGTTGGAAAAGAAAATTAGTTTTTAATATGAGATAATTCCAAAATAGCTAAAATATTAACCATTTCTATAATTTTAATGGCTACATTATTTTTTTTACAAATATAATATATCTTCTTTTATAATTTATATGCCTTCTAAATCGTATATTATTTCTAGGCAAATCTAAAGAAAGTGTAAGCAATTATAGACATTTGTACAATCTTTTGTATAAGTTTATGTTAACATTATTTTGAGGGTGATAATGTTTTCAAATAGATTTACTTAATTAATCTTTAAACAATTTTTTTGAACTTCTTAACTATCTAAATGAGAACTCACAAAAATAGTTCAATAAAACATTTTAATGGTCATTTGATTTATAAGCACTAGTTTACATACAATATATATTGTAGTTTCATAATTCCACAAATATATCTGGTAAATGATATTGTAACTATTGAACAATTACAATGATCAATATAATTATGCTAACATTCCCACCATTAGTGCATTGTTCATAAAAATATCAAATTCATCTTATGGACCCCACCTTATATAACATAGGAAAACATGCTGATTACATGATTTGAATAAATTTTTTGAGGAAATGTTCTTCTGATGTTGAAGACCTTGAACCATGTAAGGCTCCATTAAGTTTTCTTCTGACCCTCAGAAAGGTGAAGCTTTGAGTTGTATTCACAACCTCTCATTCTTGAATATAAAGTCTTTGAATTATTCAACAATGATCCCTAAGAGATGTGACTGATCTCTATTATTTCCTAGTGACCACAAAAGGGTATGTTTCTCAATAATGAACTCCAAAGATCATTCGACAATAATCTATATTGAGGACAATATCAAGTCCCAAACTTTTCTCCAAGATAAAGCTAAAAAAAACATACATTCTTTGCATTTCTTAACATCATAAAGTAAAGTAAAGTAGAAAATCAAAATTGTAAAAAATGCTTCTCTTTCAAACCACCATTCCAAAGTGACAAGCTGGCTTGAGATGATGGAAATTCCTCCATCCTCTGATGTCACCAACCTTCAGAAATGAAAGTTCACTCAAAGCATTAAATTTTGATTAATAGGAGAAATATTAAAGATTTATCCATCATCTAATGTATCTACATCTTCAATGCAAGCAGTGTTGCCCTCTTCATCAGATTGATCTTTTAGTTTTCCTTTAAGAACACCACTAGATCTAGTTCTGCAAACCCATGCTATGTGGGCCTTTTTCTTAAAGTAAAAACATTAATAAATTATCTCTTTTATTTTTGTTTGACCATATTTTAGTACTTTGTGAGTACAATGCCTTGTCTATGGGGTCTTATTCTATAACATTTTTCAACCTCTTTTCTTCTGCTAAAAGAGTGAAAATCATATCTTCTAAAGACTGCAAAGTGGTTTGGCTAAGTGTAAAAACAACATTACTATATTTAGAAGATAAGCTATTTAACAAGATAGCTTTAGCATCATCATCAAAAGGATCCTTATCCTTTGCAAGTTCCTAATGAGAGATATTAGGTTACTTATATGATTCAACATTACAATACCATTTTCTATTTTGAAGCTAAACAATTGAGGTTTGAGTGAAAAAATTGTATTGATGGGTTTTGTGAAAAATAGCTTGTTTAAATTATCCCAAATATCACTAGAAGATTTATCTAAATCTAAGTGATGAAGTTCATAATCTACAATAGCAAGACCAATGAAAACTTTTTCTTTATCATCTCTATTATTCTATTCCAACAACTTATTTTTATATGTAGGTGGTTTTTTTCCTTTGCCACTCACTATTCCCTAGAAGTTTTTATTCATTAATTGCATTTGTATTTTCATTCTCCATGTATGAAAACTAAAAATAGAATATTTATCTAATAGAATCTCCATTGAATAACAAAAATTACTATCAAATGAACTCTTTGAAACTTAGAAAAATATCAAATGATATAATGCACATAAGAAGCAACTGAGCACTATCCAGGCATTCCCATCGAACCCTTATTCAGATCTGATTCATTCACAAACCAAAATAATCCCTTCATGAATTTCTTAACACTCAACAATTTAATTTCAATTACATATCTTGACATAGTTAGACCAAAGTTTTATAATAAATGCAGGGATATTTAATTTTATCGTTATTGAAATTCATAACTTACACAATGAATAGTTTAAACCACAATGCTAAATGTGTGTGCACAAAACATCATATGTGTACTTCATTCGAGATTTGTTAGCATGCAAACTCTTCAACTGTGATCCTTCAACATCATAGGAGGAAATTTCTCCTTCAAATTGTAAAATGTGGATGGATGTCACAATTGATTCACATAGGAAAATTGTGCTTCTCAATGGCATTATGTCTGGGCTTCAATGTTTAGAGAGATTTTTTTACATATAAAAATAATTTCACCACCATTCTCTTGATAGAACACCAAATCTCCCCTTAACAATGTCAATCCCAATCATCACCCATATAGATTTATGGAGTATTGTCACCTACCACAAGATTGTCTTTCACTTGTGCAACTATCTTCACCCACATGAATGTCTTTACTGCAACATGCTTCAGGTTTCAACTCCATAATTCTCATAATTTTTTTCTCTTTCCTCATGTGATAAGTGTAGGCATGTAGCAAGTAGATGAAAACTTCTCTAATACCACATGAGAACTCATAAAACAATTTGATAAAATATTTTGATGTTTATTTGATTTGTATGCACTAGTTTATACACAATAGATATTGCAGTTTGGTAACTACACAAATATATTTTGTAAGTGATATTGTAACTATGAAACCATTATAATGATCAATCTAATTATGCTAACACTAACCATAATAATCCTTCTGGTGGTAAAAACTACTTTTCTTTTGATGTACATGGGTACCCTATGGCTACAGGTTGGGGCATTTGGGCATCTTCTCCATTGCCTCGTGGTTTCCATTTTTGGTTTGTTGGTGCCCTTCTTTGGAAGGTTTGGCTAGCCTATGGTTTCTAGCTAGAGTAGTTTTGGGTGTTGAGGGTTTTTGATTCCTTGCCTCTTTCTGGGTTTTTTAGCCTTCTCATCTAGAATGAGTCCCTTTTCATTGGGGGTTAATTTTTAAGATCTAGTTGCAAGATTCTTAGGTTACTTAAAATTTATGTGAGGGTTTCCCCTTTATTATCAAAGATTTTCTTGCCTCTAATTGCTTCTAGGTTAGTTTTTTGGTGACATAGAAGGCCTTGTATGGCTCTTTTCTTGTGGTTTTTCTTGTCGTGTCTTCCTTGACTTGTCTCTTCTCCTTTACTCCTCAATTGTTCTCCACCTTCTTTTCTTAGTTTGGTGAATTTGAGGTTCATGTGATCTACACTTTGTTCTTTGGTTCACTTTGTCTTTGGAGGCTAGATTTGGTTGACTGTCTTTCCCTTTTCCTTTGTTCTTCTTATATATTTCTAATGGTTTTCCATGACTAGTTATCTCCCTTCAAGACTCTTATTAAGGGAGGGTCTTTCTCTTTGGAGGTGATAATTATCATTATTTATTGGAGGTGGATGTCAAATTCTTTCCATTTTCTCCTCTTTCAAGTTTCCTTTTGAGGTGGTATCTCCTACTGAGGTGGAGGCACATCCAATGGAGGTGGGTTGTTGTTGGTAAAAAAGGTTCAATGATTGTGGGTGCTATTCCTCTTTTAGTTTCTTGGTTGTGGGTTTATCTCTAGCTAGTGGCATTCTATTAGTCAATTGTTCTTTCAAAACTCCTATTTAGAGTGGCTCTACCCTTGTTTAAGTTGTTGGGTCTTATGGGTTTCCTTACCAATTTTTATCTTATCTATTCAATTTTGGAGGTTTTATGTTTCCTTTTGGTGTCGCTAGAGTTTTAGTTTCATTTGTTGGTGTCCTTCTCCATTCCTCTTCCTTGTCCATCCTTTCTTAAGAGCAAGGGGTATTTATTGGTGTTTGGTTTTTGGTTCCTACCTAAACTACTTTATTTTTTCAAATTTGAAATTATAAGTGCTGGATTCTAGGTCCAACTATTATAACTTGATGTTACTTTTATGATCTTGCTTTTAATTTTATTGTATGGGTTCAAGATCTATCCCACTCTACCTAATCAAAAATATCTAACTATTACACTAGATTTTATATTTTATTTTTATTTTTTAATTTTACATTTTACATTTAAACAATTAATAACATTATTAATACAAAATTGAATTTGAAAATTAAAAATATTAGAAGTTTTGTAAAAACTTATATGTATTTATTGAATTATTAAGTGAAAAGAAAATACAAATTGAAATTCTAGTAAAGAGAATTTTTACATTCACAAAGCTTGTATTTTAAAAAGATAATTTTATTAACAAATATGAAGCTTCTACTTTATTTACTATATGGATTTGTTCCAATACATTCTTCTTATTATGATGCAATATAAAACTAAACATCTCAAGAATACAAAGCATGGACTCTTGTAGTGGAAAATATCAAGGTGAAGCCCAAATAATTGAATATGTGAGCCTATAGATCGAAAATAATTCAATCCTAGTATGCATGTCATAAAGAGTAAATAGATAGTTAAAAATAAAATAAAATTAAAATACAAGTAGAACTAAAAATCTTGTAAAATTTCACTTGTATGATATAAATAAATTGGAGCTTCCTTTAGATTATTGTCAGATCAATGAGCTTGTAGAATCTCAAATGAGGACGGCTAATCTATCTGAAGAAGGCCACATTTTGAATAAATTAAATTATGTAGATGTGATGAATCTAACTGGTCAAGAATCAGAAAGTACTCAACAAAATGGCAATAACAAAGATAGAGGGTATTTTGACTTCTCAATTCATTTGTCATTAGATCAATCCCCTACTGCTGTCACCACAATGATGAATACTCCAAAAAAGAGAGGTAGAAAGCCAAAATTTGTAAAGACATTATTGGAAGTGGATGTTGGTATTCAGTCCACTCTTGATGATAAGTTTTCATCAGTCAAAAGATTGACAAGGAGAACAAGAGTTTCTCCTTGTTAGCAATGAAAATTATTACGTTGAATGTCAGAGGTATCAATGCCTCTGACAAAAGAAGTAGGATCAAGCAGTTGCTAGATTCTACAAAAGGAGATATTATTCTTCTTCAAGAAACTAAATTATCAGAACAAGTTTTTGATAAGACATTGGCTAAATGGACTAATTAGCTTTCAGTTCATGTAGAGGGGCATGGGGCCTTTGGGGGTTTAGCAATTTTATGGAATGCTAAAAGTATTCACGGTATTCTTATTGGGAAAGATTCCAATTGGCAGTTACTAAAAGTTGAACACTTTGATTTGAAATTCCTTATCTTCAACATATATGGTCCCACATCTACAAATGATAAGAAGAACCTTTGGGCTGTACTAACGAATCTTATCCAACAAGAAAGATAAATGAATTTTATATTGGGTGGGGATTTTAATGCATTACTATCAATGTCTAAAAAGAAAGGGGGAAGTTGTCCACCCATTAGAACTATCCCAGATTTTTCTTCATTTGTAGAAGATAATAACTTAAGTGACATTTCTCCTGACAATGGATTATACACATGGACTAATCGACGTATTGGTTTTTTAGAAATTGCTGAGAGACTGGATAGGTTCTTGTTTTCACAATCATGGACGCTATTGAGTTTTAGTTTTAAATATGAAATCTTACCTTTTTCTATATCAAATCATTTTCTAGTCCAGTTATTGATATCAAAGAACAACATATCACAACATCTTAATTGGGCTAGTTCTTTTAAGTTTGAACACATGTGGTTCAGGCATCCTAATTTTACTATGCTTTTAAAATATTGGTGGATAAATGCTCCAATCTTTAGGGATCCTAAGATGCTTCAGTTCTCTGAAAAGCTTTGTTACATGAAAGGGATGATCAAGGAGTAGAATGTGAAGGGTTTTAAAAATGTGTTCAAGCAAAAACAAGACGTCTTAGAAAAACTTAAGAAGATAAATTCAGTCATCATTCAAAAAGGTCTTAGTCCAGATTTATATCATGAGCAAAAATCCTTGAAAGAAGAATGGGAGGAGCTTTGCAATAGGGAGGAGATTTATTGGAGACAAAAGTCTCATGAACTATGGTTAAGAGATGATGATAAGAACACAATTTTTTTTTCATAAAACTGCTAGAGTTAAAAATGCAGTTAACACTATTTTTTCAATTAAGCACTCAGAATCTGGTCATCTTATAGAAGATGACAATGGTATTAAGGAGGAAGGTATTCACTTTTTTTCAAATCTCTTGACTCCCCCTCATTTGGACCCTATTGATGACAATTTGATTAATAATTTGATTAGTTGTATTCCCCCTCTTATTACAACATATCATAATAGGATGTTGCTTACCCCTTTTACATTGGAAGAAATTTAAAAAGTGGTATCTTCATTCCCACTTGACAAAGCCCCAGGCGCTAATGGATTTACAACTCTTTTTTATCAAAAATGTTGGGATTTTATTGGTTCTAATTTAATGGAAGTGGTTGGAGAGTCAAGAAGGAATGCCAAGATGATCAAGAGCTTCAATTCAACTAACATTGCTATTATTCCAAGAGTTAAGTAGCCGGCCTCTTTTTCTAGCTTTAGGCCTATCTCTTTATGCAACATGATTTATAAATTGATTGCTAAAGCTATATATATGAGGTTACAACAATTTATTCCTCATGTCATTTCTTTAGATAAAGGTTGTTTCATGCCAAGAAGTGAAACATGGAAAGGCATTGTTGTTGCACATGAGACTCTTCATTCTATCGATTCTCATTAGTTGTCTAGTTTTTTAATGAAGGCCTATGATAGGGTAAGATGGTCATTCCTCTTTAAAGTTATTCCCAAATTTAGTTTTTCAGATAATTGGTGCAGATGGATCAAAAATTGTATTTCTGGTGCTTGGTTTTCAGTAATTATTAATGGAGAGTCAATTGGTTTTTTTCCCTCTTCTCAAGGGATTCGTCAGGGTGATCCACTATCTCTAGTTTTATTTATTCTTATGGCTGATGCTTTCAGCAGATTCATCAATAGATCTTCACAATTGGGCTTATGGGAAGGAATTTTGATTCCTTATACATCTATCACAGTTACCCATTCCTTATTTGCTGATGATACTCTTCTTTTTGGTACGTCAAATGTAAAGAAAGCTAACCATATTAAATATGCCTTGGACCTATATTCAGAAGTTTCTGGTTAGAGAATCAATGCCAACAAATCTAAAATTTTCATTTTCAACACTAATGATGTAGTAGCTCAAAGGATTTCTTCAACTTTGGGTTTCCCAGTGGATCATCTTCCATCCGTTTATCTTGGAATTCCTTTTTTTATGGGAACAAACAAGACAACTTTTTGGCTTCCTATCATTGATAGAATTAGGGCTAGGATCTCTACTTGGAAAGCTAGATGGTTATCTTTGTCAGGCCATATTTTTCTAGTTAAAGTTGTCCTAATAGCTATCCCAAACTATTATTTTTCAATTCTTAATGCTCACTCTTCTATAATCTTGCAAATTCAAAATGTTATCAGCGACTTTATATGGAAAGGAAATTTTTTAGATAAAAAGAAGCTTCCTCTTGTTTCTTTGCTTGAAATGTCTCATGATATGGCATCTGGGGGTGTGGGGTTGCATGATATTGCTACTAGAAATAAGGCTTTTGGGGGCAAGCTTGTGTGGAAAATGTATATAAAATCTCATGCAAAATGGTGTTCAATCATGCAAGAAAAATATTTAGATTCTCCAAGTCCTTCCAGAATTTTTGCTTTGTCTAATCCTCCTATAGGTTCAACCATATGGAACTTTATGATGTCTTCAAAGGATATTGTTTGTAATTATGTTACTTGAGAAATTCATAGTGGAGAGAAAGTAAAGTTTTGGGAAGACTCATGGAATGGATCTCCCCCTCTATGTAAACAAGAAAAATTGGATGAAGCATGCCAAGTCCTAATAGCTGAGTGAGCCTCCTCTTTTTGGGACTATGTTTTGGCTATTGAAATTCATTCAAGAAGGGTTCTCTGGAAAGATCCTCCAACACATCTTCTTAGTCAGCCAAGTCTCCTTTCCTTGAGGGACTCTCTTGTTGAAAGAATTTTTTTTCTTTCTAATAGGGAAGATATAGTTAGATGGGCCCCAACCAAAGGTGGTGATTATTCAATCAAGGAAGGTTATTATGGTCTACAACAAACATATAATTCAAGCAGGAAGTGTAGAGCATTTTCCTTTTTCCTTTTTTTGGAACTCCACTATGTTGCCCAAGGCTAGATTTTTTGCTTGGCTAGCCCTTAGAAAAAGAATACTCACTAGCGAACGATTGTCCAGGCTAGGTATTGTTGAATCTTTTATTTGCAAATTATGCAACAAGGAGCTAGAATCTATAGATCGTCTCCTTCTCCAGTGTCCCTTTGCTTATCAGTGTTGGGTTTTTGTGTTGAACAAGCTTCAAATGTCTTTATCCCTGCCAAATAGTTTTTGGGATCTATTTCAATCTTGGCCAATTCTATTCTCAAGATCTCTATTTGATAGTATTTGGAAGTGTATCCCAGCTACTGTGGTGTGGGCCATCTAGTGGGAACGTAACAAGATCATTTTCCATAATGAAAAATCAAACCTAGAATCTATTCTAGATGGGATTGAGAATGCAATTTTAGAAAGAGTAAATGCAAATATATTCAATTTTATGAATAATATTTCAGTATCTACTTGGGATTATCTTCTTCTAAAATAGTGGAAACAAATTAAGTTACCTCCAGGTTTCTCTGTAAACTAGAATTCTAATCATCAATATGATCGACTCCATGTAAAATCGTCTCCCCCCTCTAAATTTTTTCTAAAGTTAAATTTTCATGGTTGCTCTTGTGGGAACCCTGGTATGTCAAGATTGGGTGCTTGTATTAGGAATTGGCAAGGTGAAGTAGTTGCAATCAAAGTAGATGTTTTACCACTTGGTACTAGCAACCTTTCAGAAGCTCAAGCCCTATTGGCAAGTCTAGTTTTGGCAAAGAGATGTAATGTTTCCACCATGCATATTGAAGGTGATTCTCAAGTAATTATAAACTCTTGTCTCTCGCGATCTTCTCATACCTGGAAACTAGCCTATATCCTTCAAAAATGTTGGGATTTAATTGATTCTTTTCAAGCTACTTGTTTCTCTCATACTCTGAGGGAGGGAAATAAACTAGCTGATTGTCTAGCTAATCTTGGTTATTTGAATCTTGCCATTCAAAGGTTATTTTTTTGAAATTCTCATGCTTAGCAGAGTGCCATATTTGGGACACAAAGAAGATGAATGAAGCTTAATAGAAACTAGTACTATAATTGATCGACTCACAACTATTAGTTTGCACATTCTTTGTGCATTAGGATTCATCTTTTTGCTGAAAATGGAAAGTACAGAGTTGACCTTCATGGTTCATATCCCAGAAGTTGATTTAGATGGTATTTTTTGGTTCACAAATGCTCCAATTAGCTAGGAGGTTCAATGCTCTCTTGATTTTAGTTAAATCTTTTAGAATGAGAGGTTCATTGGCATAATTGGACCCTGATCATTGTTGAGTATTGATATATATCATATTTTCAGAACTCTTGCTCATTGCAGAGAAATTGTATTTTGTTGTAGGTATGCTTGGTATGACATATTAACTTTTAACACTTTTGTACTTTGGCAAAGATTCAGAGTTTTCTTGCGAGTTCTTTCTCTTATGAGCCCTTGAACTAGTTTATTAATAAATATATTATATAAGTGGTACATCACTTTTTTATTATATATAAAAGAAAATCTTGCAAAATTTTAAAGGAGATTAAAATTTCTATAAATGTTACAAATAGGAAATAAGTATAGAAAGAGATAGTATAAGATTGGAGTAATAAAGATATAAAGAGCATCAAACCTATCAATAATTTAATGTAAATAGGATTAAATTCTATTTAGTTACAATGCTAAAAAATGAAAAGAATTAGGAAAGAATTTTTAACATCCATTTCATGAGAATATATTTTGAAATGATGATAAATGGGTGAGGGAGAAGGACAAGGAGAAATATGGTTATAGGTTGCAAGGGAGGTGTTTAAAATACTCTAATTTCTTTAAATAACAAGGACAATGATGATGGTGGATAGTGCTTTGTCATTACAGGCTATTTGGAGGTTTCCCCTAGTTTCTCTTTAGAGGGATGACACATGTTTTGTTGTTTGCTTTGAAGGTTTCTTGGTTAAAGCTCTATGTTTATATGTGGGTTGTCCCTTTTATTACTTCTCATTTGCATTTTGATCTCCCATTTTACTTTCTTGCAACTTGGATGGATGCATGTCATTGTAGGGTATGGGCCTACCATGATGTTATGTGGGCCATCCTTTCATTTAATTTTTTTTTTTCTTATTTGCATTTTTTTTCTATTGCACTATGAATGATGTAGATTTCTTTAATTTTTATAGGTTTAGAGATTTATGGGTGCATGCTAGGTGAGAATATTTTCCAACATGAGATTTCTTTAGGTTTTCTTTCCAATAATATTTTGAGGATGTTGTATATTATATTTTTTCTTGCTGGTGCCTTTATTTAGTGATGGTTAGTTGTGATATTCTATGATTTTTTTATGGGATTTTAACTAGGATTCATGTCTATGTTGTAGGTGTAATTTTTTGTTTCATCAAAAACTCAAACTATTAATGCCTGATACAAATTATGAGACTTAACCAAATCCACAACACAAATTTCCAAGAAGGTGTTTGTTGGAATTATATTGTATTTGTCATTAGTGACAATACTTATTTGACTCTAAATTATTACCAAGTTCATCACTCAGTCTATAGTGTATAACGAGCATTTAGTGGTTACCTTTTAGATTCATCACTTAAGCAGTTCACACCAAGCATTCTTGAAGCTACCGAGTGAGTGTGCAGTCCAATAGTTCACATCGAGCATTCTTGAAGCTACTGAGTGTATGTGTATATCAAGGAATGGACATGTAATGACTGAGAAGAGTAAATGTAAATCAATAGTAGAGCAGAGTATTCAACAAGGTCTACAAGGAGCAATAAAGATTCATCAGTCACAAGAGGTGATCTTTACTTCAAGGATCTAATCAGAAATTAAGTTGTAAGTAGATCCACTATTTCATCCTAATAGGTGAATCAGTTTTGTAAATCCTTTAACAAGGTAGACTTAATAGTCTTTGTATAAACCTCCTAATAGAGTGCATACTTCATTGTATGTTTGTAAATCCTCTAACAAGGTGGATCTAGTAGTCCAAATTGCTCTTAACAAGGTAGACCATCATAAGTGATCAATGTAAGCCCTAACAGGCTAACTTCATACTGTAGTAGAAAAGTTTTGTGGGTATCATCCCCACCCCATTTTTACTTTCTATTTAGAAGGTTTCTGGGTCACCAAAGTTCTGTGTTCATGTGTTATAAATGTTTATCTTTCTCATGCATACAGTAGATTAGATGAATGAATGATGAATGGATCAAGTATTGAATTGATTTAAAGTTTTTGAGGTTACTGATTCACCCCTCCCCTCTCAGTAACCTAGATAGTCTTGGTTATTTCCAACAATTGGTATCAGAGCATTGTGGTTATCAGGACAAAGTTTGATAGCTTAAGCAAAGATCAAGGACAATGGAGATATTTAGACTTGACAAACCTATTGAAAATTAAAAGCTAGTCTTGATTATTTCCAACAAAAGGGGGAGATTATTGTAAAAGTCATAGTGGGAGTAAGAGACAATGGAGAGAATAAGAGAAAATATATTGATATATGTACAGTGATAAGCTATGTATATACCATGCCATATGTCTGGGGGAGATATGTAAAGACATGTAAGAAATGGTTTACAAAGATCAATTTTGAAAAATCAAATCCAATATGTCAGTATACACAATGTTTGGCTCATTAGTTTTTTTTGTCACTAATGCAAAAGGGGGAGATTTTTGGCATTATATTGTATTTTTCATTAGTGACAACACTTATTCGACTCTGAATGATTATCGATTTCATCACTCAGTCTACAATGTATACTAAACATTCAATGGTTACCTTGTAGATTCATCACTTAAGCAATTCACACTGAGCATTCCTGAAGCTACTGAGTGAGTGTGCACTCCAGCAGTTCACACTGAGAATTCCTAAAGCTACCGAGTGTATGTGTATATCAAGGAATGGACATGTAATGCTTGAGAAGAGTAAATGTGAATCAACAGCAGAGTAGAGTATTCAGCAAAGGTCTACAAGGAGTAGTAAAGATTCATCAGTCACAAGAGGTGATCTATACTTCAAGGATCTAAGCAGCAATCAAGTTGTAAGTAGATCCACTATTTCATCCTAACAGGTGAATCAATTTTGTAAATACTTTAACAAGGTAGACTTAATAGTCTTTGTATAAACCTCCTAATAGAGTGCATACTTCACTATATGTTTGTAAATCCTCTAACAAGGTGGATCTAGTAGTCCAAATTGTTCTTAATAGGGAAGATCATCAGAAGTGATCAATGTAAGCCCTAACAGGCTAACTTCATACTATAGTAGCAAAGTTTTTTGGGTATCATCCCCACCCCAGTTTTACTTTCTATTTGGAAGATTTATGGGTCACCAACATTCTATGTTCATGTGTTATAAATGTTTATCGTTCTCATGCATATAGTAGATTAGATGAATGAATGATGAATGGATCAAGTATTGAATTGATTTAAAGTTTTTGAGGTTACTAATTCACCCCTCCACTCTCAGTAACCTAGCTAGTCTTGATAATTTCCAGTAGTGTTGACTGCAAAGTCAACACTCTCAAAAATGTCCCGCTTATCACTAACTTAGCCTTCAACTCTAACTGAAGGGAGACTAACACCCATGACCCAAGGGATCTAATACTAATTTTAGGTAGCATTTTCCACTGCATCAAAAGATCTCAAACTATTAATACCTAATATAAATGCTAAGACTTATCCTGATCCACAACACAAATCTCTAAGGAGGTGTTGACCACCAAGTCAAAAATCTCAACATATGTATAGGTGATAGCGAGGCTTGTTCTTATTTGAGTGTTTTACTCATTGGGTGATTGTTATTTCTCCTATTGATCCTATCTCTTTCCTTATTTGTGAGGGTTTCTATGACTCTTTATACTTTTTATGTGAATTTTTGGGTTTTATTTCGCCTTGGTTTATGTTTATCTACACATTATTTTGTGAGTGTTGGAGGTTTTGAGACTATTTAGTATCTTTCTTTTACACTCTTCTATTATGGGGGGCTCCTTTTCTACCTCACCACGAGAATTCTAATAGTTCTCCTCTAGCTTAGTTGTATTCTCTATTGAATTAATTCTTGGCAGTATTAATTTCTTTGGTGCCTTAGTTCCTTTGGTTTAGGTAAAAACTATAATTTTTCAAGATTCCCTCTTTGCCTATATTTGGTTTAGTTTAGTTATGGGTCTTGGTGGATTTATTTTTTCTTTTCGTGGATCGAGTGTTTTCTATTCTTTTTCTTTGGGTGAGATATTTTTTTCATCGCTGGGTTCTTCTCCATAAGGCTATTATTGAGTTTAATTATACCAATGGTGAGGGTTAATTCTTCAAGCTTAATTGTGGTTTTCTCTCATTTTTCTTGATGACAATCATCCCCTTTCAAGATTACTAGATTATTATAAAGGTGGTAGCATATCCTATAGAGGTGGATTAATTCTTTTGGAAGGAGGCTAGTTCAAGATTAATGCCATCATATATGATCTTTAGGGGTTTAAGTTTTGATTTGAATTGGATTTTTTTGTTTTATACTAGAGGTTTCCTCCTTTGGTGCTAGTATTTACATTCAACCTTATCTTATGTAGGTGGAGAGGAATTTTGTAAGCGAGATGTAGATTGGATAGTAGATTACATTAGATTTTGGTTGAAGAATACCTTTTAGAGTCATTTCTAAACCCACATTGAATTATGGGAGCCTTTCAAAATACCATGGTCCTAGATTCATTATGTGGATGTCTCTTTTTAGCTAGATATGCACATTTTTCTTTATTCCCCTTCTAATGAGTTTTAAGCTTATCAAATACTTTTTGAACCCATTCTCTAGGTTAAAGGTGTATAAGTCTTTACAAATCATATTTTCTGAGGTGTGAAGCTTCATCAAGTTCTTAGGCTTCATCATGTCATTTCACAACCAAATTTATAACTATGTAGTTCATTGATGTGTTGATATAATGGTTGAGTTATATTTATAGAATATAAGTGGGGAATCCATACCTTGATGATTTATTTGATAAAAATGAGAGGAATTTATACAACATATTTTCTATATAGTTGGATAGTTACCAACTGACATATGATAGACAAGCATAAACTACCTAAATTATGTATTACACTAACATTCCTCCCCTTAATACATTGATCTTAGATGTCATAAAAAACCACCTTAGAGAACCTCTCTTAAGGCTTGTACATAGAAAAAGATATTGAGTGGATATTTTGAATACATATTTTGAGAATTTTTTCTTTCTTTCTGAAGTAGCAGACCTTGAAACAAGAAAAGCTCCATCAAGATTTATTATGACCCTTAGAAATGTGCATCTTTGATATTTGATCTTAATTCAAAATTCCTTGAATTCTTCAACAATGATCCCTAGGACATGTGATAGAACTCTATCGTTGTCTAGTAACTGTAAAATGATTTTTTTTTTGATCAAGTACTATTAAGTTTGATTGTAAATAATCCTTATTGAGATCATTATCAATTCTGAAATTTTTCTCATGAAAAATAATTTACAAAACATGTATTTTTTGCATTTGTTAGCATAAAAAAGAAAACCAAAATAGAAAACCGATCACTCCAAAAGCTCTTCTCATGTAGAGCACCATCTAATAGAAAGAAGCTAGCTTGAGATGATGGAAGATCCTCCATCCTTTAATACCAAAAACCTATTAATATAAATAGTTGAATCTCAAAATTAGGATTGATAGGGGAATTATTAGTAAATTCTTTTAATTTGATGTATCTACACCATGAATGGAAGAAACATTACCTTCTTCATCAGATTGTTCTTTCAATTTTCCTTTTAGAATATTAGTAGCTCTAGTTCTACAATTTCATGTTGTGTGCCCCTTCTTCTTAAAATAAAAACATTTATTGTCTCCTTTATGTTTGTTTGACCACCTTTTAGTACTTCATGAGTATAATTCCTTTACCATTAGATGATCTTCTTCTATAACTTTGTTTGTCCTCTTTTCTTCTATGAGAAGGGTTGAAATCATATCCTCTAAATTTTTTGAGGTAATTTGGCCATGTGAAGACAAGATTTCTATATTTGGAAGATAAGCTATTTAATAGAATGAACTTAGCATCATCATCATCATTAATAGGAGCCTTAATTTTTTCAATTTTTGTAATGAGAGACCTTAGGTTATTTATATGATTTGACATTGTGATGTCATTCTTCATTTTCAAGCTAAACAACTATAGTTTCAAGAAAAACTTTAACACATTTTTCTCCAAGTAGCATGTTCAAATCATCCTAAATATTTATTAATGATTAATTTAGATCTAGGTGATGAAGCTTAGAGTCTGTAACAAAAAGCCAAATGATAGTATTTTATTTTTTGTCTCTACTATTCTAGTCCAACAATTACTTTTATTTGTAGGTGATTTTTCCTTGTGCCTCAGTATCTCCCATCATTCTTGATTCATCAATTGCATTTGTATTTTAATTTTTTGTGTATGAAAATAAAAATCTAAATATTTACAAGCTAGAATCTCCATTCAATAATAGCAAAAATGGTTTGTGGCCTCAAATGATTAAAGAACTAGATTAACAAGTTGCAAACATCTATCAATATATAAAAAGCACTCACGTGTATTAGTAAACTCCTTAGAAAGATTTTTGTGATTGGGTATAATTTAGTAAACACACCATATTAATGTATTTAAGAAATCTCTTGTAATTTGACATGTCATACCATATAATCTTCTCCATTTTGGATGATGGTTATAGTAAATAAATATGTTTATCTCACATAGAATAAATAATTTGAACTTTTTTTATTATCACATCAGAGAAAATGTAGTAGGCACATTAGGCTTATCAACTCAAGATTAGATATCACACACTTCCATGGAACATCATGTTCGATGCATTAAATGCACATTCGCTTTCACTACAATTCTAATGTATGATATCAAAATCTTATCTATTTCATGTATTGACTAAATACAAGACTTTGATCTATAGCAAGGAAAAATGTCAAGGAAATATAAGACTCTGATATATGGAAAGAAAGAATGTGAAAGAAAAATAGTCTAAAATGCACAAAAGATATTTTGTAGAGATCAATTTTTTTGTGCTCATTCACATCCTTTATAACTGCCACTTGAGTTATCAACTTGTTCCATTTCATATCATGAATTTATGGTTTTAACAATCCTTAGACAAACTACAATTAATATGAAATTTCTTTTACAACCATATAACATGTTACTCCTACGCTGATGCCAAATATAAGTGGGGAATCCATAATTTGATGATTTATTCAATAAGAATGATAGGAATTTATACATTATATTTTCTATATAGTTGGATAGTTAATAATTGACATATGGTTGGATGGGTATAAACCACATGAACTATGTATTACATCATGTTATTTCAAAACCAAATTTATAACCAAGTTAGTTAATTAATTGTTCTCAAGGTTAAAAGATGAAGAGAAATGACCCTACAAAAAATGAACATAACAAGAACCAACAACTAGCTAACCAAAATAATAATAAATTAAACCAAACCAAGCTAGGTTAAGACATAAACTCTATCCAACTATAATATTTACTAGGTGGGGTAAAATGCCACTAGATAAGAACATGTAAAATGAAAAAAATCTAACCAAAAAGATCACGGTAGATTGAACTAGCAACCAACCACACTACACTAACTAATAACCACCCCAAAAAAAAATAGAAATAGGGACAAACGCCAAAAATTGGAGGAATCCAAAACCATCAAGAAGTACTAGAGCATGAACAACCACCTACTTTTGGAAATCCTCAAGTTGGGCCAACAAGGAGAACTTGGGGCAAAATAGCTTGAACTTTTTGAGCCCCTCGGAGGTTTCATGCTAACCTTCCTATTTTTTCAGAGTCTAGTCCTTTTGTTTCCTCTTTTCCACCCTATCATCTAGTTGACCCTTTAAACTCCTAATTTATGCTCCCATCTTTGACTGAACTTGAATAGTTTGGGAGTCCAAATTATTATTTTCTCTCCAAATTGGGCATACACCTTCTTAATAGATACCAAGGCCTTTAGTACTTTGTTTCACTCTTCCTCAAGGAGAATTTTTATTTTTAATTCATCTACTTGTTCTTTTAGCTTCTCCTTGTAATTGAGCTCGTCTCACAACTCTTGACCTACCTCTCATGAAACATTACCCTTAGGGGATTTCTTTTTGACTCTTCTTTGAAGTTTCCCTCTTTGAATTAGTATTGAAATTTTGGGAGAATGTGGAGAAGCGTTGGCTGCCGGCTGGGCTAGGGTTTTTCCCCTAGCCTGTTCTTGGTGTTTGATCTTTACTATTTTTTCTATTCTGTTTGGATTGCTAGCTACTGGACATAATTTGTGTAGGTATTTTTGGAAATCTTCTGCAGTCAATTTTGGATTAGGGTTTTATTGTTTGCATGGAAGGGCCTGGGATTTCTTCACCATTGGTGAGAACAGATGGTTCTTCTCCAACTATGCATGCAATGCGATTTGAATCATTTTATCCAGGGGAGAGCTCCAAGCTGAAAAAAGTTAATGGTTGTTTTTCGTGTAGCCATGATCGCCCTGTTCTAGTTATTCCTCCAATGGTTGTAATGGAGGAAATTGATTATTGGACCAAGCATGCTTTGATATGCAAATTTCTTGGAATTCAAATCCTATCCGCTCTTGAGGCATGGATCCGCCGCTCATGGCAGGTGGAAGGCGATATGGAGATTATGTTGGCAAGGGATAGTTTTTTTTTTTATTGTATTCTCTTGCATGTCTGATCGTGATCATGTTTTTGAAGGACACCCTTGTTTCTACAACCATGTGGGGTTATTTGTCAAACCTTGGCATTCAGGTTTTAATTTTGCTGAGGATCTCCCTTCAACAGTGCCAATTTGGGTTCACTTGCCTCCTCTTCCCTTGGAATTTTGGCATGAAGACATCCTTCAACAAATTGCTACTTTGTTGGGGAAGTTGGCTACGATCACACATCAATCCCTCGATAAAAAGGTTATTTCTTATGCTAGAATTTGTGTTGAAATTAATTTGAATAACCCATTACCAGATTCCTTGGAAATTTGTCTAGGGGATTCTTCTTGGGTGCAACAGTTAGATTATGAATCCCTCCCTTTCCGTTGCCGGATTTGTCATGAGTATGGTCATTTACAATGTTAGTGGCCCCATAACTCGAGTTTCAAAGGAGTGGATGGTTCTACAGCTGGCAATGTTGGTGGTTTGGCAGATACTACAGGGAAAGGACAATCTCAAATGGCTAATACTACCAAGGGGATGAATCCGCAAGATGCTACAAGTAAGGGTAAGGCTCAAATACAGGATAAGGATGGATTTACCCCTGTTCACCCTCGAGCTAAGGGACGTGGTCAAAAGAGGCCTTTGAAAGAAAGATTATCTGATTCAAGCTTTAACCTCTTTGAGGTGCTGGATAGTATGGTTCTAGAGGAGGGTATTCCTCCTCCTATCTCTTTTGATCCAGTTTGCCCAGATGAGAGATCTGTTCCTAATGATGCTTGTGGGGCATCCCAAGTAGTTCCCTGTAGCTCCTGTAATAGAGGCTCTGGTGACTCCTACAATGTTGGAGGATAGTGATGTTGTTTTGGCTTACTTGGTTAAGGATGTGCTACCATCAGGTAAGGGCAAGGGATCTCCTCTCCCCTTTGGATTGATGCCTCGACCCTTTAAGCGGGCTTCTTCTACTCCCCCTCTAAGGAATGGGCACAAAATAGACCAAGAGAAGATTAAACTCACAGGAGATATATTGATTGAGTCTGGCTCAGTGAAACCTTTGGATTGTCATTTTCCCAATTCTACCCAATGATGATTATTCTCTCATGGAATGTAAGGGGGTTGAATAGCATCCCTAGAAAAAAGACTATTCATAACTTGGTGGTTGATCATAGTCCTGATGTTTTTTGTATCCAAGAGACTAAGCTCTCTGTGGAGTCTATGGTCCAACATGCCTCTAGTATTTGGTCTCGTGGCCAATGCTAGTGTGTTGGGGCAATAGGTAGTGCTGGTGGTTTAGCTATATTTTGGGATCCTCAAAAAATTTCTCCTCTTGGCTGGACGTCTTCTCGCTAAGCTCTCTCTATGGTAGCTTCTGCTCTAGACTCAGGAGAGGTAATCATGGTTACTAATGTGTATGCACCTGTTGATCTTGTGGGAAAGGAGGAACTTTGGGAACATATTCAATATGTTAGAAATTGTCATCCTTATCATCCTTGGGTGTTAGCAAGGGACTTCAATTTAGTTTTAAGTATGGAGGAGAAGCATGGTGGTTTGGCTAGATTGGGGCCTTCTTCTACTCATCTTCGGCAGCACATATCTCTTTTGCATCTCTCTGATGTTAAGCCTTCTAATGGTCTCTATACCTGGAATAATTGTAGGATTGGTGTTGCTGCTATCTCAGAACATCTGAATAGATTTCTTGTTTCTTGCTTTTGGGTTAGTGGCACCCTTACTATCTCTTCAAAAATCCTTGATTGGAGGGGTTCAGATCATTGGCCAATCAAATTTTCCTCTATAGGGGCTTATGTTTTGAAGCATCCTCCTTTTAAGTTCCAGTTGATGTGGCTTTGTGACTCCTCTCTTTATGATTTTGTTTTTTGTTGGTGGAAAGATGGTGCTCTTGCATATGGTACTGCAATGTTCTCATTTTCTAAAAGGCTTCAATATGTTAAAAGGCAGCTCAAGATATGGAATAGGGAATGCTTTGGGAACCTTCACTTTATGAAGAGGCTTGCTCAAGAAGATCTTGATGTCATCACAAGGGAGATTAGAGATCGAGGTTTCTCAGAGGATCTTGGCAAGGCTGAATCCCTTGCTTCTAGAGCTCTAGAAGAATCGGAACTTCAAGAGGAAATTTTTTGGAAGCAAAAGGCTAGAGTCGATTGGCTCCAGGAAGGTGATCGAAACAATGCCTTTTTCCATAAAATAGTGCAATCTCACCGGAATCAGAGCACTATCTCTTCTTTGGTTAATTCTCAAGGTATCCAACTGAATTCCTTGCCATCTTTGTTCCAAGAGGCTATTTGGTACTTCTCTACCCTCTTCTCTGAGGACTCTCCTCCTGCTGATAATGAAGAAAATATTATTTTGTCCTGTATTCCTTCCCTTATCACTCAGGAAATGAATGATTATCTCATGCATCCTATCTCTTTGGAAGAGCTGGAGGAGGTGGTCTTTGGCATGCCTAAGGGGAAGGCTCTTGGTCCTGATGGCTTTCCAGTTGAATTATTTCAAGAATTTTGGGACATCATTAATCATGATTTGTTGGAGGTGGTTAAAGAATCCTATGCTAGCAAGCAGATGCTTTGAGCTTTGAACTCTACATTCTTGACTCTTATTCCTAAGAGAGAGGGTGCTAATCAATTGGAGTTTTTTAGACCAATTGCCTTATGTAATGTGGTTTAAAAAGTTATTACTAAGTTGATTTTTGAGAGAATGAAAAGGTGGCTTCCCATTATTATCTTAGAAGAACAAGGTGGCTTTGTTGCTGGCAGACAAATTTTGGATGGGGTGGTTATTGCTACTGAGGCTATTCACTCTATGGCTACTTCAAGGGAGAGAGCCATGTCTATTAAGCTGGACATGGCTAAGGCCTACGATAGAGTTAAATGGAGCTTCCTAAGGAGTATTCCTGTTTCTTTTGGATTTAGCTCTGACTGGGTGAGTTGGATTATGAGTTGTGTTACTTCTACCTCTTTTTCTGTTCTTATTAATGGTCAACCTTCTCAACTATTTGGTGGTTCTAGAGGCCTCCGCCAAGGTGACCCTCTCTCCCCATATCTATTCATCATCATGGCTGAAGGCTTGGGCAGATTCATTAAGCATCAGGTGTCCCAAAATTCTATTCAAGGGTGGCAGTGGGGTAATGGCTTACCTTCTCTTTCCCATCTTCAATTTGTTGATGATTCTGCTCTTGTCGGTCTTGCTAGGATCAAGGAAGCTGAAGCCTTTCGACATTCTTTGGACATTTATTTGGCAGCTTCAGGCCAGAAAGTTAATGAGCACAAATCTTCCATTTACTTTTTTAACACTCCTGATTCTATTCAGCACAGGATTGTTGGTATCCTATGGTTTCATATAGGATCACTTCCTTTGACTTATCTTGGCATTCCTATTGCTATTTCCAGGCAGCCATGTCTCTTCTGGCAAAATTTGATTACCAAGCTTTAGGATAAGGTAAATCATTGGACTCATAGATGGCTTTCTACTGCTACTCGGGTTACTCTTCTTCAAGCTGTTATCCAAGCTCTTCCTACTTATAGAAGCATGGTTCACGCTGCACCTATTTACTTTCTCAAGGAGTTTGATGCTCTTTCTTGACAATTCCTTTGGAGTGGTAATTTGCATAGTACTAAATGGAGCTTGGTTAATTGGGCAACTGTTTGTAGGCCTAAAAAGGAGGGTGGTCTTGGTCTGCGATCTGCTCTATTGAGTAGTCAAGCTTTGGCTGCTAAAATTTATTGGCGATGGTGCTTTGGACAACATCAACTTTGGGCTCGTATTATCACTCATAAATATTTTCATGGTGTTGATACTTTCTCTATTTCTAGACTTCATCTTGAAGGTTGTGGCTCAATGGTTTGGCATACTTTAAAGACAGGTATGATGTTGGTGAAGAGGGGTCTGTTATGGATATGTAAAGGATGTTCTCAGGCTTTGTTTTGGTCTGATGCTTGGGATGGATTCCCTTCCATTTTATCCATATAACCTCATCTTCAGCCTCTTTGTGACTCTTTTCTTGTCGCTGGATGGGATAAAGTGGTACATTACAAGACTCCTTATCACCTGTTGTTGGTTACAGATGGAAGCATTCTTCTGATTGGCCTCCTGGAGGTACAGACATGGATCGTCAAGAGCTTTCTCAAATTCTGGCCCCTATAGAGTGTTCTTCTTTGCTTGGTCCAGATGTTTTGGCTTGGGCAGTACCTTTTCTGGTAAATATCATGTCTCTGCTCGGTATCAAGAGATAACTAGACAATTATTTGGGGATGCTGAAGTCCCTTGGTGGAAGCAAGTTTGCAATAAAGTTTCTTGGTCCAAATGCAATTTTTTCATGTGGCTAGTGGCTCACAACCATTGTCTTACCTGGGAAAATCTTTGTAAACGTGGATTTTAGGGCCCCTCTTATTGTGTTGTGTGTTGTAATGGAGAGGAGTCTGTCTCCCATCTGTTCTTCCATTGCTCCTATTCTACTCAGATATGGCACCTTTGGTGGAGTGCTTGGGGTTGCTCTTGTCGGCATGCTTCCTCTTTGCCTGAGTTCTGGACCCGCTTGGGTAGTGCTCCCTCCAAGTCTTCTTCTCTCCATGCTGTTTGGATTGTTGGCCCATCTTTCATGCTTTGGCATATCTGATTAGAGAGGAATCATTGCATATTCCAAGATGTTCAGCTTGGTGTTTTGCATCTTTGGTGGAAAATATCACATTCTCTTCAGGAAACTATTCTTGTGAAGTGTGAGCTTGATGGGGGTATGGATCCGGTTGATCTTGCTATCTGTAATCGCCTCAATTTTCATCCTCAGGATGGGGCTGCAGCTCATAGGTTTCCTTCTATGTCCAGGCAACTTCACCATCAGAGGAAGGGTTGGGTTAACTGAGATGGGCACTAGACTCCTCCTCCCTATGGAGTTCTAAAAATTAACACCGATGGTTCTTCCCGTGGGAATCTTGGTTCGACTGGTATTGGTGGAGTGGCTCGTTGTAGTTCTGGGGATGTTAAATTTTTCTTCTCACTTCATAAGGGTGATTATACTAACAATCTCATGGAAGCTCAGGCTATTTTATATGCTATGGAATGGTGTTTCTTGCGGGGATGGAATAAGATTATCTATGAGTCTGATTCCTAGGTGGTGGTGAACATGCTTTCTTCACAAGAGCTTGAGGATGTTAGTTGGCAACTAGCCACTATTGTTAAGCATATTCTTTTGTTCTCTTCCTCTTTTCAGTTCATTAGGTTCACGTATATTCCTCGTGAATTGAATAGAACTGCTGGTTGTTTAGCCAAATGGGCTTCTAGTCATGATCCGAGTTGGAATATTAGGAATAGGAGGCAACTATCCTTTGAGATGGTGCAAGAATTTGATGATCTTGTTGCTCAGGATCGAGCTCCTTGTTGAGCTCTCCTTGTTGTATTCCTTTCTGTCTTAATAAATTTTTACCCCTCTTTTTGCTCAAAACATTACCCTTAGGGCCAATCATCTAGTCTATAGAATTTCTCTCTACTTTCCTAATCACCTCCAATCTATTAATCTTCCTTTAGGCTATTTGCGTTTGAAAAAAAAGCCTCCTAGGTACTACTTTCAATCTATTGTAACAAGAGGACATCTCCATAGAATGGAGGGTTATCATGTCAAAATTAATTATGCCATCTTATTTTTCAAAACTGGACTTGGCGAGGGTTCTCTAGACACTTGGTGATCATTTCGATAGCTTGAATATCTCATCGGGGGTGGGGGGGGGGGGGGGGTGTTGGTGCGTTGTATAAGCTATGGAAAGGAGAGTAAATTTTTTGGACTAATTGTTAGTCCAATAATTTTCAATGGTAGAGGATCCTTTCTTCGATTCATCCAAAATATCCAAGGTTTCATATTTGTTCTTAGGGTTTTCATCTTTTTTGTTCTTGGATTTATGGGGAGGTGGAGACCTCCCTAGAACCAGGGGAATTATTAGGAGTAGTAGGAGTGTGATATTGTCTCATTGTGGAGGAAATGTCCTTGAAAATATGCTTGTTAATCTTAGGGGAAAGGTGAGGAGAGGAATGAAGGGTCATGAACTCATAGAGTCTAATTAAAGGCCCTTAATGTTTTGGCAGGGATCTTTTTACTTTAATGTTTGATCATTTCTTCAAGGCTTTAGTATAACTATCTTCTTTAGTTGTAGCTGTATTAAATAATCAGTTATCTTATCAAAGTATAACTAATCAAGTACCCATTGTAGTTTCTTCTCATAACTCAACCTTTCCTTTAGTTACTATTATTATGTCCAACTCCTAAAATCCTCTTTGTTAATAATCTAGATAAGGCACTCAAATCAGATAGAAAAATCTCTTACTAATAAGGTTTGACATCAATAAAAAGGTACCAATTGTTCTAATTAAAGTTTCCAACAATTACAGAAAATGGACCCCATAAAGAGTAATAATGGCCATATCATTAATGTGCAATTTGAGTGCTATCATGATCGATTGCATTGTATGTCTTGATTGAGATAAACAAAGGGTCATCTCAAATTCTAATCCCTTTCATAAATTTCCCCATTCTCGCCAACCTATCAGTGGCATGATTGCCTTCTCGATATGTGTGTTGAAATGACACCTCTGCCAAGTTTCTTAACAATTGTTTAATTTTAACAATAACATCTATGTCATCCCCCCCTATTCCCGTGACATCTTTTAAAAAGTTGATAATGTTCAAAGTATCTCCTTTGATGATTGCCTTTATCATATTTTGCCTAGTCAATAGTAAGTCCCTGTGGTAAAGGGCTAAGAGTTTGGCCATATAAGCTAAACCCCCAAGTTGATCAAGTAAGTTGCTAGTTTTTTGAGTTCCTCAAAAGGCCACCCCCATTAGCACAACCTAATTTTTTCATAAAGGAACCATCAAACTTCATCTTGATCAAATCTAGGTCGATCGGGAGGCGGGGGGGGAGGGTTGCAATAGTTATTCCTTTTTCTTAATGTGGGTTTTCTATGTTTTCTAGATATTACTACAAATATGTATTAAATTTAATAAATTAATATTACTAAATATTTGAAAACAAAATAGTATCTAGTGAAAGTAGGCAAGTAATTTTGTTATTCAAGAATGTTTTTGCCCAACAAAGTATGAACTCATCTATAGTTACTAAGGGAACTAGTTGATAACCCATTTAACAATTATTTTTCCTTTTTGGTTAAAAATTTAGAATAGGTTTAATGTGATTTTATTTACCATTTAACCTTATAAAAAATGTAAATTTTATTAAATAAAAAATTCAAAATCTACCAGGTAATTTGAATATTCATGTATTTTCCATGGTACTTTTTCAAATGATAACTACAACTACCTCTACGAATTAAAATAAAGGAAAACATTGTACATATGTTTGCAATGTATATTACCACTAGTATAAAGGTCTAAAGTAGTTGTACTTGATCTAAACCCTTTGATAATTATAATGGTAATAGTATATTTGGATATAATCATCGATTATTACAATCATGCTACATTTTTTTGTGAACGTCTTCTATAGACACCTCTCAAAAGTCATTCTAAAATATTATAGAAGTCTAAATATTAGGAGGCATTCCACACTCTTCTTGTAGGCCTTGAACAAATCTCATTTGTTGATGAGACACCTTTTACCTTACTAAAAGATAATACTTTTTCTTTGAAGGCAAGACAAATTTATAACATTATGAAATTACAACTTTTGGATCTAACATATTATACTTGATGAATTTTCTCCTATGAATTGACAATGTGGATAATTTACCATTTTGTAATGATATTTTAGATTATATTAAATATTACAAGATTGAATAGTTTAGTGAAACAAAGGATTATACTATTGGCTCTTTTTTATCACATATTCATCTTATATTTCTCCTAATGAGAAATAGTAAAGACTCGTACATTTATCCTATTGATATAACATAGTAGAACAATTATCATCTTATAAATATAGTTATTTGAGATTCTCATTTATCAAACATGACATCTATATGTAGAGTCTTACATTATATATTTCAAAGATACATTAAAGTTTTCAAACTACAATTTTATTGTATCCATTAGAACCTTAGTATCTTTCTTTGTGAATTATACTTTATCCTATCCTAGTTTCACCTCTTAAATTAATCCAACACAAGGATAGAAAATTAAATTTTAAAACATAGATTTTGGTTTGAGTATCCTACTCATCTACACTATATCTAAATTAAACTTTTACAATTATGAAAAGATCGATAGAGATCAGCAATCATTTTAGTACACGAGTGTCATAGTGAAGGTAATAGAGTGTTGTAGGGGTTCACAAAGACACAAATCCATCACTCGGATATTACACATACCAAAAACTCTTTTATAATGACTACCCATAAGACACAAATAAGTATTATCTTTATTGTACACCAAAATGTGCTATTTTGAAGATTTGGGATATATTATGTATTAAAAATGTTTATGCATATATGATGATGCTTGATAGATGAGATAGGCCATTGAAAATTCTTAATTTAAATACTATAATGGTTGAATTTATCAATTTGAAAAATATGATGTTATTAAACATTTTAGAGAAGGCAATCCATTATATACAACAAATTATTAATGTAAAAAAATATGATCTTATTAAACATTTTACAGAAGACAATCAATTATATACAACAAATGGTGGTTTAATGTACACATATAAAATTATAGATCAATGACTAGCAATAGTTATCATACATTGCTCTTATTACAAAGACATTACAGAACACAAAAATGTGTACTAAATTGAGAAACCTTAACAAAGCATGTCTTAAGTTTGATCCCACCTTTCAAACATGAATTTCGTAGTTGATCATGTAATACGACAGCAGCTAAAATGATATCTCTTACAGATTCTTTTTTTGAAATTAAATTGAATTCACAGCGATATAGAGCAACATCATAAAATAATCTAGTATATGTATATGTAAGCATTGAAATAATTGCAAATGCAACTGTAAAAGAAAACATTAGTGATTATCAAAGACAATGTGAGGAAAATTGTGAGTGTGTTCTATTTTTTCTATATTGCAGAAGAGGTTGAATCCTCGTATCTATGTCGATACACATGTGTTACATACATTTTGGAGGCCCCAGACTATTTAAAAGGCCAATCTGGCTACCTGGTTAATAATTTGTTGGGAATTGAGTAAGTCAGTGAGAAGAAAGCTTGTTCAAGAGTGCAACTCTGGCAGAGATGAGAGAATTGAATAGCTTGTTGATTTTGTGTTCGAGGAGGGAAAGAGAAGTCTCTAATTCATTGAGAGCCAAGGTGGAAGGAGAGAGATGCAATTTGGAGTTGGAGTTGAGAAGATTGTTGAGATTTTCCAGTACAATATCTGCTACCTCTAACTCGTGCAGGGACCTTGATGACCTCTTTCTAATCTCAAATGCCTCCTTGAGCTTGTGATGGAGACAAGTGAAATGGGCAGGAAGAGGAAGAGACGGGGAAGAGCAGTCTCTAATTCATTGAGAGCCAAGCTGGAAGGAGAGAGGTCCAATTTGGAGTTGGAGTTGAGAAGATTGTTGAGATTTGCCAATGCAATATTCACTGCCTCTAACTCGTGTAGGGACCTTGATGACCTCTTTCTCATCTCAAATGCCTCCTTGAGCTTGTGATGGAGACAAGTGAAAAGGGTAGGAAGAGGAAGAGACAACATCCTCATGTGGGATGTCTTGAAGGAAAGAGCAGCGGCGAGGGTAGAGCAGATCACGATGTTGATGGCCTTTGCATGGTTGACGTTGATTGCGAATCCTTCCACTCCTGCTTTATCTTCAATGGTTAGTTTCTTTGCCATTCACCTCAGAATGGACATGCATTTGTCTAGCTGGGTGTGTGTGTCCTTCTTCTTACTCAACCAAAAGGAGAGGGCGGTTTAGGCCCTTTCAAGTGCATAGGAAGAGGGGGAGGGAGAGAGAGCAGGGCCAAGGCCGTGAAGGGCTGCCTGCACAGAGGCATGCTACTTCCAAATATCTACAATGCTATCCCTCAACAAGTTGCACACCTCAAACAGATGGAGTATCTGTTGGAATATAAATTGTAGTTGGTCATTTCTCCATGGAGCCAAATGCCCACCTACCACTCTTGATGGATTGCAGAATAGTCATAAACATTTATCACAGGTAGGTGAGTTTTCAAATTTAGAAATGAGGGGGAAAACATTTTGCAAGTAAGACATAAGGAATGTTTGATTCATTAATTCATGAGACATCAGAGTGAAGGAAAAGAAGAGCAGATCACAGAGTTGTAGAAAGAAGAGAAGTGATCAGCAGATCTAGTCGTCAGAGTGCAAAGAAAAGGAAGTTCATTTCATGCTTGCAGTTGCATGTGTTTCTTCTCTGGTCATTCTATAAGTTTATTATTTGTTCGATTCAACTTGTTGAAGTAGTGATTGCTCCAAGCATTGTAGTATGCAGCTATTAGAGCTATAATTTGAAGTTTTTTTAGTTTGAAGTTTAGGGTTATTTTAGAGTTTTTCTGGTTCAAGCCGAATGCTCCTTGATTTTGTAATGGTTTAATCAAGTTGAATAGTAAAGCAAACATGCATACTTGAATCCACTACTCTTCCCTTTTTTTATTGCATTTGATAATTTTATTGTTGAGTATTTCAAGCTTTGGGTATCTAGTTTTAATGGTGAAAATATTCACGTCATAAGTCTGCACTCGGTATTGTCTTTGGTAGAAGTCATTCTCTGCAGTGGCTACCGAGTTCACTCGGTGCCTTCTTCTACGAAGTTCCACTCTCTTGTGGCTACTGAGCTGCTCTTCTACTGAGCTCACTCAATAGCCTATGGCTACCGAGTTTCTCTTTTACTAAGCTCACTCGACATCCTTTGGCTACCGAGTTGTTTTTCCTTTCATTTATCGAGATCACTCAGTAAACTCTCCTCCCACTGGTTTCTTTGGCTACCGAGAAAATACTCTCACTCGGTAATAGTTGTTGTCGAGCAACTTTTAGGGTTGTGCAAGCAAATTTTAGGGTTGTTGGTGATTGAAATTTCATATTTCTCACATGGTATCAGAGCTTTGAGGCCCCACATCCACAGTGAGTTAGGGCATTTATTTTTTTGGGATATTTATCATGGTAGGAGATGCAAGAAAGATATGGCAGCAGCCACCACCCTTCAATGGACAAAATTATGTTACATGGTCAAAGAAAATGAAGACCATAATGGTTGCAAATGACTTGTGGGAGTTTGTAGTTAATGGATTCAATGATGTGGCTGATCCAACTTAGTATGCTGCTCTCACAAATGCACAAAAGACTCATTTGAAAGAGTTAAGGAGGAAGGATGCTAAGGCATTAAGTCTGATTGAGGCAACAATGATAGAGATAGTATTCTCAAAAATTGTACTAGCAAATTATGCAAAGGAAGCTTGGGATATTCTTGAGGCGAACTTCAAGGGGACTGATAAAGTCTGTACAGTAAAGCTACAAAATATAAGGAGGGAGTTTGAGAACCTTCAGATGAAGGAAAATGAATCAGTTGCAGATTTCAGTACAAGGACCTACAATGTGATTAACCAACTGAAATCAAATGGAGAAGACTATCAAGAGAAGAGGATAGTGGAAAAAATGTTGAGGAGTTTACCTCATAAATATGACAATTTGGTCATGACCATAGAAGAGGCAAAAGACCTCACTGTTTTGATAATGGATGAGTTGATGGGTACACTTCAAACCCATGAGCATAGGATCAACAGATCTACATCTTCTTCTTTCCAAGAGAAAGCATTCAAGGCTCGGTCAAATCTAAGAGGAAGGGGGAGAGGAAGGAATGGCTCAAGCAGAAACTCCAGAGGCAGAGGCCGAGGTAATGGGGGACAAAAAAAATGTTGTAGCATAAAGCTTAGGAAGAGCAGATGGAGCAAGTAGCTCACAAAATACTTCAAGAGGAGGTAAGAAAAATTAAAAATCAAATAAGAGTAATGTAGAATGCTACTACTATCATAAATATGGACATTATGCAAATGAATGCTAGAAGAAGCAAAATGATTAGTCAGAATAAGCAAATGTGGCTGATGTGAACATGGGAAGTAGAAACAATGCCACTGCCTTCATCATGTGTAATGTTGGTGAAGAAGGAAGCCTTGAGGTTTGGTACCTTGATAGTGGATGTAGCAACCACATGAGTGGTAATGAAACCTTGTTTTCATTCATTGACAGGAGTTTCAAATTTGAGATTAAAATGGGTAACAATGGAACCCTACCAGTTGTGGGCAAAGGATCTATTATGGTCTGCACCAAGAAAGGTGAGAAGAAGGAAATACAAAATGTGTATTTTGCCCCTAGTATGAAGCACAATCTAATGAGCATTGGTCAGCTCATTCAAAATGGATACAAAATGTTGATGGAGAATGATAGGTGTATCATTCAAGAAAAAGATGGGAGCAAGAACTTCCTTGCAACAGTTCAAATGACAAAGAACATAATGTTTCCCTTGAGGTTAGAGACATGTTTCTCATCTCAAGTTGGTGCTGCACCTCCCACACAATCAGCTCTAAGGAGTGTGATTGAAGACCCCTCATGGCTATGGCACCTTAAGTATGGTCATTTTCGCTATACTGGTTTAAATTTATTATCAAATAAAAGAATGGTAGAAGGTTTGCCATGTATAGGAAATTCGTGTGACAAGTGTGAGGCTTGTATTTTGGGTAAGCAACATAGGCTTCCCTTTAATTCTGAAAATTATAGGAGGGCTAGATATCCATTAGAGTTAGTGCATACTGACCTAGTCGGTCCTATGCAAGTTACTTTCATTGGAGGGAGTACTTATTTTATGACATTTATAGATGATTTTAGTCATAGGACATGGGTGTATTTCTTAAAGAATAAATTTGAAGCATTTGATAAATTTGTAGAATTTAAAGCCCAAGCTGAAAGAGAATGTGGACACTATATCAAGGTCCTCAGATTGGATAGAGGAGTGGAGTATACCTCCAATTTTTTTATAAATTTTTGCAAGAAACATGGCATAAAGAAAGAGCTCACAGCTAGCTATACACCACAACAGAATGGAGTGGCTGAAAGAAAGAATAGGACCATTGTTGAAATGGCAAGGAGCATGATGAAAGAGAAAAGTCTCCCAACAGAATTTTGGGGAGAGGCTGTGGCAACAACAGTTTACCTAATTAATAAGTGTCCTACAAAGGCAATCTATGATAGAATTCCAATGGAAGCATGGTCATGAGGAAGATGTATAGTTGAACACCTAAGGGTGTTTGGATGTGTTGCATATGCACATGTGCCTAAAGAGAAAAGGCAGAAATTGGATGACAAAGGTGTGAAGTGCATCTTCATAGGGTACATCTCAGAATCAAAGGCATACAGATTGTATGACCCATTGAACAACAAGATGACTCTTTCAAGAGATGTGAAATTTCTTGAAAATTAATCTTGGTATGGTCAAACTGATGAGTCACTGAGCACTTCAAGTAAAGTGCCAATTATAAGTGAAGAGGATGTTGATGAACAGCAAGAAGAAGGAGTAGATAGAAGAAAAGGCAAGCAGCCTCAGTCATTACCGAGCTCCTCTAGGCATGACCGAGGGTCAGTGCCAAGCAGTAGCAGTAAAAATTTTGATCCCACACTCTCTTCTATATTACCAAGAAAGACCAAGAGTCTTAGGGAGATATACCAAGATGAAAGGTATGAAGATTATGATGAGAGTGTAAATTTTGCATTATTTTCTCATAGTGATCCAATATATTTTGAAGAAGCTATTATAGAGAAGAAATGGTGTAAGGCCATGGATGAGGAAATAGATGCTATAGAAAGAAATGAGACATGGGAGCTAACTAAATTGCCTCCCACAAAAAATGTGATTGGAGTGAGATGGGTCTATAAGACCAAATGCAATGTTGAAGGCAAGATTGATAGGCATAAGGCAACGCTGGTAGTAAAGGGCTACAAACAACAGTATGGTAGAGATTATGATGAGACATATGCCCCGGTTGCCAAAATGGAAACTGTGTGTGCTGTCATAGCAATTGCAACTTAACACAACTGGAAGGTATTTTAAATGGATGTGAAGTCCACCTTCCTAAATGGTTTATTGAAAGAAGAAGTATATGTGGAGCAGTCACTTGGTTATGAAGTTGTAGGTCAAGAAAATAAAGTATATAGATTGAAGAGAGCTCTTTATGGGCTCAAGCACGCTCCAAGGGCATGGTATAGTAGGACTGACTCATATTTGATGAGCAATGGCTTTAGCAAAAGAAATGGTGAGCCCACTCTTTACATCAAGGCAGTAGATGGTAATGTATTGATTGTTGTCTTGTATGTAGATGACTTAATTTTTATTGGAAATGACAAGGCTTTAATTGGCGAGTTTAAAGAGGTCATGAAAATTGAATTTGAGATGATAGATCTAGGTCTCTTGCGATACTTTCTAGGCATAGAAGTAAAACAAATACATGGTGGCATCTTCATCTCTCAAGAAAAATATGCAAGGCAGATCTTGGAGAGATTTAAAATGCAGAACAGTAAGGAAGCCCCAGCACCAATAGTAGTAGGCCTGAAGTTGAGCAAGGAAGACTCTAGCAAGAGAGTGGATCCAACATTATACAAGAGTATGGTTGGAAGTTTAATGTACTTAACTGCAACTCGGCTAGACCTAATGCATGCAGTAAGTTTGATTTCTAAATTTATGGAAACACCAAAGGATTCCCATTGGCAAGTGGGAAAGAGGATCTTGAGGTATGTGAAAGGTACTAAGGGATTTGAGATTTTGTATACTACAGCAAATGAATTCAAATTGGTTGGTTACATGGATAGTGATTGAGTTGGAAGTTTAGATGATAGGAAGAGCACTTTCGGATATATATTCCATATAGGATCCGGTGAAATTTCATGGGCATCCAAGAAGCAACCTATTGTTACTCAATCTACAGCAGAGGCTGAATATATAGCAGCAAATGCAATAGCATGTCAAGCTATTTGGTTAAGGAAGATCTTGACAGATTTGAATGAAAGGCAAGAGGATGGAACCACAATTTAGTGTGACAACATTTCATCTATTGCATTGTCCAAGAATCTAGTCTTCCATGGGAGAAACAAGCATATTGAAATTAGATATCACTTCATTAGAGAGTTGGTGGAGAATGAGGATATCAAAATGAAATTTTGTAAGTTTGAGCAGTAGCTAGCAGACATTTTTACCAAGCCATTAGGAATTGGACCTTTTGTACACCTAAGAGAGTGTCTTGGTGCAGTTGATCTAGATCAGTAGTGATCCTTGTTTGTTTGGCTCAGGATAAAGAGGGAGTTTTGGAATATTAATTGCAGTTGGTCATTTCTCCTTGGAGCCAAATGCCCACCTACCACCCCTAACAGATTGCATAACAGTCATAAACATTTATCACAGGTAGGTGAGTTTTCAAATTCAAAAGGGGGAAAACATTTTGCAAGTAAGACAAAAGGAATGTTTGATTCATTAATTCATGAGACATCAGATTGAAGGAAAAGAAGAGTAGATTAGAGAGTTGCAGAAAGAAGAGAAGTGATCAATAGATCTAGTTGTCAGAGTGCAGAGAAAAAGAAGTTTATTTCATGCTTGCAGTTGCATGTGTTTCTTCTCTGGTTATTCTATAAGTTTATTATTTGTTTTATTTGACTTGTTGAAGTAGTGATTGCTCTCCAAGCATTGTAGTATGCAGCCATTAGAGCTATAAGTTTGAAATTTTTTCAGTTTGAAGTTTAGGGTTTTTCTGGTTGAAGTCAAATGCTCCCAAATTTTGTAATGCTTTAATCAAGTTGAATAGTAAAGCAAATAGGCATACTTGAATCCATTACTCTTCCCTTTGTTTATTGCATTTGATAAGTTTATTGTTGAGTATTTCAAGCTTTGGGTCTCTTGTTTTAATGGTGAAAATATTCACGTCATAAATCTGCACTCGGTATTGTCTTTGGTAGAAGTCATTCTTTGCAGTGGCTACCGAGTTCACTCGATGCCTTCTTCTACCAAGTTCCACTCTCCTGTGGCTATCGAATTGCTCTTCTACCGAGCTCACTCGGTATCCTATGGCTACCGAGTCTTTCCTTTACCGAGCTCACTCGACATCCTTTGGCTACCGAGTTGTTTTTCCTTTCATTTACCGAGATCACTCGGTAAACTCTCTTGCCACTTGGTTTCTTTGGCTATCGAGCAAATACTGTCACTCAGTAATAGTTGTTGCCGAGCAACTTTTAGGGTTGTGAAAGCAAATTTTAGGGTTGTCGGTGATTGAAATTTCATATTTTTCACAGTATCTCATCCAGATGTGCATTCATCCAGATTGGAATAGCAACTCACCAACACCTCCAATGCTTGGGTGAGCCAATCCATTCTGAAACATGAGGAAGAAGAAGAACAGGACTCCTCCAATCTTTCAAACTCCTCTGTAAGAATTGGATGCCCAGTATGCAGTTGCAGGGTGGAGGGCATGCTCTTTGACCGGCTATGGAAATGACGCTTGCGAGGAGAGCGCATGGCCATGGCCGCCCCAAGAGAGGAGAGACGAGACAGAGAAGGCATTGTAATGGAGATGCTCATTCTCATGTGCTTTGTTTCCTTTGATTATAGAAGATGACTCTGATTGTGGTGTTGTTCTGCCTGGGTATTAACATGATCTATACAATTCACCATGACAGGTAGACACAAGGAGAGAATCTTGGCCACAAGCATCTTATCTCTCAAAAAGTGGGTATGATAAAAGCATCTCCTGTCCCCTGCCACGGTTCGCTTCCTCTGCTTGCCCACGCTTTCCATGTGCCGTAGCTTTCAATCTACCAAGGTGCCCGTCCCGTTGTTTCTAACCCTAGAAACATCACAGCTACATATCATGTGGCCAACCATTTTAGGTTACAAAATTTAAGTTTAATCAACATTTTAAATTGCAATCGCCTGCAATTTTCAGATAACATCTTTCCTGTCGAAACGTGCATAAGCTGTTTGTTTAATTGATCGTGTTGGAATCAACTGGTCCATCAAAACTTTAGGGCGCACGGGGATATATTTATATTTCTTATCGAGGGAGATCGGCCTTGTGGCAAGGCTTTAGATTGTGCCAATCATGAAGTCTGTCTCCTTCGAGTATTTATTTCTTCGCATCTTATCTTTCTCCAAGAATAGAACCCTTAAGCTTGTGCTTTTCTGTCTACGGTGTTAAAAATTCCTGCCTGGAAACAGAAATCATCATCAACAAGGTTGAACAAATCTATTTTAATTAATAATAGTAAACTATTCTATTTGCGAAAAAAGGATCGAATGAATGCTGTGCAAATACAATAGTAAACTTAGTCTACATTTGAAGAATGCTCAAACTGTTACAAATATGCCCACTCAAACTGTTATAAATATACATACAATTCGTAAGACGACCCTATCTAACATGTTTTTGTTGGACTCATCGAAGATTTTGTTTGATTTAGCTAGATCTTTTATCTAAGATGGGTAGATTCACTGTCAATGTTTTAATCAAAGGGTCAAACTTATTCCCTTGTTATGAATTTAGGTTTGAATTTTGGTACTGCCCAATCCAAGGAGCTACATATCACACATAGGATGGACAGCCGAGCTAAGTTCATTGCAATTTATTTCATGCTCGCAATCCTTACATTGGGGCAAATGGGAAGACCATTTTATTAGATCTTATTACGTCCTCTCTACCTTTTTCTTAAGTCATACTTTTTCCGGGTATCGAGTTATAGGACTAGCTATATATACCTCCTTATATTAAACTATATTTTTAATCTATATTAAACTCCTTATATTAAATTTTTAAAAATATTTTGAAGCATAATTTTATACTAACTTTACAACTCTAATTAAAAATTAATTAACAATTTTATAGTAACCTTATCAAAATAAAAAATAAAAAGTAAATATTTTTCCTATTGCGCCGCGACTGCCACTAGCTATATATACCTCTATATATATTACGCTGAGATTAATCGTTCTCGAGGCGCCTATTTTTATTTAATCCCAAAGTTATTTTAATCGAAGTTGGGATTAATGAAAATAAAAATAGGCGCCTCGAGAACGATTAATCTCAGCGTAATATATATAGAGGTATATATAGCTAGTGGCAGTCGCGGCGCAATAGGAAAAATATTTACTTTTTATTTTTTATTTTGATAAGGTTACTATAAAATTGTTAATTAATTTTTAATTAGAGTTGTAAAGTTAGTATAAAATTATGCTTCAAAATATTTTTAAAAATTTAATATAAGGAGTTTAATATAGATTAAAAATATATTTTTTATTTTTGGGATATTGTAATGTAAAATGTTATAGTCATACATAGATATATGGTTAGGGACAAAGTTACCATTATAGTTAATGTTAACCTTAGGGATAGAATTAGGGTTAGGGTTAGCATTAGAGTTAGGGTTGGAGTTAGGGTTAGGGTTTGAGCTATGGTTAAGGTTAGGGATAGAGTTATGGTTATGGTTATTGCTAGAGTTATGGTTATGGTTTAGATTAGAGTTATGTTTATGCTTAAGGTTAGGGTTAATGTTATGGTCATGGTTAAGGTTAGGGTTAGAGTTATGGTTATGATTAGGGTTAGTGTTAGGGTTATAGTAAGGCTAACGTTAGGGTTACGGTTAAGGTTTGAGTCAAGGTTAAGGTTAGAGTTTAAAGGGTTAGGGTTTGAGTTAGGATCAAAATTAAGGTTAGGGTTAAGGTTAGAGTCCAATTATGGTAGAGTCAAATCCAAAGTTAGAGTTATGCTCATGGTTAAGGCTAGGGTTAGACTTATGCTTATAGTTAGGGTTAGGGATAGGGTTAGAATCCAATTATGGTAGAGTTAGAATTAGGGTTAGAGTTAGGGGTAGAGTTATGCTTATGGTTAATGTTAGGTTTAGAGTAATGCTCATGGTTAAGGTTAGGGTTAGAGTCATCATTATGGTTATGGTTAGGGTTATAGTGGGGATAGGGTTAGGGATAGGGTTTGAGTCAAATATATCTTTTAATTTAATATAAGGAATTTAATTTAGATAATTTTTTTTTTTTTTTGGGATATTGTAATGTAAAATGTTATAGTCATATGTAGATATATGGTTAGGGACAAAGTTAACATTATAGTTAATGTTAACCTTAGGGATAGAATTAGGGTTAGGGTTAGCATTAGGGTTAGGGTTGGAGTTAGGGTTAGGGTTTGAGCTATGGTTAAGGTCAAGGATAGAATTATGGTTATGGTTATCATTAGAGTTATGGTTAAGGTTCAGATTAGAGTTATGTTTATGGTTAAGGTTAGGGTTAGAGTTATGGCCATGGTTAAGGTTAGGGTTAGAGTTATGGTTATGGTTATGATTAGGGTTAGGGTTATAGTAAGGCCAGGGTTAGGGTTAGGGTTAAGGTTTGAATCAAGGTTAAGTTTAGAGTTAGGGTTAGGGTTTGAGTTAGGATCAAAATTAAGGTTAGGGTTAGGGTTAGTGTCCAATTATGGTAGAGTTAGATCTAGAGTTAGAGTTATGCTCATGGTTAAGGCTAGGGTTATGCTCATGGTTAAGGCTAGAGTTAGAGGAAGGGTTATATTTAGAAGTTTTCTTATGGTCACAGTTATATTTAGGAGGGGAGTAAGGGTTGGGATTTTAGATTATATTTATTATTATATAAGGTGCCCTATATAATAATATGTATATTCCCATGCTCATGGATAAGGTTAGGGAAAGAAGTAGGACCATGGTTATTAGTGTTACATTTAGAATTTCATTTAGGAGGGCATTATGTGCTATTTTTTCCCCCTATTCAACCCATCACTGATGTCTGATCTGAGAGACCTTAAATGGGATAGGTTCTTTGCAGAGGGTTAACATCGCTAAATTTGGCGGCTAACATTTTGTGTTGGCTCGATTTCTTCATTGACCACACTCGATCATTTTTTCTTGGTTGGGTTGATTCATGCTGCGAGATTCGATAACTCTTATTTCTTCGCGAGCTATCTTCCCATCTTCCCAACAGTGCAAGATGTTGCCATGCATTCCCATTCTAACTTTTCTTTATACGCTAGTGTCTTCGAAACACTCTAAAGCCTAGAATTGCACAAGATGCTGCCATGCATCTCCATTCTGATGCATCGTCATGCTACATTGTTTCTTCAATTCTCTGAAGCCCAAAATTGCATCATGCTACCACGCATTGCCTTTCCAACATTTCCTCACTCCACAATTCTTTCATGAGTCTTTGAGACCCAAAATTGTGCCACATGGAGGGGGTTCACACCTTTTGTGCTATCTTCTTCATTTGTTGAGAGGAATCTCTTCACTACATCTTAATCATCCAATGGAAATAAAGCCAATCTTGATCGACGAATGTGACTTAATCCTTCATTGGGAGGAGTTTCCTTGTTGCATCTCAGTCATCCTTTTTGAGGGGAGAATCTACATCGACGGTTGCAATTTAATCCTTCATTCGTGAGGATTCACGATGCATCTATGCCATCTATTTCGAGAGGAAGACCTTCATCGATGACCATCATTCATTTTTGGGGAAACCAAATTCCCCCTTGGGATCAACCTTGCATTTTTTGTGGGAGGTTAAGACATCATGTTATCTCTTTTCATAGTTTTTTGCTAGCAACATGAATGTCTTTCCTCTTCTTTCCATGAGTCTCCATTCTAGCGCCTCCTTATGCTGCATTGTTTCTGCAATGCTCTAAAGCCCAAAATTGCGTCATGCTACTACATGTCACCTTTCTGACATTTCCTCACTCTGTAGTGCTTTCGCGAGGCTCCAAGACCCAGAATTGTGCCATGTAGTGGGGGTCCCCACCTTTTGTGCTATGGTTACAATTTAGATTTTAGGGTTATGGTTAGAATCAAGGTCAATTCTAGAGTTTATAGAATATTTAGAGTTAAGATTAGGGATTAAATATACATGAGGGTTAGCATTGGATTGTATGATAATTAAAGTTAGGATTATAGTTAGATATATCATTTAGATTAGGTTTTAGTCAGGGTTTAATTAGACTTAAGATTAGGGTGAGGATCAAGGTGAAGTCTATATTAGGGTTCATATCATGGTAGGATTGAAACTAATGTTAGGGTTAACATTGAAATTATGATTAGGGGTAAGGTGAAGATTTATATTTGGTCATGATTGTGGTTTGTGCTAGGATTAGGGTCTAAGCTATTATTAATTTTATGATTGTACCTTTAGGGTTAGGGTTTTGTTTAAGTTTATGATTATGGTTACAACTATGGTTTATGGTTCAAGTTTAAAGTTGGGAATGTGATTAGGATCAGGGATTAGTAAATTTTTTAAGAGTTCGGTTATAGGTTTACACCATGGTTAGGACCTTGGGACTGGATTTAGAGTTTAATATCATGGTTATCCATATAGGTAGGTTTAGGATTTTGATCAATATTTTGGAGTTTGTTTTTACATTATGGTTAAGGGTTAGATTTTAGGGTTAGGACTATAACCAATATTAGTGTGTAGGTTTTTGGTTTAGATTATGGTTTGGACTAAGATTTTCGTTATGATTAGAGTTTAGAATATCAATAGGGATATGTTTTAGTGCTATAATTATAGTTTAATGTTGGATTATAGTTATATTGTACATCATTGTTGGGGCTAGGGCTAAGGTAGGGGTTGTTGTTAGGGTTAACTAAGGATGACAATTAGGATGGTTTATCTTTTCAAGTAGAAAAAAAAAATCATATTGATTCAAAAACAAAGAAATTATACTTCGAAAATATTTTTCTATGTCATAATAGATTCATTTATTTTAATTATTGTATTAGTTAATTAGTTTTTTGATGTTTCAAAGTAAACATGGCTTATTTTATTTAAATTTAAATAATATTATTGTTTTGAATTGAATTTAGCTTAATTGTTAATGATCATATTTATATTTCTAATATTAACTCCAATTTGATCAAAGACCAAATATATTTTTGGTATTTTTGTATACAAACTTGCTTAACACTTCCCTATTTCAAAGTTAATAAAATATCATTTCTATTGTCTTAGATTTGAGAGTAAGTATATTAAATAAGTAATAATAAATGAACATTATGATTAATATATTTCTAAAATAAAAATATATTACTTAAAAACTTGTTTACTTTAAATGAATAAAGTACTCATTTACTTGTAAATTTTAAAAATAGAAATTAATCTACATATATATAAAATATTTATTCTTTTTCCTATTTGCATACAAATTAATTAAAATCTAAACTTTAAACTACATAAATATTTTTAAAATATATATCCATCAATAAATAGTTTAGAATAAAGTCAAATCTAAAAATTAGACACATATAGAATCTTTTTAATTTCTATATACATGTTTTTCTAATTTATTTCTACAAACATGCAACTGATATTTCTATTATCCATTTTTTTCCATTTAAAAAAAATCTAGATGTAAATAGAATTTTTTTAGATGCATGAAATCTTTCTAATTTTTTCTACATACATATATTAACATTTCTATTTTATATTTTGTTTTTACATTATGGTTATTTCAATCAAAATATGTAGATGTAAATAGAATTCTTTTCAAAAAGATTTATTTAAATTTAAATAATATTATTGTTTTGAACTGAATTTAGCTTAATTGTTAATGATCATATTTATATTTCTAATATTAACTCCAATTTGATCAAAGACCAAATATATTTTTGGTATTTTTGTAAATGAACTTGCTTAACACTTCCCTATTTCAAAGTTAATAAAATATCATTTCTATTGTCTTAGATTTGAGAGTAAGTATATTAAATAAGTAATAATAAATGAACATTATGATTAATATATTTCTAAAATAAAAATATATTACTTAAAAACTTGTTTACTTTAAATGAATAAAGTACTCATTTACTTGTAAATTTTAAAAATAGAAATTAATCTACATATATATAAAATATTTATTCTTTTTTCCTATTTGCATACAAATTAATTAAAATCTAAACTTTAAACTACATAAATATTTTTAAAATATATTTCCATCAATAATTAATTTAGAATAAAGTAAAATCTAAAAATTAGACACATATAGAATCTTTTTAATTTCTAGATACATGTTTTTCTAATTTATTTCTACAAACATGCAACTGATATTTCTATTATCCATTTTTTTCCATTCTAAAAAAATCTAGATGTAAATAGAATTTTTTTAGATGCATGCAATCTTTCTAATTTTTTCTACATACATATATTAACATTTCTATTTTATATTTTGTTTTTACATTATGGTTATTTCAATCAAAATATCTAGATGTAAATAGAATTCTTTTCAAAAAATCTAGATGTATATAGAATTCTTTTAATTTTTTACATTCATAAAATCTTTCTAATTTTTTTCTACATACATAAAAGAATAATTTCTATTTTCTATTTTTTATTTTCTATTTTTAAAAAAAAGTGATCATAAAGATTGATAAAAAAATTGATTGCATATGCATTCTTTATTTTGTGCACTAAATGCACAAAATAAACTGTATAGATTAAAACTTCCCGTGCTGGGCATGAGAATATACAATAGAAATATCAGTTACCAAGAATAGTCGGCCATAAGCAATCAAATCTACCTTGCCACTGGAAATAGCTTCGTTACCATCATCCCGATCATAACCCCCTGTAGCCAAAAATGTTCCCTTGAATGCTGTTCTTATGGGAATCAGGCTCTTTTCACTCGCTATTGTCGTCTGCAAATTATCAATCTTGGGCTCAAAGAAATGAGCGTACAATATCTTATATTTATTCAGAGCCTCCGCCATGTGAAGTCCCAGTGCCTCTGGATTTGAGTCATACGCTTCTGCATGATCCGAAAATGGAGAAAGCCGAATTCCCACATGCTCTGCTCTGATTTCCTCCACCATTGCTTCCACAACTTCAAGTGCAAATCTGCAACGATTCTTCAATGTTTCGCCATAGCCATCTGTTCGATCATTCACGCTATCCTTCATGAACTGGTCCACAAGGTACCCATGCGCCCCATGGATCTCAACACCATCAAACCCTGTTTGTAAAAGGACTAATTATGTCAACAAAAGGAACATTCTCTTCTTCAAACCAAGATAGATCAGAATAAAAAAACATACCTGCATCTATTGCATTCCTGGCAGCATTTCGAAAATCAGCAACTATATTGGGAATTTCCTCTGTTTTCAGAGGCCAGGGAGGAAATAAATCTGCCACATCCTTTCGGTTCGGAAGAGGGATCTTTCCAAAGATTGGTTTGCTTGTGGAGGAAATTGGAGATTGGCCATTAGGCTGATAATCTACATTCCAATGCACCCATTAAATACACAATACACTGTTTGTTGTGGAGGAGAGCCAACCAAATTGAAATTAATTAAAATTGAAATCTAAATCAAAGTAGAATATTATAACTAATTTTGAATTTCAATTTACATCTACATCTAAATCTAAATGAAAATGTAAATAAAAAATAGAAATCTCACCTGCAAAAATGTTACTCCAAAACTTCAATTTACTCCTATTCAAAAACTCCAATCTAATCCTCCAATAACCTCCACCTCTTCCTTCCTGCAAAAATATAAAATGAAAATGAAATGAGGAGACTTGGTTTTATAACTTCTGAGAGGCTCCTCATATCCCCCAACAGATGTCTCTTCACATTCCACGAATTTGTTTCAAATTCCCCCACTCCCCGCAAAATATAAGCATGAATGTGCATGCAAAATTATATTTAACAAAAAAGAAAATCATATTGAGATTATTTCCCCCCTATTTTTTCGGGCCCTATTTTTTTGGGTCCTACTTTTTCGGGCCCTACTTTTTCGGGCCTATTATTTCGGCCTCCATTTGGCTTCCTATTATTTCGGCCAGCTATTATTTCGAAAATTCTTTTTTAATATTTAATTTGGAAGTTTGTAACTGCTCCCAATTCTTTTTTATTGACAAGGAATCTTGGCATATTCCCGTGCTGGGCATTTGTGCTGCCATTGTATAGAATGCCTCTCGGCGTAACTAGGACACATACCATTGATCTAGTTATATCCTCATCTAGTACAACATCCTAGTCTTCATAATGGGATTTGATTATAGACCGTAGCCACGATCTCATATTTCCATCTAAGAAAACTCAAGGTTCATAGAAAATTATCCTCTTCTCTCATGTGAGATATAAATCAACATATCTCTTGGATACATAATATGATGGTTTGATTAAACATGAACCTTTAGGTGCTTTGACTGTCTAATGATTACCTTCAACAGGATATTAGACCTCCCAATACATAGCTGTTTAATGCAAATTAATAGTTTATATCTGTAAAAATAAACAACAAAAGTGCATCCAAAAGGTGTTATAGCTGTTAAATCAGTTATCAAAATGATGAAATAGGGACACTAATATCAAGGTTTTATGCGAGTCTAAAAACCCTCCAATTTGGTTTCATGTGATTTTATATGTTTCTTTACACATCTTGGTATGCAAACCATATGGACACCATCAATATAATGTTTTAGATAAAAAAAATTTTGAATATGATATGGTTTCAAGCATTTATTTATTGGCAATTAATATTTTTTTGTATCATGGTTAACAATTTGTTGACTTATTTTTAATTCATATGCTGATATTTATATTTTAAAATTTGAACTAATTTGCCAAGGTTTGAATAATATAATGAAGAAAATAATTTGGGGTCGGAGCTCAGATCATCGTATAATCATATAAATACAATTAGACATGATTTTGATTTCTTATGCTTGACTTAATGTATAAGCCAAGATGCAATTACTCATCTAACCCATGTTGATGTGGTAGAACCAACATCATAACATTGCTCATTCTAGTTTCCCTAAATTGGTCATTGAATTTATCACCATCTCTCAAGTTGGTCATTTACAAAGAGAGTAACAACTCTCATTCCTCAAGTGTCTTAAGAAAGTTTTCTTCAATACTCTTCAACCTTGAACCTTGACACACATAATGACTACCAAGGTCTGTGGCATGGAACAAATTATTTATGAATAAATATTGGTGTCAAACATTTTAATATGTGAACAACCTCTTGATTCTCCAACATGGTTTTACAATGATCAAATTATCTAGCTCAAGTAAAATTTTCTTAAATAGGTGTTAGTGTTTCAATAGGTTTGTATACTTACAAAATTACTAAAAGAAAATACAAAATGTGATGACAGAGACAATGAATAACTTTTAGATGTTATGTGTCATGAGTGAAACTAACTAGCTTTTAGATATTATATGTCTCGGGAGTCCATAGGTTATTTAATAGTGAAAATGGTTAAAAGGTTCACCATTCTATTAAAAGTGAGAAAAGGTTCAGAAAAGATATCAAGATATTATATAATAGGTGAATAATAAAAGTAATGTTTTATATGTTGTAGGAAAAAAATATCTAACAAATAGTAGTCAACTTGTAAAATACAAAAAAATGTCTACCATTTATGAAGGATCTAACCATTTTAAAATACTTGACACTAATAATAAGTGAAATAAAAAACACAATAATCTTCTCCATTCAACAATCATTTATTACTCTCAAAACTATTTTGTTGCCACAATGAGAAGAAACACTAATTTAAGAACCTAAAACCCCCTTCAAAAAACTTTCACAAAATATATATGTTTGCCATTTTTGGCAATTTCTAAAACTCCTTAGAGGGATACAATTTTTTTAAAATTATGTAGAGATAACTTGGTTGACATTATCATTTAGTTTCTAAGAAACTATGTGAATACAAATAAAGGTAATAAAAAGGAAAAAAAAAAAAAGAACTAGAAAATCTTGTACAAAATAGTCAAAGATGATTTTGAGGCCCTATATAGCAGAATTATACCCCATAAATGTGTCAAGATTTGGTCTAGTTGAATTTTTTTTATGTACATCTTTTAGGAATCTAGTAGACACATTTTCCTTTAAAATCTTATCCCAAAAAAACATTGAAATCTAAAAGCTATGACTATCAAAAGTTTGTGCATAAAAGAAGTCTAAAAATGTTATTGATGTGTCAATTGATAGAGTGAAAAGTTTAATTTAATTTAATTTATTAAATTACCTTTACTCCCTTCTTAAGATTTTCCTTTATGAACTTGCATTTCTATTTATTAATTAATGAATAGTTATTAAATATCATTTTCCTCTTAGGGTTTCCCTTTTAGGCTTTTGATCTCCTTCATAAGGATTGATTAGTTGTAAATTTATTCATTCTATTTTGCATAAGTAAATACAATCTTCTTGTTTATTGAGAAACCCCCCGCCCCCTCTCTCTCTCTCTTCCTTGTCATAGGTTATTTGCATTGAGAATATCTAGGGATCTATGGATTTGTTCATTATAAAATCCAACATAGTATTAGAGCCTTGCCTGTAGCTACTTGTTCTTGTTTGAAGAGAAAGAAGAATGAGTGTTTGACATAATAGATCTCATTTTTTTGAGGTATTTTCTTGGAAAATAGGGGAGTCTCTAATTTTTGGAGCACTTTGAGGCCAAATAGATCTCATATTTGGATTAAAAAGGTGTAAAACCCCCATTTTCATATAAAATTTGTCAATTTTGGACAACGTAGACTAGAGATGATTCTTTTTTTTTTTGTATAACAAGGTCATACAACCTCTACACACACTTTGAGGTAGAAATATCTCCTTGAGCCCTATCTAGATTCTCTAGTATTTTCATCAGTATTTCTCAAAGGTATATGTGATTCTCAAATTGAAGCCTTTTTTCTCTCTTCTTATTTAAGCATTCCTTTTGCAAGCTAGGGTTCAATTTTTTGCATTATGGGGGAGGGCAAGGTGTTTTATTATTATTTTCTATTATAATATCAACATATCAAAAAACTTTAAAACTTCTTAAAACAATGGCCAAGATCTCTTCTTGTCTAGTACTTCTAAACCCCCACAACTATCACACATGGAAGTCTCATATACAACAACTTCTCCATTCAAAGGGTTTGTGGTCTTGTTAAGATACAATAAAGTCAATATTTCAAAGTCATTTTGAGACTTTATAGCACATGAATAAGATGGATGGAGCATGAGTCTAATTTCTTTGAGTTTTTCAAACAACTTACAATTTCATCTTTATGACTGTTCCACACCTCAAAAAATGTGGAACAAGTTCAATGACTTGTTTGGTACTAGAAATGACTTCAAAGCCCTTTAAATTAAGGTAGATCTTACCTCTCCTATACAAAATTTTTTGTCTTCCATTGAGGGCTTCTTGATGAATTCTAAAAAATAGAGATATTTATTATAGTGTTGTGGGAAAACCAAGACTAAAAATGAGTGCATTTACCTGATTCTATCTAAGATTCTTCGAAATTTTTAGCTTTTTGCTTCTACCTTCTATTCAACCAAAGATGCTTTAGGTAATAGATTTACCATGCCATCCTTTGAGGTTTTTTGTGATCATTTGACTCAAGAGAAAGCTAAGCTATCTTAGTTGTATTCTCTCATAGGATCACATACTTATGCATTGGTAGCTTAGCCATCTTCTAGGATGAAGGAGAAGAAATAGAAGTCACATCCTACAAAGTATCAAATCAATTCTATCCATCACCTTACATTAGGCCTACCTCCTCCTAAGTGAGACAAAGCAAAGCTAGAAATATTGAAGTGTGCTTATTGTAATAAGCCCAATCATGATAAGTCACATTACTATAAGAAGAAGTTAGATGGCTATGCCAAATAGGTTTCAGATTTGACAACTCTCCTTCAAAATCGTTGAGCAACATTGGTATTCCTCCTACTTCTCATAGATATTATTCATCATCCTTTATGATTCTAATGCTTGGAAAACCCTACTAGATAACTATGCCAATTTGTCTAGCCATATAAACTTTCATAAAAGAAAACTCTTTTTTTTTTAACACTTTGAAAGATATACAAATAATCATTTCTATAGAAAAATAATTCCAAATCCAACATCTCCTAAATATGTATCTCGGCCTCCCTTTGTCTACAGAAAATCCCAACCATTACTAATAGAATAATGTCATAGATGAATTTCAAAAGAAACTATTTGGATGGAAAGGAAAACTTCTAAGTTTTGGGGGTAAGCTCCTTCTTCTTAAAGCGTTCCTTCAAAGTATTCTGATGTACCTCCTATCTTTTTCCTAAATGGATGTGAAGGTGGCATATATCCTAGAAAAAATCAAAAAGAGATTTGTATGGTCTGGATTTGAAGAAACGAGGAGAATGACCCACATCAACTAGAATCGGGTTTTCAAACCCAAGGTGAATGGTGGCTTGTGTGTCAAAAATCTCAAAAGTATGAATAAAGATCTTTTCTCTAAGATAAGTTGGTTAACTCTAGGAGTTAAAGATTGGATGAAAATATTAAGAGATAAATACTTATCTTGTGAGCTTTCTTGTTCATATCTCAACAAGAACATGGTAGTTCTAATCTATGGAAAAACATTCTAAAAACTAGAAGCCCGAAGAGAAGAGTTAGTCAAACCCAAATAGGAAATGGTAGAAAAAGACTATTCTAGGAAGAAATTTGGTAGAATGAGGTACCTATTAAGGAGGTGGTGAATGGCCAGGGTCTAATTGATTTGTTAAATATTTATGTTGGGGAGATAGTGGCAAACTACTTAGAATGGGAGAATGGTAATGATAGATGCAAGGACCTTATTAACTTGTGGCATGTCCAACAGGAAGCCAGATGAATTAGACATGTCAAAAAAGAGGCAATTATCTCCCTTATGAATGTCTTCCCCGCTACTACTATCTTTAATCAAGACCTAGAGGATAAATCGTTATGGAGATGTAACAAAAATGACATCTTCTCTGTTAGTTTGGCCTACAAAGTGCTTGAATATTCTTTTTGTACTGATAATTTTAGGAAAAGCATGTGGACCTATAATCTACAACCAAATTAATTTTCTTTGGTGGGTTGTGGTTCATGGAAAAATCCTTACTCTCAACAATCTAACTAAACATGGGCTCTAGTTGGCTAACAGATGCACCCTATATGACAAGAATGATGAGTCTATTAATCATATTCTATCACATTACCAGTGCATGATTGAGACTTGGAATTTGGTGCTCAAGGAATGTCATCTTACCATGATTTTCCCAAAAAAAATTAAAAACACAATCTTTAGATGGAAGGTTTCACCCTTTTTCCACCCTATCTTGGCTAATAGTTGGGAAATTATTTCTCCTATGGTTAGCTAGTGTGTCTAGAAAAAAGTAAATAACTGAATCCTTAGAGACAAAAAGAGGGAAGTCTACTCCATTCTCTATATCATCAAAAATATCACCAGAGATAGTATGAATTATGCTCATTCCCCAAAAGCATTATGTTCCCCAACCTTCTTAATCTAAGGTTAAAACAAAACTAGAATATAAAACAAAGCTTGATTGATATCAATTGGCAAAAATCTTGGAAAAGGTAAAAATTCTACTAGATCCTGCCCGAGGAGGGATGGATGAAATGTAATGTGAATGGATTCTACAAAGTAAATATGGTTGAAGTTGGAGAAGGAGGAATTATCAGAGATTAGGAAGGTGATATTATCCTTGGCTATACCAAGTGGCTTGGTATAAGGTCCAATAACTATGCCAAGGCTATAGCTATGTGCTTTGGTATTAAAACTCTACAAGGCCTAAGAGAGGTAAAAGTTGAACTGGAGGGTGATTCATGTTGACCTCCTTTTAAATAAATTTAGGTGCCCATGGAGTATATCACCTATAATGGAAGATTTCAAAAGAAGACTCTCATCTTTTATAAATGTGCTAGTCAAAAATACCCTTAGAGAAGGGAACAAGCCATGGACTAAATGGCTATGTGGGGTTTAAACCATGAAGAATGGAAGATGGTGATTAGTATTGAGGAGAAACAAGAGTCAAATCAATTTTTTTTAAATTATTACAAAAAAAATAATGGTACATAGGAGAAGCTTTAGAAACACAAGGGATGACCAATAAACCTAGTCAGTTGAGTCCTAACCACATGGTAATTAAAGGTAACAATACTTTTGTAATGTCTTTGAATGTGATTTATAATTAGATCACATTAATGAGGAGTTAATACTCATGAAGATAAAATGGATGAGCCATTTTATTTTCATAATAAACTTATATCATGTGAATCTTAACCCATATCTATCATTTTTATTTCCCAAGAAGGTTAATTACTTCTCTGTCTAATATTTAAGGCACTGAGTTGGAAAGTACCCTACTCAACCAATCTGTGCTACATGTCAACTTGATTTACTATATTGATCTCATAAATGGCAAGAAAAGATCTAGGTGTGTGAGAAAGTAGGGAGCTAGGAATGAGAGAAACATTTGTTCAAGATATTTTTAAGTCCTAAGTATCATTATTTTCATCACCTTTACTTGGAAAAACATAAAGTTTCACACTATATTCTAAGTCTCTTTATAACATCCCTATACCTTAGGTTGTGGAGAAAGCATCCATGATGAGCAGGGTTGCAGATAGAGGTGCAGTCAAGCTTATTTTGTGTCCTAAGAAGGATAATTGGTTGTATGAGAAGGAAAACATCATGGGCGACCCTCTAAAATGTGTAGATCCTAGAAACATCAAACAATTGAAGCAGTAGAAGGATATATGGGGTTACTTTGTCAAGGATGGCTTACATTTGTATATCCTAACTATGAAAGGCTACACTATCACCCTCTTTACTAAGTTTTGAACATTGTGGAGCAAGGGTCAAGTGGAGATAGGGAGTATCAATTTTGTGGTGACATTAGAGCTGATTGGTGAAGTGACAGGCATAAATTATAGAAAATAGATTGAAGAAAATTTAAGTTGGTGAAGTGAAGTGATTAGTGTGGTGACACTAGATTATGGAAAATTTAAGCATAAATTCTTTGAAGGAATGGAAGAACCTATTAGAGTTAGTTAGAGCAGAAATGGGAATGATGGAATTTCCCTTCATAGTCCCCTTGGATCTATTTGTAACTAGTTAAATAAGTATTTCACTCTTGAAGTTCAGTATACAACCTACAATGGCTACCATTTCCCCTTGTTTAACATGTCGTGTCATTGGGAAAAAGTGAACATCCCTTTCTTCCTATATTCCTCTCTAGTTAACAACATTTTCCTAGGTGAAAACCCCCCCATCGACCAAGGGCTCATTTTTGTCCTCTACCATTATGTCTATGCTCACCATTCAGGGTTTGGTAGATGTCTCTTGCCCATTGTTAAACCCACTTCTTCTAAAGGGCCTAAGTCCTTGATGGTTATTGAAGAAATAAGGTTAGAAAGACCCCTCTAGAACCGCCCCAAATATTGTAAATCTCTCATTCCTCCAAGCACAAGAAGCCTATGATTTTCATGGAACAATCCCTTTTGGTTGAAGAGCCCAAAAAACATAAGACTGCTTCTACTAAGTCCACCCCTAAAAGTATCTCTAAAAAGGAGAATGGAAGATGATATTATTAGCATCAACAATAATGAAGTGGAGAAATTTTTTGGTTTTGAGGTGGAGGATAGAGCTATGGACTCCAAGAATCAGATTGGTAATACTATTTCTAAGGAAGGAAGATCTACAAGACTTGAAAACAAAAAGGGAAGAACTACAAGGAATAAAGCAAGGATGACTCTTATAATTCTCAAATGGAGGATAAGGCATAATAAATGAAAGTGGAGGAAACACCAGAGAAAGTGGGGGGGTGCTCCTTTGAAGATGTAGAGTTTGAAGCCAAAGTGGAGGATTTTGATGAGGAAAGCCATTCTCCCAAAGAAACCCTAGCCTATTCCAGGGTCTCCAAGTAGGTCTTTCTCTTTACCTATTAGGGTTTTTAGCTACTCTATTCTCCTTAGGATCCTATCTATGAGGGCCTAGTCCATTCAACTGGTGCACACCAATTAGGTAGAACAAACATTTCCTTACTACTTCCTTGACTTTCTTTGACCTTATTGCTTGCTCATCATTAACTCCACAACCAATCCCAACTTGATAACTAATACCCCAAGTGAAGGTATGATCATCTCAAAAGGCACAAGGATACTTTCCAAGACTTTCTACCACAATTGGAATTGAAACCTTAATTGAGTTCCAAGAAACACATAAACTTACACAAAGTTGCTTGCAAAAAGGGTACAGGAAATTAGACCTCCATTTGATGAAAATCTGGTTTAACTTGAAAAAGTCCTTAATAAGGGGGTAAACCAATCATGGATGCAGGCATTCTTTTCAGAGTACTAAAGAATTTTTGAGTTCTTAGGCTCTCAAAACATCTATATAGTATGACCTAAAATAGTGCCTAAAAATTAGGTTTTGCAAAGAAATTGAACCCTTGATGGTATCTAGAAAAGGTGCACATATGCCACTAAAATTCCTAATGAACTTCCTATAAAACTGAGATAGCCCATGAAAATTTCTTACCTCACTAGATATAGTAGGTGGTGACTAGTTGAGAATAACTAGTACCTTCTCTTGATCCATCTTCAAGGACCCCTTTAACACCACAAACCCCAAATACACAAGCCTTTTTTAAAGAAGTCACACTTCTCAAGATTGATTGCAAGCTTCTCCTCATGCAACCTCTACAATACTACTTCCACATGTTTGATTTTCTCATCCTTTATTTTGTTGAATATTAGTATATTATCTAGATACACAACCATAAACCTTATAGTGAAATCCTTAAGCACTTCATTCATGAGCCTCGTGAATGTTCTAGGAGTATTTGAGAGGTCAAAGAGTATTACAAGTCATTCATATAACCCATCTATTATCTTGAATGTTTTCTTCCATTCATCTCCCTCCTTAATCCTAATTTGGTGGTATCCACTCTTCAAGTCCAACTTGGTGAAATACATTTCTCCTCCAAGATAATCCATGAGATCCTCAATCTTAGGTATGGGAAACCTATACCTGATTGTGATCCTATTTATAGCCTCTAAGTCTCTACATAGTCTCCATTTTCCTCCCTTCTTGGATGCTAGTACAATAGGGACTACACATGGGCTTATACATTTTCTTGATCAAGCCTTGATCCAAAAGTTCTTGCTACTTCCAAGTTTTGATTTGGAGTAAGCTTATATGCTATTTTTTTTGGTAGGGATGCACTAGGAAAAAAATCTATTTGGTATCTTATCACCCTTCTTGGAGGTAAGGTGGTAGGAGTTCCATTCACTCACAATGTCTTTGTACTTTTCAAGTAATGGTTGCACCTCTATAGGAAATGGGTGTTTGACTGTCTTGTCTTCTCCCTTGGATTTCAATACAATTGGATAGCTTTGGCTCTCATCATCTTTGAGATCCTTGACAAATTATTTTCCACTACATAGGAGCACACTAGGCACCTTAGACTGTGATTCTTCTCCTTCTGACAAAGATTGGATTTTAAAAGTCCTGCCTCCTTTTTTGAATGATATGGAGTTTTCCTTCCCATCATTTATTGACTCTCTATCAAACTGCTAGGGCCTACATAATAGTAGATGGCAAGCACCCATGGGTAATATGTCACACAATAGCATATCCTTATACCATGCTATGTATAAATTAACCCAAGTCTATTCATGCACTAGTATACTTTGACCCTTGTTGATCGAGGTCACCTTATATGGGTTCACATGGAGTATCTTGGTCAACTTGAGCTTGTCGACGACCTCCTTTGATATTATGTTATCAGTAGATCCTGAATCCATCACTACTTTTTAGACCTTCCCAAGAATCTTGCATCTGATCCTAAACAAGGCCCTCCTATTCTTAGGTTCATTAGAAGCTAGTTTCTTGATCAATACTCTCCTAAACATGAGGTTTTCCCCTTTTTGTGATTCTATGTGATCCACTTCATTTTCCTTGCCACTAGAGTTATCCACTTGACCATGTGCCACTTATTTGTCATGGGTTGAAGAAGAAGGATGTTTAGGGCATCTATATGCTAGATGGCCTAATTAACCATAGTTATAACACTTCATGTTGGAAAAGTAAGAGTTACTTCTTCCTGATACTCTACCTTTGCTAAAACCTCCTTGGTTACCATCTCCTATACCATAACCTCCTCTAGGAATGTTTTCAGTGGGTTTCTTAGTGAGCTTTGTCTCACCTTGGTTCCTGTTCTCATTACCTCTACCTTGATATCCTCCTCTTTTTTCCCTTTGATTTCTTCTCCTGCATCTATCCTTGAAGTTAGAATCCCCCTTATTTCTAGTCTTCTCTTCCACCTGTAGGGCTAGTTGATGGCACCTTTGAATAGTAGTAAGTGTCCACAAGCTTATCTCCTCTTGGATATTCCACTTTAAACCACCCAAATACCTAGTTACTTTTTTTGGATCTTCTTCTTACTTCTTGGACCTGAGACATAACCTCTCAAACTACATTGTATAAGAGGCCACGTCCAAGTCTCTTTTATTCAGTCCTTGTCTCCTCTTGTGAAGATGAATTTTAAAATTCTCTGCTGAAAAATTCTCCTTTAGTTTGGTTACCATGAAATTCCAATTGGCTATACACTTCATGCCCATTCTAATCCTCTCATCTTCAACATATTTCCACCATGTCAATGTTGATCCATTGAGTCTTGACTTGGCTACTTTGATCTTTTATGCCTCTAACACCCCTTCACAGTGAAAGTGATTCTCCATCCTATCTAACCAATTCATTAGTGCATCTATGTCCATCCTCCCACTAAATTAGGGCAGACCTTCCAAAGCCTTACCTCCTAGGGATTTTATGGCTTTCAAGAAAGGCTCTTCATTCAAGATAGGGTCTAGCTCAAGGACAACTTATTCTTCTGTTATCTCCTTACCCCTAACATTTCTTTCTTCTTATTTTCTCTTGGCTATATTAGAAATACAATCCAACTTTATCTTCACCTCTTATAAGGCTTCTTCAAGGACTCTATTCTTCTCCTTTTTCTCATCAGCCTCTTTGGATAGGTCTACATTCGTCACCATGCTTGATGCACCCACTGATTCCCTCGTAGCTATAGACATACACTAACTTCCCAAGTCTTTAACTTTCTCTAATACCACTCTAGCGTAAAACCTAGTTTTTCTCCCACCCTAGCCTCTTCTAGGGTCTCCTTAGGTCTTTCTCTTGACCTATTAGGGTTGCTAGTTACCCTATTCTCCTTAGGGCCCTATCTATGAGGTCCTAGTCCATTCAATTGGTAAACACCAACTAGGTAGAACAAACATTTATTTACTACTTCATAGGCCTTCTTTGACCTTATTGCTTCCTCATCATTAACTCTAAAACCAACCCCAAATTCATAACTAACACCCCAAGTGAAGGTATGAGCATCTTAGAAGGCACTAGAATACTCTCCAATACTTGCTACCATAATTGGAACTAAAACCCCAATCGAGTTCCAAGAAACACATAAAGTTGCAAAAAATTTCTTACAAAAAGGTGACTAGCAATTAACCCTCCATTTGATGAAAAAATTGGTTGAAATTGAACAATTCCTTAATAAGGGGGTAAACCAATCATCATTTTAGACATCCTTTTAAGATTACGAAAGGATTATTGAGGTTTGAGGCTCTCAAAAAATTCATATAATATGACCTACAATAGTGCATAAAAATTAGGGTTTCCAAAGAACTTTACCCTCCATAAAAGCTTCACCAATGCCTCCCATTTGGTTGGGGCTTCAACACACATCCCTCTATCACATTCCAACCTTTTATTGAAGCATTCCATGCATTCAATCTCTCCTACCACCTCTGTATTCAACTATGATCCCTAGCCATGCATCTTTGGCTTCCTTAGGGCATCACCTCAAAAATACGTCTGTTGCTTCCTAGGGCCCCTCCTTCTTTGTACAATATATACAATGAGTCATATTTCTAATCCCAAGGACCCATATAATTTATACAATGGGAAGAAAAACTATGACTCCATTTTGCTTAGTGACCTAATTCAGAACAAAAGGCAAACAAGAAATATTTTTTTTTTAATCTAACCAACCAAAAACCTACAAAATAAAAAATTAATGTCCTAAAAAATCTTAAATTGTATTCCTAGAATACTTTAAACACTAAAAACCCAAGTTTAATCCATGAAAGTGCCAAAATACTTAGAAAGCATAAAATTATAACTAATTCTTGTCGTTCAGTCCGTACATACCAAACTGCTAAAACTTCCAACCCTTTCAAAAGGTTGAGGATGTCCATAAATACACATCTGAAGTTTAATCCTAACTAATTTAGACAATTTCCAAGCTCTAACTACAAAGTTTCTTGAATGCAAAAAATAATTGTCAATGTTGTCAATGACAACATTGACAAATTTTGAGCAACTTTACATCTTTTGGATTTTGGCCCTTAAACTTGTTCCAAAGGTTACCAAAATTTACCAAAAGCCTTAAATTGACTAAAAACATGAAAAGGGGACCTTAAAACACAAATTTGGCTACTCTACCTTCCAAAACAAAAAAATTCCCTATTTGACTTAATCATGCAACTAAGAGCAACTAAGGCCTGATAAGGCTTCCTAACCTTAACATACCTCAACTTAGGACTATGTTAGTACCATTATTATCCCAGTGGTGTGGCTAGCACCACTAAAAGAAAAAATAACCAAGTAGCCCTAGGTCTATCATGAGCCCTACCTAGGTCCCACTACACCAGAAATGAAAGTGGTGGTAGATCTTGGAATCTCTGGTAAAGAAGACTTCAATTCCTCTAATAAAAATGAGGTAGGAGAACAAGATGTCTCCCCTAAATTCATCTAGAGATAACTGGAAGACTGTGAATTTTTTTTTGCTAGTATTAATGACAAGATTGATCTGGTAACACTATTAAATTTAGATCTATTTTTTGATGTGTTCATGGTCAAAATTTTGACACATAAATATCAAAATTCAAGGTCATTAGAATTGCATCAAAAGTTTTATGCATTCTATGACTGTCAATTTATCGATGTGCCAATTCATAAAATATCACCCCCATCTATGTCACATGGTGGGATCAAATAACTAATTCAAAATGTCAAACTATTGATGCCAGCCAGAGATGATTTGACAAAAATTTTATATTATTGACAACAAACCATGTCAAACTATTGATGTCATCCAGATACCATCGATGTCAATTTGCATCAAAATATCAAGGAAATCTTGAGATGATTCGGCAAGCTTGTAATACCATCTATGAAATGTTGTATTGAAATATTAAAAAATGCTAGAGTTTTCATAAAGAAATGAAATAGTCTCATTATATATTAGTCTTATAATAGGCTAACTAGCACTTCCTCAAAAATAGGTGCTGGTATAGCCAATAATAGTTAATCAATTGAGAAATGTTATGGAATATGCATCAAAACTAATGTACAAGACATATGCAACATTTTTGGTGTAAAATTTGTGTGTGTTGATGACAATTACACTTTAGTTTCTATCTCCTATTTTTATTGAAATTCTTGTCTATCATGCCCTCTTTTCCACACCTAGTACAAATTTAGGCTTCTTCTTAGGTGATTGGATTTCCCAATTGGCACCATACCCATGTCATATATCATAATCTCTCAAAGACATTAATTTCATTCTTGTTTTCTTTCCCTATTGCATTCACATTTTCATTTCTTGGTAGGGCAATAGTATTCAACTAACTAGCTTCTATCTATTGAGGGGAGAAGACCAAGATTGGTCTAGTTATGACAGTGATTGTAAACTTGAGTTGGACATTTATGTAGAGATTTTTTGTTTACAAAATGATGAGAGGAAGTGATGGTAACATTGCATGGGAAATCCAACTGCTAGTTTTGATATATTCCATGGTAGCTTGCTTTACTACTTTGATGACCTCAGACTGGATATTATTTGTATACTTTGACAAAGTCATCTTTGGTACCACTTACTTTTCCTACATTATCTAGAGAGATGAAGATCATGACTGTACAAAAGAAATACTCGATGCATGTTGTTTCATTGATTGGGTATATGCTTTCATTAGTATTCCCTAGCCTGATCCTAGCCTAATTTGGCTTGATTCTAGCACCTTGCATTTGTTCAAAAATTTTGATTGCCTCGCTGTCCAACCTATGTAGAGCATAATCCATTATAAAACATTTGTTCTGATCATTTTTTTCAAAAAGCATATGGACATCTACCATACTATGCAACTACATTGGGCATACTTTCTAATAAGAGTGCTACCTATAGAGATATCCTACTCCAATCCCTGTTAATTATTTGAGAATGAAAATTTCTATCTGATTAACAATTGCTAGGTGTGTGCACATCCCTAACACACTGGTGAAATTTTTTTTATTCAAGTCAGTACATGACCACAAGTCTAAAATGTTTCAGAGATTCCTCACCATGTTGACTACATGCATATCCTACAACTATTGTAGTCAATGTTACCATATCAAGCTCTAGAATTTGATTGAATAGATTGTGTTCCCTCTCAATAGCATCATATTTTTCATACTGAGAGTACTTTCTAAAAGAATATTTGATTCATAGTCCATTTTAATGATGTAAGAGTGGACTTCCTTTTCTTATTAGATTCAACCCCTTTCAATTGCATTTACGAGAACATATTTTGGGCTTCAGTACTTTGTCCATTTTGATCATAACCTTCAATCAATGTTGACCACAAAAATTTATTTGATTCAAACATTCTGGAAAACAAGTTGAGGGCATTCTCCACATTTCTACATTTTGAATACATGGCAACAAATGCATACCACATTATGGTGATCCATGCAAAACCAAGATTAATAGCATTAGTATGGACCTTCTTCCCATGTTCTATCATTTCCAAATTTGCAGAAAAATCCTATAAAGCTCAAGGGTTTCCTCCCAATGTCAGTTCTGAGCATATACTAAAATTATTGTTGTCCATGAGACAACATTCTGTTCACATATTAATCAAACAATTGATGTGCATAATCAACAAACCCACATTTCACATACATATTTTTTTGTGTGTTTTCCATAGATATGACCATTGGAAAATCAATTTTAATGCTATAGAGGCACATCTAGAAAGCATATTTATAATTCTTGATTAAAGCATAGTTGGTTTTTCAAATATTAGCAGGTTTATTGAATTTTGAACTCTATTATTTCTTATGTTTAAAGTGATTGGAAGATAGTTTTATTAAGTGACACATAAATTTGATGATCTCAAAACATTAATGATATGATTGTACTTTGGAATCTCAAAAAATTTGAAGAAAAAGTGACTGGTGTGATCAAGTATTCCTCTCATTGTGCTCATATGACTTTCAGATCCTTTATATAATTAGTTTTTCAAGTGATAATCTAGATATGTAGTTTTATCACCTTGAAAAATAGTATTTGATCCTACTAACTGGGAGTAGTTGATTGTTCATTTTATTGTACCTAATCTGATGAAAATTCTACAAGAATTTTTAATCAACCCACCTAATCAGAAACTATACAAATTTAACTAGGTTATGGCTTGGGCATGTGCTATTCCCATTTATCATATGGTTGCAATGTTGGAATCAACATTTTTTATTCAAATGCAGGATATGGAGGAAGAGCAATGGTGTTGGCAAACTAAAAATTTAATAATGCAAAGTTTCCTTGAGGAGCTTGTGTATGCTCTTGGAAAACATGTCATCAAAAATGTTCATTGTGGCCTTTTTTACGTCTACATGTTTTTACATGAAGCCTTCACACACCTAGTGCTCACAAATGTCTACATAAGAATGTATGTGAACCTGCAATGCACTACTATGTGGTGAAATATGTAGAAAATCATATAATCCTTCACCACACAAAGTCTTTCACACAAAGTATTTCACTTGTTGTGCTCATTCATTAAGTTAAGCACCCAAGTTTGCATTTCAAATAATGAATTATCTATTCTGCGCTTAAGAACTAGTACAACAGCCTAGAACATTCATCCTTTAACATTCATTAACAATAGCACATAAACACATAACATTCAATAACATGTGAATTAAGGTATTTAAACATGCCTCAACCAATTATGATTTAATTTTTCATCACCTACCTGATTAATTTAGAATTTTGTTCTCACCCAAAATCATAAAATGTAAGAACAATTGTGCCAAAAAGAGGATAAAAAGATAATTATTGTGCAACAATTATGATTTTTAGCTCCTTTGGAAAAATCATTCTTACAATTTCTTGGCTCAATCTCCGATTGGTCAGTATGTGTTTTTAAAAATTTTTGTTGGACTGTAAGTTAGGAAAAAGAGAAATTTCAAAATTGAAAAAGATGTACATAAATGAAATTAATTTTTAAACTTCAATTTTATAAACTTGCAAAGATAACCATAGGATTATACTTGAAACTATTATGGTTTGTACTATTTGAAAATTCTAGTTACAAGTGAAAAATTTATATACCTTTGATTCAGAGAGTGCAAATAATGGAAATAAAGTATTGCAAAAGTACCAAGCTCCAATTCCCCCATGTGGATGGCACTATTAAGTAGAGAATAGTTACATACATGCATACATAAATACATACATACATACATGGATACATGGTTAAGTGCTACATAACTATGTCCAAGGTGTCTACACACTAGAGACATACTCCACCTACCAAGCTACCTACATATTTGTATCCATGAGATCAAGACCCTTGAACTACTCAATCTAATGAATATGTAGTTCTAGTTTCTAATTATTTTGATTTAGCTATATTCCTATAACTACTAGTGAGCTTTACTCATCTAATACAACTCTTCACCATCATACACCCACTCAGGTGAATCATGTAGTTTTCTATAGCTACAATCTTGTAATACTTTAGTGTAACCTTTCTGTTGTAGTTTATACTTAATGTAAAGTTAACCTATATACATCCTTTAACTCACTCCTTATATAGTTGTGTTTAAAATCTTGTGACAATAATAAATGGGTCTTAATAGACTAGTCAAGTTAATACTAGTTGGGAGCAACTGGTTATTTGTTTTATTATACCTAATATGATGGTAGTTCTACAAGAATTTGTGATCAAACCAACTAATAAACAACTACACCAATTGAACTAGGTTATGGCTTGTCACTTAGCACTGGTTGAGTGAGTTTTATTGTTTTATTATTTGGATGTTGGAATATGTATGCAGCTTCAACAATTTTTCTGTTATGCTAATATGTAATAAGCACCTTAAAAAAGATCTCTTTGTATATATAAAGACTACAAGTTGTAAAATTTTTGATGTATTGAATCTGCATTTGCTTTGCCATTTCTTAAGTTATAAGAGTGCTTCATGGTTGGGAACCACTTCAACATCCTTTGCATGGTTTAGACGTAATGTCATTTTGAGAATGAGAATAACTTCAATGAAGAGTTGAGTGTAAGGAGTTACTACATTGAACGTATGCTACAAATTCTTGGGATCCAAGTGACCCTAAACCTATACTACATTTTCTGGAGACATGCAAGTAGTTACTACTGGCCTAATTACTTCATAAAATTCTAGATCATATAGTAATCAAATTGGAGGAAATCATTGATAAATGAAACATATAATGAAGAGGAAACTTGAAAACTTTAATATTGAAATACAAAAATGAAAGCTATTGAGGATCAAAGACCTATGCTAGAGTTACAACACAATGTGAAGTTGATTTTAGATATTAAAAATAAATAAAAAAATACGACATAAATCATTCCCAATTTTATATTTACAACTCAAATGATCTCCCATGGCCTGAGCTAAAACCTTCATTACTACATCCAAAATTAAGGAATAAAATATTATTATGTCCCCAAGAAAGAATTGAAATACATTTTTTTCAGATTCCACTTAGTACATATTTAGAATGAACATAGATATTTGCAATAATGAAGAAACATATAATCCTCTTATACATAATCAAAATTATGTTAGAGATGAAATCAAGAGATTGGGAAAAATAGGAGGTTCTCAACTAGATATTCTAGCCATCTTGGGTGATTTGGCAAGAGGTTCTACAAGGGAATGAGCCTGATGAGTTAACATATAATGCCTTATAATAGTTAAGTTCTACCTAACTATGTCCAAGGTGTATGCACAGTGGAGGCATACAATACTATGTGTAATACCATGTTGCAACCATTGTGTTGTAGTTTATAGTTAATGTAAGGTTAACCTATATACATCCTAGCTCACTCCTTATATAGTTATGTTTAAAATCTTGTGACAATACTTGTGACAATGCTACCTATTAAGTGAGTTTTATTATTTTTTTGATTTGCCAAGATCTCTCTATTTATATGCATACATACATACATACATACATATACACATATATACATATACATATATATACATGTACATGCATACATACATACACAATGATCACAAGGGCACAAAAAAAAATCCTAGATGTTGACTAATCTCAATAACCCACAAGATCTCTCTCCATATATACATACATACATATATACACATACACACATATATACATTTATCTTCATATGCAATTTTATCACCTTGGAAGGAATTAGAAGGCATTTAATTAGAAATATGGAAAAGTTCAAAAAATTGACAAAAAGTTGTCATGCAACAAATATTGTTGCTGAGCAACTTTTTTTGTAAATTTGGAAGGTCAACAGTTAGATTTTCATTTTGATTGAACAAGTAGGAATGAATATGTAAGGTCAAGATATATATCCTACAAATGAATTTTCTTCAACCTAGGAAAGGGTTGGAGTTGATATTTATGGATTTGAATCAATAAGAAATAAATTTTGGTTGGAAAATATGTCTAGACAACAAGTACAATTTTAAGATCTCCTTGCAATTTTACAGTAGGTACATGCCTATATTATGAAAACTTGTGTTTTTCTTCCTAGAAAAGGTTCTAATTAGTTTGAGGTGTGTAATTTAAGCTTGAAGTACTTTTGATTTATTTTGTGTCTACTAGTTACCCTAATATGTGTTTAGGGTTTTAATTAAAATGGAGTCTCCTTCCTAATCCCCATCATGAAAAACCCTAATTTTTGTTGTGTATAAGGGGTATAGGATGGAGATAAATATTTTACTTTTTTTTTCAGAATACCCACCTTCTTGGAGTACCTAGTTTGAGGGCAAGTAAGTAGAGTTAGTGCAAGAGATGAAGCCACCTAAGATGTCTTAAGATGGTAGCTTTCAAAGACATATAATTCCCTATAGTCAAAATTCTTATGAAAGGATGAATTGAAAAACCCTATTAGTTACAATGATAGATTCCTTATATAACAATTAGAAATAAAACATGTAAAATTGGCCTTCTTAGATCTCTTGTAAGTGTTGTCTTACTTGGCCAATAAACATTTTGACATTCTCCTCTTTTTGTGACCACCCATACACATATTTTAGGTCCTTTTAATATCTTCAACAATGTGATGAACAAAATCATGACCTTTATGCCTTGAGTCCACAATATATATCTTAGGTACACCACTATCAATTTGAGTATGAACATAGGAAGACTCAACCATTTCATTGAGTTCATGTGAAATGGATGCTACCTCATGCTCAAAACTATTTTTACAAAAATCATAATAAATGTCATACCTTGTTTACATGTTTTCAACACCTGTAATGGGATAGGCCATGATTGTAATTTGATCCATTTTTTAATCAATGTGAAGTCTAAATGGTGTACTATGTGCCTCCTCTTGATCCAAGGTTTTTCTTCTTCTTTAGGGATACAACATGATGATTGATTTTCATGAGTTGTAGTTCACAATTTGTGAACAAACGACCCTTTTCCTTTCTTTTTTCTTTCATAATTAATTCTTCACTTCTCCCAATGATTCATTACTATATTTAGATTTTTGTTTACTTTTTACATTTGATTTGATACCCAAAAGTTGTGTGAATGAAATCATGTCTTGTATCTTGTGAGGAAGGGAGTGATACTTATCACAACTAGCCACAATTTCTTTATTTTTTGGTAAGGTTACATGGATTAGCTATTTTCATAGATGGAGATGAAGTATTAGTATGACTAGTTTTCCTTTATTATCCTAGTATCTATTATCCTATATTTACTAGAAGATATAACTTTATAAACCATTTTATTTTTTTGGTTCATAGCATCACATTATCATCCTTCAATACTATTTTGTGGTTGAATTGTTTTATTTAGTGCATACTATGATTAATTTTATTTACATGGCTAGAATGTTTATAAATATTTGTACAACCATGACCAAGTCCTATAGAACATGGGACAAAACCATTAGCGAAACACCATACCATATCCCTACACATGTAACTAAACACATATAAAGACTAACAACTTAGCTAGATGATCTTCACATTACAATTAAGAAAGATCTCACAAAGTTGGAGGTGCAAGGATGATTCAATATTATTATTTAAGCACTAACATAAGAGGCAACTGGTTGACTCAGCTGATCCTAGATGAAGCCTCAAAGTCTTTTGCATAACTTCTATGATACCTCCTTTGCCTCATGGTCCCATACAATTATTGGCCACTTATTTTTCAATCATAAGGTATAACGTTGAATATTGTAAAATGAGAGAGAAATGATAATTTAGGAATTATAATTCATATTGTGGATGAATAGGGACATGCTAGAAATATGTAGCCAGTACTTAATTATTCCATCATTTTTAAACATTTCTCTCTAAATTTTACTTCCATAAATATAGGTGATTTGACATATTTACCTAAAATAAAAGTGTGTACAGATAAGTAGAGAGTCATAAATATCATGGGACCATTAGCATAAAGAAAAGACTCATTCATAATTTAAGCAACATCTTCTTCTTCTTTTTTCTTGCTAGCTAGGGCATTCACTTAGGTTGGTCACCAATGCCCTTGAATTAGCAAGAGCCTAGATTATTCCAAGGTTCAAAAGAGCATATTAACAAAGATAAAATTAATTATGATAGTGGTCAATCCCATAATGATCCCTGTTTATCACCCTAATTTGAGTCTTGAATCTCGAATCTTGTCGGCAAAGTTCCAAACATTCATATAGAGGGCTACATAGAAACCACTAAATACCAATGGAATCTAAGAGAAATTTAATAAGTGGTGAATCCAAAATAGTTAGAGAAAGTGACTCTGCTGATTCATGCTCAAAGATATTTGAAAATTTAAATTTTGTTAAATATTGCATGACGTGGGAGACATTCTTGATTGTGTTGGTTTTTTATTCAACATGGGTTTCACCATTTGAGTTAGCTTTTATTGATGCACCAAGTCGAACCCTACAATACCATATATGAAAGATATGGCTCAGGAAAAAAAAATAGTTCCATTATGCAAGATCAAAGCATTAAAACTATTACTTTGAACATATCTTCATCATGCCTTTGAAGCCTCCTGCCCTCACTTTTCCATGTCCATAAATGAAGTTTTAGTTTTCCTTTTTATTGTTTATATCTCTAACAATGTAAAAATTTGACACTAAACTTAACCAACATTAAAATTTTGACGTTATCAAGATCATATTTAAAAAATAATAATTGACAAGAAAAATTGACCTGCTATCAAAAATTTAGGTTGAAAATGCACTGCAAATGTACTATTGTAAATAATAAGTTCAATATGGCCATCATTGGACTTGAGCTAGGTGTGGTAATTTCCATGATTTGCAAGGTCCAAAAGGAAATGATGAGAAAGGTCATGTTCAGGGTGATAAATGAAAAGAGTAAATTAATAAAGAAAAGCCACACCAAAGAGGAAAAGTGTGATGGGATTAAGAGTGCCACACGGATCGAGAATTGAATGGATTAGATCAAGTACGTCAATAAAGACTAGGAGCACATCACCTAGACCTAGCTACCCTTTTTGTGTTTGGAACTTTTTAGTTCTCAGATAGTTATAGGTTTTTTAAACTTCATTTTTATGTTCTTGATGTTGTCAAGCTGGTCTGTCATTACTATTATCTTTATTAATCCCCACTTTTGTTGGGGTAGCAAGACCTTTTTTTTGTTCAGTAAGTTTAGTGGTTTACAGTTTATATTTATGATTATATTTTGATTTTTTTGGTTTAAAATTTTCAAAGAACATGGTGTGTTTTGATTTTTTTTTAATTATTCAAGTTCTAGGTGGAACTCTGACCGCTGGGGTCAAAGTTTGATTCTCTGTTGTTTGGCTGTAATGACCTAGAGTAGAGATGGTCTTTACTTTATGTTGTTATCTAGGTTTAGGACCCTCTTCCTTCCTTTTTAAATCAACACATATACAATTATTAAATTTTAAGTATTTTCTACTTCTATACATTATTCTAAAAGTTAAGGAATATTATGTTCATATCTTAAATACCCCATTATATAATGCTTAAGTGGATTTATTTACTTAATTAATGTGTTAATTTATGATCAAATCATATGTGGAGAGTTATATAAATAATTGGAAAACTATTTAAATTAGTTCATACTTCTATTCATTAATTGTCAACCTTAAGAAACTCTTGTTATTCTTAAACTTTTATTTAGTCATTTTGGTTTTATTCACTATTGGATTTGATATAAAATACTATATAAGAGTTTTTAGACTTCTCAATTTTTTTTGTAGATTGAGTTAGGTATTTAATGAAAGATGGATAAGTTCATTATTAATGTTTTTGATTGAAGAGGTTAGGAAAAGGGTTTTGAACCTATCAAACAAAAGGAACATAGATCATTTCTACTTTGCTCCATTACAACCAAGCCGTAAAAAAGACAATCTTTAACACAAACTATTAAAGAATTACCACCAAATAAAATTTAATAAAAAACTAGATTTATAAATACTAATGCTAGAGTCTAACTTAGCAATCAAAATGTAGTTGATAATCACAAAAAATAATTGAGTTGTAGAGTATTGTAGATTAACATAAGTTAGTTAAAACATAACAATATTAAAACTATGTCACAAAATTACAAGAAAGATCACAATAAATGGCCTAAGGCTTAAATTTCTCCCTATCTATGAATTTAGAGTTATGGTACCAATTTTATCAGTCAACTAAAATTATCAGGGCCATATAAGTGTCACTTGGTCACACTAAAATTGGAACAATTTAACAATTTAAGTTTTTTAGGCGCAGTGTTTCATTTTGAGTTGAACAAGTACAAAAGGTAGTCAAGTTCCATGATATAGAAATAATAGAACAATACAGTATAGTTGTAAAAAGTCACAATAGAAGGTCATTTATGAGTAGAATTATTCTATGAAAAACTCTTATATTCATTAGATATTGAGATGTGCGAATAGGAAGACCCAAGGTAAGAGTCATGATAGCTAATCTCAAGAAAAAAATATTTCAAAATGAAATCTTTATTCCAACATGATGGTATGTCAAATGGTTGAGAATCCAAGTAACAACTAGGAGGTAAAAATATCATATGCAAAAAAGAAATGATGTTCCCTAGTGCATAGAGTATCAAAGAAAACCCCATTTTTTTCATTTGTCTTTAAATATACTACCAGAAGTAGCGAACATGGTATCTAATAAATAGTTGTGATATACACCCATGTTCACATAATACAAGAAGATTTTCTCTTTCGACCTTAATAGATATGAATAATATCTATTGAAAATTCATGAAGTACCACATATTATTAAGAAATGAAGAACATGCATCATGATCTCAAGATAAACCCTTGTCATCTTCACAAAATCCATGATATTGTGAAGCTCAAAATAAACTAGGATAAAGATTTTTGGTTGCAAAACCATAACATGATGACCATTTTTTAATAGAAAGTGACACTAATTATCTAAAAAATAATAGCAAACATAAGTTTATAGAAGAAACATCTCAAATAAATTATCGTTGAATGGTAACATCCATTTACAAAATTCACATAGTTAAAAAAAAAAAAAAACTAAATTTCAAAGGAAAATGCAACATCTATAATTCTACACTTATAGTCTCATACAAACAAAATGCAGATAAATAAGCCTATGTGAGAAAAGGAAAATCACTTATAAACTCAAAACCCTTATCAAGTTATATCAAGGAATATAAGATAAGTTTATAGAAGAAATCATAGGATACCTATTGATGGATTGAGTCATACAACAATAATTTACACAAATTCTTCCTTGAAAAAGGAATTAAAATTATAAGGACTTCCATGAGTGTCACATTGAAGGAAATGGAGATCAACTTCCATGTTCAGGGAGTACACACATTGGAGCAACACTAAGAGTTCACATTGACACAAATCCATCACTAGAACATCACTTGTACCAAAAACTCTTTTACAGTGACCACCCATACGATGATGATAAGTATTATTTTTATTACATGAAATAATGTGTCTTATTTTTTTGATTTTTGGTATATCATGGAGGAACAAATATTTAGGCATATATGGTCATGCTTGTGTTTATAATTTTCTCAAGTAAATGTCACTTAATTATTTATTAAAAAATAATGTCTCATGATATAATTTGATTGAATGTAAAAACTATCTAAGGGAATTATTACAATGAACATGTTTGTGAAATTAATAAAATTTTGTGATAAAAAAAACTCGTTAAGACGTCTTAATTTAAATACTACAATAGTTGAATTTATTCATGTGAAAAAATATGATCATATTAAACATTCTATAGAAGGTGACCATATAGAAAAAAGGTTATGTAATGTACATAAAATATCAGAGATCAATGTGATCTAGATAAGGTTCTATTGACTAAATTAAATCTTGACCTAACTAATATGGTAAATGGTTTAAAGAACTCTATGATACAAAAATCTATAGTTTAATAATGTACAGAAAAAAGTTAAAAAAAGTTCAAGGTAGCCTAATATGTGACATAAAATAAACATTATATTTTATGTAGAAAGGAAATATAACTATCTAACATAACATAGTTTAATAAGAAAATTGACAAAACATGATTGAGAAAGAAAAATAAACATATATCATAACATCTATTTATGTAAATACTAAAAATAGGTTATAGTGAATATAAAAATAGGATACTTAAGATGAATTTAATAATTTATTATTTATCCTACACAAGGAAAATCAAAATTTACATTGACTTATGTTGAAAAGCTTAGGTTTTGGTCCATTAACCACTATCTATCATCTTTTTGTACAAAGTAATGTAATGAGATATAAGTATTAACTAAAAAATTGCATCCTCAATTTAAAATGTTAGTAAAAAAGTATAAGAGTTGCTAATGTCAGATTTATTCACCTTGTGAATGACTTCAAATATGTTAGTAAAAAAATATAAGAGTTGCTAATGTCAGATTTATTCACCTTGTGAATGACTACAAATAGTTATCATATATTATTATTTTTATGAATAAATTATGGGACATCCATGCCTGCACTAACTTTTGAGATATTATCAAAGCATGTCTTAATTATGATCCCATATTTTAAATATAAATATCATAGTTGATCTCAAATTATGGCATAAAGTTATATCAATCATGAATATATTTTTAAAATATAACCAAATTCAGATCGACATAGAGGTATATCATAACACTAGAGAGTATGAGGCTTCATTACTTGGCCTCTAGGACTTAATAAAAGGAAGGGAATAAAATTGTTGAAGGTCAAATGAGATTCTGATATGATCATGAGATAAGTTAGTAATATTAGATCACTAAGTATTATTAGTAACTATTCAAGATGATGGGTGCCAATGATATAGGTTCTATTTCAATAGTAATTTTCTCACCGTGATGATTGTCAAAGACCTTATAAAATTATTGTCATATTTTAGGTGCAAAATAGAAGACAATCAAATTAAGGAAAATGTCAAGCAACAACCTTAGGTTTTATGATTATTTCTATTGGTTGGAACTTTAATATATGGTTGAGGTGAAAATAATCAATTGACTAAGGCTCATAATTTCTAACTTAATCTTTCATTAAACACAGAGAAAATTATAACTACACACTATTTTAATTTTAACACTTGTGGAGATAAATAAGGCATTAATGTATGAAGATTTGGATAAACAAAAAATACACTCTAAATTTTTAACATGGATGCATGATTCATTTATGAGAGAAAAGAATTTAGAGAGAGAAGAATTCATACATGTAGGTGTTTTGGACTAATTGGGTATTTCAGGACTAAATTCATCTAATGGTTGCTTTAAATATAGAGACCTCAATATTATTATGGTGGCTCAAAAGATGTTTTGATATCAAATTCGTTAATAATCTAATGACCATGCTAGATAATGTGAGGCTCTTGAAGAAAATATCTTTGATGATTAAGATTATAAAGTATCCTTATATATTAAGAGGGAGTCCAACAATTCATTAGAGGAAACCTTGGACAAATAGAAGGAGAAGATAAAACATACACTTCATTCAAAATTTTCTTGATCTTGGTTGTATTTTTCAAAGGGAGTAGACCATGTCGATATAGATTCTCTAGTGATTAGGAAATTTAGAAATTAAAGGACTATGATTCATGGGATAAAGTTTTATGTATGTATGCAAGAAGGCCTTATGCTATTAGGATACCTATCAAACTAGAAAAAAATTATTCAAAGCATGATATTATTGTCCTTATGCCCCTTGCATGCTCCATTATTTTCCTATTCATGTAGCATAAGGCATGATATTATTTGAGGAAATATCATGTATACTTGGAAGTGGAAATCACCAAAAATGGAAATAGAATTTGCCTCCTCAATACAAGATAAAAATTTAAATGGATCATCCCATAGGAGATGAGAAACGAAAGAAATTCCTTAGTCATACCAAGATGATGACAACATTCTCATGAATAAAGACCATATTCAAAAATTACAAGTCTCTCTCCTATTAGGTTATATATATTTTCATCTTTACAAAACAAAAAGGAGATTGATCTCTTGAAAAAGAGGGGAACGAGCCAAATTTCCATAAGATATATCATCTAAGGATTGAAACCCTTTTCTCCTATCAAAGTTCCTTCTAAGAGAACTAGACGTATTGAAATCATATTTGTATATTTTTCATCATAAAGAATACTATTGTTGTTAAAAGTTGTAACTATATATCCTATAGTTATGAATAAGATTAATCATTCAGTTGGCCCTTGGTTTATTGTATGATTTAGTTCACTTTTTGTAGTCTATGTGCCAATTAGCTTAATTTTATCTTTTAAAATTCCTACCTAGGCTACTTCTCTATTCTTGTAGTAATCATCACATTCTTTACTTTATGTTGTCATAGTAATAATTAATGAGCATATTGGTTCCTAGTATAGTTGGTCTAAACATGCCTTGTTATTTCACTTCAAGATCACTTGTGATTCAAAATCTTGGAGTTCCTCAAAATTAGGTGATTCACCTTTCACAATTTCATCTTTTCCATTTTTTCCTCCACCCAAGCACAATGAGCCAACTTCTAAAATCCTAGAGCTTGTACACTAATACATTATCAGATCCCCACCACCAGTGCTACTTTTCATAAACTTGTTATGCCCCACAAGAGGCAACTTTAGGTTAAAGGTAAGTACTTTGGTCAGCACTTTTATTTTTATGGTATGCCCTATCGGACCTAACATTATGCTTCATAATGCAACCGCTGATTTAAGCATCTAGAACATCATTTTGCATTTTTTTTTTCTACTTTTGTAAATCCCTAGTCATGGATTCACCCTACAAAAATATGTCTTCTTTTGTCCCACACTCCAAAATACCTTTGTCACCTTAATATACCCTCAACTAGCCTTAAGTAGGATAAGCAGGCTCCAGTTCATAATGATGGAGTTTAAGTGATAGAGAAAAGAGATTGATAGTGTTAGAATTCTTAGATACTAGAAAGTGGGGTGAATTCATAGAAACATGTAATTTAAAACTTCAACCACTAATATGCTAAACTGAAATATTAACTGGACCAAATAATAAATCATATAAGCTAATATACTATTTTCTAATAATATTATATCGGATATCAAATATATTGAAGCTCTTGAATAGTTTAATGAAACAGAAAAGCATCCTCTTCATTCTTTTTGATCACATATTCATCTTATATTTTTCTTAATGAGAACTAGTAGTTATCGGAGAGCTTCACAAAGCATGTCTTAAGTTTGATCCCACCTTTCAAACATGGATATCTTAGTTGATCACATCATAGGGCAGTTAAAAACTATATCACTTATAGATAAATTTCTCATCACATAATAGGACAGCTAACATTATAGCACAAAGTATATATAACTATTAAAAATATTGCAAATGCAGCTGTGAAGAAGGCAGTAATGATTATCAAACACGATGAGAGGAAAATTGTGAGAGTGTTCTATTTTTCTGTATTGAAGAAGAGGTTGAATCCTCGTAACATATGTTACATGCACTTTTGGAGGCCCCAGACTGTTTAAAAGGCCAATCTGGCTGCCTCGTCAATAATTTGTTGGGCATTGAGTAAGTCACTGAGAAGAAAGCGCGTTCAAGAGCGCAACTCTGGCAGAGATGAGAGACTTGAAGAGCTTGTTGATTTTGTGTTCGAGGAGGGGAAAAGCAGTCTCCAATTCATTGAGAGCCAAGATGGAGGGAGAGAGGTGCAATTTGGAGTTGGAGTTGAGAAGATTGTTGAGATTCGCCAGTGCAATATCTGCTGCCTCTAACTCGTGCAGGGACCTTGATGACCTCTTTCTCCTCTCAAATGCCTCCTTGAGCTTGTGATGCAGACAAGTGAAATGGGAAGGAAGAGGAAGAGACGGCATCCTCATGTGGGATGTCTTGAAGGAAAGAGCAGCGACGAGGGTAGAGCAGATCACGATGGTGATGGCCTTTGCATGGTTGACGTCGATTGCTGCTCCTGATTTATCCTCAACGTTGACCTTCTCTGCCATTCGCCTCAGAATGGTCATGCATTTCTCCAGCTGGGCGTGTGTGTCCTTCTTATTACTCAACCAAACGGACAGGGCGGTTCGTGCCCTTTCAAGGGCATAGCCAGATGGGGAGGGCGAGAGAGCAGGGCCGAGGCCGCGAAGCGCTGCCTGCACACATGCGTGCTGCTTCCTGATTTCTGCAATGGTCTCCCTCAACAAGTTGCACACCTCAAGCAGATGGAGTATGTCATCCAGATGTGCGTTCATCCATTTGCTCCCCAACACGGCCTCCATCTTTGTATTTGACAGATTGGAATGGCAACTCACCAACACGTCCAATGCTTGGATGAGCCAATCAGTTCCGAAATATGAGGAAGAAGAAGAACAGGACTCCTCCAATCTTTCAAACTCCTCTGTGAGAATTGGGTGCCCAGTCTGCAGTTGCAGGGTGGAGGGCATGCTCTTTGACCGACTATGAAAATGATGCTTTCGAGGAGAGTGCATGGCCATGGCCACCCCAAGAGAGGAGAGACGAGACAGAGAAGGCATTGTAATGGAGATGCTCATTCTCTTGTGATTTGCTTCCTTTGATAATAGAAGATAACTCTAATTGTGGTAATGTTCTGCCTGGGTATTAACATGATTTATACAACTCACCATGACAGGTAGACACAATGAGAGAATCTCGGCCACAGGCATCTTATTTCTCAAAAAGTGCGTATGATAAAAAGCATCTCCTGTCCCCTGCTTCCTCTGGTTGCCCACGCTTTCCATGTGCCGTAGCTTCTAATCTACCGAGATGCCCGTCCCGTGGTTTCTAACCCTAGAAACATCACAGCTAGACATCATGTGGCCAACCAATTTATAAGGTCGCGATCATGTTTAAGTTTAATCGACATTTTTAATTGCAATCGCCTGCAATTTCCAGATAACATGTCGCCTGTCCAAACATGCATAAGCTGTTGTTTAATTGATCATCCATCTAAACTTTAGGTCACACGAGGGATATATTTATATTTCTTATCAAGGGAGATCGGCCTTGTGGCAAGGCTATAGATTGTGCCAATCATGAAGTCGCTCTCCTTGAACTCTTAATTTCTTCGCATCTTAGCTTGCTTTCAGGTATAGAACTCTTAATTTTGTTCTTTTCTGTCTACGGTGTTAAAAATTCCTGCCTGGAAACAAAAATCATCATCAACAAGGTTGATTAAATCCATTTTTGAATAAAATAATAGTAGAGATATATAATCTCATTAATTGATCTATCATATTTAACCTTAGAATCAAATATTAATAAAATAGTAGAGATATAATTAAGAAAATGAATAAGAATTTGTAATCATCTAATTAATGTAATAGTTACCATTAGAAATCCTTATACATTCAAGATATCAGAAGATTACCATTTTAGTATAAATTCTGGGAGTACCTATATTAATTAATGTTATATCTTTTAATGTATCTCACATATAGACATTTTATAGGTAGTTCTTATATATTTTTGGGTCAACTATCAAAAAATGCCTTCTTGAAACCATGCATTCTTGTGATCATCATAGATCATGAATTGAATCCCAATTAAATTTTAATACCTATTTTTGACATCATGAAAGTATTCTTATTCACAAGGTAAAAACAAACATAAATGAAATTTGTGCTTATTTAAAATCTCTTTGAGGCCCTGTATAACTATAAATTATGTATCTTCAATTTGGAACCCCTCTGAAATTTAAATGACAAAATTTGCTGATTAGAAATAATATAAAAGAGCAACAACTTTATTTTATTTTAGGGGATAGCAAACCATGTCTACATGATAGAAACCTAGAAAAGTTAATTATATTATTTTCTATAATTCTTTGTAAAATTGTCTATGATGACTAGATTATATTGTGAGTTAGAATTTTTAATAATTTTAAATTAAAATATAACTAAGGTAAAAATCATATTCCTTGACCTAAAACAATCATAAGTTTTCATAGGAATATATAGAGGAGATGTATAACTCAGCAGAAAATGAGGATAAAACATTGATAAATTTTACTTGCCATTGAAAAAGATACCATTCTAAATTTTCATTGAAAATTTTGCCTCACTTTTTATCCCTCTATATTTACATGCTTTCACATCTCCCAATTAAATGGATTGAAGACATCAATATGCATGTGTCATCCTTGGAAATGCTATAGAGTTGATTCATGCCTTCAAATATCATGGGTTTGATTAGATTAATGCATTTCTAGTACATATCAACAAGAATTTGTACAATATACTTTTACCTCACAAATTAGTATTATGTAAATAGACACATGGAAAAATTACATGGATATAAAATAACTATGTGAAAAACTAATGAGGATAACTTACTATGTTATAGAACACAATAACTACTAATGTCTAAGTATAATTATGGTTTTGTAAAATTGGAATAATAGGCCTTCAAAAATTGGAAAGTCATATCCTTTGGGATTGTAAATGATCACTCCATATCCTTCCTTGGGCACCAAACATGTTCTTTCCATAATGAAGGATAATCAAAGTACTTATTGAAATGACAACCCATTTCAAAATTAGTTTTGTCTAACCAACCACAAGGGTTAGTGCCAATACAACCCCGCCACCCACATGCAATAAATTAAAAAATGCCATCATAAAAATAAATGTTTATCTTTTTGCACTAGCAATAAAATCATACTTCATTTCCCATCCCTACCAATTTATGACACCATGCTATGAACCACATGTTTACCTTCATGGTATACATGTTGGATAGTGGCAGAAACAACTCTATTTAGAAAAATATGAGCATCTCTAATTGTCGCCCTAGCATGCCATCTCATCCTTCTTTCCCCTTTAATACCCACAATGACAAGGATATAATCACCCAAAACCACTAATTTTGAAATGCCCAAATTAATAACAGTTTCCAAACCCCAAAGTAGACCCATAGCCTTCACATCATTTCTTAAATCTTACCACACTCACCCGCATACACCCTTACACAATTTCACTAATAATCACAAATGACACCCCCTATAGCCATAGTACCATTCCTCCCAAATTCATTGAACTTCATTTTCAACCAATTTTTTTTTCAAGGGAGGGGGCAAGGCTTTACATCCATTTCATAGTCTTCCTCAAAAGAGCTTTTGTTGGTCTTAAATAGTTTTGACATTTGCGTGTCAACACACTTAATCACTTTTTGTATTGAAGCCGAGTACACTATGTATGCTAAGTCACTGTGTGTGCCAAGCTAGTATTTCAATAGGTGCCGAGCAGTATATAAGTGCCAAGTCACAGTTGATGTCGAGCAAGTTAGAATGCTTCATATGTCGAGTGAGCCAGAATCATATATGTGCCAAGCGAGACAAAGTGTAATAGGTGCCAAGCAATCCAGGATAGTATATGTGATGAGCACTAGCAGTCTAGTATGTGCTGAGTAACACAGAATCAACATATGAGTTTGTGCCCTCACAAACTCATATGTAAACCATTTTTGGAGCCAACATAGAGAGATTTCAAAAGAGGAAAAGGATAAAAATGAATCGTTTACATTCCCTATGCAATCAGCATGTAGCCAATTAGAAAAATGGAGAAGGCATGCAACCAATAAGAAAAATGCAAGGAATGAGTGGGAAACTTGAGATTCAATATGGATTGTAGATCCATACCTAACCCTAAGTCTTTAAAAATTTTAAAAGGAGGTTGAATACTCCACTACATTGGTGGTAGAGAATAGTGTATGGAGAGACTATTATAACAAAATTTAGTGTGAAGAAGGAAAGACTTAGAGGAACAGAGAAGCAATTACACATCCAATTGATCAAAATAGCACAAGGGTTAAGAACAAAGATTAGATCAAGCAAGGGTCACATTAGAGATTAGATCAAGTGCCTGAATCCAACAATTGGAGATTACATACTATCAAGTTCATTGTTCTAATACTCTCTTGCCACTGTATTAGAAGTTAGGAATCCTATATTGATAGGTTGGCTTAATAGCTAGGTAGGAGAATCTTTGGGGAAGGTGATTGAAAATACTATGTAATAGGTGGGTTTAATAGCATATTGTAAATCCTTTAATAGGGTAATGTTGTCACTTAGGTTTGCACCCTTGTCCAAGGCCTATGCATGAGAACAACCTAGTGAAACATGGAAACAACCTCCAAGCTGTAGGACTTGAACTGTGAGGTTGAGTCTTCGGAGAAGGTCAGCTTCCTCTTACTATTAGCATGAACCTAACTACTCTTGGAGAGGAAAAGGGAGAAGGAGAGCATGAAAGAAAATCTACCCAGTTCTAATCTAAGGAGGTGATGCACCAAAATAGAGTGTTCGAACCAATCTCTGCCCATACATGCGCTACTAAACTAGAATGAAACTAAGGATATACACATCCAAACTTGCTTTAATCAAATAACTACATACAGATTAGAAAACCAAGATGAACGACACAAGGAAGAAGTTCACTTATATATCATTCACAGGCTAGCAGAGATACAGTCATGCAGATTACAGATTTCCACAAAACAATGGCACAGGTAGAGAATTCTTGCACTTTAATACCAATGGCTGAAGGAGATAAGTGGAGAATTAGAAAGTTCAGAGGCACAGAGGAATTTACACTAGAATTGCATAGCAATAATAGAGGAAAATCAGAGAGAAGGTCCTCCACTCAAAATTTACAGAATTTGCCTTTATAGGTTCGGCATAACTGAGATTTTTTCTGCTGAAGTGACTTCGCAACAACCTGCCATTAAGACCTGTGGAGAACAATCATGGGGATCTGAAGAAAATATGATCTTCTTTTGCAAAAAGTGTTCTGAGAGGAAAAAAAAATGGTGCCATAACTATGCTCTGACTAGGTAGATGGATCGATTGAGATGGTGGGGTGTTCCTTTTCATTTCACATTCATTTTGGGTAGGTCAGGATCGATCATGAAGATCAGATCGCACAACAAAGTAGATACCTTCATTTTTTGGTTCATGAATCAGTAGGGCTAGCAAGTCAACGTATCCTTGGCACCAAAATGAGCCACATGGACCAATAGTATTTTATCCTTTTTCCACCCTGCTAAGTCTTCCTGTGTTGACCACCCTTTATCAAACTAACTATGCCACCCTCGAACTGTTATCATTAACTGTGATGATCACACAAACCTGACCGTGACACTAACTGCCAGTCGCTAACCATCAACCTTGGCCGGGCCAGCAAGACACGTGTCAGCAAGGTGCTATGTGACCATGGTAAAGATTGCACAACTTCACCATAGTGAGATGGCGCCTTTCGTTGATCTGACTTAATCTGACGATTGTGAAGACTCGTTATACTTCGCACTTTGCTCCTCTGCTTCTAGGCCCATGAAACACTGTCAGCACACTGGCATCACCCCTAAGATTTATGAGATAACACGGCCCCACCTGACATGTGTCACTGAGGCACTATGTCACCATGGTAAAGACCACGCAACTTCAGCATAGCGAGATGGCGCCTATTGTTGATCTGAACTGATCTGACGGTGAGCAAGATAGATCATCCCCCTTAGTGCATCAATGAATAGGAACTAGCCATGTACTAATTGACTGATGAATCCTCACTGACATCTGATGGAGCACATCTGAGACTCACCAGACATGTGGCAAAAGGGAGCTATTTCGCCATCATATCCGTTGTGCAACTTTCAAAAAGTGACATAACACCAACCGTCGATCTACGTCGATCCAAGCATGAAGAAAGCTGTGTGAAACATCAAAAAATGGTAGGTCCAACCCTATCGATGTCAAGGTCCACCGAGTTAGCGATGCATCAAAACTTCAATGCGACCACCCCTCCACATAACCCATGGTTCCACCATGTCTTTGGCTGGCCGGGCGCTATGTTGCTATCAAAAAACCCATGAGTTTTTCGATGGCGACATGGCGCCCCACCGACATTTCTCGTCTCCGGCTCGTGAAACTGACCGCCTGTCGTGAAACTTTTCTGACCTGCCAAAGAACCTTGGATGACCTGTGAACTAGACCCACCAGACACGTGTTGATAGGGCACTATGTCGCCATCATATTCACTGTGCAACTTTCAATGGCAAGATAGCGCCAACTGTCGATCTTCCTTAGATCTAACGATCGTGAACCTACGGGCTGCAGAAACCAAGTTATAAGGCTTGATCGCTTAGGCATTAAAATAATATTATCTCTGGGAATTAGCCATTGAATGGGATGGACGTTTGAAATTTGAATCTTGGCGGGGCGAACAAATGATAACATTTTTGGCGACTCACAGGGGACACAAGCCTGCTATGTGTATGACCAGTGGCCTCATGTATCCATTGGGCTATGGAGTCAAAAAATGGGTCTGTACATACTATGAAACCCTAACCCTACCTATGAGAGGTCAAAACATGAAACCCTAAAAAAATTTGCAACTGCAACTGGAAACAAAAACAAAACTTCCTCTGCAACCTGAGACACCTCAAAATCCGCTACCTCACAGGAAGACGGTTGTGCCCATGCACTTCTTGAAAAGCAGGAAACAATAGAAGGAAACTAAATTGCCTATATACAAGAACTCGACACTCATCAAAAGCAAGCTTTAAGATAAATCCCATTGACTAGAATGGGCAAAACTTCACCATTGGGCCTGCTCAGCTGGAATGCATTAGCCTGTTTGCAACTGGCAATCAGATAGGGGCCACTCCATAATGCATCAAATTTGGAATCTCTTCCTAGTTTTGCTCTGTCTGCATCCCACTTTATAACTAAATCTCCTTCTCTGAAGGTTCTGACCCTAGCCTTCTTGTCAAAATTCCTCTTCGTCTGCTGTTGATGTATCTGTAGGGTTTGCATAGCTTTATTTCTCTTCTCTTCTAGTTCAATTAGCTCTGCCATTCTTACTAACATGGCACTATCTTCAATCAATTCCAGCTGATGGGCCAACTCCAAGGATGGGAATTCCAATGAAATTGGGAGTCTAGCCTCCCTACCATATACCAGCACAAAAGGTGAATTTCCAACAGATCTCTTGGCTATTATCCTATCAGCCCATAGAGCAGTTCTTAATTTCTTATGCCAGGCCCTCTAATTGTCCTCTATTGTCCTCTTCATGATTCTGATCATATTCTTGTTGGAAGACTCAACCAAACCATTACCCTTGGGATAGTAATTTGATGATGTGCTTAGGTAGATATTGTGGTTCATTGCCCATGCACAAATCTGGGTCCCAACAAAAGACTTAGCATTTTCTGAGATGATAGTAGAAGGAACACCAAACTTAGATACAATCCCTTCAAGGAACTCAACAACTGATGGTTCTGTGGCATCCTTCAAGGCAACTACCTCTGTCCACCTAGTGAAATAATTAGTAACAGCCAAAATCCATTTATGACCTGTACTAGATGGAGGATTAATGGGGCCTATTAAATCCAACCCCCACTGAGTAAAGGGCTGATCCACCTAAATAGGACAAAGGGGGAGAGCTGCAAGCCTCTGTTTGCTTGAGAAGAAAGCACACTTCTCACACTTTCTCACATATCTATAACAATCGTGAAACAAGGATGGCCAGTAATTAGCAGCCCTCATGATCTTCATGGCAGTTGTTCTTGCAGATAAATGACCACCATTAGGGCCATAATGAAGTTCCTTAATCATCCTCTCAGCCTGATCCTCTTCAATGCATCTCAACAGGGTCCCATTAAAATCCCTCCTGAATAGGATACCATCAATTACAACATAGGGAATGGACTATAGTCTATATTGTCTTCTTTTAGCTCTGTCCAATCCCTGAGGGTATCCATTCCCTGATAAGAAGCTCTTTATATCATTTATCCAGCTCCTTGGACCATTAACATTTCCTTCCTCCTACTGCTCTGTTAGTACCATAGCAACCTCTTCATCAGAATCCTGACCTGATAACATTTCTTTGCACAACCATTTCCCTCTTACCAGCTTGGTAATCTGAATATCAACATCATACTCTATTACCTTAGTGATCCATCCAGCTCTCTTTTCACTGATATCTTTGCTTAACAGGAAGTCTTTTACACTGGCATGGGGCACCAACAAATGGATCCTATTATGGGATAAGAGGTGCTTGAATTTCTTCAAGGCTCTGATGACCGCAAGGGTCTGCTTCTCAACAAAGTTGTACCTATTTTCATATTCCTTAAGCCCTTCACTGAAGAAAGCTATGGGCTGCTCCTCATCCTTGTCATTTGTTTGAGTCAAAATAGCAGAGATACTTGACTCACCACCTAAAGTGTAGAGGATGAAATCTTTCTCAAAATTTGGGTTCATGAGAGTTGGGGCTGAGGCTATGGCTACCTTGATCTCTTCAAAACTCTCCTTCCCTTCCTTGGTCCATGAGAATACCATGCCTTTCTTAAGCATAGCTATAAGAGGTTTCACCATGGTAGCAAGATTAGAAATAAACCTTCTTACAAAATTTATCCTACCAAGGAAACTTTGCCGCCCCTTCTTGTGTTTAGGAATAGGAAGGGCAAGTATTTCCTTCGCTCTTTCCAGATCAATGGTCAGCCCATCCTTAGATACAATGTGTCCCAATAATTTTCCTTGGCTTGTAGCAAAGACACACTTGGATGGGTTAAGAGAGACCCCAAACTCTCTACATCTTAGAAATACCTGTCTTAGATGATCAAAATGATCTTCTACATTTTTTGAATATACAATTATATAATCAAGGTATACTAAGACAAACTTGTCAATTAATTTTTTAAAGGCCATCTCCATTGCCTTTTGAAATGTGGCACCTGCATTTGTTAGCCCAAATGGCATCTTGCAATAAGCATAAGTACCCTATTTAGTAGTAAATGTTGTCTTATGTCTGTCAGATTCTTTAACTAGCACTTGATTATAACCAGAGAATCCATCAAGAAAAGAGAATCTCTTTGAACCACTGACCTTGGACAGAATCTGCTCCATGGAAGGGAGAGGATGGTGATCTTTAAGGGAAGCCTGATTAAGATCCCTAAAGTCCACACAGAGTCTGATTTCTCCATTCTTCTTCCTAATAGGGACTAGGTTGCCTACCCATGATGAGTGTTTGATGGGAAAAATTATATTAGCCTCAATCAACTTGGATAGCTCCTTTCTCATTAGAGGTTCAATCTTAGGATTCACTGGCCTTTGTTTTTCTCTTACTGGTTTGGCCTTATCAATTAAATCTATGGTATGCTGAAACAAACTAGGGTCAAACCCTTTTAAGTCATCATATGTCCATGCAAATACATCATTAAATTCTTGACATAGATGAATGAAGTTTTCTTGCTCAGTTTCAGAACATACCTTCCCCATATTCAGAGATTTTCCATCAACAATTATAATTGGGGCATGATCATCCTTTTCTGCAGCTAGATTCATTCCTTTGCCTCTTGTTTGATCATCAAGATTAAAGACACTCTCCAAGGTAATGAGACCCTTGGGCAACTTGTTAGAACTGAGATGAATGATCTGATCACCATACTGATCTTATAGTCTTGAATGGTTTCTATCTGAGAATTCTACCTCATTCTGCAAGAAACTCATAATTTTCTCATCAGAATCAAACATCTGCCAATGAGTGTTGTTGACAGGGATGGCAGGCCTCACTACCACCTTTATTTGTTGCTTCTTCTTCTCCTCAAGATTCCCTGGTACATCATAAGATGCACCTATTGCTGCAAGTCTATTAGCATGTTTATTTTCTTTCCTTGGAATGCTCTGAATATTAAATGCGTTGAAGCCCTCAAGCAAATCCCAGACTCTATGTTTTTAAGACTTGAGTAGGCCATTTTTGGTGATGTTCTAGTTTCTCACCTGATTGACTACCAACTCACTATCTCCATATACTTTCAAGGCTTGAATTCCTCTCTTTTGGGCAAGTAGGAGGCCTTGAATCAAGGATTCATACTCGGCCACATTATTGGTGCAACTGAATTGGAGCCTAAAGGAGAAGTAGTATCTTATTTGTGTAGGAGAGATTAACATAATACCAGCCCCTGATCCATTTCTATTCCTTGAGCCATCAAAGTACATACTCCATGTTCCATTTATACCAGCACTAGTCCCAACAAGATTAGGAACTTGAGCATCTTTTTATATTATGCAATATGTACTAAGGCCTATCTCAAGAGTCTCTGACATAGGCTCAAACTGATATGCATTTTCCCACTCATCCAAGAAGAAATCAAGAATTGCTGCTATGGAAGCAACAGGCTCATTTACTATGTCATTTTCGTTCATTTCTAAAATAGAACAATTCATATTGATGAAGTTGGGGGTGTAGGATTCAGTGTGATGAAGGGCTTGAGGTTCTGCTCTGATTAAAGCATTGGCTCCATATCTGGTCTTAAAAGACATATATGACCAATCAGTGGATATGAATCCACCAATTTGAGCAGTGAAGTCTCTTGAAAGATAGATAGCAAAGTAGGGTTTAACTTCAGCAACAGATATGTCTTGAATCATAGTGCAATGAGGGCATGCATGTAGGGCCATCTCCACTTTCCTAAGGATACCTACAATTCTGACAGTATTACCATTCAACTGTAACACATCCCTAACAATGGGCTCATACTTCATTCCTAAAACGTTAGCAACACACCTAGGCATCACTGAGCTACTAGCCCCTAAATCTATCATGCAATTGTGGACTAATTTTCCCCCTATAATCAGAGAAACATAGAATGGAGGAGGTCTAACCTTTTTATTTGTCTCCACATCCCCTACTGGTTGTACTAGACTTGTGGCACTCTCCATGGTAGATGGCTGATCCTTGGGTTCAATCTTCTCTAATTCTTGTTGCAACATCCTCTTCTGCATTGGTATGGTAGCAATAGCATCCCACATAGAAATGTTCACATTCGTCTTCTTCATTTTCTCTACCACACTAAATGGGGCATTAGGAACTTGGGTAGAAACTTTGGGAGCCACGCTTATAAGGGGTTGAGATGGGGCAACATAAGGATCACTTGCATCTTTCCTTCTAGAATCTTGCCTTTGCTGCTATGAAGTACTTGTTCGTTCATTTGCTGCTTGCTCATGAGATGTTGTATTTGAAGTTGAGGCCTGATTAGGAGGAGGAGGGACAACATCTTCCATAGCTCTTTTTTTGCTTCTACTGTTATGTGCGATGGAATCCTGGTTTGCATTACAATGCTCCCCAATCCGATGATTCATGAAAGAGCAATCATCATGCCCTTGAATATATGAGGCCTCCTTGTATGATTGCTTTGCTGCAGGTTCTTGGACAGTTAGGGCCAAATAAGATTCTACCTTCTGGCACATGCAATAGGCATAAGAATAGTTGCAGGAAGGACAGAAATCTTGATCTTGGGCCAAGTTATTTTTAGGGACTATAGCTCTGTCCTGATTTGAGCTTGAAGCAGAAGCATGACTATTTTGCCTACCCTGATCAAAAGAGCTATTCCACTAATTAGGAGGCCTACCACTATTTGGAGCTTGATATTGCAATTGGAGAGGCTTGCCACCTTGAGCTTGGTGCCTCTCTAAGGCCACCACCTTGTTACTCATTTTTTTTACTATAGAAAAACTATCCTCTAATCTCTTTCCTTGGTCTTTCAACTCCCTCCCTTGCTCTTGCAATTTTTTATCCAAGGTCTTCTCTCTCTTATCTGTATTCAACACTAGACCTTGGAGCATCTTTTTGAGTTCATCTATCCCATTTGAGGATGTGGAAGCTTGAGGGACTGGAGGAAGGGCTTGTGATATAGAAGTTGTAGGAAGAGGGGCCATTGTTGGTTGGTCGTTGGGAACATCAGGAAAGAAAGGCATAGGGGGCCTTGGAGCCAACTTTCCTCCTTGTATTAGGATGTTCTCAGCTTTTATGGCTATCTCATAGGCATTAGGCAAGGTATCTCCTCCCATAGTTTGGATTGTAGTGGCAATATCACTGTTAAAAGCTCTAAGGTAATGCAAGAAGGCATTACCAGGGGTAGGTTTCACTATAGTAGCTATTCTATCCCATGTCTTTAGAAATTATAGTTAAAATCAGTCATACACTCATGGGGGGCTCTTTTAATAGTAGTCAACTACTCTAAAAGTGATAGATAGTCACTTCTATCCTCAAAATGTTTGCATAATCCTGCTCCTAGTCCATCCCAATCAGTTATAGAACTATGAGCTAAGCCTCTATGCCACTGTAATGCTTTTCCTTTTAAAGATGAGGCTAGAAGTCTGATAGCAACATCATCCTCTGTAATACCATGAATATTACATACATTTTCTACTTCTTGGATATGCTCTAAAGGGGAGATGGAAGTTTCACTAGTAAAATCAGGTATACTTTTGAGTGCAGATACTGGTATATCATGTCTTTGGGCTAACAATAGAGGACTTCCACCATTAAAGGTGGCAAAAGCATGAAATCTTGGTTGTGCCATGTAAACAAGTGTTCTATTGATGAGTGTTGATGGCAATCTAGGCTGAGTTCGAACAATAGGAGGAGTAGAGACAGCTCTTATAGGTATATTGACTGTTATTACACCCCTAACTGGTGATAATGAAATTCTAGTCCTCCTTCTAGGATTTGAAAGAGAAAGCTCTTGATATTGAAATTTACCTCTAGAAGACACCCTTGTTTCAGCTCTAGGCATGAATTTCTGCAACCTTGGCCTGGAACCAGATTTGTTGAAGCTCAAAGTCACCAAGTACTTTGAAGAATCAACCTCTTGAAGGCTTAAACACCGAAGCTAGTACTATCTCTTCAGTATTAATCTTGAAACTCTTTCTTCTTTGACACCAGTAGACTTTATATCTTTAATATGTTGTCCCATTGGGTGTGCCAAAAACTGTTGTCACTTAGGTTTGCACCCTTGTCCAAGGCCTATGCGCGAGGACAACCTAGTGAAACATGGAAACAACCTCCAAGCTGTGGGACTTGAACTGCAAGGTTGAGTCTCCGGAGAAGGCAGGCTTCCTCTTACTATTAGGATGCACCTAACTACTCTTGGAGAGGAAAAGGGAGAAGGAGAGCATGAAAGCAAATCTACCTAGTTCTAATCTAAGGAGGTGATGCACCAAAATAGAGTGTTTGGACCAATCTCTGCCCATACATGTGCTACTGAACCAGAATGAAACTAAGGATATACACATCCAGACTTTCTTTAATCAAATAACCGCATATAGATCAGAAAACCAAGACTAAACGACACAAGGAAGAAGTTCACTTATATATCATTCATAGGCCAGCAAAGATATAGTCATGCAGATTACAAATTTCCACAAAAGAATTGCATAGGTAGAGAATTCTTGCACTTTAATACCAATGGTTGAAGGAGATAAGTGGAGAATCAGACAGTTCAGAGGCACGGGGGAATTTACACTAGAATTACATCGCAATAACAGAGGAAAATTAGAGAGAAGGTCCTCCACTCAAAATTTACAGAATCTACCTTTATAGTTTCGGCATAACTGAGATTTTTTCTTGCTGAAGTGACTTCGTAACAACTTGCCATTAAGACTTGTGGAGAACAATAATGGGGATCTAAAGAAAATCTGATGTTCTTTTGTAAAAAGTGTTCTGAGAGGACAAAAAAAATGGTGCCATAACTACGCTCTGACCAGGTAGATGGATTGACTAAGACGGTGGGGTGTTCCTTATCATTCCGCATTCATTCTGGGTAGGTTAGCATCGATCATGAAGAACAGATCGCACAACAAAGTAGATCACCTACATTTTTTGGTTCATGAATCAATAGGGCTAGCAAGTCAACATATCCTTGGCACCAAAATGAGCCATGTGGACCAATAGTCTTTTATCCTTTTGCCACCCTGCTAAGTCTTCCTGTGTTGACCATGCTTTATCGAACTAATCACACCACCCTCAAACTGTTATCATTAACTGTGATGATCACACAAACCTGACCGTGACACTAACTGCCAACCGCTAACCGTCAACCTTGGCCAAGCCAGCAAGACATGTGTTAGCAAGGCGCTATGTCACCATGGTAACGATCGTGCAACTTCACCATAGCGAGATGACACCTTCCGTCAATCTGACTTAATTTGACGATTGTGAAGACTCGTCGTACTTCACACTTTGCTCCTCTGCTTTTGGGCCTGTGAAACACTGTCAGCACACCTGGCATCACCCCTGAGGTTTATGAGATAACACGACACCACCTGACACGTGTCACTAAGGCACTATGTCGCCATGGTAAAGATCACACATATCAACATAGCGAGATGTCGCCTATCGTTGATCTAAACTGATCTGACGGTGAGCAACATAGATCATCCCCCTCAGGGCATCAATGAATAGGAACTAGCCACGTACCAACTGACTGATGAATCCTTTCTGACATCTGGCAGAGCACATCTGAGACTCACCAGACACGTGGTAGGAGGGTACTATGTTGCCATCATATCCATCCTGCAACTTTCAAAAAGTGACATAGTGCCAACAGTCGATCTGCGTCGATCCAAGGGTGAAGAAATCTGTGTGAAACATCAGAAAATGGTGGGTCCAACCTTGCCGACATCAAGGTCCACCGAGCTGGCGATGTGTCGAAACTTCAATGTGACCACCCCTCCACATCACCCACGGTTCCACCATGTCTTTGGCCAGCCGAGCGCTATGTTGCTATCGAAAAACTCGTGAGTTTTTCGATTGCGACATGGTGCCCCATCGGCATTTCTCATCTCCGACCCGTGAAAATGAATGCCTGCCGTGAAACTTTTTTGACCGGCCAAAGAACCTTGGATGACCTGCAAACTGGACCCACTGAACACACGTCAACAGGGCGCTATGTCGCCATTATATTCACCATGCAACTTTCAATGGCGAGATAGTGCCAATCGTGGATCTGCCTTAGATCTGATGATCGTGAACTTGCGGGCCGCAGAAACCAAGTTATAAGGCTCGATCGCTTAGGCATTAAAATAATATTATCTCTGGGAATTAGCTGTTGAATAGGTTGGACGTTTGAAATTTGAATCTTGGCGGGGCGAACAAATGATAACAGGTAACACTTCATGTAAAGTGTTTGTAAATACTCTAACCAGGTCACTATTGATACAATGTAAAGCCTTTAATAGGCTAGGCCTTTCACAGGGTAGACCATCAGGAGTGATCAAATAATTATTTCTGTAGTAACTTTTGTGGGTATCATCCCCACCCTAATTTTACCTTCTTAGTCTTGGAGTCTGGGTTAACAAATCTAGTGTTATGTGTTATTGCATGTGTTTACTTTATGTTCATTTATATGTTTACATGCATGCTATTTACTTTTCAGTTATGTGATTTAAAGGATTGAAAAAGGTTAAAAGTGTGGTACTTCTGATTCACACCCCTCCCCCTTCCCTTTCAAAAGCACTCTTCTCATTTTGAATATTACAGCAATTGGTATCAAAGTTATTGGTTCTCACAAGGAGAATTCTAACAGCTTAGAGAAAAGGTCTAAAGATTGAAGTCTTCAAACTTGGGAAGATCATACACAATCAGGTGATTGATGTGCACCTAGCTCTACACAAAGTGGAAGAAGGTAGAGAAGAATTGAGAAAGTCCTTAAAGAGAAGGAAAGAGATAGCCATAGCTAAAAATGACATACACTACAAGAAGATTGATACCACACAAGTGTTTTAGACTCCAAGGAATTTGATGCAACAATAGTAGAAATAATGGAGAAAAACATAGCACAAGTTGAAGAAATCAGATTACTCAAGCTTGAACAAGAATCACAAGCTATAATGCTTTGTGAAGTGACTAACCAAAAGAAGAGAGCTATTGAAGAAAAAGACATGATAGAAGATGACAAGAGAAATCTTACCAATAGATTGGAGGAGAAGACAATTGAATTTGAAAAGATTTCAAACTTGCAGCTAGACACCTTGAGCTAAAATAATGAATGCTCATCATGAGCTAAACATGGAGGACATTGAGATCTCCACCTTGAAGATCTAGCATGAAAAATTTTAGAATGAAATGAAGAGAGAGAGAGAGAGAGAGAGAGAGAGAGAGAGAGAGAGAGAGAGAGAGAGAGAGAGAGAGAGAGCTACAACAAACCCAATGAGGCCATCAAGTATTTTGAGCAATTATTGAAAACACCAAGGGCTAGTAATGACACTTTAGGACTTGGTTACACTAGTACTGAACATGGAGAATCATCCAAGACTATAGAAGAAAAGAGTAAAAAAGGTAAGAACACTAAACCTACTTGTCATATTTATGGCAAAAAGGGACATACCTCTAATGTGTGCAAGAGCAAGAAAAATCATCAGCATGACAAGCCCACAAATGTAAGTTTCCATCACAAGTGCAAAAAACAAGGATATCAAGCACATGAATGTAGAACCAAAACTATGAGGACACCAGGATTTGAAGGTCAGTGCTACAATTGAAAAAAATATAGACAGAGCATTTGAATGCAGATCAAAGCCTATGTGGACACCTAATAAGCCTACAAGAGGAACCAATCGTGCACATCATTACAACTAGGATTACAATACTAAGTATAGTTGTCACTATTGTCAAGAGTATGGAAACATTCCTAAAAATTGCATAAGGACACATTTTAGAGGAAGTTACAATAGATGGTTAAGTCAAACTACATATTTTAGTTGCTTGAAGACTAGTCATATTAGCATGAATTGCCCAACAAAGAAAAAAACACCCAAGATAGAAGTCAACAAAGGAAAAGAGAAGGTTGATGTTGAACAAATAAGAGGAAAAATGAACAAGACTTGGAAGAAGAAAGGTGAGTGCAACACATCAAATGGAGAGATCACTTCACCCAACTAAGCAAAAGAAAGATGTATGGGACTGATATACAAAGTCAAATCATACATCAGTTCCAAAGAATAAAGAAGTATTGCAAACAAGAAATTTGCATGACAAAAGATGCCAAGAAAAATTTTGAAGAAGCTGGTGAGTTACTCTTAGATGCCGAGTGAAGCTCCAATGTATGTCGAGTTTCCAATAGCTGTTGAACTAATAGTTGAAGCTGTCTGAAGTAAAAGTCTAGTGGAGGCCGAGTAAATGAAATACAATGGGAGCTAAATTATACTGAAACCTTCAAGTGTCAAGTTTATAGTTGTATGCACAAAGCATTTAATGCTAGGTCTTTGACAGGTATAAGGTTGATTTTCATTCATTTTCATGCCATTCAAACATAGAGAAAAGTCAAGAGGAGCAAAGAAGCGATCAAGCAACAACCTAACAGCCATTTGCATGGATCTCAACAGCAATTCAGGATGAACTCATCAATTTAAAGTTATTTATCAAGTGCCGAGCTATGCAAAGTTATAGTTTTTAATACATTAAAACCTTAGTTAGTAAAATGGACTCTAGTTCAAGAAATCCCAAGGCAAGGAAGATCATGAGATCCAACTAGTTAGCAATGAATAAAACAACCTGAATTTAGGCCAATTCCTGAAGTTGCCTATAAAAACAACTCGGTTGGTGCATTATCTATTATCCAACCTAAGGTTGTCATGGTTCAAGACATAAGAAAGTGCTACCATTGCTAAATTGGTGCCATAGGTGATCTATAAATCTTTCATGCCTATGATAAGCTATGTGACAATAGGTATTGAAGGAAAAGTTTCAAATTGTTGAGAAGAAGGGTCTAATCAAAACCCTAGTTTTCCCCATGGTGTTTAAGACATAATGGATTCACATTTTCTAGAGTGGAATTCATGATGGATATTTATGGCTAGAGATAGAACCTATCAAGATTACAAAGAAGACTATGCATAGGGTTACTAGTCTCCCAACCCTAGATCAGCCAAACACCTTGAGAAGTGATAGAAAAGAGGTCTTTGAAAAGAATACTGGAGCAAAATAGAACAACAGGGGAATGACCATTGACATTGTAACTGAACCCCTACTCGACTTTGCTGTGAGGATAATTTCACATAAATTTTACCAATCCAACAGACTAAATAGTGTACCCTACATAGCTGTTGATGTGGCTTAAAAGTTAGTGAAGAAAGATCATACCTATGATCTGGAAGAACTCATGTTGCAGCAAATTAATGAGAACCTAGGAGTGATAAGGAGATCAAAAGGTGCTCAATGTAAATTTGGCTTAGTTCTCATGTGCATATTCTTTTATGTGATGGAAGAATTCCCTTCAATTGAGAAGGTAAACTAGAATTCCAAAAAATCTATAGTCACACAAATTAATGAATTCATTGGTCAGATGAGAGACAACTATGAAGCCTATATGACTAGCTATTTTGAAGACTTTAAGAAGTCTATGAAGCAAAGAATGAGAATACTAGTTTCACTGGTAGAGAAACATGTCAATGACATATGTTTCTTGGTTGACATTGACTACACCTATATCCAAGTAGCAATACCAAGAGTGAGATGGCTAAGGCCATTGGATATGAGCTTGATATAGATGAAGCCTCAGTAGTAATCACAACATTGCTTACAGAAGAGATAGACAAGAATGCTCCTCACTTTGGGACATATGATGTTATTAAGTCCAAAGTTGAGACTAAGTTGAAAACTAATTCAGTTATAAAAAAGAAAGATAAAATGGTAAGACAGATAAAGAAGACATTTGGGGCAAACATTGAAGGTGAAGCAGGTGAAGAAGAAGAAGAAGAGAAAGGGCAAGGGCCAGATGAGTTGACACAAGGCCAAGGAGAAGACAAGGAAGAAGCTGTCAAGGGAGAAGAAGTTGAGGAAGCACCAACACCTGCCAAGAAAAAGAAAAGAAAGGCAAAAACATAGCCAATAGCTCAACCCAAGACCAAAAAGGTCACAAAATCAGCTCCAACCAAACTAGCTCCAACTAAGCCAGTAGCAACAAGGGCCACTACAAGGCCAACCACTAAAAAGGCCAAAGAGGTATTAAAGGAAAAGAAGAAAGCTATTTCACAGCTAGCTGAAGAGCCCAAGAAGAGAAGAAGGTATGTGGCTCAGCCAGATATAGATGATGAAGAAAGGACAGAATCAAAGGACATTAGCCAGTTTAAAGTGGTAAGTCATCCTCCAAAATCTGCAATTGACAAACTTTGTAATAAGATTAAAAATGAAAATTTAAATGATTTAAAGTCTCTAAATTTCAATAACCTTAGTAGGGAAGAGAAGAACAAAGTAGAGGAATCTGTGTATGCCATGATGGTAGAATTTCAAAACACACCTCTACAACTTGACAATATCATGCCAAAGGAACTATATGAGATAGTTGAGAATAAGTGGCATTATCATCTAAAGATGGAAAGGGAGATTAGAGAATCTACCCTATCTCAAGTGAAGCCTAATATGACAAAGGCTCAAATAACCAAGGCAAACAAGAAACATAGTGGGAAATTTGCACCCAACTATAGAGCCTTTTGCATCCTTCAAAACAAAATTGAGGATGTTGTAAATAAATCCACATAGATATGGAAAACAATATATAAAATTACTAATGATAAAGTAGAGGAAACCAATAAGGTAGGAACTAGTGCCAAACAACAGGTAGAGGAAAAGAAGGAAGAAGAAAAGAAAGAGGAGGAAAAGAAAGGTGAGGAAGATAAATGAGAAGAAGAGAATAAGGAGAAAGAAAAGGAGAAATCAGCAAAGGAAGAAGAAACTATGGCAACAGCTCACCAACAGCAAGAAGAAGAATAGAGTGTGCAAGACACACAATTGCCACCTCCCAGTCCACCTCATGTAACCACTACACCTACAGAAATAGTAATCATAAAGGATGTTACTGACAAGACACCTTAGAACATGAATCCACTTATTGTAGAGGATCTCTCAAAGATCCTTCACCAATCTACTCTATAGGAACTATTTTGTACAACTCCTATATTGGTGAGTGTAGATGAAATACAAGGAGTAGTAGCAGCACCACAAAAGGAAAAGGTGAAACCAAAGGATACATATTTCACATATATAGCTACTAGGACTAAAGTTTTGATGCTTCCACCACCAATTCCACCAAGTGAAAAAAGTGATAATGATCAAATGCGAAGTGTAGAGGAGAGGAAATTAGATGAAAAAGAAGATGCAACAAAAGAAAAGGAGTAGGCCATAATTCAAACATTGGTAGAACTACCAAAGACTGGCACTCCTACTAAGACCACTCAGAAGCTAAGCACTAAAGCCACTTGCAATTTTTAACTCCAGGCTTGAGTTCAACAAGAGTGGCCAGGGTACTTCACTATGGAGACCCTAAACTAGATGAAGATATTGTGATTCCTTCCTATGATTCCAAGACCATTACAATGGCACAAATGACTAAAATGAAAAATTCATTGGATAGAAGGATGAGGTAGGAGGTACTAAGGAAGGAGTTCAAACAGAAGCAAGCACTTCATGACATAAAGGACATCTTTCTGGATGCCTTCAACTTGTAGCCACCAGATGAAGCCAGGCCAATAATTGAGCAACTAATAGACATAGTTGACCAAGTGACAAATGAAGACCAAGACACCAATGTTAAACTCATGGAATGGTCAAAGAGAAAATTTCAAGGAAAGGTGAATGAAAAGATACCAAGTGGCATAGCACTTGAATAGGTAGAGTTGGCCAAGACAATAGATAAGGCCAAAATTGTTCTTGAAAACATTTTTTCATTGTATAGGAAGTTGTGTGATTTTTCTAGTTTCACACAAGAAACTATCAAAGAATAATGAGCTTGGAAAGGAACTTGAAAATCTCTAGCATTCAATTACCTAGAGATCTAGCTCAGTGTGAGAAGCATTTTGCAAAATTTCTTCACACACAAAGGGAGTTAGTTGTATTAACAGTAGAGGAGGCTAATATTAAGGCCAAACTAATGCAAATTCAATCATCCATAACCCCTCATTTAGAAGTCCTCCACAAGGAACAAGTTTATGCTAAAACAATTTTAAAGAAAGATCCAAATCTTTCTACACTTGATGGACTTGTCCACCTTGCTATAGAGATTACCATCTACCACAAGTCACTTGACATAGCTTTGGAGAATTAGAATGCAGCTCTGAAAATAATAATGGAGGTAAATAGTAATTTTTTGGCTAAGTATGGTATTACTCCTTAGAATCTTTTGACATTAGTGTCAGAAAAGGGGGAGAAATAATCAAGGGGGACATATATTTTTAAGGAAGATATAGTATTTTGATGAAGATATAACTAAGGGGGAGAATACCATAAATTTTTGATAGCAAAGAGGGGGAGAAACAAATATTTTAACAAGCATATGAAAATCAGTTACAGAATACAGATACATCATACAGGTACAGAATGCAAGAATAAGATAGAAAGACAAAGAGCATCAAGCACATTCAGCATAGAATTTTGATTTCAAAAATGTCTAGGCACAATTAGCTCAGGGGGAGTTAAGGGATTTTTGAACAAATCTTATGAACAAATTTTTCAAATTTTGCGGATAAGGTACTCATAAGGATAGATTAGTGATGTCTAGTTAAGTGTTTTTGACACTCATGTCAAAGGGGGAGATTGTTGGTCTTAAATAGTTTTGACATTTGAGTGTCAACACACTTAATCACTTTTTGTATTGAATCCAAGTACACTATGTATGTTGAGCCACAGTATGTGTTGAGCTAGTATTTCAAAAAGTGTCGAGTGACTTCAGGTGTCGAGCAGTATATAAGTGCCGAGTGACATATAGGTGCTGAGTCATAGTTGATGCTAAGTAGGTTAGAATGCTTCATATGCCTAGTGAGCTAGAATCATATATGTTCCAAGTGAGATAGAGTGTAATAGATGCGAGCAATCTAGAATAGTATATGTGCTGAGCACTAGTAGTCCAGTATGTGTCGAGTAACACAGAATCAACATATGAGTTTGTTCCCGCACAAACTCAGATATAAACCATTTTTGGAGCTGACATAGAGAGATTTTGAAAGAGGAAAAGATAAAATAAAATCTTTTACATTCCCTATGCAATCAACATGTAGCCAATTAGAAAAATGGAGAAGGCATGCAACCAATAAGAAAAATGCAAGGAATGAGTGGGAAACTTGAGATTCAATATGGATCATAGATCCATACCTAATCCTAAGTCTTTACAATCTTTCAAAAAGGTTGAATACTCCACTGCATAGGTGGTGGAGAACAGTGTATAGGGAGACTATAGTGAAATTTAGTGTGAAGAAGGAAAGAATTAGAGGAACAAAGCAAAAATTACACATCCAGTTGATCAGAATAGCACAAGGGTTAAGAACAAAGATCAAATCAAGCAAGGGTCACATTAGAGAGTAGATCAAGTGCTTGAATCCAGCAATTAGATATTGCATACTATCAGGTTCATTTTTCTAATACTTTCTTGTGACTATATCAAACGTTGGAAATCCTATATTGATAGGTTGGCTTAACAACTAGTTAGGAGAAACTTTGGAGAAGGTGATTGAAAATCCTATGTATTAGGTGGGTTTAACAGCCTATTGTAAATCTTTTAATAGGGTGACACTTCATGTAAAGTGTTTGTAAATCCTCTAACCAGGTCACTATTGATATAGTGTAAAGCCTTTAATAGGGTAGGCCTTTCATAGGGCAGACCATCAGAAGTGGTCAAATAATTATTGCTGTGGTAATTTTTGTGGGTATCATCCCCACCCCAATTTTACCTTGTTATTCTTGAAGGGTTTCTAGGTTACCAAATCTAGTGTTATGTGTTATTGCATGTGTTTACTTTATGTTCATTTATATGTTCACATGCATGCAATTTACTTTTCAGTTATGTGATTTAAAGGATTAAAAAAGGTTAAAAGTGTGGTACTTTTGATTCACCCCCACTCTTAGAAGTACTCTTCCCATTTTGAACATTCTAATAGCTTTAGTATTACTCATCTTCTTAATTAAATGAGATATACTCTAGACCTCTACCCAGCTGCTCTCTAACCCCATAATCCCTAAACTTGAATCTCTCTCTCTCTCTCTCTCTCTCTCTCTCTCTCTCTCTCTCTCTCTCTCTCTTTTCATCTCTCCCAACCCTAACCTCCACTCTCTCTAGATCCCAAAATCTTAACCCTCCATCTATCTCTAACTTGTAATTTGTATCTCTCTCAACTGAGAAACTACTCTCTAACTCCTAAACTCCATCTCTCTAAACCCTAAACTATCTCTAACCCCATAAGTCCTAAACTTGTTATCTAAATTTTATTTCTATCTATTACTAAAATCAAAATTGAATTTATTTAACATTTCTTTATATGTTGTATGGTGGTTTTTTTTAGCGAGATTCATTTAGTATGTTTGATTTAATTAGTTTTGAAAGTAATGTGTGTATATATGTACACACACACACAAACACACACACACACACACACACACATGTGCAAATCTCTATTATTAGCTATCCTATTTTGTTTGTTTATATATTTCATCATTATGGCATTTTTAGGTAGTGATTCTAGAGAGGCCAGTGCAAATGGTTGTCTCTACAATGGTTCATCGCATAGATCCACTACTAGTACCTAGGATAGGTAGACATTGTTCACTAAGACTATGAAACACATATAGAGTGCGCTTGATGCTATTGCTCAAAGCTTATAGGCTTCACCTACCCTACAACATAGGGATAAGGTGATTGTGATTAGAGATGAGTTGATTATTATTATGCATAGGTAAAAGTACAAAGTTGTGTCACCTTTCAGGATGGCTTGTCAAAATGACTAAAGTTATTATTTTCTATCTAAAAGTCAATTTTGTTCAAATATATGATCTTGATAAAATTATTCTAGATATTTTATATATGGTCTCAGACTTCTCCAATTGGAAATGTTTATTTAATGCTTGTTTTATACTAGTTTGTATCCAATTACTAAAGACATCAAATTATTTCAGAAAACTAACGTTTCAATAACTCTTGCTAGTTTTTATGATATTTTGTAAAAACATATAAGCACCATTTTATAGAGCTCAAAGTAAAGAGTATTCTCATATAGAGTTCATAGTGTTTTAATTATATATAGTATATTGTAAAAATTCTTTTACAAATACATACTTTAACACTCGAGATGATGTTAATTTTGAGAAAGAAAAAATATTAGATCATATCAATTTTTTAAAAAAAATTATATGACATTCTAGAGGAGAGAGTCCTCTTCAAGTATGAATAATTTTTCTTCTGGTTAGAATAGACTCTATTTGAAAAATGTGGTGGGAGATGAAAACTATCATTTTTAGGTTATTTGAAATGTGAATCATTATAAAAGAGAAAATATAGGTCTAAAGTCTATTTTTATTTATTTTTGGTCCAGCTACATATGTTATCTATAACATAATCTGAGATCAAAGGGAAATAATTTTATTTCCATATAGTTTTGTGGTGGGTACTAGACCCCTAATTTTTAGCATTTTTCTAGAACTAAAATGTTATCTTTAGAAAATAGGAAAATCTATCAATTATTATTCCAAATAATTATTAAAAATTATAATCCTAAACTTCATCCATTTCTACACATTTCATTAGTTTACTTCATTTTTAAATTCTAAATAATAGTACCCATTTAATGTCATTGAATGTGAACAAATAGACTTTTTTTAGCTTTTTTCTTTGTAAAAGGGTGACACGGGTGTGTGTTTTTACTTGCTATAGTTACACATTATCGAGGGTTTTAACCCTTATGCTAGAGTGAGTTTGGACACATTTTATAGCACTCTATCCTATAGTGTCAGTGGTGGTTTGAGGTGGAGGGAGATAGATGAGATGGTGTTAGTGGGGAGTGTCAAGAGCATGTTTCCATATTATTGGCCTTTCAAAAAGATCAAAGGGTACCATGCTACGAGGGGTAGTGATTGATTGGTGGCACCTTTCATATATCCTCTTTTGTTGGCTGTACATCACATGTGGACCCAAAAGGATGAGTTCCCCTTATATTTCTGCAAACAATTGTTTTTAGAATTTCATCTACATAAAGATGTTGATTACAATGATATCCTTGGGAATGTTGGGCAAGGTTAGGGTAGGTTCTCGAATAAATTTAGAGCCCCAAATGCTCTCACGCCTCTAAATAAATGGGAATTGATTGGTCCATAGCTTATGGTGATGCCAAAACACTTGGAGTTAGCTGCAACTAGAGATAGAGTGATAAATGATGCACACAGAGATGTGTACGAAAGGATTGCAACTATTTCTACCTAGGTGCATGAGATGCCTTCTAATCAAGTGCATAATAAATGACATCCTCATGATCTACATCTATAGGTGGTCATAGTGCTACATCATCTTCAGCTGATGATATGTATCATGAGGTTGACATCTCATCTCCAGCAGATGTCTCTATGGAGTCTTCAATAGGTTGTTTGAGGGCTATCAGTACATGTTTTTCTAATGATCTACTTTCAGCCTATCAAGCTATTCACTTGTTGACCTAAAAACCTCTTAGTGTGGTGCCATCATATGTGAGTGGTATCAATAGAGGTACATCAGAGGAACATGTTAGTTAGGGGTAGGATGAAATACATGTTGTAGCTACAACTCCACCATAGACCACAATTGAGGAGGATGTAAGTCCCCTACTGAGGAAGCTTCTTACGCACCACAATGTTCATTACTCATAGATATGCTCATATCTCCTATACTTGACATTGGATATATGAATTTTAGGTATATAGATTTGAGGGAGATTAGTAGACATATATTATGATGATGATGGCATATGGGGACTTCTAGACACCCACGCATCCTATGCAATAGGAGACATAGGTTAAACTTTACAAACAAGTCTATTTAATTATCTACAAATATTCTATTTAAATTTAAATATAATTTTAAATTCAATTTAGTAAAGTATAACTTGTGATATATTTATTTCTTGTATTGCATATAGACTATGTATCTGTAGCACCTGAGGTTGGAGATGGAGATATGCTTATCAACAATAGTCATCCTAAATAACAGGTAAATTTGATTGTATGTATTTTATTTTTTATTGAATATATGCACATGGTCATGATACATTTGTTCTTATATTGGACATAGGGTTTGAGATCTTGTGTTAGTTGATCACATTGTGGAGTGCAACATGATCATGTTTGATATTTATACATGTTATATACATAAGTTTGGCTCATTTTTTTAAAGGTTTGATATTGATTTATGAAGATATCATTTAGATTTATAGCTATGAGACATTTTATATTTACAACATGCTCATATTTGACATATTTCATATTTGCATGAGTTATCCGACCATTTGCGTTTATAGTAGACACATTTGATATTTTCATGAGTTATGTGACCATTTATATTTATTGTTGACATATTTGATACTTTCATGAGTTATGTGACCATTTATATTTATAGTTTAAATATTTGATACTTTCATGAGTTATGTGACCATTTACATTTATAGTTGACATATTTGATATCTTCCTGAGTTATGTGACCATTTACATTTATAGTTGACATATTTTCTATTTTCATGAGTTATGTGACCATGTTTATAAGTAGTTGATATATCTGATATTTACATTTATAGAATATATTTTACGTAAATGTGGAAACATGTTTTTAAAATATCTATACATTATTTTTCAGATAATTGGTAATGTATAAGAAATTAAAGTGTTCTATAAATTAATGAAAATATGTCTTACATAAGTTTCCAGGGGTGTTGTAAAAGTGTATAGTAAATGTAAATGTAAATAGAAATAATTGCATTGTTTTTATTTAGACACTTAAAGCAATGTAAAAACAAAAACATGTATAAATATTGAAAAAATACTTAAAGCAATGTAAACAAAAAATTAATTTATGTATATATAACTTTGAAATGCTTTTATGGATAATTAAACCTATCCATCAATCAGAAAGTTCCTAATACATATGGTCGGGATTCTCTCTATCATTAATAATCTCCACCAAATTTTCACACTCCTCGATATCTAACCTCCACTTTGGTTTGCTACCTCCTTCTTTTGGAACAATGTCAAATTAAATCTTTGTGGCTAAAGCCAAGTGGCTATAATGCAAAACTTTTTGGCTAGGCATGTATTCATTAAATTGAACACCATTTTGGTCAATTTTTGTTTTCTGATCATAGGTGCCTACAGAAAAAGGTTTACTTCATTGCGTATTCTTAATAATATAGAAAAGAAATAATTTTTTACAATTAATCTCCCACTTGCTAATTACTTGTATAGATCTCATAAGGGGATAATCTATAGCTTCTATAACGGCTGAACTAGTTGGATATGACTGGTTATCATCATCTATAGTTGGTTCAATCAACATCATTTTCACGTGTTTGCATCTAAGTAAATAATAATCTACACCTTCCACATTTTGAGGATCTTCATACACAACAAAGATGTCACCTAAAAATATACAAAAATAATAGAAATTGTAAATAAATAAATATGAAAATAATTAAATATAAAATTGAAACATGTTTGTAGAAACTCACCTAGAAAAACTAAATTAGAAACACATTCATAATCAGCTAAATACATATGATTATGAATGTCTATATCATTGTCATCTTTTTCATAAGGGGTACTTATGATTATCTATTTCCATGTCCATTCAGAGACATACCCATTCGCAATATTCTCACATTGACCCATTGCATTTTTTTGAATGCAGACATCACAAAAACATGATTTTTGTCTTACTTAAATTACTAGAGGTTTTTGTTGTCCGGTATTCATTAGTTGATGCAATCTTTTAATTCCAACAATGGGTTGAAAATTGTAAGAATTTGATTGATCAATATCTGTAACACATTAATTTGGCAAGTTTCTATATCAATAATCAAAATATAAAAGTAATCATATCAAAGAAAAATGGAAACATTACCTTTCACTTCTAAAAAAAGCATTTGTTATATGTTTTATTATGAGGAGAAAAAAGAGATTGACACCATTCGACATCTTGATTTTCTTTGTCTATCTTTGCATCTATATAGGAAAGACAAATATATTAATTTTAACAAAATATAAAAGAATTATCTAGTAGATGGTCATATAGATCAAATTTGATTAGTGCATAACAATATTATACCTAAAAGTTCATGTTGGCAAAGTGCACAGTTTACACATACTCCTGCTCCATCATGGTCTCCTTTTCCATGACCACTTACAAAGAAGTTCCAAAGAAACTTAACATTCTATCTTGCATATTGTGTTGCAAGCCAATTCAACACTTTTTTAGACTTAAATTTCCCTATGAGCTAAATTTTAAAAAAATTATGAGTAATCAAATCTATATATACATAATTATTTAGGTAATTAAATATGTGCATGAAATTTTAAAGTTTACCTTTCAAATACATGTACTAGCACAACCATTAGACCAAATCCAAAGTCCTGAAGCCTTTATCCAATGATTCGTGAGATCATCAAAGAAAATTCTAAATTTATTTTACAACCATACAACATGTTACTCCCATTTTGATGCCAAATATAAGTGGGGAATCTATAACTTCATGATTTATTTGATAAACATGAAAGGAATTTATACATTATATTTTCTATAAAATTGGATAGTTTCTAACTCACATAAGGTTGGATGTGTATGAACTACCTAAACTATGTATTACACTATGTTATTTCACAATCAAATTTATAACCAAGTTAGTTAATTAATTGTTCATATAATGGTCAAGTTATATGCTTTTTATATCCTTTGCTTGTTCTTCTAGCTTTGCATTGTAATATAGCTTGTCTCATAGCTCCTGACCTACCTCTCATCAAACATTATCCTTGTGGCGAGTCATCCAATATATATACTTTCTCTTTGCATCTGCAATTTCCTCTTATCTATTAATCTTCCTTTAGGCTATGTGCCTTTTAAAAAGAAGTCACCTAGCTATCATTTTCAACCTATTGTAACAAGAAGCTATCTTCATAAAGTGGAGGGTTAGCATATCCAAATCAATTATGCCATCTTCTTTCTTTGGAACTGGTCTTAAAGAGGGTTCCCTAGACACCTGGGGATCATCTGGGTAGCTTAAAGTTGCTGTTGGGTAGTGAGGTACATCATAGAACCTAGGGAATGGGGAGTTAAAAATTGGGATGGATTCTTAGTCCAATAAGTTTCAGTAGTAGAGGAGCCTTTCAGTTTAAAATTTAGAATAGGTTTAATGTGTTTTTATTTACCATTTAGCCTTACGAAAAAGACCTAAATAATTTTTAAAAAAATCAAAATGTATTGGATAATCTAAATATGCATGTATTTTCCATGGTACTTTTTAAAATAATAATGACAACTACCTCTAAGAATCAAAATAAAGGAAAACATTGTACATATGTGTGCAATGTATGTTACCAATATTATATGGGTCTAAAGTAGCTACTTCATCTTTACCCTTTGATAATTCTAATTGTAATAGTATATTTGGACATACTCATTGATTATTACAATAATGGTACATTTTTCTTGTGAATTTATTCTATAGAGACCTCTCAAAAGTCATTCTAAAATGTTATAGAGGTCTAACTATTAGGAGGAATTCCACACTCTTCTTGTAGGCCTTGAAGAAAGCTCATTTTATATATTTCAAAGATACATTAAAATTTTCTAACTACAATTTTATTGTATCCATAAGAACCTTGGTATCTTTAGATGTGGATTATTCTTTATCTTATCCTAGTTTCACTTCTTTTATCAAGCATTTAATTCTTATTTTAAAGGATATGTTTCTTTATCCACCATAAAGATAGAAAATTAAGTTTTAAAACATACATTTTGGTTTGAGTATCCTATTCAAACATTACTCATAGCAAAATCTCTTTTATAGGGACTACCCATAAGATGATAATAAATATTATCTTTATTGTATGTCAAAATGTGCCATTTTAGAGATTTGTGGTATATCATGTATTAAAAATATTTATGCATATATGATAATGCTTGATGGACAACATAAGCCATGAAGACTTTTTAATTTAAATACTACAATGGTTGAATTTATTAATGTGAAAAATATGATCATATTAAACATTTTACAGAAGGAAATCAATTATATACAACAAATAGTGGTTTAATGTACAGATAGAGAATTATAGAGATCAATGACTTCCAATAGTTATCATACATTTCTCTTATTACAAAGAGATAATATTACATAAACATGTGTACTAAATTCTGAGACCTTAACAAAGCAGGTCTTAAGTTTGATCCCACCTTTCAAACATGAATGTCGTAGTTGATCACGCAATACGACAGCAGCTAAAATTATATCACTTACAGATGATCTTTTCGATATAAAATCAAACTCACATTGATGTAGAGCAACATCATAAAAGAATGTAGTATATGTATATCTAACCATTAAAAGAATTGCAGATGCATCTGTGAAGAAGACAGTAGTGATTGTCAAACAAGATGGGAGGAAAATTGTGAGAGTGTTCTATTTTTCTGTATTGAAGAAGAGGTTGAATCCTCGTATCATATGTTTACATGCATTTTGGAGGCCCCAGACTGTTTAAAAGGCCAATCTGGCTGCCTCGTCAATAATTTCTTGGGCATTGAGTAACTCACTGAGAAGAAAGGGTGTTCAAGAGTGCAACTCTGGCAGAGATGAGAGAGTTGAATAGCTTGTTGATTTTGTGTTCGAGGAGGGGAAGAGCAGTCTCCAACTCATTGAGAGCCAAGGTGGAGGGAGAGAGGTGCAATTTGGACTTGGAGTTGAGAAGATTGTTGAGATTTGCCAGTACAATATCTGCTGCTTCTAACTCCTGCAGGGACCTTGATGACCTCTTTCTCATCTCAAATGCCTCCTTGAGCTTGTGATGCAGACAAGTGAAATGTGAAGGAAGAGGAAGAGAAGGCATCCTCATGTGGGATGTCTTGAAGGAAAGAGCAGCAACGAGGGTAGAGCAGACCACGATGGTGATGGCCTTTGCATGGTTGATGTCGATTGCTGCTCCTGCTTTATCCTCAACGTTCACCTTCTCTGCCACTCGCCTCAGAATGGACATGCATTTCTCCAGCTGGGCCTGTGTGTCCTTCTTACTCAACCAATTGGAGAGGGCGGTTCGTGCCCTTTCAAGGGCATACGCAGAGGTAGAGGGGGAGAGAGCAGGGCCAAGGCCGCGAAGCGCTGCCTGCACACTTGCGTGCTGCATCCTGATTTCTGCAATGGTGTCCCTCAACAAGTTGCACACCTCAAGCAGATGGAGTATGTCATCCAGATGTGCGTCCATCCATTTGCTCCCCAACACAGCCTCCATCTTTGTATTTGACAGATTGGAATGGCAACTCACCAACACCTCCAAAGCTTGGGCGAGCCAATCAGTTCCGAAACATGAGGAAGAAGAAGAACATGACTCCTCCAATCTTTCAAACTGCTCTGTGAGAATTGGGTGCCCAGTCTGCAGTTGCAGGGTGGAGGGCATGCTCTTTGACCGGCTATGAAAATGATGCTTGAGAGGAGAGTGGAGGGCCATGGCCGTCCCAAGAGAGGAGAGACGAGAGAGAGAAGGCATTGTAATGGAGATGCTCACTCTCTTGTGCTTTGCTTCCTTTGATGATAGAAGATTACTCTGATTCTGGTGATGTTCTGCCTGGGTATTAACATGATTTATACAACTCACCATGACAGGTAGACACAATGAGAGAATCTCGGCCACAAGCATCTTATTTCTCAAAAAGTGGTTATGATTAGAGCATCTCGTGTCCCCTGCTTCCTCTGGTTGCCCACGCTTTCCATGTGCCGTAGCTTCTAATCTACCGAGATGCCCGTCCCGTGGTTTCTAACCCTAGAAACATCACAGCGAAACATCACGTGGCCAACCAATTTAGGTCACAAAATTTATGTTTAATGAACATTTTTAATTGCCATCACCTGCGATTTGCAGATAACATGTCTCCTTTCCAAACGTGCATAAGTTGTTCTTTAATTGATCGTGTTTGAATCAATTTCACGTCCATTCAAACATTAGGGCGCACGAGCGACATATTTATATTTCTTATCCAGGGAGATCGGCCTGGTGACAAGGCTTTAGATTGTGCGAATCATGAAGTCGGTCTCCTTCCACTTCCAGTCTTAATTTCTTCTCATCTTATCTTTGCCCAGGTATAGAACCCTTATATTTGTGCTTTTCTGTCTACGATGTTAAATTTCTGCCTGGAGACAAAAATCATGATCATCAACAAGGTTGAATAAATCCAATTTTGAAAATAATGCTATTAAGCTAAAGGATCTAATGAATGCTAGTGTGCAAATACAATAGTAAATTCAGTCTACATTTATACAAAAGTTCATGGATAAAAGAAGTCCTAAAATGTTATTTATGTTCATGCAAAGTCAATCTAATTGATCTATCATATTTAAATCTAGAATCAAATATTAACAAAATAGTAGAGATACAATCAGCAAAATAAAGAAGAATTTATAATTATGTAATTAATGTAATAGTTACCATTACATCTATTATAAGTGATTTTAGTATAAATTGTAGGAGTCCATATATTATTTAATGCCATATCTTTAATGTAACTCACATATGAAGATTTTATAGGCAGTTCTTATGTATTTTTGGGTCAACTATCAAAAAATACCTTCTTGGAACCATGCCTTTTTGCGATCATCATAGATTAGGAGTTGAATCCCAATTAAAATTTGCTAGCTATTTCTGATAACATGAAAATATTCTTATTCACAAGGTAAAGGAAAAAATAAATAAAATTTCTGCTTATTTAAAATCTCTTTGAGACCCTACTAAACTATAAATTATGTATCTTCAATTTGAAACAACCTTGAAATTTAGATGACAAAATTTGGTGATTAGAAATAATATAATAGAATAACAACTTTATTTTATCACAAGAGATATAAAACCATGTCTATATGAGAGAAACCTAAGAAAAAATTAATTATAGTATTTTCTATATTTTTTAATAAATATCTATGATGACTAGATTATATTGTGCTAGAGACCTTTTAATAATTTTAAGTTAAAATATTTAATATAACTAACATAAAAATCATATTCCTTGACTTGAAATTATCAAAGATTTTTATAAGAATGTATAGAAGAGATGTCTAACTTAGGGTCGTATAGTTTATAAAAATTGGGGATAAAACATTGATAAATTTTAATTGCCATTGAAAAAGATACCTTTCTATATTTTCATTGTACTTTTTGCCCCACATTTTATCCCTTTCTATTACATGCTATGACACCTCCCAATTAAATGGATTGAAGACATCAATATGCATGTCTCATCCATGGAAATTCTATATAGTTGACTCATGCCTTATGATACCATGGGTCTCATTAGATTAATGCATTGGTGCAAACTAGTATAATGTAATAGACACAAATATTATGAATAAAAAATAAGAAATACTAGTTGTATTAACTTGAAGATAAATGTGTTGGGTTCCACCTCAAAGCATCACCTTAGACATCTCTTCAAATAAAAAATTTGAACACCTTAATATGGAAAGGAAAAAAGAAGAGCAATACAAATTGTGAGAAAAAATAGTAATAACATCAAACCAAGTAAGGGATTGTGTTCTATTTGTTTCCTATTAGTTACTTGAATTAGAGATAGAATGTCCATTTTATTGTATTAGTTTGTTTCTTTGATATTTTTTTATTTCTATTTCCAACAGCCTTAGGTTTATTAGAGATAGAATGTCCATTTTATTGTATTAGTTTGTTTCTTTGATATTTTTTTATTTCTATTTCCAACAGCCTTAGGTTTTTTAGATAAAAAAATTGTCATATATCTTTTCTGGAATTGCACATTTATGATTCTTCTTTGTTAAGTGATTTTTTTTGAAATTATTGACATCATATAATTAAATTTTCTAAGAAGGAAGACTCTTAAATATGGTAACTCAAGCTAGAAATCCTCCACATTGTAATCATTATAAAGAATTTTTCTATAGAAGTAGGAGAAAGAAATGAAGCATTAAACATCAATTTACTAATGAACTTATAAGGTTAGCAAATGTAGAGTAAAAAATGAAGAAGTGGGCTTAAATATTGATATATTGGATAGATAAAATATACCATGGTATTAGGCCAAGAAATATGATTCTGTAGAAAAAAATACTTAGATATCACACATATTGAATGTCTTATAGTAATAGAACATTAACATAAATTGCAATACAAAAATCTATATAAGACTATGTCTAAAAAATTAAATGCCTTTGCATATTTCTTATGAATCTTAAAATTCATATTGTTTTGAAGCATGTTCCAAAGAAAACTTAGTTGTTAAGATAAGAGAGTCCCAAAATAGATAAAATTTTAACTATTTCTAAAACTTTAATGGATACATCATTATTTTTGTAAATATAATATATCTTCTTTTATAATTTATATGGTTCTAAATCTTACAATATCTTTTTCTAAATCTAAAGAAAGTGTAAGCAATAATAAACATATACAATCTTTTGTACAAGTTTAAGTTAGCATTTTTTGATAGTGATAATATTTTCAAATAGATTTATTTAATTAGTCTTTAAATAATATTTTTGAAATACTTAACTATCTAACCATAATACTATGTATGTGATAAAGAGTAAATAGGCACTCATAGGAATATTAAAAAAATAGAACAGAATTAAAATATGTTCCAAAAAGTAGAACTAAAAAGGATGATAAATTTTGAAGGAGACAAAAATTTCTATAAATGTCACAAATATGAAATTGATATAGAATGAGACAATATAATCATAGAGTAATAAACATATAAAGAGAATTACACCTATCAATAAAGTTGAAAAGAAGATTAAATTCTATTTAGTTAAAATGCTAACCTAAAAAAGCACCAGGAAAGCATTTTTAATATTTTAGGTTGGCTGGGTGTGGAGGAGTGACAAGGAATCATCACGATCGTTGTATTGAAGTGGTGGCTTTCCATTTGGGAATATAGACTAACCATTTTTCTAAGGCATTAGACGCTCTCCAAATAACCAAATTCACAAAAGACTAGGGATATCTAAATTATAGTCAGAAGGAGACTTAATAAGTATAGTCAATTATGTAAATGGTGGTTTTAGACCATCTTGTAACATTAAGAATGTAACTAAGGAAACTATAGATATTATATAAATTATGAAGAGCTATCATATAACCCATGCATATCATGATTCTAATATGATAGCTAATGCCATTGCTAATGTGAAAGTGAGGTGTCAAGAGACAATGACTTGGCAAGGTCATGACAACCTACTGATGAATGCCATATCCTATGCATCATTTACAATGTAATCAATGGAAAAGAAGGTACAATTATTAGTTAGGATGAAAAAATTTAGATGTGATGTTTTATTGAGTTTGAGATGTAAGGAAGAGATAAAGGATGGAAAAGTTTCTGTTAATGACCCCATTTGTTCACATGATTTCTGGGTCATTTTGAGGGTGATTGTCATTCATCATTCTCTTCTTAGCTTTATGAGGTTTTTCTGTGATTGCACTCTATCATCCATGAATTATAGTAAAGCCTTAAGAGGATAACATAGGTGATGTGAACCATCAAACTACAAAAAATGGAGGAGGTGAAAAAAGGTGTGGGAAATTTTGGAGAGAGGAGGCCTTACCACTTTCATCGTGAGACTTCATGAGGTAATCTAAATATTTCTGAGCCTTTTCTATGAAAGAGGAACGATGGCTCTATGAACTTAGATGTCAAGAAAATCACAATTATTAAGGAGCTTAATCTCTAGGGCGATGAGAATTCTAATCATTAGCATAAAGTTTTACAAAGATCACAAATTTTTGGATGTGGTCATTGATGACTACCTTAAGGAACCAAGTGAGAGTGAAGATTTGGTGAAGAAAGAAAGTAAGATGTATTTCCAGCCTAAATGCATCAAAAAGTTATGGTCCTTTGTCTAGGTATTATTTACTATGTGACTCTAGATAGTAAATTTTCAAGGATATGCTTTCACCACTTTGTTCTTTTGAATAATTTTTGGCATGGTATTAAGGTTTTAATTCTATTTTATCTCTTATCGTCTATCACTTCTAGTATTAATGGGGTTATGGTCAAAACTTTGGCTAACCCTCCACTTCATGAGGGCTTAATGCTACTCATTTATGAGAACATTAAAGCCCATTCCATCAGCAAATTCTCTAAGGGGAGAGAGACAAAGGATGTGGATGAGAGTGAGTTAGAGGAGTCTTAGGGCCTTTTTGACATTGAAGATTCTTGCATTTAGAGGATGAGGAGATGGTTACAGAAGCTAAGGGGAAGGGTAACAGTTTTGTTCACAAAATCTCTATGACATCTCTAAAGAAGAAAGTCTTTACTAGAAAAAGAAGAAAAAGAAAATGGAGTTGCATAAGGATTTGTATCAAGTGGAGTCTATATATATTGATGAGGATGTTGGCTACCAAAGAAAAGCAAGGTAAGGGGGTGGAGAAGAAGAGGAAGGCTATGTAGACTCCTAGGACCCCTATGCTTAAGAAACAAGCTAAGGTTTTTATTTCTTCATATTAGTATAAAGAGGATGGAGTTGAAATGGATGCAAATGTTTAAGAAGAGGGCACTAATAGGATTACCAAGATGACCAAGAAGAAACATAAAATTAGCAAATGTGAGATGAAAGGCTAGAAAAGTTTGGTTTTCCATTGGATTTCATTAAAGATCAGTATGGGGATGCTTCCACTCTAGAGGAGTAGGACATTGTTTTGGTGCCCACCCAAACTAAAAACACCAAATCTATAGATGAGACACCTACACCTTTGAAAGGTAGGTAAATGGCATGGAAAAATATGAGCATTGATACAATGAGGTTGGAGATTGTGAGGGATAAGATTAACCTAAAGGTTGGAGAGGTTGAACTAGGTAAAGTGGATCTCCAAGTGCTCATTGATCATTCTTAGTGATAATAACAAGGAGGATGATATGGATTTACTAAAAAATCCAAGGAACATCCTTTTGGATAACTTCAAGTCCATCAACTGGCTATTTCATTAGGTCATTGACTTGAAGGATAGAATGAGGACTATGGAAGGGAGACTTGATGGTGAGAAGATTCAGGATATTATCGAGCAGGAGAAAACCTCCTATGGGTTCACTAATTGACACATGATTAATTTCTATGGGATGGAGACCTAGATTATGGATAAAGACAATAAAGTGAATGGCATTGAGGGAACCTTGGGAATATAGCAGATAAAAGCTATAAATTCCTTAAAGCCTCCAACAAGCATGTCAAAATCTTCATTAGATAAAGTCATTGTCACTATTACTAAATATCAAGGTGTTTCTACTAATAAAAAGGAATGGACATGGATGAGGACCATGGGTAGAACTAGGGAAATGAACATTGGGACCTCTTCAGATATTAGCTAGATTAAACAAGTAGTTGAGAAGATGAACTAGTTGGAGGAGCGAGCAACTAAGCTAATCAAGAAAATGTGATATATGTAATTTTTCATCCCTCTTCGTTTTCCTTTGGTGTCTTTAAATTTCTTCCTTTTGTTAGCTTTGATTTCCTCCTATAGATGGTTTCGTTTAGGTGTTTGCTATTTTTCATTTTGATATGATCTATCTCTGGACTTAATGTTATGTCTTCAGTATCTTTTGTACAATGTTTAAATGCCCCTTCAAAACCTATTTTCCTTAAAAAAATCACCCACTTGATAAGGGTAAAGTTTATAATTATCACAAATGGGAGAGGCTAAAGGACATGGAGCCATAGGGTTTCACATTGAAAGGGGGCTTTTTAAAATACTATAATTTCTTTAGATGATGAGGAAAATAATAATGGTTTATAGTTCTTTTTCCTTAGGGACTATTTGGAGGTTTCCATCAGGTTATCTTCAGAGGGATAACATGTGTTTAATGTCTCCTTTAAAGGTTTCTTGGTGGAAGCTCTATGTTTATATGTGGGTTGTGCTTTTTATTACTATTCATTTTTGTTTTGATGTGTCATTTTACTTGTTTAGATATCAGATGGATGCATGTCATTGTAGTATATGCACATGGTATGATGTAGTGTGGTACAACCATTTACATGATCTCTTTTTCTTTGTTGACCATAGTGACTATTGTACTAGCAATGGTGTAGATTTGTTTTATTTTTTGGTAGTTTAGAGATTTATTGATGCATTCTAGGTGAGAGTGTTTTCCAACATGCGCTTGCCTTAGGTTTCTTTCCAATAATTTTTTTGAGGGTCCCTCTTCATCTCTAGTTGATTTGGTTTAGTTATGTGTCTAGCTAGATTTATTTTTTCCTTGTTGGGATTGAGTGTTTTCTATGCTCTTTCTTTGGGTGAGATGATTTTGTTCTTCGATGGGCTCTTCTTAATAACATTTCTATTGAGGTTATGTATGCCCTTTTTGAGGTTTATTTTTTTGTTATATCTAGAATGTGAGCTTGGATCATTTTTCTCCATGATGATCATCCCCTTATAATAATTCTATTAAGGTGGTAGCATATCATATGGAGATGGATTACTTCTTTTTAAAGCAGGTTAGTTCTAGACTTATGTTATCATATCTCAGTTGTGGGGGATAAAGATTTGATTTGAATTCAGTTTTGATTTTTCTACTAGAGGTTTCCTCCATTTAGGTTGGATCCTATCTTATAGAGGTGGAGAGGAGTCTTGTAGGAGATATATATTTGATAGTAGATTGCCTTAGATTTTGGTTTAAGACTACTTTTTAGAGCCATTTCAAAACTGTACATGAATTATTGGGTAGCTTTTCAAAATACTATAATACTAGACTTACTTTGCCAATGGATCTTTTTTTCCTGGTGCGATTATTTTATATTCTAATGGGTTTTAAGTTTATGAGACACGTTTTTAACCAATTCTTTAGGTTAAAGGAATATAGAAAAACCCCCCTTTTTCTAGTTCAAGGTTAAGGAAGTCTTCAAAAATCATGTATCTTGAGGTGTGAAGCTTTGTCTTCATCTTAGGCTTCACCATGTTATTTCACACAAAATATATAGCCATGTTAGTGGATTGATGTGTTGTTATAGTTATTAAGTTATGTGTATAGAATAACATAAACAAGTAGTCAACATTGAGGTCTCCAACATGTTGCTCTTCGTCAGCCATGGTGGTTACCTTGGTTGTCCTCTAATAGAAATTTCCTTAGTGGGCCAAGCCCATCCATTATCTTCTTCTCTCATTTAACCTTTTAGCCCTCATGTTTCATTTGTTGTGAAGGTGTTGAGTAATCCCTTTCCCCCACCCCTGTTAGATAAAAGTACTTGCCACATTTTTGGTCATACCATCTATATTCCAAATGAGATGATTGATGTGACAATGAATGATTTAGGGCTTAACCTGGTTGGGAAATTTCCACTATTCAAGCCTTCAATGGAACAACTTTGACAGCGGGCAAATTCAAACTAGTCCCGAAAAGGAAGATTTGAGATTAGTACCCTAGTAAACGACTTGTTTATTTTCTCCTTTATTTTCAAAGATGACTACTCTTATGTACTCACAAATGGCCCTTGGTCTCTGGGAGTGAACCTAAGAAATATTCTTAATATTCATAAATGAAAACCTAAGATCAACTCAACCCGTGACTTGGGGAAACATGCCCCTTGGGTGGGTATTATTGCTAGGTTTTCCCCTGGAGTTTTTGAATAACAAGGTTTTTAAAGGTATAATGGATTCCTTTAGATTCCCTCTTTTTTTAGGATTTGTGTTAATGTGGTAGTGAATCAAGTTCTTCATGTAGAAGTCACTATTGAATCCAAGATGGGGTCCTATGTCCAAACCCTATTCTATGAAAAGGAAGTTTTTTTAATTTAAGATGTAAAAGGTTTGGGCATTTGGATGTGAACTTTACTACCAAATTTTCTCAGTTAGAATCTCTTGCTATGAACCCAGCTATTAGATGTGGGAAAGCTGATTCCAACCCATCCTTGTAGAAGGATATGCCAAGCGCAAGCTGAGTTAGGAAGGAGGGGATGGAGATTCCCCTTGTCCTAAATTTCAAGGTTTTGGAGTCTGTCCTTGAGCCTTATAAACCCCTAGGTGCTCAAGGATTTGAATCTAGGGACCCTATAGCCTTGCACTCTTCTAAGTGTGAGATCTCCACCATAAACGGAGGTAAGGGTTCCCTATTGACCCTAGTACAACAAAAGCTTTTGGACTTGTTGGCTAGGGTTTCCTAGACTTCCTACTCTAAATGTATTGGGCTGATAAGTTCCTCTTCCCATCTTTGATCCTCTACTGAGAAATCCTATATTTTTGTGGATATAACTAGGACAAGATCATCTTTTGGAGTGCCCTTTGGTGGCCCCGTCTCCTCAAACTTTGAGGGAACTAAGTTGGTTTACCCTAAACAAAGGTTGGGGATAGATGGGGATTACATTAATGCAATGTTGGAAGACTGAACAATCACTTTAAGCAGCATATGTTGAAAAGTTCATTACTTGATTCTAAGGTTGATATAGTGCTCATTCAAGAAAATAAGATGAGTAAAGATAACTTGGATGAAGCAATGCCCTACATCTAGCCAATGACTTCTTAGGTCTCCCAGGAGGCCTATGGTGCTTCTTGAGGTTTGGCTTTCACCAAGAATGTGAACCAAATTTTAGGTACTCTTTTTCACTCTAATGCAAACTCCATAATTTTAGATTTCCATGATATTATTACTGGTTGGTACTAGAGTTGAGTAAATATATATGCTTCAAACTCTAATGGGAAAAGAAAACAACAATGGGAATCCCTTGAAAATATGATGCGTAATAACAAAAATATCAAATGGATGCTAATTGGTGATTTTAATACTCCTCTTCTCCCTTTGGAGAAACTAAGGGGCTCTAAAGACTTTACTGTTAGTATGGTAGACCTCAAAGACTTCTACCAAGTGACTAGTTTTTTAGATCTGGACACCAAAGGGGCAAGGTTTACTTGGTCCAACTAGAGAAAGGGAAAAATCCTTATCTAGGTTAGATTGGATAAGTTTTCTTTGTCATCCCAATGGAGTATTATTGATGACTTCTTATTGGAGGGAAAACTTAGAATGAGCTCAGAATACAGTGCTCTTCTCATGGAATGGAAAGTACAAAAAAGAAACTTGGCCCATTTAGATTTGGAATAATGTGGAAATCTAATGGAAAGTTAAGATACCTGATTGATGGATGGTGGAAGGCCCTAGCCAATTCTTGTTATCTTTTAAACTTTAACTTTAAGCCAAATGTTATCAAAGATAAGGTTAAGAAGTGGAATAAACTATCCTTTGGAAATATTTTTGAGAAGAAAATGAACTTGGGGAGAGAAATCTTGATCTCCCAAAAGAAAGTGGAAGAGAATCCAAATGACTTGGATTCCCAAAATTTGGGAAGACCTTATAGAGACCAATGGCTCTCCATCACAGCCCAAGAAGAAAACTTCTAGAGGCAAAAATATAAGATCCAAGGCATACTGAAGGAGAAAGGAACACCAAATTCTTCTAGCATACAACTTTAAAATACAAGAGTAGAAATAGAATCAAATCTCATATATTGGATTATGATAAGGTGGTAATGGATGAAGCTAATATCAATACCAATTCCATTAACTAGTTTTGTCAAAGAGGTGGTTTTGATGATGGCTCAATTGTATTCCTAAGCATGTTTCTCCTAAGGATAGTGAGGCTATGATAGAATAGGTTGATAGTGAAGAAGTCTGAATTGTTGCTTTCTCCTTTCAAGGCTTCACATCTCCAAGCCTTGATGGGTTCTCACCAAGTTCTTTTCAAGAATACTAGGACATTGTGGGAGAGGAATTTTCAAAGTTATTTGTCACTTCTTTAGAACTGGTAATATGGAAAATAAAACTAATCAAAGATACATTGTCACCATTGCTAAAAAAATTGACCCCATCTATATGAAAAACTTTCAACCTATTAGTCTTTGTAACACTATTTAGAAAATTATAGTCAAGGTTTTGGTAAACAAGATGAAAGCAATCTGTGGAAAAATCATCTCAAAAAACCAAAAAGGCTTTTTTGGGGGGAGGAATATTATGGATGTGGTCATTATGACTCATGAAACCTTACACTCTATGAATGATAATGTTAAACCAAAAATGACTCTCAAGCTTGACATTTCTAAAGCATATGATAGGGTAAAATGGTCAATCCTTGCTAAAGTATTAGCTAAATTTGGCTTCTCTGGTAAGTTCCACAAGATGATTATGAGTTGTATCACCTCTACTAGCTATGATGTTCTTGTCAATGGTACTCCCTTGGGCTTTTTTAGTACTGGTAGAGGCCTTAGATAAGGAGACCCCCTTTCCCCTTACCTTTTTATAATCATGGTAGATGTTGTAAGTAGGAATCTGAATAGACTAGAACTCTTTATAACTATCTTTGGTGTGAAAGTGACCTCTCATAGCCCCACCACTACTCATGAGAAATTTTTGGATGATATTTTTCTATTTGGAGAAACTATCATTTCTAAAGCTAAGGCTTGAAAAACCCTGTTAGATAACTATGCCAATTTTTCTAGCCAATATATAAACTTTCATAAAAGCAAACAATTTTTTTTCACACTCATCAAGACATGCAAGGAATAATTTCTCCAGAAAAAGAATATCAAATCCAAAGTCTCTCAAATATGTATCTTGACCTTCCTTTCTCTATAGAAAAACCTAACCATTACTACTGGAATAGTGGCATACAAAAATTTCAAAGGAAATTGGCTGGATGGGAATGAAAACTTTTGAGTTTTGGGGTTAAGGTCCTTTTTCTTAAAATGCACCTTCAAATTATTTAGATTTAACTCCTATATTTTTCCCTAATGTCCACAAAGGTGGCAGATATCCTAGAAAAAATCTAAAAGAATTTTAAATGGTTGAGAGTTAAGGAAAAAAGGAGAATGACCCTCGTCAACTTGAATCAAGTTTGCAAACCCAAGGTGAATGGTGGCCTGGGTGTTAGAAATCTCAAAACTATGAACAAATATCTTGTCTCTAAGATATTTTGGTGAACTCTAGGAGTTAAAGATTGGATGAAAATTCTAAGGGATAAATACTTATCTTGTGAGCCTTCTTGTTCATATCTTAGCAAGAATAACCCTAATGGAAACTCTCTTCTATGGAAGAACATTCTAACAACCAGAAGCCTGATTAAAAGAGTTAGTCAAACCTAAATAGGAAATGGTAGAAAAAGCCTATTCTAGGAAGAAATTTTGAAGGATGAGGTACCTTTTGGAAGTGGTCAATGACAAGGGTCTAATTGATTGGTTAAAGGCTTATGTGGGGGAGAAAGTGGAAAACTACTTAGAATGAGAGAATGGTAATGCCAAATAGAAGGACCTTATTAACTTGTGGCATGTCCAATGGGAAGCTAAAAGAAGTTTTAGAAATGTCAGCAAAGAGGCAGCTATCTCCCTTATGAATGTCTTCCTTGGCACTACTCTCTTTAATCAAGAACAAGAGGATAAATGGTCATGGAGATATAACAAAAATGACATATTCTCTATTAGTTTGGCCTACATAGTGCTTGAAGATTCTTTTGTTACTGATAATTTTTATAAAAGCATTTGGACCTATAATCTACCACCAAATAAATTATTTTTGGTCGGATGTGGGTCATGGGAAAATTCTCACTCTCAAAAACATAACTAAACATGGGCTTCAATTGGCTAACAGATGCTACTATGTGAAAAGAATGTTGAATCTATTAATTATATTCTATCGCATTACTAGTTCATGATTGAGATTTGGAATCTAGTGCTCAAGAAATGTCATCTTTCCATGATTCTCCCTGAAAACATTAAGGACATGATCTTAAAATGGAAGGTGTCACCTTTCACCCACCCTATCTTGGCTAATACTTGGGATATTCTTCTTCTTATGGTTAGCTGGTGTGTCTAGAAAGAAACAAATGACATAATCTATAGAGACAAAAAGAGGGACGATGGATCCATATTCCATATGATCAACAATATCACTAGAGATAGTATAAATTGTGCTCATTCCCCAAAATAATCAAATTCACCAACCTTCTTTATCTAAGGCTAAAAAAAAAGTAGAATATAAAACAAAGCTTGATTGGTATCAACTGGAAGAAAATTTGGAAAAGGAAAAAATGCTACTAGATCCCACCTAAAAAGGGATGGATGAAATATAATGTGAATGGCTGCTCCAAAGGCAATTTGGGTGAAGCTAGAGCAAGAGGAATTATCAGAGACTAGAAAGGCCATATTATGCTTGGCTTGGCCAAGAGGTTGGGTATAAGGTCCAATAACTATGCCAAGGCTATAGCTATGTGGTTTGACATTGAAACTCTAGAAGACCTAGGAGAGGTCAAAGTTGAGCTGGAGGGTGACTTGAAGCTCATTATTAATGTCATTTTAAATAAAATCAAGTGCCCATGGAGTATATCACATATAATTGAAGATTGCAAAAGAAGACTCTCCTCTTTTAGCAATGTGCTAATAAAAAATACCCCTAGAGAAAGGAATGAATTTATAGACAACATGGCTACATGGGGGCTAAACTATGAAGAATGGAGATAATGGCTAGGATTGAGGGGACACAAGAGTTAAATCAAATTGTTCCAAATGATTATAAAAAATATAATGGTATGTGGTAGAAGCTTTATAAATGCTAGCTAGATGACAAATAAACCTAGTCAATTGAGTCTTAGCCACATGATAATCAAAGGTAAAAATACTATTGTAATGCCTTTAAATGTGATTTTTAATTAGCACACTAATGAAGAGTTAATCCTTGTGAAGCTAAAAAGGATGATCCATATCATTTTAATAATAAACTTATATCATACAAATCTTAACCCATATCTATCATTTTTATTCCTTGAGAAAGGTTAATTATTTTGTTGTTAGATATTTAAGGTGCCAAGTTATAAAGTAAACCACTCAACTACAATTCTCTATTTTGCATGTCAACTTGATTTAGTACATTGATCTCATCAATGGTAGGGAAAGATCCAGGTGTGTGAGAAAGTACAAAGCTGAGAGCAAGGGAACTATTTATTGAAAGATCTTTTTAACTCCTAAGTATCATTATTTTCATCACCCTTACTTGGTAATGGAAAGTTTCATTCTATATTTTAAGTCTCTTAAGAACAAACTTATACCTCAGGTTAAGAAGAAAGGATCCATGATGAGTACGGTTACAAGCAGAGGTGAAGTCAAACTTATCTTGGGCCCTACGAAAGAAAAAAAAGTGTATGAGAAGGAAAACATCATGGGTGGCCTTTGAAACATGTAGAACCTATAAACATCAAATAATTGAAGCAAAATAAGGATATATAGGGTTACTTTGTCAAGGAGGGATTAAATCCTTAAATATTGGATATGAAAGGCCACAATATCACCCTCTTGACTAAGTTTGGTAACTTGTGGAACAAAGGTCAGGTGGAGATAGGGAGTATCAATTTTGTTGTGATGTCAGAGTTGATTGGTGAAGTAACAAGCCTAGATTATGTTGGTGTACAAATTGAAAGAAAAGGTATGCTAGATTATAGAAAATTTAGGTATAAATTCTTTGAAGGAATAGAAGAACCTATTAGAGTCAATTCTAGAAATGGATATGATAGGTTTTCCCTCCTTAGTCCCTTCAAAACCATTTGGTACTAGTTAATTAAGTATTTCACTCTTGAAGGTTGATAAATAACATACCATGGCTACCATTTACCATTGATTACAATGATGCATCATTGGGAAAAAGTGAACATCCCTTTCTTCCTATATTGCTCTCTAGTTAACAACATTATCCTAGGTGAAAACTCCTCATCAACCAAGGGCTCACTTTTGTCCTCTACCATCATCTTTGTGCTCAACATTCACCTTTTGGTAGATGTCTGCCACCCATTGTTAGACCTACTTCTCCTAAAGGGCATAAGTCCTTAGTGGTTATTGAAGAAATAAGCTAAACAAAAACCCTTTGGAACCACCCCAAATCATGAAAATATCTCAACCCTCCAAGAACAAGAAGCCTATCATTTCCATGGAATAATCCCTTTTTCTTGGAGTGCCTAGAAAAGATAAGAATACTTTTGCAAAGTCCAACCTTGCACATACCCCTAAAAAGGGAGAATGGTGGATGATATTATTGACATAAATAATAATAAAGGGCATAAATTTTATAATTTTGAGGCAAAGGATAGAGCCATGACTCCTAGAATCAGAAGGGTAATGCTAGTTCTGGGAAAGGAAGATTTGTGAGACTCAAAAGAAACAAAGGGAAGAGCTACAAGGAAGAAAGCAAGGATGAACCAAACAATTCTCAAATGGAGGATAAGGTGGCAATACTAGAGAAATTTGGGGGGTACTCCTCTGAAGATACAAATTTTAAAGTTGAAGCAAAGAATATTGATTAGGAAACATAGTCTCTTAAAGAAATGAAAGTGGTGGGGATCTTGGAATTTTTTGGTAAAGAAGACTACAAGTTCTCTGGTCAAATTGAGTTAAGAGAACAAGACATCTCACCTACATTCACTGAGAGATGCCTAGAAGACTTCAAAAAGGATAGTGAAAAAACTTTTGCTAGTATTAATGAGAAGATTGATGTGTTGAACAACAAGTTCAATATGTTCATCATTGGACTTGAGCTGAGTGTGGTGATTTCCATGATTTTCAAGGTGCATAAGGAAATGATGAGAAAGGTCGTGTTTGGGGTGATAAATGGGAAGAGTAAACTAAGAAAGGAAATCAAAACATAAGAGGAAAAGTGTGATGAGATGAAGAGTGCCACATGGATCAAGAACTGGATGGAAGAGATCAAGTACCCCATTGAAGACTAGAAGCACATCAACTAGGCCTAGCCACCCTTTTTTGCATTTGGCACTTTTTTAATTCTCTAATGGTTATAGGTTTTTTATAAGGTTTTTTAAAATTCATTTTTATTGTCTTTATGTTTCGAAGCTAGTTTCTCATTACTATTATCATTATTAATCCCCACTATTGTTGGGGTAACAAGAACTTTGTTTTGGTTAGTAAGTTTAGTAGTTTACAATTTAGATTAATGATTACCTTTCAATTTGTTTGGTTTAAAATTTTCAAAGAACATGGTGTGTTTTGATTATTTTGTGATTTTGTAAGTTTTGGCTGGAACTCTAACTGTTGGGGTCAGAGTTTCATTCTCTGTTGCTTGGTTGTAATGGCCTAGAGAAAAAATGGTCTTTACTTTATGTTGTTATCTAGGTATAGGACTTTCTTCCTTCCTTTCTAAATCAAAACATAAAAAATTATTGAATTTGAAGTCATTTCTACTTCTATACACTATTCTAAAAGTTAACGAATATTATGTTCATATTTAAATACCCCATTATATAATGCTTACGTGGATTTATTTACTTAATTAATGTGTTGATATCATCATGAAATCATATGTGAAGAGTAATACAAATAATTGGGAAATTATTTTAATTAGTTCATAATTTTATTCATTACTATCAATCTTAAGAAACTCTTGTTATTCTTAATCTTATTTTTAGTCATTTTGGTTTTATTCATTGTTGGATTTGATATAAAGTACTATATAAGAGTTTTTGGACTCATCAATTTTTTTGTTAGATTGAACTAGGTCTTTTATCAAAGATAGATAAACTCATTGTTAAAGTTTTTTATTAAAGGAGATAGGAAAAGGGTCTTAAATTCATCGAACAAAAAGAACAAAGATCATTTATACTTTGGGACATTACAACCAACCTGCAAAAAAGACTATCCCTAGCAGAAACTATTTGAGAATCATCACCAAATATAACTAATATAAAACTAGAGTTATAACTACTAATGTTAGAGTCTAACTTAGCAGCCAAAATTTAGCTAATAATCAGAAAAAATAATTAATTCATAGAGTACCGTAGATTTACATAAGTTATTTAAACATAACAATATTAAGGCTATGTTCCAAAATTACAAGAAAGATCACAATAAATGGACTAATGGTCAAAATTTCTCCCTCTCTATGAATTTAGAGTTATGGTACCAATTTTATTAGTCAACTAAAATTATCAAGGCCACATAAGTGTCAATTTGGTGATGCTAGAATTGGCACAATTCAACAATTTAAGTTTTCAGGCATAGTCTTTCATTTTGAGTTGAACAAGTACAAAAGGTAGTTGAGTTCCATGATATAGAAAAAATAGAACAATAAAGTCTAGATTTAAAAGGTCGCAATGCAAGACCATTTATGTGTAGAATTATTCTTCAAAAAGTTCTTATATTTGTTAGATATTGAGATGTGCAAATAGGAAGACCCAAGGTAACACTTATGATAGCTAATATCCAGAAAAATATATTTAAAAATGAAACCCTTATTCGAAAATAATGGAATGTAAAATGGTAGATAATCCAAGTAACAGTTAGGAGGTAAAAATATCATATGCAAAAAAGAAATGATGTTCCCTAGTGCACAGAGTATCAAAGGAAACCCCATTCTTTTTGTTTGTCCTTAATATACTACTAGAAGTAGTGAACATGTTTTCAAATCAAGAGTTGTGATATACACCCATGTTCACACAATACAACAAGCTTTTCTCTTTCAACCTTAATAGATATGAAGAATATCTATGAAAAATTCATGAAGTACCACATATTATTAAGAAATGAAGAACATTTATCATGATCTCAAGATAAACCCTTGTCATCTTTACAAAATCCATGACATTGTGAAGCTCAAAATAGACCAAAATAAATATTTTCTATTGGAAAAACCTAACATGATGACCATTTTTATCAAAGAGACACTAATTATCTACAAACTAAATAGAGATATAGATTGATAGAAGAAATGTTTCAAATAAATTATTGTTGAATGGAAGCATCCATTCAAAAAATTCACATAGCTTAAAAAAAATTAAATTTCAAAAGTAAATGTAGCATATCTAATTCTAAACTTATAGTCTCATACAAAAAAAATACAGAAAAAATAAGCCTATGTGAGAAAACTGAAAGCGTTTACAAACTCAAAACCTTATTAGGTTATATCAAGGAATATAAGATAAATTTATAGAAGAAATCATAGGAATTGGTGATCAACTTCTATGTTTAGGGAGTACACACATTGGAGCAGCTCTAGGAGTTTACATAGACACAAATCTATCACTCAAACATCAATCATACCAAAAAATCTATTTTAGTGACTACCCATAGGATGATGATAAGTATTATATTTATTGTACAAGATAATGTATTTTATTTTTGTAATTTTTAATATATCATGTATTAAAAATATTCATGCATATATGGTGATCCTACTTGTGTTAATAATTTCCTCAAGTAAATGTGACTCTATTATTTAATACAAAATAATGTCTCATGATATAAATCAATTGAATGTAAAAATTGTCAAAGGGAATTATTATAATGAACATGTTTGTGAAATTGAATGAAATTTTGAGTGATAAAAAAAATCATTAATAATTCTTAATTTAAATACTACAATGGTTGAATTTATTCTTGTGAAAAAATATGATCATATTAAAAATTCTATAGAAGGTGACCAATTATATACAAAAAATAGTTGTATAATGTACAAAAAAATTAGAGATCAATGTGATCTAGATTAGGTTCTCTTGACTAAATTAAATCTTGACCTAACTAATATGGTAAATGGTTTAACGAACTCCATGATACAAAAATATATAGTTTAATAAAGTATAGAAAAAATGTAAAAATAAGTTCAAGGAAGCCTAATATGTGATGTAAAATAAATATTATATATTATGTAGAAGAAAATTTATGTTGGATTATTACATATTTAGGTATAAATTATTTGAAGGAATGGAGGAACTTGTTAGATTCAGTTCTGGAAATGGGTATGATAGGGTTTTCCTTCCTAGTCCCTTTGGAGCCATTTGTTACTAGTTAATTAAGTATTTCATTCTTGAAGGTTGGTATACAATCTACCATGGCTACCATTTCCCCTTGCTTAACATGTTGCATCATTGGGAAAAAGTGAACATCCCTTTCTTCCTATATTCCTCTCTGGTTAACAACATTGTCTTAGGTGAAACCCCCCCATCCACCAAGCGCTTAGCTTTTTCCTCTACCATCATGTTCATGCTCACCATTCAGGGTTTGGTAGATATCTCTTTCCCATTGTGAAACCTACTTCTCCTAAAGGGCCCAAGTACTCACTCATTATTGAAGAAATAAGCTATAAAAAAAAAGTCCTCTGGAACCACCCAAAATCACAGAAATCTCTCAACCCTCCAAGCACAAGAAGCCTATCATTTCCATGGAACAATCCCTTTTGTTTGAAGTACCCAAAAAACATAAGAATGCTTCTAAAAATTCCAACCCTACAAGTACCCCTCAAAAAAGAGAATGATAGAAGATATTATTGACAACAACAATAATGAAAGGGAGGAAGTTTTTGATTTTGAGGTGGAGGATAGAGCCGTGGACTCCAAGAAACAAAAGGGTAATAATAGTTCTAGGGAAGGAAGATCTATGAGACTCAAAAAAAAAAAAAGAGTTGCAAGGAAGAAATCAAGGAAGATTCCCACAATTCTCAAATGGAGGATAAGGCAGAAGAGATGGAAGTGAAGGAAACACCAAAGAAAGCTTGGGGTGCACTGGTCAAACTGAGGTAGGAGAAAAAGATGTCTCCCTTACATTCATCTAGAGATAGTTGGGAGACTTCAAAAAAGGACTGTAAATTTTTTTTTTCCTAATATTCATGAGAAGATTGATGTGCTAAAAAATAAGTTCAATATGGCCATAATTTGACTTGAGATGGATGTGGCGATTTCCATAATTTGCAAGGTGCAGAAGGAAATGATGAGAAAGGTCATATTTAGGGTGATAAATGGGAAGAGTAAAATGAGAAAGGAAAGACAAACCAAAGAAGAAAAGTGTGATGAGATTGAGAGTGCCACATAGATCAAGAACTGGATGGAAGAGATCAAGTACCTCAATGAAGACTAGGAGGACATCAACTAGGCCTAGCCGACCTTTTTTTGTTTGGCACCTTTAAGTTATTTGATGGTTATAGGTTTTTCTTTATGGTTTTTTAAACTTTATTTTATGTTCTTGATATTCTCAAGTTAGTCTCTCATTACTATTATCTTTATTGATCCCCACCATTGTTGGATTAGCAACACCTTTGTTTTGGTTAGTAAGTTTAGTACTTTATAGTTTAGATTTATAACAAGCTTTGGATTTGGTTGGTTTAAAATTTTCAAAGAACATGGCAAGTTTTGATTATTTTGTGATTTTGTAAGTTCTAGGTAGAACTCTGACTATTGGGATTGGAGTTTGATTCTTTTCTGCTTGATCGTAATGGCCCAGACTAGAGATGGTCTTTAATTTGTGTTGTTATCTAGGTTCAAGACCCTGCTCCTTACTTTTTAATAAAAACATAAACAATTAGTAAATTTGAAGTAGTTTCTACTTCTATACATTGTTCTAAAAGTTAAGGAATATTATGTTCATATCTTAAATACCCCATTTTATAATGTTTAAGTGGATTTATTTACTTAATTAATATGTTGATATCATGGTCAAATCAAATGTGAAGAGTAATATAAATAATTGGAAAACTATTTCAATTAGTTCATACTTCTGTTCATTACTATCAACCTTAAGAAACTCTTGTTATTCTTAATCTTCTTTTTAGTCATTTTGGTTTTATTCATTGTTGGATTAGATATAAAATACTATATAAGTGCTTTTGTATTCGTCAATTTTTTTTATTAGCTTGAGCTAGGTCATTTATCAAAGATGGATAAACTCATTGTTAATGTTTTTTATTAAATGAGATAGGAAAAGTGTCTTGAACCCATCAAACAAAATGAACAGAGATCATTTCTACTTTGAACCATTACAACCAAACTGCAATAAAGACCATCCTTAACACAAACTATTAGAGAATCACCACCAAATAAAAATTAATAAAAACTAGAGTTTTAAATACTAATAATAAAGTCTAATTTATCACCTGAAATGTAGTTGACAATTACAAAAACTAATTGAGTCTTAGAGTACTGCAGATTAACATAAGTTAGTTTAAACATAACAATATTAAAGATATGTCCCAAAATTATAGAAAATATCATAATAAATGGCCTAAGGGTCAAAATTTCTCCCTTTCTATAAATTTAGAGCTATGGCACAAATTTTATCAATCAAATTTTTAGGGCTATATAAGTGTCAATTTGGTGATAGTCAAATTGGCACAATTCAACAATTTAAAGTTTTTAGGCATAGTGTTTCATTTTGAATTGAACAAGTAAAAAAGGTAGTTGAGTTCCATGATATAGAAAAAATAGAATAATACAGTCAAGTTTTAAAAAATTGCAATACAAGACCATTTATGTGTAGAATCACTCTACAAAAATCTCTTATATTTGTTAGATATTGAGATGTACAAATAAAAAGACCCAAGGTAAGAGTCATGATAGCTAATCTCAAGAAAACAATATTTCAAAAATGAAACCCTTATTCCAACATGATGGTATGTCAAATGGTAGAGAATCCAAGTAACAACTAGGAGGTAAAAAGATCATGGGCAAAAAAGAAATGATATTCACTAGTGCATAGAGTATTCTAGGAAGCCCCATTCTTTTTGTTTATGTTTAAATATAATGCTAGAAGTAGCGAACATGGTGTCTAATCAAGAGCTATGATATACACCCATGTTCACACAATACAACAAGTTTTTCTCTTTCAAACTTAATATTACAAATAATATCTATTAAAATTTCTTGAAGTACCACATATTATTAAGAAATGAAGAACATGCATCATGATCTCAAGATAAATCCTTGTCATCTTCCCAAAATCCATGATATTGTGAAGCTCAAAATAAACCAGAATAAAGATTTTTTGTTGGGAAACCCTAACATGATGACCATTATCTGCAAAGTAAAAGGAGACATGAGTTGATAAAAGAAACATATCAAGTAAATTATTGTTGAATGGTGGCATCCATTCACAAAATTCACATAGTTAAAAAAAACTAAATTTCAAAAGAAAATGCAACACCTATAAGTCTACACTTATAGTCTCATTCAAATAAAATGCAGAAAAAGTAAGCCTATGTGAGAAAAGGGAAATTCCTTACAAACTGAAAACCCTGATCAAGTTATATCAAGGAATATAAGATAAATTTATAGAAGAAATTATAGGATACTTGTTGGGGCATTGGGTCCTAGAATAATAATTTACACAAATTCTTCCTTGAAAGATGAATTAAAATTATAAGGATTTACACAGGTGCCACATTGAAGGAAATGGAGATCAACTTCCATGTCTAGGGAGTACACACATTGGAGCAGCTCCAAGAGTTCACATAGACACAAATCCATCAGTCTTTATCAATAACTCTTTTTTAGTGACTACCCATAGGATGATGATAAGTATTAAATTTATTGTACGAGATTATGTGTTTTTTTTTTTTGATTTTTAGTATATCATATATTTAAAAATACACACATATGGTGATGGTACTTGTGTTTATAATTTCCTCAAGTAAATCTCTCATGATATAATTTGATTGAATGTAAAAGTTATCGAAGGGAATTATTATAATAAACATGTTTGTGAAATTGAATGAAATTTTGAGTGATTGAAAAACTCATCAAGACTTATTGATATAAATACTACAATGATTCAATTTATTCATGTGAAAAGACATGACCATATTAAACATTCTATAGAAGGTGACCAATTGTATACAAAAAATGGTTGTTTAATGTACAAAAAAAATTAAAGATCAATGTGATCTAGATAAGATTCTCTTGAATAAATTAAATCTTGACCTAACTAATATGGTAAATGGTTTAATGAACTCTATGATACAAAAATCTAGATAGTTTAATAAAGTATAGAAAAAATGTAAAAAATAAGTTCAAGGTAGCCTAATATGTGATGTAAAATATTATATATTATGTAGAAAGGAAATATAACTAACATAACACAGTTTAATAAGAAAAATGACAAAAAATGATTAAGAAAAAAAATATATATATATATAAATCATAATATATATGTATGTGAATACTACAAATAGGTTATAGTGAATATAAAAATAGGATACTTAAGAGGCATTTAATAATCTATTAGTTATCGTACACAAGGGAAATCAAAATTTACATTGACTTATGTTGAAAAGCTTAGATTTTGGTCCATTAATCACTATCTATCATCCTTTTGTACAAAGTAATGTTATGAGATATAAGTTATAACTAAAAAATTGCATCCTTAAGTTAAAATGTTAGTAAAACAACATAAGAGTTGCTAATGTAGGATTTATTCACCCTTTGAATAACTTCAAATATTTATCATATATTATTATTTTTACAAATAAATTATGTGACATCCATGTCTCCACTAACTTTGGATATATTAACAAAGAATATCTTAATTATGATCCCATCTTCTAAATATAAATATCATAGTTGATCTCAAATTGTGATGCAAACTTATATCAATCATGGATATATTTTTAAAATATAACCAAATTCACATTGACATAGAGGTATATCATAACACTAGATAGTATGAGGCTTCATTACATGGCCTCTAGGACTTGATAAAAGAAAGGGAATAAAATTGTTGAAGGTCAAATGAGATATTCACCAGATCATGAGATAAGTTAGTAATATGAGGTCACTAAGTATTATTGGTAACTATTAAAGATGAAGGGTGTCAATGATATAGGTTCTATTTCAATAGTAATTTTCTCATCGTATGATTGTCAAAGAGCCTATAAAAATTATTGTCATAGGTCTAGTGCAAAATACTAGATGATCATTAAGGAAAATCTAGAACAACCACCTTAGGTTTGATGATTATTTCTATTGGTTGGAACTTTAACATATGGCTAAGGTGAAAATAAGAAGTTCAAGAACATTTATATTTTAGTGAAATATTAATCTGGATTATTGGTGACTAAGGTTCATAATTTCTATCTTAGTCTCTCACTAAGCACAAATAAAATTTTAATTACACACTATTTTAATTTTAACACTTGTGGAGATAAAGAAGGCATTAGTGTATGAAGATTTGGCTAAACAATTTATATATACTCTAAATTTTAAATATAGATGCATTATTCATTTTCGAGAGAAAAAAATTTAGAGAGAGAATAATTTATGCATGAAGATATTTTGGACTCATTGGGTATTTGAGGACTGAAGTCATCTAATAATTGCTTCAAATATAGAGAATTCAATATTATTACAATAGCTCCAAAGAAGTTTTGATCTTGAATTCATCAATCATCTAATGACCATGCTGGATGATGTGGGGCTCTTGAAGAAAATATCTTTGATGATTAAGTTTATAAAGTATCCTTCTATACTAAGAGAGAGTCTAACAATTCATTAGAAGAAATGTTGGACAAACAAAGGGAGTAAATAGAAGATATAATTTAGTCATAAATTTTGATGATCATGTCAATATGGATTCTCTAGTGATTAGAAAATATAGGAACTATAGGACTATGATTTAAGGGATCGAGTTTGATGTATGTATGTAGGAAGGCCTTATACTATTAGGATATATACCAGACTAGAGAAAATTATTCAAAACATGATATTATTATCCTTATTCTCCTTGCACGCTCTATTATTGTCCTGTTCATATGGCATAAGACATGATATTATTCAAGGAAAGGTCGTATTTACTTGGAAGTGAAGTTACCAAAAATGGAAATAGAATTTGACTCCTAAATACAAGATACAAAGTTAAATGGATCATCCCATAGGAGATGAGAAAAGAAAGAAACTGCTTAGTCATACGAAGATGAGGAAATCATGTTCTCATGATTAAAGACCATATTAAAAAATCACAAGTCTCTCTCCCTATTAGGTTATATATATTTACATCTTTACAAAACAAAAGGGAGATCAATCTCTTGAAAAGGATGGATAACAAGCTGAATTTCCATAAGATTTATCATCTCAAGATTGAAACCCTTTTCTCCTCTCAAAGTTCCTTGTAGAAGAACTAGAGTTGTTGAAATAATCTTTGTATCTTTGTAATCATAAAGGACACTATTGTGTGTTAAGTTGTAACTATATCCTATTTTGATGAATAAGATTAATCATTTAGTTGGCCCTTGGTTTTTTTGGTAATTTCTTCTAGATTAGATTGTGTTGAATTTTTTACCATTAAGGTTTTGAATCGCACTATGTGATTCATCATTAGGATGAGAGAGAAAGCATTGCAAAACAAAGTGTGTTGCAAATTGGGACTAACTCAAAAGATATATCAGACTACAAAAAGAGACAATGCACACAAACCAAGGGCAAAAACCCTAAATACTTTTTAAAATAATAATAATAATTTAAAAGAAAAGATATATAAAATAGAAAATGGTGTAAATCTTACAAAGCACACATTGCAGGAGGCCCAAGAAGTGATATATATATATATATATATATATATATATATATATATATATATATATATATATATATATATATATATATATATATATATATATATAGGAAAGAAACAAAAGATAACATCAACAAACAAAAAATAAAAAATTACCAACAAAGGAGGAATGTGAGAGTAGAAGCCAATGGAAAACAACAACAAAGCCTAGGACCTAGACCCTAAACCAAAGGCACAACACTCGAAAGAGATGCATGAACCACAATGCATAAAAGTAGCAAGAAAGGAGCAAGAAGAACCCACTAGACATAAAAGAGACACTACCTTAGTGGAAGGGAGCACAAACCACCCAAGTAGAGGAGGGAGAGAGAGAGAGAAAAGTGAACCCAACTGATGGAGAGGAGGTGCAAAAGCAAGAGGAAAAAGCAATGGGAAAAAAAATTAATGCTCAAGATGATCCTAGGAAGATAGCATAGACTTCCATGTGGGGTTAAGGATCTAACCATCATCACGATTGAGGTTGATGGGGTGGTTGTTGATTTCAATGGCTTCATTGAGCTTTCTTTTAAAATAGTTGTCCTCTATAGAAAAGATATGTGTTTTTTCCAAACAAATGTGATGTTTGGTTGAAAAGAAATGCTCAACTAAAGCCGACTTGTAGACCCCATTTTGTCTAATATTGGCAACATGCTCTTTGATTCGAGTGTGGGAAGAGTGACTTGTTTCATACATATAAGGTGTACCATAAGAATAGGGCACTTTTTAAACTCCCGAGTTAGAATAAATCTCTAGAGTCCTTGATAGGAGGGGCCTAGTTCCTAAGCCTAAAGAGACATTTGAAAGCTACACGCAAACCTTTTTTGGACAAGACCTTAGAGATATATTGGGAGATACCTTCCACAAAAGTGAGGGAGGAATTGAAAACACGAGGTCAAAGGAAAGGTTTGGGATTAGATATGGACAAATAGAAGGACTTAGTTTGGTTGAGGTTCCTCAAAATTTTCTCGAGAGAATAGCCATTGTGTCTAAAGACCTCACAAAGATGGTTTTAAGTTCCAGATTAAGGTAGTCACATCAAAAATTTATGGGCTCTCAAAGAAAGGGCCTTGATAATGCCAACTTTTTGGCTAGGATGGTGGTGAGAGGATGAAAGGATGTACAAGTTTGTATGCATAACATTTTATAAAACATGATGACCAAGGGGTCTATCATGTTTCTTGATGATAAGGATATCAAGGAAAGGAAGCTAATTATTAGATTCAACCTCCTTGGTGAAGGAAATAGACTAAGAAATATTGTTGATATGCTAGTGGAACTCATCTAATTTTTCCAATCCATGAGGCCAATAAAAATTAGTGTCATCCACATATCATTTCCACTACTTAGGTCTAAGGGGGATAGGTAAGAGGGCTAGCTCTTCGAAATGCTCCATGTAAAGGTTGGCAATGAATGGGAGAGAGGCAAGCCCATGGCTACTCTGCTGTAGTAGTAGAGCGAGAAATAAAATAAGAAATGTTTTATGTTTTCAATATTTAAATTTAATGTTTTCAATAAATGTCCTACATGTGGTGGCATACCTAGAGTAGCAGTTCAATGAGCTCTCCAGTTATAGCCACCTAGGACCAGGTATAGGTTTTTTAAATTAGAATAATTTTAATTCGTAGATAATGATTGTCAAATTCCAATAATAGGTAGTAGGCAGTTTCAGATTCTTATCCTTTTCTTGGATAGAAGACGAAAAAAAAACGTGGATATTTAAAATGTGGCCTACTGCATGATTGTCAGATTCCAATAATAGGTAGTAGGCAGTTTTGGATTCTTATCCTTTTCTTGGATAGAAGACGAGAAAACATTTCTCATCCTTTTATTAGAAAAGGAGAGTCAATTTTAAATAAGCCGGTTGGCTATGTAAGAGAGGCATTCGAATTTGGGTAATAAAGAAAGTTTAGTTTTTGCCTTAGAAAGGATATAGATAATCGACTATGGAGTTTGGCAGCAATTCGATCTTGGTCTCTCTTGTCAAAGTGCAAATATATTTTCTTTGAGGACATTCCGGGTTAAAGATCTTGGTGTGCGGGTGAAGATAAACTATGGAGATTTATATATTTTGATAAATCCAATCTTGAGTTTGGTTCGAGTTCGATCTCGGCTAATTGATGTCGTGCCCCTTGAAGTAACTCAGTTGAGTGACTATTCCTCCTGAGCTTTCCAAGGTGTGGCTTTGCATCATTTTTGGTATCAGAGCTTAGCAAAAGGTTTGGGAAAAAGTAGTTGTGTATATGTTTGTGTGATTGTGAAAGATTGAGAGAAATAGTCTGAGAAGAAGTCCAGGAGACTAGATAAGAAGAAAATAACCTAGCTGAGGAATGATGGGACAAGAAGAAGCAGTTTTATTGTATCTTTTTAGAAGGTATCAGCAGAGAAAGGATTCTAAATAGAAGGAGATAGAGGAAAAGAAGAAAAGAGAGAAAGAAGAAAGGAGAAAACAAAGAGAAGAGCTAAGCAAGATAGAAGAGGAGATAAACAATTTGAGAAGGAGACTTGAGGAGAATGACGCTAAGTTGAAAGAGAATAAAGCTAAGTTGAAAGAAGCGTAGCAAGAACATAAAGTGCAGCAACAAGAAGTGCAGCAAGTATCTCTTGACGAGAGCAGTAACAAGACAAGCCCTATTGGATTTGAATGCAAACAATTTGTGGTTGGAATAGTAACATGTCCTTTGAAAATAGAGAAGAGTACAATGTTGGAAGGTACTCCTATGGAAAAGATTTTGGAGGCAACTGATGAAGCCTTAAATATACATAATGAAGAAAAATTTCAAGAGGAATGGCATGAAGATGAAGCTAAGGAATGTGTAACAGCAAGTTCTAAAGAAGAATCTGATTTATGGGAAAAATTTGCAGCCATTGTGGGAGAATGGAAAAGGCATGGCGGTAGTAGGGAAACTGAGCTTGAAGAAGAAAGCAAAGAGTGCAATATTGTTATTTTTCTTGAGCAAAGTTATAATAAGAAAGAGATATTTGAAAGTGAGATTACTACAGAAGATCAAGATGATGATAAATGTTTAATAAAGAAAGAAGAGATAAATACGATTCTTAAGATTCAAGATGTGAAACTAGTTGATAGTCAAGAAGCAGATAAGTTTATGGTTACTATTGATGAAGATAGATATGATGCACATTACATGGTGTATAAGGAAGCTCATATTCAAAAAGAGAACTCAAATAATCTTAATGCTGATGATATGTTTTCTTCTAATAATGTTTATGCAGGGATGCAGATTTCATGTATAGTGAATCATGCTGGAGAATTTTCTGTGACATTTACAGCATTAAAGAATCAAAGCTACAAGGTGGAGAAGTTGGATATTATTTTTGTTTTTCTTGTAGATATGTTCATCCTAGTTCAAAGAAATTGGAAAGTTTGAAAGAAGAATGAGATTCATTTCTACAACACATCATCTCAAGAGGACTTGAGATTCATTCTACAGGGGAGTATGCTGCAGTAGCAGAACGGGAAATAAAATAAGAAATGTTTTATGTTTTCAATATTTAAATTTAATGTTTTCAATAAATGTCCTACATGTGGTGGCATACCTAGAGTAGCAGTTCGATGAGCTCTCCAGATATAGCCACCTAGGACCAGGTATAGGTTTTTAAAATTAGAATAGTTTTAATTCGTAGATAATGATTGTCAAATTCCAATAATAGGTAGTAGGCAGTTTTAGATTCTTATCCTTTTCTTGGATAGAAGACGAAAAAAAAACATGGATATTTAAAATGTGGCCTACTGCATGATTGTCAGATTCCAATAATAGGTAGTAGGCAGTTTCAGATTCTTATCCTTTTCTTGGATAGAAGACGAAAAAATGTTTCTCATCCTTTTATTAGAAAAGGAGAGTCAATTTTAAATAAGCTGGTTCGCTATGTAAGAGAGGCATTCAAATTTGGGTAATAGAGAAAGTTTAGTTTTTGCCTTAGAAAGGATATAGATAATCGACCATGGAGTTTGGCAGCAATTCGATCTTGGTCTCTCTTGTCAAAGTGCAAATATATTTTCTTTGAGGACATTCTGGGTTAAAGATCTTGGTGTGCGGGTGAAGATAAACTATGGAGATTTATATATTCTGATAAATCCAATCTTGAGTTTGGTTTGAGTTCGATCCCGGCTGATTGATGTCGTGCCCCTTGAAGTAACTCAGTTGAGTGAGTATTCCTCCTGAGCTTTCCAAGGTGTGGCTCTGCATCATACTCCATCGACTTGTTCATAGATGACACCTTGGAAGGAGAAAAATGTGGATCTGAGGCACAACTCCATCAAATTGGCAATCTCCATATTTGTCTTATGCTTCACAATATCAATGGAATCATGAATAAGGACCTTAGTGAAGAGAGAAACCATGTCAAATCTTACAAAGACATCATTACTTTTGAGATGAACATTCTTGATTAATTAAACAAAATGGGTCGAGTCCTTGACATAGGAATCAGATTTCACTACTAAGGGAGAGATTAGTTTGGCCCAATGTGTAGCTAAAGGGCAGATGGGGGAGTCTATGGTGTCAACAATTTGTCTCAAGGGTATACCCTTCATGTGAATTTTTGGGACACCATAGATGTAAGGAGTGAGCTCCTTGGAAGGAACCAACCTCTTCTTGATCTCATCACCAAAGGATGAGGCCATGACACCCACTTTGACTTTTTTCAAGATTTTGGCACATGGGTTATGAGAAAAGGTTTTATAGCTAAGAGGATCAGAGAGAAGGTTCAACATCTTGATGACATAATCTTACTTGTTCATAATAACTACAACATTACCCTTGTCATCTTTGATGATTGCTAAGTCATTATGACACATTAAAATTTTAAAGGCATGAAGCTCAACCCTATGGATGTTGCATCTAGGTGGTTTAGCATGTTGCAAAGAAACATAGCAATCTTGTTTGATTTCATTAGAAACATTGTTGGGGAGTGTGTGGATAGCATTCTCAATTTCAATAAGGAAGTCAACATGCAGAATGTTATGAGGCACCACTACAAAATTAAGACCCCATTTCAAAAAGTTAAAAGAATGGGGTTCTAGGGTGGCATTGAATTAGCTGATTACCAACTTTCTATCCCAATAAGGATGAAAGAGTAGTGGGGGGAGTTGAGGCGGGTGGTAGAAGGACACGCCAGAAGAGAAGATGATTTCATAGGACTTTGAGGCAAAGAATTCAAGATGTGAGGGGGTAACGTTGGAGAAGAAACTAACGGCTCTACATCCACACACCCACTCAACAAACAAAGACAAGAAGGTCTCAAAGGGGATGAAGGTGTGTGAGAAGAAGTGGTTGGGTGGTTGCCAATAAGGGGGTCTAAAGCTACCACTGACAACCAAGGATCAGGGATGATAGGCTGACAAGACAAGGGTGTCATTTCACCACATGAAGAAGCACGATGCATTGCATCTCGAGGGCTCGATGCACAACTACTTCTTGAGAGACGTCATTAAAGAAGGGAGGAGTTGTTGGAGGAAGTTGACCATTGTGAAACACCAGCCTGTAGAGGGGAGTCTCCATGGTCAATGCAAAAAGAAGTGTTGAGTAGCTATGAGACTCTCGATGCAAAGGCAAGGGAGATGGGCTGCAGAAATATGCATCTGGGAGGAGACATCCAGTGATGCTGCAACTTGATGCAGAAGGCACACTCAACGTGTCCACAAAATAAAGAGATTGTGGAGGCACAACCCACGATAAAGAGGTCTCACGTCTACCACAAGATGACTAGCCTAGCGGAGATGAGTTGTGAAAAAGGGGTTGGGCCCCAACATGATATTATGTATGATGGAGATGCCGAGCACTGGAGACACTAGTGGGATCCCTCGAGAAATAGATAGGAGCGGAAGGCCCACGAGAAAGACAGGATTTGTGAACCATCATCGCATATTTTTTCATTTTCCTACTGATACTTTCTTTTTTCCATCTTGATTCTTTGGCATGAGAAGTCGTGTCCAGACATTTCCAAAGGTCCGATCATAAGGAGAATGCGAGCTCGAAATGTAGGGGGGTTAATCTGGTATTCAGGTGATTGATAAACCTCCTAGAAGACTGAATGACAAATCTGAGGAGGGAGAGACCGCAGGAATGAAAAAATGCTTAGTGTATGCAGTTCATAGGTGGTGACTGATTCCGACAAAGGAGGGGATCAACTGTTAGTCCCGACATCTTTTGAGAAAGTCTAAGTCAACAACCTTTTTCCTAAGTTTGATCCTCAACATCTCTAGCTATCTGGATTTGTAACAAAGTTCTCTCTCATGAAGGGTGTCAATAAGAGAGATTAGATTTCCATAATCCATTAAAATTGTTGGTAATTTCTCCTGCATTAGATTATGTTAAAATTTGTACCATTAACATTTTGAATCACACTACGTGATTCATCATCACAATGAGAGAGAAAGAGTTGCAAAACAAAATGAGCTGCAGATTGGAACTAACTCCAAAGATAGATAGAGAGAGAGAGAGAGAGAGAGAGAGAGAGAGCACCCAAACTAGGGGTGTAAAACCTAAATACTTTTAAAAAATAATATAAATAAATAAATGAAGGAATAAAAATAAAAATAGAAAAATAAAATAAAATAAATAAAGATATAATAAGATAATCGAATAAACCATACAAAGCACACACAACAAGAAGCCCAAGAAGTGATGTGTGTGTGTGTGTGTAAATATATAAATACATACATATACATATGAAAACCTAGGGGAATAAGAAATATAGGGCATTTTTGAGCTAAATACCCCAGAAATAATGAGAGAATGAAAACCAAACCAAAGAAAAAAGGACAAAAACAAAAATTAAGTTAATTGAAGTAAGCAATTAAGATGAATGAAAATAACCAAATGAAAAAGGGGAAGGAGGCAGACCGCAAAGAAAAAACACCCGAGTCTATGTAAATATATGTGTGTGTATGTGTACAAATTTATATACATACATACACATGCATATATGTATACAATTCTAAATACATGTATATAAGAAGATATGTATGTGAAAACATATGCATATATGCATATAAGCATATGCAAATACTTATATGCATATGCATAAGAAGATACTACTATCCATGTGTGTGTGTGTGTGTGTGTGTGTGTGTGAATATATTTATATACACCAATACATACATACATACATACATACATACATACATACATACATATATATATATATATATATATATATATATAAACAAAAACAAAAAAATAAAAAATTACCAAGAAAGAAGGAATGTGAGACTAGAAGCCAATGGAAAAAAACAACAAAGCCTAGGACCTACAACCTAACAAAAGGCACAATGCCCAGAAGAGATGTATGAATGACGATGCATGCAAGTAACAAGAAAGGAGAAAGAAGGACCCAAAAAACACAAAAGAGAGACCACCTTATTAGAGGGAGCACAAACCACCAAGCAGAGGAGGGCAGACAAGAAAGAAAAGTGAACCCAATCAATGGAGAGGAGGTGCAAAAGCAAGAGGAAAAGGGGACAAAAAAAAATTAACTATCAAGATGATCCCAAGAAGCTAGCATAGGCTACCATGTGGGGTTAAGGATCCAACTATTATCACAATTGAGGTTGAAGGGGTGGTTGTTGATTTCAATGGCTTCCTTGAGCTTTGTTTTAAAGTAGTTGTCCTCTTTGGCAAGCATTTGTGTATTCTCCAAAAAAATGTGATGTTTGGTTGAAAATGAATACTCCACTAAGGTCAACTTGTAGACCTTATTTTGTCTAATGTTGGCAACATGCTCTTTGATCCAAGTGTGGAATGAGCATCCTGTTTCACTAATATAAGTTGCACCACAAGAACAAGGCACTTTGTAAACTCCTAAGTCAGAATAAATATCTCTAGAGTCTTTGATAGGAGGGACCCAGTTCCTAATCCAAGAGAGAGGTTTGAATGCTACATGCAAACATTATTTTTAAAGTTTTTAGGGTTTCCACCATTGGTTTGTGTTCTCTCTCTCTCTCTCTCTCTCTCTCTCTCTCTCTCTCTCTCTCTCTCTCTCTCTCTCTAGTCTACTATCTCTTTGGAGTTAGGTCCAATCTGCAGCTCTCCTTGTTTTGCAACTCTTGCTCTCTCATCCCGATGATGGATCACGTAGTGTGATTTGAAACGTTGATGGTAAAAATTGCAGAACAATCTAATCCAGAAGCAATTATTAAAAATTTTAATAGATTGTGGAAATTTGATATCTCTGACTAGCTCTTGGTTCATTCTATGACCTATTACACATTTTGTAGTTTATGTGCAAATAAACTTAAGTTTATCTTTTTAAATTCCTGCCTAGGTTACTTCTCTATTCTTGAAGTAATCATCATATTCTTTACTTTATGTTGTCATAGTAATAGTTGATGAACATATTGGTTCCTAGTATAGTTGGTCTAAACATGCCTTATGATTTCACTTCAAAATTACTTGTGATTCAAAGTCTTGGAGTTCCTCTAAACTAAGTGATTGACCTTTTGCAATTTCATCTTTTCCATTTTTTCCTCCACCCAAGCACAATGAGCCAACTTCTAAAATCCTAGAGGTTGTACACTAATACACAATTAGATCCCCACCACCAATGCTACTTTTCATAGACTTTTAAAAAATAATAAAAATAAATAAATGAATGAATAAAAATAAATTAAATAAATAAATAAATAAATAAAGATATAATAAGATAATGGAATAAACCATAAAAATCACACACAACAAGAAGCCCAAGAAGTGATGTGTGTGTGTGTGTGTAAATATATAAATACATACATATACATATCAAAACCTAGGGGAATAAGAAATACAGGGCATTTTTGAGCTAAATACCCAAGAAATAATGAGAGAATGAAAACCAAACCGAAGAAAAAAGGCCAAAAACAAAAATTAAGTTAATTGAAGTAAGCAATTAAGATGAATGAAAATAACCAAATGAAAAAGGGGAAGGAGGTAGACCCCAAAGAAAAAACACCTGAGTCTATGTAAATATATGTGTGTGTATGTGTACAAATTTATATACATACATACACATGCATATATGTATACAATTCTAAATACATGTATATAAGAAGATATGTATGTGAAAACATATACATATATGCATATAAGCATATGCAAATACTTATATGCATATGCATAAGAAGATACTACTATCCATGTGTGTGTGTGTGTGTGTAAATATATTTATATACACCCACAACTATATAAATATATAAATAAATAAATAACCTAACCAAAGGCACAATGCCCAGAAGAGATGCACAAACGACGATGCATGCAAGCAACAAGAAAGGAGAAAGAAGAACCCAAAAAGCACAAAAGAGATACCACATTATTAGAGGGAGCACAAACCACCAAGCAGAGGAGGGGGAACGAGAAAGAAAAGTGAACCCAATCAATGGAGAGGAGGTGCAAAAGCAAGAGGAAAAGGGGACAAAAAAATTAACTATCAAGTAATCCCAGGAAGCTAGCATAGGCTACCATGTGGGGTTAAGGATCCAACTATTATCACAATTGAGGTTGAATTGGTGGTTGTTGATTTCAATGGCTTCCTTGAGCTTTGTTTTAAAGTAGTTGTCCTCTTTGGCAAGCATTTGTGTATTCTCCAAACAAATGTGATGTTTGGTTGAAAATGAATACTCCACTAAGGTCAACTTGTAGACCCTATTTTGTCTAATGTTGGCAACATGCTCTTTGATCCAAGTGTGGAACGAGCATCCTGTTTCACTAATATAAGTTGCACCACAAGAACAAGGCACTTTGTAAACTCCTAAGTTAGAATAAATATCTCTAGAGTCTTTGATAGGAGGAACCCAGTTCCTAATCCAAGAGAGATTTGAATGCTACATGCAAACATTATTTTTAAAGTTTTTAGGGTTTCCACCATTGGTTTGTGCTCTCTCTCTCTCTCTCTCTCTCTCTCTCTCTCTCTCTCTCTCTCTCTCTCTCTCTCTCTCTCTCTCTCTATAGTCTACTATATAAAAATAAATAAATAAAAAATTTTAAAATAGAAAAATAAATAAAGAAATAAAAAGATAATGGGATAAACCATACAAATCACACACAACAAGAAGCCCAAGAAGTGATGTGTGTGTGTGTGTGTGTGTGTGTGTGTGTGTGTGTGTAAATATATAAATACATACATATGCATATCAAAACCTAGGGGAATAAGAAATACAAGGCATTTTCGAGCTAAATGCCCAAGAAATAATGAGAGAATGAAAACCAAACCGAAGAAAAAAGGCCAAAAACCAAAATTAAGTTAATTGAAGTAAGCAGTTAAGATGAATGAAAATAACCAAATGAAAAAGGGGAAGGAGGCAGATCCCAAAGAAAAAACACCTGAGTCTATGTAAATATATGCGTGTGTATGTGTACAAATTTATATACATACATAAACATGCATATATGTATACAATTCTAAATACATATATATAAAAAGATATGTATGTGAAAACATATACATATATGCATATAAGCATATGCAAATACTTATATGCATATGCATAAGAAGATACTACTATCCATGTGTGTGTGTGTGTGTGCGAATATATTTATATACACCCACAACTATATATATATATATATATATATATATATATATATATATATATATATATATATATATAAACACAAAAAACAAAAAAATAACAAATTACCAAGAAAGAAGGAATGTGAGACTAGAAGCCAATGGAAAAAAACAACAAAGCCTAGGACCTACAACCTAACCAAAGGTGCAATGCCCATAAGAGATGCACGAACAACGATGGATGCAAGCAAGAAGAAAGGAGAAAGAAGAACCCAAAAAACACAGAAGAGAGACCACCTTATTAGAGGGAGCACAAACCACCAAGCAGAGGAGGGGGAACGAGAAAGAAAAGTGAACCCAATCAATGGAGAGGAGGTGCAAAAGCAAGAGGAAAAGGGGACAAAAAAATTAACTATCAAGATGATCCCAGGAAGCTAGCATAGGCTGCCATATGGGGTTAAGGATCCAACTATTATCACAATTGAGGTTGAAGGGGTGGTTGTTGATTTCAATGGCTTCATTGAGCTTTGTTTTAAAGTAGTTGTCCTCTTTGGCAAGCATTTGTGTATTCTCCAAACAAATGTGTTGTTTGGTTGAAAATGAATACTCCACTAAGGTCAACTTGTAGACCCTATTTTGTCTAATGTTGGCAACATGCTCTTTGATCCAAGTGTGGAACGAGCATCCTGTTTTAGTAATATAAGTTATACCACAAGAACAAGGCACTTTGTAAACTCCTAAGTCAGAATAAATATCTCTAAAGTCTTTGATAGGAGGGACCCAGTTCCTAATCCAAGAGAGAGGTTTGAATGCTACATGCAAACATTATTTTTAAAGTTTTTAGGGTTTCCACCATTGGTTTGTGTTCTCTCTCTCTCTCTCTCTCTCTCTCTCTCTCTCTCTCTCGTCTACTATATCTTTGGAGTTAGTTCCAATCTGCAGCTCTCTTTGTTTTGCAACTCTTGCTCTCTCATCCTGATGATGGATCATGTAGTGTGATTTGAAATATTGATGGTAAAAATTGCAGCACAATCTAATCCAGAAGCAATTATTAAAAATTTTAATAGATTGTGGAAATCTGATAGATCTAACTAGCCCTTGGTTCATTCTATGATCTAGTACACATTTTTTAGTTTATGTGCAAATAAACTTAAGTTTATCTTCTGAAATTCCTGCCTAGGTTACTTCTCTATTCTTGAAGTAATCATCATATTCTTTACTTTATGTTGTCATAGTAATAGTTGATGAACATATTGGTTCCTAGTATAGTTGGTCTAAACATGCCTTATGATTTCACTTCAAAATCAGTTGTGATTCAAAGTCTTGGAGTTCCTCTAAACTAAGTGATTGACCTTTTGCAATTTCATCTTTTCCATTTTTTCCTCCACCCAAGCACAATGAGCCAACTTCTAAAATCCTAGAGGTTGTACACTAATACACAATTAGATCCCCACCACCAATGCTACTTTCATAGACTTTTAAAAAATAATAAAAATAAATAAATGAATGAATAAAAATAAATAATAAATAAAAAATAAAAATAGAAAAATAAAATAAAATAAATAAAGATATAATAAGATAATGGAATTAACCATACAAATCACACACAACAAGAAGCCTAAGAAGTGATGTGTGTGTGTGTGTGTGTGTGTGTGTGTGTGTGTGTGTGTGTGTGTGTGTGTGTGTGTGTGTGTGTGTGTGTAAATATATAAATACATATATATACATATTAAAACCTAGGGGAATAAGAAATATAGGGCATTTTTGAGCTAAATACCCAAGAAATAATGAAAGAATGAAAACCAAACCGAAGAAAAAAGGCCAAAAACAAAAATTAAGTTAATTGAAGTAAGAAATTAAGATGAATGAAAATAACCAAATGAAAAAGGCGAAGGAGGCAGACCCCAAAGAAAAAACACCTGAGTCTATGTAAATATATGTGTGTGTATGTGTACAAATTTATATACATACATACACATGCATATATGTATACAATTCTAAATACATGTATATAAGAAGATATGTATGTGAAAACATATACATATATGCATATAAGCATATGCAAATACTTATATGCATATGCATAAGAAGATACTACTATCCATGTGTGTCTATGTGTTTGAATATATTTATATACACCAATAACTATATACATACATACATACATATATATATAAATATATAAATATATATATATATATATAAATATATAAATATATATATATATATATATAAATATATATATATATATAAACACAAAAACAAAAAAATAAAAAATTACCAAGAAAGAAGGAATGCGAGACTAGAAGCCAATGGAAAAAAACAACAAAGCCTAGGACCTACAACCTAACCAAAGGCACAATGCCCAGAAGAGATGCACAAACGACTATGCATGCAAGAAAGAAGAAAGGAGAAAGAAGAACCCAAAAAACACAAAAGAGAGACCACCTTATTAGAGGGAGCACAAACCACCAAGCAAAGGAGGGGGAACGAGAAAGAAAAGTGAACCCAATCAATGGAGAGGAGGTGCAAAAGCAAGAGGAAAAGGGGACAAAAAAATTTAACTATCAAGATGATCCCAGGAAGCTAGCATAGGCTGCCATGTGGGGTTAAGGATCCAACTATTATCACAATTGAGGTTGAAGGGGTGGTTGTTGATTTCAATGGCTTCCTTGAGCTTTTTTTTAAAGTAGTTGTCCTCTTTGGCAAGCATTTGTGTATTCTCCAAACAAATGTGATGTTTGGTTGAAAATGAATACTCCACTAAGGTCAATTTGTATACCCTATTTTGTCTAATATTGGCAACATGCTCTTTGATCCAAGTGTGGAACGAGCATCCTGTTTCACTAATATAAGTTGCACCACAAGAACAAAGCACTTTGTAAACTCCTAAGTCAGAATAAATATCTCTAGAGTCTTTGATAGGAGGGACCCAATTCCTAATCCAAGAGATAGATTTGAATGCTACATGCAAACATTATTTTTAAAGTTTTTAGGGTTTCCACCATTGGTTTGTGTTCTCTCTCTCTCTCTCTCTCTCTCTCTCTCTCTCTCTCTCTCTCTCTCTCTCTCTCTCTCTCTCTCTCTCTCTCTCTCTCTCTCTAGAGTCTACTATATCTTTGGAGTTAGTTCCAATCTACAGCTCTCTTTGTTTTGCAACTCTTGCTCTCTCATCTCGATGATGGATCACGTAGTGTGATTTGAAACATTGATGTAAAAATTGCAGCACAATCTAATCCAGAAGCAAGTATTAAAAATTTTAATAGATTGTGGAAATCTGATATCTCTGACTAGCCCTTGGTTCATTCTATGATCTAGTACACATTTTGTAGTTTATGTGCAAATAAACTTAAGTTTATCTTTTGAAATTCCTGCCTAGGTTACTTCTCTATTCTTGAAGTAATCATCATATTCTTTACTTTATGTTGTCATAGTAATAGTTGATGAACATATTGGTTCCTAGTATAGTTGGTCTAAACATGCCTTGTGATTTCACTTCAAAATCAATTGTGATTCAAAGTCTTGGAGTTCCTCTAAACTAAGTGATTGACCTTTTGCAATTTCATCTTTTCCATTTTTTCCTCCACCCAAGCACAATGAGCCAACTTCTAAAATCCTAGAGGTTGTACACTAATACACAATTAGATCCCCACCACCAATGCTACTTTTCATTGACTTGTTATGCCCCACACAAGGCAACTTTAGGCTAAAGGTAAGTACTCCACTTAGTAGTATTATTTTATGACATGCTCTATGGGATCTCACATTAGGCTTCATAATCCACCCACTAATTTAAGCATTTAGAAAATTATTTTTATTTTATTTTTTCTAGTTTTACAAATCCCTAGTCATGGATTCACCCTACAAAAATATGTCTTATTTTGTCCCACAATCTAAAATACATTTCTCATACTTCTACCCTCAAACCCATTTTAGTAACAACCCATAGGTGCAATATACCCCAAACACCTTAATATGCCCCGAACTAGCTTTTAGTGGGATAAGCAAGCTCCAGTCCCATAATGATGAAGTTTAAGTATTAAAGCAAAGAGATTGATAGTGTTAGGATTCTTAGATACTAGGGGGTGGGGTAAATTCATAGAAACATGTAATTTAAAACTTTGACCACTAATGTGCTAAACTGAAATATTAACTACCAAATAATAAAGCGTTAACCCGATATACCATTTTCTAATAATATTATATTTGATATCAAATATATTACAGCTCTTGAATAGTTTAATGAAACAAAAAAGTATCCTCTTCAGTCTTCTTTATCACATATTCATCCTATATTTTTCTTAATGAGAACTAGCAGTTATCGAAGAGCTTAACAAAGGATGTCTTAAGTTTGATCGCACCTTTCAAACATGGATATCATAGTTGATCATATGATAGGGCAGTTCAAATTATATCACTTATAGATAAATTTCTCATCACATTATAACACTTACAGGAGCAACATCATAAAAGAATATAATACAAGAACACAGTATATATAACAATTAAAGATAATGCAAATGCAGCTGTGAAGAAGACAGCAATGATTATCAAACACGATGAGAGGAAAATTGTGAGTGTGTTCTATTTTTCTGTATTGAAGAAGAGATTGAATCCTCGCAGCAGTATCGATATACATATATACATATATGTTACATGAATTTTGGAGGCCTCAGATTGTTTAAAAGGCCAATCTGGCTGCCTCGTCAATAATTTATTGGGCATTGAGTAAGTGAGTGAGAAGAAAGCGTGTTCAAGAGTGCAACTCTGGCAGAGATTAGAGAGTTGAATAGCTTGTTGATTTTGTGTTCGAGGAGGGGAAGGGCAGTCTCCAATTCATTGAGAGCCAAGGTGGAGGGAGAGAGGTGCAATTTGGACTTGGAGTTGAGAAGATTGTTGAGATTTGCCAGTGCAATATCTGCTGCCTCTAACTCCTGCAGGGACCTTGATGACCTCTTTCTCATCTCCAATGCCTCCTTGAGCTTGTGTTTCAGACAAGTGAAATGGGCAGGAAGAGGAACAGACGGCATCCTCATGTGGGATGTCTTGAAGGAAAGAGCAGCAACGAGGGTAGTGCAGACCACGATGGTGATGGCCTTTGCATGGTTGGTGTCGATTGCTGCTCCTGCTTCGCCTCAGAATGGACATGCATTTCTCCAGCTGGGCGTGTGTGTCCTTCTTCTTACTCAACCAAACGGAGAGGGCGCTTCGTGCCCTTTCAAGGGCATACGCAGAGGGGGAGGGAGAGAAAGCAGGGCCAAGGCCGCGAAGCGCTGCCTGCACACAGGCGTGTTGCTTCCTGATATCCGCAATGGTGTCCCTCAAGAAGTGGCATACCTCAAGCAGATGGAGGATGCCATCCAGATGTGCGTTCATCCACTTGGTCCTCAACACCTCCATCTTTGTGCTTGGTAGATTGGAATAGCAACTCACCAACACCTCCAACGCTTGGGCGAGCCAATCTGTTCCGAAACATGAGGATGAAGAAGAACAGGACTTCTCCAATCTTTCAAACTCCTCTGTGAGAATTGGGTGCCCAGTCTGCAGTTGCAGGGTGGAGGGCATGCTCTTTGACCGACTATGGAAATGATGCTTGCGAGGAGAGTGGAGGGCCATGGCCGCCCCAAGAGAGGAGAGACGAGAGAGAGAAGGCATTGTAATGGAGATGCTCATTCTCTTGTGCTTTGCTTCCTTTGATGATAGAAGATTACTCTGATTTTGGTGATGTTCTGCCTGGGTATTAACATGATTTATACAACCCACCATGACAGGTAGACACAAGGAGAGAATCTCGGCCACAAGCATCTTTAAAAGCATCTCCTGTCCCCTGCTTCCTCTGGCTGCCCACGCTTTCCAATGTGCCGTCGCTTCTAATCTACTGAGATGCCCGTCCCGTAGTTTCTAACCCTAGAATCATCACAGCTAGACATCATGTGGCCAACCAATTTAGGAGGTCACAAAATTTTAGTCACCATTTTCACTTGCAATCGCCTGCGATTTGCAGATAACATGTCTCCTTTCCAAACGGGCATAAGCTGTTCTTTAATTGATCGTGTTTGAATCAATTTGTCCATTCAAACTTTAGGGCGCACGAGAGATATATTTATATTTCTTATCACGGGAGATCCACCTTGTGGCAAGACTTTGATTAAAAAAAAGAAGAAGAAGGTATTATCCAAAAGTGTTACAAGTGCTTCTAAGATTTATTCTTCAGATGATTAAAAAGAAAGAAATATTTTTCCAAAAAAATATCTTGTTTTTTAAAATTAACGTTTTATAAATTTCTTTAATAGCTCCTGCAAATTATAGTATAATTTATATTTTTGTATATATATTGGAAAGAAAAATTTATAAAAAATTTATATTGATGTTGTGCATATAGTTTTCTTGTCAACATATCAATACAAACATATACATTTTAAATTTGTGTAGTCTAGGTTTATATTATTTGGGCTTGTGAGAAGATCTCATTTGGAAAGGGAAATTTTTTGTGGCCTATTCACTTAATTGATATTCTTCAATACTTTTTAGTTTTCTTCTATTGAAAATTATTATTATTATTATTAACTATTTGCAATATTTAATTCTTACTCTATAACAATTTTGAAATATCCTTCCACTTTCCATTTTCAAATTATCTAATTCCATCCATCATCACAAGTATTAATGATTGCAATATCTATAACTTAGTGGTTAACATCTCTACTACAAGTTTCTTACTCTCAACCCTCCCCATTAAAGCTTTACTTTGTAGCTTTAGTGATTTTCCTATCCTTTATACCTTAGTGAACTTTCTACTAAAACTATCCTTTATTGATTTACTATTGCAACCCTAAAATTGTTCTTCTATTATGGCTAAGAAGTGTTTTCCCTTTGTCTCCTTTGCTCAAGAAGAAGTCTTGATAGGAGGGTGTTAGACAAAATTTCCTTTTTTGGAAGAATATGATAACTTTATTGGTCTACTTTCTTATAGTCTTTGACTCTTGGGCTACATTCCTCGATTTCAAAGCACTAGAACCTTGTAGCCACTTGCAATGCTAGGATTTTCACTTGTGCATGTGGTTTCTTCATTATTATTTTAAATATCTCTAAAAGATCATGAATGATTTTGGTCATGAATGATTGGAAATGAGATTTCTCATTCTCTATAGATTCACTCATGGTTTCCCTCCTTCAATAGTTTGGTTGAATCTACTATTGATTCCACCATGTTGATAAGGCTACATTACTTCCCATCTCATATTTAGTACAACTCTTCTTTTTAAGTTATTTGCGATAAAAAAGATTGATTTCTCTAGGATAACTCTAATTCTACCTGTTTCTCCCACACTTTCTACACTCATGTTTTGAATGATATTTTGAACTTTCTTCCTATTGAGAATTTCATAAAGGTCATTAAGCTAGTTGGGGGATATATTTTGGACTATGTAAGGATCCCTTTCTAGTGATTTTTTTTTTGTGCTATGAGTTATTTAGTTTCTTCTTGTCTGTATCTTCTCATTTGCATTATTACCATACCTCATTGAAGGATGTAGATTATTTCAATCTTACTTTTTGTCATATTTCTTCAAATCTTGGTTCAAAGCTTTTTGTAAATTTGAGTCCTCCTTTTCCTATGGATTTTTTTATTTTCTTCTTGCTCCTATTGTGGAACATTCTATAACTCTTTTAAGTTCTGGTCTTTTTTTAGATGCATGGTTTATGACTCTGTATGCCTAAAGTATTAAGTTCCCTGTAAAAACATGGTGGCTTACCTATGCAGTTTATTTGTTGTCTCCAATGGTTATTCAACCAATGCTTTGATGTACTTCCCTAGCATACATAATTCTTCTTGGAATATTGTTTATTCTAAATACATAGATTCTTTTCTTGGGCCTACTATAGATCCACACTTATATTTCAATAAGATTTATTTTACTAATTTGTCCTAGTTTGTCAATTATTTTGATTTTCTTCACAACTCATATTTGTTGATCCTAATTTTTGGCATTATTCTTCCTATACATTTTCGAGTTACTCCTTCAATAACCCATGTACTTTTCACCAATTATGAATTTATCAAAAATACCTTATATTAATAGAAAAAATTCCAAATTTGTAATTTGTCACTATTCTTTACTATACCCAATCTCACTTATAGTTGTTTCTGTTCATACATTAGTTTCATTTACACATGCCTAATATAAATATTTTTTGAGAAATATTTAATCAAATAGTAGGTGTGAACAACCTTTCAAGGAAAACTATCATATTGTCTAGGGGTGTGTCTAGAAAAGGATGGTTGAGCTATGCTAATAAGAGTGAATAGATAAAATTGGCCATGAATCTCCTTGTCATGTGGCTAAATTTAACCCTAGTTAATGATATAGTACAAGCTAGGAGAATCTCCAAATGAGATTTCCTAACCCTCAGTAGAAACCTCCAACAAGATCTATACTTGTACAACCACATGTGGGCCTATTCCAATTAGAACACTTCATAACACAAATAAACATAAATTACCATAAGTTAGCCTACAGTAAATATTAAATACAAAATTCCTTAGTAAGATTACAATGCTTATATAAAGATCTAGGGCCCAAGTAATTCCACACACATCTCCATATCAATCCACATCATGATCTTTTGCTACACACATTGATCAAATCTACAAGAACTCCATTCAGTGAGCGAAACGATCAAGTATCACCAAAACCCCCAAGCATGATCAAGTTCCCTCAAGTATTGCCCACTTCCTTCAATTTCTCAACAACCAATAGACACCAAGAAACACAATATATGTCGAGAAAAATTTATGTCAAGCCCAATATACATTGAGCTCCTTTAAAGACTAAGCCCCTTAACAAACACTACAACTGAGAACTACTCAATAACAATCGAGCATCAACCCTCCTATGACCAAGTCCTCCAACTCCAAGGTCAAAACACTCTAGCATGTAGGATTTCCAACCTGCCTAGGATGCTCCTACATTAGTTAACTATAGTCATACATTAAATGTAAATATCATAGAAGCATATATTAGCTCTGGTTAATCATATTTTAAACATAGTTAACCTAGTAAGCCTAATTTGACATCAAACTTAATTAATTATACTTTAAACTTATTTAACCAAAATTAAAACTAATAAAATTTAGGTAAGGTAGTTTTAACTATACATCAAATGTAGAACTAACATAGGTATATAATAACTATTCATGTATATTTATATTTTATTCATGAGTTGTTTAAATAAGTGTATAATTAAGTTATAGTTTTATCATTCATTTTTTCTCATGTTTATATTGATTGTACATGTACATGATATAAATTAGATGTCAATATAATATGTAAACTAATTCTTGAAATACTTGATCATGTTTAAAATATCAAAAAATTATTGCCAAGAAAATGTTAGTTATCCTATAAAAATATCAAGTAGAACTAGCCTAGTCAAAATAAATTAAAACCTAGTCAAAAAGTATTGTTTTGAGCTTAGAGTTAACCTAGTTAAGTTACATCTACTTCAAGCCTAGAAAAAATAAAACCTTGTTAACCTAATTTTTGTGATGGTTAAGTTTTTGAGTTGTTATCCTTGCCATCAAGGTTCAAATCTAATGGGGATGAGGTCACTCATTTGTGGGCTCACTGGTTCATAGCTCCAGGTCAAAGCGTTTACCCATCTTTAAAAAAAAAACCTTAGAAATAATAACTAACCTTCTTAAAATATATAACTTACAATCTAGAGTTTACTTAGTTCGTCAAAGTTAATTTTAACCTAGTTAAGTTCCATATGTACTTCAAACCTAGGAAAAATAAAATCTAGTCAACTTGGCGAGCATTAGAACTATGAAATAGCCTAGTAAAAATGTATAACTTAAAATATAGAGTGAACTTAGTTTTTTAGATATAGTTTTAACCTAGTTAATTTCCATATACTTCAAACCTATAAAACTTAAAACATTGTTAACCTAGTTGTTCAAACTTAGTTAATAGCTAACCTAGTAAAAAAGAAATTTAAAATCTAATTAACTTAGTTTTTCAAATCTATTTTTAACCTAGTTAAGTTCAATCTACTTCAAACCTAGAAAAATTAAAGCCTAGATAACATAAAATTTTCAAACTTAGTTAATAGATAACCTAGTCAAAATAACTTATAACATAGTTAACTTAGTCCAAATCTATTAGTTTGTGGTGAATGATCATGTAAGTGTTGTATACTTGTCTGTGTTATGGTCAGAGTCTAAAATAAGGATAGAGCCTCTATAGTGGGGGTCAAAGGTACACCTTGTGAGGAAAATGTTTTTGGGCCCATTTTTCTAAGGGGTGACATATTTTTTCTAGTCCTAATTTTATAAGTGTGAAAAATATTGTATAAAATGGCTTATAGTTAGGGATTTTATGTTTGATGTTGATTTAGTATTTCTCTTGGGTTATTGAGTTATAAAGGAATTTTTTTATTGTAATCAAGTTGTAATCACTGGATAATAAGAATTGTCAAATGACTATTTAGTGGAGACTAAGCATTGGATGAACCACGTTAAATTTTTGTGTCTTGTGTTCTCTATTGTGCGCTTTATTATTTTCTAATATTGGTTATTTTTGCATATAATTGTTATTTATGTCACTCTAATACTAGTTCAAAATATATTTTATCATAGAGTTTTAAATTCTATTAACTTTTTTTTTTTCACATGTTTCTTAAAAATAGATGATATAAATTGTTTCCATTTAAGGATAAAATTGGTTTTTTATAGGGGACCCAATAGCCCAAATATCTTACAATAGGATTTAAACTTTAAAGTCCAAAAATGAAATAATTTCCACTACATCAGTCACACCCACAACCAAAAGCAACACAAATGGAAAAAAAAAAATTAGCACCAAAAAATGAATAGTAACTAAAAGCAAACAAATAGATAACAAAAAATACAAAGAAAAACACAAAAAGTGAAAGACACTTGACTAACGCTTCGACCTTGTCTTTTAGCTCCTGTTGAATAGATTTGATCTTTTGTAATGACTTCTATGATGTTCTTTTTCTCAACCTAGTAACCTTTCTTATGCTTCTTCTTGGTGTTGGAATGATTTCATCATTAGGAAAAACTTCTTCAATTTCCTTCTTAGAATTAGTCAATTTGAGAATGAGAAAGTCCTATCTTTCCTAATCCACATTACCCAACAATTTCTTCATTCAATCAATAGTCATTTTAGGAAGACCCTGGTAGCTGGTTAGATCACCTTTAATCACACTTTCTATTTTCCCAATTTTACTTTTATGTCCCTGAATCAACTCCACTTTACCCCTTTGTTCAACCCCCTCAATTCCCTTTCCTCCTTTTTTCTCTACATCTCTTCATTTTTCCCTTCTAGAGCTCTACATTTAAAGTTCAAAATATTTAGGGAATGAAAGGTCTATTTGTCTAGCCTAAAATATTATAGATAGACACTTTTTCTATTTATAAGACACCATGAGGTGGATCGATTGCCAAGTCATTTGTGTCATCCTTTGTCAATTTGACATTTACCTCCTCATAGTCCACAATTTTATGTATAGGAATTCTTGACTTTCCTTTTTATTTTTCATCAAAGAAGACCTTGTCCATTTCCTCATTAGGTTTCTAACTCTAATCCTAGCCCTCAACCTCCATACCTACCTCATTCTACAAGAACATATAAATCATGTTCAACACATTCATAATAGTCAACAAGCCAAATGGCTTCTTTGATACCTTTGTCATCCACTCTCTCCAAAGTGATATGAGGAGATTTTTCTTATTTATTACCATGATTACTAGACTCTTTATGAACTAAGCATGGGTATGGAGGGGAAACAAGGTCACTACCACACATAAGTTGTCTTTCAACATACTCATAATTTTCACTTTCCTCTTAATTCTCCATGTCCAATGTCTCTTTCTCATGACCCTCAGACCCTTCATTTTCTTCATCATACTTACTTTCCTCTTCTGGCTCTGAGATAAGCTCTACATACTTAACCTAGACATGTTTCCTTTTTTATGAACTAGGGGAACCCATTTCTAGTTCTCCTAGTATCCTTTTTCCTGTTCCCAAAATTTCCCCCAAAACTTCAAACTTAACACATTGTTTAGAAATATTCTTCAAAATAGGTTTAACGATAAATTTATTGACAAAGCCAGTAATCATTCTCATAAGACCCTCATGTAAAATAAATTTAGTAGGTTTGGAGATTATGGCTTTTTTTTTTGTGGGTTAGAGAGAAATGTGGGTAGAAAGGAAAAAAAACACTTTTTTTGTACGTAAAATGATTACATAATACAAAATTTTACGTGTATTCCTTATCATACCTCCCATCAAGTAAAACATAATACATAGCAACATGATTTAGAGCTAATCTCTAAAGAAATTTTATAGAAGATATTGTATAAATCCCATCCTTTTCTTTAAGAAAACTACTATCAGTATCTTTTCGAATTTCCTAGCAGCCATTTATGAGTACTTAAGGTCACAAAAGAAGAGCTTACATTCGACACTAAGAGTGGTTATTTCTACCATTACTACAACATTAAGCTGTAAGTTTCGCCAACCCAAGTTAACCTCACTATTGTTCCATCCTTTTAGGAACATATCTTAAACCAATAGCTTAGTCATTTTCATTCTCTCCATGTAGCAAACTGGTCCCCCTTCTTCACATTTTCCCCATACTTCCTTCTCCTTCCTCCATTTCCTTATTCTCAATTTCCCTCCCAATTTTTTTTTGTTGTAGATCCCAACTCACAAATCCTCTACCAAACTAAATACTTCATCAATAAAAAAGAAGATAATTTTTTTACAAACAATAGTCCACCAAGATAATTGGGGGGCGGGGGGGGGGGGGGGGGGGGGGGGTGGGTGAATCTATTATCCAATAATAAAGCATTAGGGAAAAACCCAATGGGAATGATGCCCACAAGATGATGTACTAATATAATAGTTCTTGTTAGAGGATGGACCCTAATAGGAGTCTATTACAACATTTAATAGATATGAGTCCCTCTTAGGAGACTTTGAATCCTTGTTAGAAGATTCCAACCTTATTAGGAGTTTCGCCAACCTTGTTAAGAATTGTAGAAGATAGAAGGACCCACTATCCAAACAACTTATGGGGCAAGACCACTAAACTCACTGTCCAACTGAGCTCTCAAATATTCCTTGTAGAATACTTGTGTATATTGTACTTTAAAATTATTTCCTCTATCCTATCAACCACACTAATCACTATCAAACCTTGTTGACTAGGTCAAAAACCTCAGATCCAAGAATCCAACTTTGGATCACACAATAAAATAGGTCAGTAATAAAGTTTCCTTCACTTCCACTTTTCTTTGCTTATCTTTGCATTCTTCTCTTCAATCATTCACATTCATCCATACATACTTCATTCATGATAAAGGAAATAATACTTCATTTATATAGAATCCATAAAACAGTTCCCTAAGTCAGCTATTACACCTTCTCAATTAATTATTATAGGACCACATTAAGAATACATTACACTTAGCGATAACATTAATCTTTCACCTTGAAACTTGAATAACTTTCTATATAGGTAACATTATGATGAGAATTCATGGCAATATAGATTGAAAACATCTAGTTCCAAGAATACTAACTACAAAACATTGTTAACCTTTCTGTTCAAATCCTCCTCATCGATCATTTTCAAATCCTCTTCATCAATCATTCTCTAATGTTGTACTTCTCCCAAGCTATTTTCTTCTCCCTTAAATGTACTCAAATTTTTTTTCATGCTAAACTTCTCCCCCATGGACATCTATGTCAAAGGTTTTAGCAACCATCAAACTCTACAACTACTATTTTTGACTAGCTGAAGTGTCCAAAGATATTGTTCAAAACAACATTCAACAAGAGTCCTAGATGACTCTATCCATCATAGATACTCCCCCATATAGGAAGCATCAACATTTAGTCTAGAAAAATAATGATGCTCTATTACACTAGACTGATGCATTCCTGCATCTTCTACTCTGATGTAGGAAGGGGCATAACCCTTAACATACCTTGCAAATACTCAAAACTCTCTTTAGGAAGAGGCTTAGTGAAAATATCTACAGTCTTCTCTTAAGTGCTCACATACTCCAATCTAACTTCCTTTTCTAAAACTTTCTCTCTCAACATGTGATGCTTGATAGAAATGTGCTTGGTCTTAGAATGCAACACTAGATTCTTAGACATATTTACTATGCTTGTATTGTCACAATGTATGACAACAGGTTCATTGAATTCTGTCCTTATATCCTTCAATATCTACTTCATCCAAATAATTTGATTACAAATGTTTGGTCCTACAACATATTTTTATTCTACTATGCTTTGTGAGGTACAATCCTACTTCTTTCTTAGCCAAGAAACTAATCTTCCTCCATGAAAGAAAGCTCTACCATTGGTGCTTTTTATGTCATCCATATTACCTACCCAATCAGCATTAGTATAAGCACATAAAGTGAAATCATTAGACTTAACATACCACAATCCAAACTCTGGTGTTCCTTTCAAGTATCTAAATATCCTTTTAACTATTGCATAATGTGCTTCTTTGGGATCAGCTTGTAATCTTGCAACAATTCCAAGTATATTTTCTATATATTTTCTTGACTGAGTCAAATATTGTAAACCTTTGATCATAGATATATACTTCTTCTAATCAATAGTAGTGTCTTATCCTTTGCAAATAACTTGTGTCTAGTTACTATAGGTATTTCAATGGGTTTACATATTTCCAAAACAAAACCTTTTAGTAAATCTTTCAAATACTTAGTCTGAGAAATAAAGATTCCTTTTAAATATCTTGCATAATCTATAATCCTAGAAAATATTTCATTTCTCCTATCATACTCATTTCAATTTCCTTCTTCATTTCTTCTGAAAACTTGTCACTTTTGTCATTGTTTCCTCTAAATATGATATCATTAACAAATATTACCAAAATCATTAATCCATCATCAATTTATTTTCAATAGAGATTTTTGTTTTCCATACCTTTGCTATATCTAAGCTTTTTCAAATGCTTGTCTAACCTTGCATACTAAGTTCTAGGTGCTTGCTTCAGGCCATAAAATTCTTTCTTCAATCTACATACTATGTCCTTGTCATTTATTAAAGGACAACCTTAAGGTTGTTCAATGTATACCCCTTCTTCAAGTTCTCCATTGAGAAATGGTGACTTGACATCCATCTGATACACTTTGAATTTCTTATATGCTTCATATGCTAAGGATGACCTCAATACTTCTATTCTTTCCATAGGAGCATAGGTTTCATCATAGTCTATTCCTTCTTACTGTGAGTAACCTTTACATACCAATCTTTCTTTGTTTCTTACAACTTTGCCTTGTTTATTCTTATTGTTCCTAAATACCCATTTAGTTCCTATTACATTCTTATTTGCTAGTTTAGAGACCAATTCCCATGTCTTATTCTTTACTATCCAATCCAATTCCTCTTTCATAGCTTGCTTCCAATAGTCAGCTTTACATGCTTCATCTACATTCTTAGGTTCAACTTGAGATTTCAAAAATAGTTCTTTATTGAATCTGATTCTTGTCATCACACATTTATCTTTGCTTCCAATGATCTACTCGGGTGGATGATTCTTTGTCATATTATTACCTGAAGTGGGAGTTGTTATCTCAACTCTTGGCTCTATTGAAGGTTTTGATCTTTTTTATTGCCTTAGCTCCTCTTCATTAAAAAAACCATTGTTAGTCTGAAGGAATACTTCATCATTCCTTGCTTTAGTAACAACATCATCATCTGAATTGTAGTTAACTATTCTTTATTGTATCCTAAACTTCTCATCAACTCTCACATTTGCATTTCCATAATAGACTTATTTCTCATATTATAACATCTATAAGCCTTGCTTTTCAATGAATACCCAAGAAACATAACTTCATCACTTTTACCAATATCATCATCTCTTTCTATATAATACTTACTGACAAAACATTTCAAATACTTAATTGTAGGTGAGTGACAAAACCACAATTCATAAGGGGTATTGTTTGTGTCTTTCCTACTCTGTTCATAGTGTAGATTATTGTATTCACAACTTCTCTCTAAAATATCTTGGATACATCATTCTTAGCTAACATAGCTCTTGCTACTTCTATTACTGACTTATTCCTTCTTTCAACAATCCCATTCTATTCAAGAGTCTTTAGCTCAAATCTTTCTTCTGCTCTAGGATCAAATCTTTGTTCTTTAATCAAAGTCCCATTCTACACATCATTGCTAATGATAACTTCCACATTTTCATGGTTAGCCTCCGGATCAACAAAAGTTACCAAATCTATCTCTTCTACTACTTCCTTTTCATTAACCAATTCAAGCTCATTGTATTTATCACAATCATTCAAGAATCTTTCCATACTTACTTTAATTTCTTAATCTTCAATAGAAAGAAAACTCTTTCTAGTTTTTCTTACTCTCCTAGTGCATGTAGATGCATAATGACCAAACTCATTACATATCCAAAAAGAGAAAACTTCCATAACTACCTTTTCTCTTTTCATAACTAGATCAATACCTTCCTTGATTTTCATGTCTTCTTTGGATTTTGATCTATCTTTACTTGTGCCTCTATCCAAAAACTCAATGCTCAATTCTATATACATTTTTGATCTCTCACCAAGAATCTCCATCTTCTCCGTGTCAAAATTTCCTCCATGAGACTTAGGACTATCTTCTATTGCCATTGATCTCCCAAATTTGTTAAACTTTATCTTCAAGCACCTGATGGTCTAATACCAATTGTTAGAAAAATAGTCCACCACGATATTTGAGTGGGGGGGGGGTGGTGTGAATTAGTTATCCAATAATTAAAAAAATTATCAACCTTAAACAATCTTATCCATTCAACCAAAGTAAATAGTAACCATAACAAGATGCACATAGATAATTACACTAGATATGTTAACTAGGGAAATCCTTGATTAGAGGGGAAATCCCAATGGGAATGATGCCCACAAGATGATATACTAATATAAATATTCCTTGTTAGAGCATGGACCCTATTAGGATTCTATTACAAAATTTAGTACGTATGAGTCCATGTTAGGAGAATTTGAATATGTGTTACAAGATTCCAGCCCTATGAGGAGTTGCGCCAACTTTGTTAAGAGTTGTAGAAGATAGAAGGACTCACTATCTAAACAAGTTTTGGGGCAAGACAACTAAACTCCTTGTTCGACTAAGCTCTCAACTATTCCTTTTAGAATATTTGTGTGTACTATACTTTAAACTTCTTTCCTTTGTCTTGTCAACCAAACCAATCACTATTAGACCTTGTAGACTACATCGCATACCTCAGATCCAAATATCCAACTTTGAATCACACAATAAAACCTTGGTAATGAATTTTCCTTCACTTCCACTCTACTCTGCTTGTCTTCACATTCCACTCTTCAATCATTCACATTCATCAATACATACTTCATTCATGATAAAGGAAAATATCATCCCTTTATACATAATCCATAAAACAATTCCCTAAGTTGGCTATTACAACTTCTCAATTAATTATTATAGGACCCCATTAAGAACATGTTACACTTATCCATCACATTAATTTTTTTCCTTTTAACTTGAATAAATTTTTGTACACGTAACATTTTGATTAGTGTGCTTAGCCACATCATCACCAACATGTATTCTTCACATATTTAACTTTGACTTCTCAAAATAATAGCTTTGCTAAGAGATATAACATGTTTACCAAAACATGCCTCTGTAACTCTATCTCAGAATAGTCTTCACTAAAACTTACATAACTTCTTCTAGACTTAATATATTATATTTCTAAGGTTAGCTATGTATACTAGACACATAGTATATGTTGGAATTACAAATGGGAAACATATACTTCTGAGAGACGGGGGGTGAATCAAAAGTTCAAACTTTAGCTATTAAAACTTTCACCATTCATTAGATGCATGTAATAGATGAACTGAAAATAACATGAAAGTAAATGCTTCTAGAACATATAAGCAATTTGAATATACACACTTACCATCAAATATCATTACCTAGAAACCCTCCAAAGAGAAGGTAAAATTGGGATGCAAATGACACCCACAAATCTTCACTACTATAACAATAAAGTGTAGCCAATTAAGGTTACAAAGGTTTGACCATGAAACATGATCTGCCCTGTTAAAGGCCTACCTTGTTAAAGGCTTACAAGGACTATTAAGTCCCACCTTGTTAGAGGATTTCAACAACCTGTTAGAAGTGTGCCTAGCTAAAGGACTTCAGAACATCCACTTGGAATGTCACCCTATTAAAGGATTTACAACAGTCTATTAGGACCACTCTGTCTAGGAGATTTAACTAAAATCACCAATTACGATGTTTTACCATAGATCTTTGATTGGCTCTAGTTGCCTGATTAAAGATCAAATCCTTATAGTGTCCTTAATCCTCTTTTATTTGATTTGACAATGTTGTATCCTTCTATTCTTTGTTCTCCTCCAACTGATTCTGCAATTCACTCTCACTACTAAGTCACCTTGAATGCTCTTTGAAAAACTTCAACCATTCACCCCTTGTTACCTCCTATAACATGATCTATTTCATACTCTCTTGATTCCTCTTAATTTTTGGGGCTTCATCTTCCTTGTAAAGACTTTGGTGGCTTAGGGTTAGGTATGAATCTACAGTTGAGATTCATTCTTTTTGCCACTAAATCCTTCCTATTTTCTGATTGGTTTTATGTAAACACATAGGGATTATGCAAATAGATTTTTCCTTATATTTAAAGAATCAAAATCTGATGTTATGTCAGCTTAGAAATGGTTTACATAGCTGTTTGTGCAATCATAAAAAAACATGTCCAATTTGTGCTACTTGGCACTTGAAGTTACTAATGCTCAACACATATTGTAATTCTATTTCTAACTTAGCACCTTAACTGCTTGGCATCTACTATTTACTCATCACTTGAATCACTCAGCATGGTCTATCTACTTGGCACTTGAGTGACTCAGCACATGAGTGACTTGGCACTCATTGCAACTTGACATGGTCTTGTATTTACATATTATACTCGACATGCATTACTAGTTCAGCATAAACTAAGTAAATATTTTAAGTGTGTTGACACTGAATTGTCAAAACCAATCCAAGATCAACAATATAAGCTCCCTTTAACCTCACTATTGAAAGTACTCAATGATCTGTCCATACCAACTTGATCTTTACATTGTTCTTCTATTAGATAAAATAGAAAATTGATATGTTGACATCAATAACAAACACAGTTATGAATGCAGTACATCATCATGATAATGATCTAATCATGTTTCTACAATACTCCCCCATAGGAATATCATCGACATTCATGCTTCCAACAAAAATTAATTCATAATACATGTGAAACATTTATTACCATAGTAATACAACTTAAACACCTACCAAAATTATTTAATTTCATTTCCAATAGCTCTTCTATTTCAAAAGAAAATATTTTAAAAGACCTCATTTTTGCTTATTGTCTTATCATGATTAATAAGAAACTAAACTTCATGATTTTCCTCATCCACATGATTCCAAGACATGATGTGATTCAAGAATGAGAGTGCTTTCTTTTAATAAATTTAAAAATATTCAATAATGATTTTTGTTGTAGTTGTCCCTTGTCCTAATTGGCTCACAATAAGTAATCAAATGATCTTCATAAGCTTTACCCTAAATGTTTCACTATCTTTTCATCTTCACTATGCTTCGTCCAATGCCTTCTAAAAAAAATCAATGGTCAAACCACACTTATACATACCTATCTCAAGGATTTGAACTCAGATTTCATTAGGATTCTAGTCCAAGACCCAACCTACTCCTAATTAGGCGTAAACCAATTTTCCCTCCAAATTAGCTAATGCAAAATATTTAAAAGCACTTGGGAAAAATTATATATTTAGATACCCTTTTGAAAGAATACAAATATTTGTACTTTAGACCAACACCTAGAATATATAGACACTTACAAAAGATATATGCACTAGATAGAAAAAGCCTTTGGGAAGATGATGTCACTTTCAAATGCTAAGTCTTTTTGCCTTGCACAATAGGAGAAGACATCGAAAGATGAGTTCTCTAGACAAGATACTAGAAATAGAGGTCATGGAAGAAGATAGTCTAGAGGTAGAGGGGGTAAAAATTATCAAAGTGATAGACACAATTCTTAGCCACAATAGCAACATAGAGATTATTAATCCAAACATTCAAAAAAGACACAAACAATCTATATGTGCTATTGATATGGAAAAATCGATCATACTACCAATTTTTGTCAAACTCCCTATGGGGAGATTTGTGACAAGAAAGAGAAGCCTCTAGATGAAAGTAACCCTCCTAAATTTACACATTATGTTGTAGCACATCGTAATATTGGGATTGAAGATTTTTTTAGTACTTTATAGTCTACTTTGAATGATACTTAGTTCTTAGATACTAGAGCTACATGTCATATGACATCTAGAAGAGATTTTTTTGAGACATTCAATGATAAAGTGGATGGAATAGTATATTTTATTGATGAGTCCCAATTAAAAGCATTAGGTATTCATTCGTCAAACTGTAACTACTAGGTCTTTATGATTTTTATACTTTCTAATGTTCTTTATCTTCCACATTTGAAGATAAATTTAATATCCCTTGTGCATATTAGAAAATGGGGTTATTTAATACATATGTGTGATGGCATCATTGAAATTAGATGAGTTGTTGATCATGATCATTGAGATTAGATGAGCTATTGAACAAGCTTTTACATTTGAAAGACACCTCATCAATTTTTTAGAATACTAGAAATTTCACATGACATTGTGGTAATATGTCTTCTATCTTGTTATGGAATTCTATATATGATCACATTAGCTATGATAGTCTTAGACTTATGAAACAAAAAGTAACTCAAGGACTTCCTACTATTCCAAAAAAATCTCCCCAATATGATGCTGGCGTTTTGGTAGACATAGTAAACAACCTTTTCATGATTCTTTTCTTTCAAGCTTATTGAAAGCTAGGCTTCATTCACTTATATTTGTGTGGGCCTATGCATATTCCATCAACAAATGAAAACAAATACATAATGACTTTCATTGATGACTATACTAGGATGTGTTGGGTTTATTTATTAAAAGAAAAATCTCAAGCTTTTGATACCTTAAAAAATATTCATTTGTAGATAAAATTGAAACTCAATTGAATATTGAAACCTTTATAAGTGATAATAGTGGTGGGTACACCTCTAAAGATTTTGAGAAAAAAATGGAGCACAATGGTATTAAGCATCAAACATGTGTTCCTTATAATCCACAACATAATGATTTGGAAAAATGTATGAGCAAAACACTATTGAATATGATAAGATCTATGATGTTTTATAAGAATGTTAAATTGATATTTTGGGGAGAAGCAGTTCTTTGGGTTGTCTACATAAAGAATAGAGTTCCTTCTACTCTAGCACAAAATAAAACTCCTTGTGAAATGTGGCATGGCAATCTTCCAAGTGTCAATAATTTTGAGATTTTTGGTTCCACTTGTTATGCAATTATATGTTTAAATAAAAAAAAATTAGAAATCAATAAACTTTATTATAATTTTTTAGCATGATATATAGAATAGTCACCATTTTTAAAATTTCATAACTATATTGAGATAGAGCTAGAAGAACTTAAAGGTGAAAGTGTTGGAATATATTAATTTTAACATGTAGATATATTATACCATAGACAAAATCCACTGTCCAATCCATCATATCTGATTTGTTGACCTAGTTGATGTTTATTGTAGACTTATCTTCACAACTACCTCGTAGACTAAGGCTTCAATGTCAATATTCTCACGTTGGTTATAGATACAGGGCAATGTAAATTGTTAATCACTCCCAATTGATTCCATCTTTGTAGAGTTATAAAGAGTAATAGCTCGGTAAACTATGAATTTGTGTGCCAGCATGATGTAACATGATATATTTTTTAAGAGAAAAAGTTCTATCAAATGTTTGTTAGATCCAATTCTTATTTTGATCACCACAGTTATGTGTAACTTTCTTCCTTAGGTTTTTTTTTGAGTTTGCCTGGACTACAAGTGGTATTAGAGATAATGGGAGTTTATCTTAGAGATTGTGGAGAGGTAGATGAGAAGTGAGGAGTGTCAAGCAACTTGATGAAGATTTGTTGCCAGTCAAAATGTGAATTTGTCCATAAGATACAAATACTAGTAACATTATTACTACATTAAGAGATGCAGCATATGGAGCACCTCTCTACATAGGAAATGCTAGAGGGTGCATTTTTTCTCCTTGTGCAAGAAGGAACGTACATGAGAAGTCTCACATTGAGACATTTTTGCTTATTTGAAGAAAAAGAATTGATGGAGAAGTTCAGCTATGATAATTGAGAATGAACTAATCAAGAGGGGTTATTAAAAAATCTAAGCTTTTTGGTTGTAGAATTATGAGTGGTGAGTTGGATGAAGAGAAAGGAAGAAGAGATTACAGTTCAGGCATATCAATATAGAAGACTGGATATATAGAACAAGAATTCTTGATAAGAAAGATCATAAGATGAAATGATTCTAGATATATTTGGCCAAAGCTCGTAGTAAGAGTGTTCCACCATTAGCATGAGATATATTTGGCTCGATCACTTGTATTTGAAGATTCTAGATATCAAACATTAGTTAATGAAAATGATATCAGATTGCATAATTGAAATTAAGGGTGAGCGTTGGAATATATTAATTTTAACATGTAGACATATTATATCACACACAAAATCCACCAATTTACTATATCTGATCTGTTGACCTAACTGATATTTATTGTAGACATATAAACCAAGGCTTCAATGCCGATATGAGTACTGCAAACTAGTAGTCTCTCCCAATTGAGTCCAGCTCTATCAAATGTTTGTTAGATCCAATACTTATTTTGATCAGTATGGCTATGTGTAACTTTCTTCTTTAGTTTATATATTTATTTAAAACTACCTCCTATAGAAACGAGACCACCTTTATGATGGGCACGAGTCACTTATCCTATTTTGGTAGATACATTTGTCTATAAAACCCTTGCACAAGGATCTTCGTTGATAAGAAAAATAATTGCAGCGCTCGTGCGACCAAATGTTTGGATAAACAATATGCTTCCTACGTGCTCGTTTAAACAACACCTTAGCACGTTTGCAGAGGAGAAACGCCATCTCCAAATTTGAAGCGATTGCAATTACAATAGATTTGTTGGCGACGTTACATTTAGCTGTATTGTTTCAAGGGGTTGAAACCATGGGTTAGGCGTATCATTAGATTAGAAGCCACGTCCAGCACATGGAAAGCACGAGGTGGCAGGAGATTTTTATTATATTATATTCATTCTTAGAAATAAGATACATTTTGCCAAGATTCTCTCCTTTGTGTCTACCTGCTATGCTCAGTCATAGAGAGTTGTATAAATCAAGCATCCAACACAATCAGCATCATCTTCATAATACTGTTTAGTTAGAGACGGAAATTGAATTTATAAATGTAACTTTGACTTCCATGAAGGGAATTTCTATTTTCAATCTTTTTGGTCCTTAAATATGTGACCTTTTCATTAGAGTACGGTTTCAAGATGCAAACATGCGAGATCAAGTCATCTTAGCAATCGCAGGCATATTAATAACAGTTCGAGCATTTTTACAAGAAAGCTGAGTTTACTATTGTATTTGTGCACTATAGAAGATTCCTTTTTCTACTGTAGCATGGCTTACTATTATTTTTTTTAAACAAAAGAAATTATTCAACCTTGTTGATGAAGATTTTTATTTTCAGGCAGGAAATTTCAACATCATAGACAGAAAAGCACCAACTTTAAGGGTTCTATACCTGGACAAAGATAATAAGATACGAAGAAGTAAAGACTCGAAGGAGACCGACTTCATGATTGGCACAATCTAAAGCCCTGCCACCAGTCCAATCTCCCTTGATAAGAAATATAAATATGTCGTTCGTGCGCCCTAAAGTTTGAATGGACATGAAATTGATTTAAACACGATCAATTAAAGAACAGCTTATGCACGTTTGGAAAGGAGACATGTTATCTGCAATTCGCAGATGATTGGCAATTAAATATGGTGACTAAACTTAAACATTGTGACCTCCTCAATTGGTTGGCCACATGATGTCTAGCTGTGATGTTTCTAGGGTTAGACACCACGGGACGGGCATCTCGGTAGATTAGAAGCTACGGCACATGGAAAGCGTGGGCAGCCAGAGGAAGCAGGTGACAGGAGATGCTTTTATCATACCCAATTTTTGAGAAATAAGATGCTTGTGGCCGAGATTCTCTCCTGGTGTCTACCTCTCATGGTGAGTTGTATAAATCATGTTAATACCCAGGCAGAACATCACCAGAATCAGAGTCATCTTCTATCATAGAAGGAAGCAAAGCACAAGAGAATGAGCATCTCCATTACAATGCCTTCTCTCTCTCGTCTCTCCTCTCTTGGGGCGGCCATGGCCCTCCACTCTCCTCCCAAGCATCATTTCCATAGTCGGTCAAAGAGCATGCCCTCCACCCTGCAACTGCAGTCTGGGCACCCAATTCTCACAGAGGAGTTTGAAAGATTGGAGGAGTGTTGTTCTTCTTCTTCCTCATGTTTCGGAACAGATTGGCTCGCCCAAGCGTTGGAGGTGTTGGTGAGTTGCTATTCCAATCTGCCAAGCACAAAGATGGAGCTGTTGGGGAGCAAGTGGATGAATGCACATCTGGATGACATACTCCATCTGTTGGAATATTTAATATAGTAGTTGACGTTTGCCCCTGGAGTCAAACGCCCACCTACCACCTGACGACCAGTAGAAGACATAAAATATAAATACAGTGGGTGATATTTTGAAATCAGAAAAGAGGGGGAAACTGGAATGTGACAAAAGGAATGTTTCATTCATTCATGCATAGAGTTTTGTAGATCAAGCAGATCAGAGAGAAGTTGTAGAGCTGAGCAGAGAACAAAGAGGAAGGAAGTTTGTGCCTGCAGTTGCACGTGTCTCCTCTTTTCATTCTATGAGTTTGTCGTTGTTTGTTTTTTGTCCTGTTGAAGCAGTGATTGCTCCAAGCACCATTGTATGTAGCCATTAGAGTTGCAGGTCTAAAGTTTATTGAAGTTTGAAGTATTATCAGTTTAGGGTTATTTTAGATTTTTCTGATTGAAGCCGAATGCTCCCAAATTTTGTAAAACTTTAATAAAAGATTGAATAGAAAGCAAGCAAGCATACTTGAATTTATTGATCTTCCCTTATATGTTGCATTTGAGAAATTTGTTTGAAAGCTTAAAGCTTTGGCTCTCTGGTTTTAATGGTGAATGCATTCACGTTAGAATTTTTTCTAAGTTATAAACTTTAGTTGGAGTTGAGCTCACTCGGCATCTATTGTTGCCGAGCATCTCTTTTGGAGCTGAGCATACTCAACATCTATTGCTACCGACCTTTCAAGTACCGAGCTCCTCTTTTTGCTGAGTTCACTCAGCACCTGTTGCCTGTCACTCAGCACCATCAAGTGCCGAGCAACCTACCACTCAGCACCATCAAGTGCCGAGTAAAACTAGCACTCGGCACCTTCATATGCCGAGCAAATTTTAAGTGCCAAGTAAAATTTTTTAGGTTTAGGGTTAAGTTGTGAGTTTAAATTTTAATTGATATTTCTCACATGGTATCAGAGCTTTGAGGCCCCACATTCAAAGTGAGTTAGGGCATTTTTTTTTCTTGGGATATTTATCATGGCAGGAGATGCATGAAAGATATGACAGCAACCACCATCATTTAATGTACAGAATTATGATACATTTGCAAAGAAGATGAAAATCATTATGGTTGCAAATGATTTGTGGGAGTTTGTGGTTAATGGATTCAATGATGTGATTGATCTAGCTCAATATGTTGCCCTCACAAATGCACATAAGACTCATTTGAAAGAGTCAAGGAGAAAAGATGCAAAAGCATTAAGCTTGATTGAAGCAGCAATGACAGAGACAATATTCCCAAAGATTGCAGTAGCAAATAATGCAAAGGAAACTTGGGATATCCTTGAGACAAACTTTAAGGGGACTGATAAAGTCTGCTCTATAAAGCTACAGAATATAAGGAGGGAATTTGAGAACCTTTAGATGAAGGAAAATTTATCAGTTGCAGACTTCAGTTCAAGGACCTCCAATGTAATTAATCAATTGAAGTCAAATGGAGAAGACTATCAAGAGCAGAGGATAGTGAAAAAGATATTGAGGAGTTTACCTCATAAATATGACCATTTGGTCATGACCATAGAAGAGGCAAAAGACCTCACTGTTTTGACAATGGATGAGTTGATGGGTTCTCTTCAAACCCATGAGCATAGGATCAATAGATCTACTTCTTCTACTTTCCAAGAGCAAGCATTCAAGGCTCAATCAAATCCAAGAGGAAGGGGGAGAGGAAGAAATGGCTCAGGCAGGAATTCTAGAGGCAGAGGCCAAGGAAATGGAGGACAAAAAAATGCTATAGTAGAAAGCTCAGGAAGAGCAAATGGAGCAAGTAGCTCACAAAATACTTCAAGAGGAGGTAAGAAAAACTACAACTCAAATAAGAGTAATGTAGAATGCTACTACTATCATAAATATGGGCATTATGCAAATGAATGCTGGAAGAAGCATAATGATTAGTCAGGACAAGAAAATGTGGCTGATGTGAACATGAGAAGTGGACCCAATGCTGCTGCCTTCATCATGTGTAATATTAGTGAAGAAGGAAGCCCTGAGGTTTGGTACCTCGACAGTGGATGTAGCAACCACATGAGTGGTAATGAAACCTTTTTGTCATTCATTAACAAGAGCTTCAAATCAGAAATTAAGATGGGTAACAATGGAATCCTACCAGTTGTGGGCAAATGATCTATTATGGTCCGCACCAAGAAAGGTGAGAAAAGGAAAATACAAAATGTGTATTTTGTCAATGGTATGAAGCACAATTTGATGAGCATTGGTCAGCTCATTAAAAATGGATACAAAGTGCTGATGGAGAATGACACGTGTGTCATTCATGAAAAGGATGGGAGCAAGAACCTAGTTGCAGCAGTTCAGATGACAAAGAATAGAATATTTCCTTTGAAGATAGAGACATATTTCTCATCTCAAGTTTGTTCTACACCTCACACACAATCAGCTCTAAGGAGTGTGATTGAAGACCCTTCACGGTTGTGGCACCTCAGGTATGGTCATCTTGGCTATGCTAGTTTAAATTTATTATCAAATAAAAGAATGGTATAAGGTTTGCCACATATAGGAAATTCATGTGACAAGTGTGAGGCTTTTATTTTAGGTAAGCAACATAGGCTTCCCTTTAATTCTAAAAATTCTAGGAGAGCTAGATATCCATTAGAGTTAGTGCATACTGACTTAGTCGATCCTATGCAAGTTACTTCCATTGGGGGAGTACTTATTTCATGACATTTATTGATGATTTCAGTCATAGGACATGGGTGTATTTCTTAAAAAATAAATTTGAAGCATTTGATAAATTTGTAGAATTTAAAGCCCAAGCTAAAAGAGAATGTGGACACTATATCAAGGTCCTAAGATCAGATAGAAGAGGGGAGTATACCTCCAATTCTTTTGTAAATTTTTGCAAGAAACATGGCATAAAGAAAGAGCTCACAACCAGCTATACACCACAGCAGAATGGAGTGGCTAAAAGAAAGAACAGGACCATTGTTGAAATGGCAAGAAGCATGATGAAAGAGAAAGGTCTCCCAAATGAATTTTGGTGAGAGGCTGTGGCAACAATAGTTTATCTAATTAATAGGTGTCCTACAAAGGCAATCCATGATAGAATTCCAATGGAAGCTTGGTCATGAATAAGATGGACAGTTGAACACTTAAGGGTGTTTGGATGTGTTGCATATGCACATGTGCCTAAAGAGCAAAGGTAGAAATTTGATGATAAAGGTGTGAAATGCATTTTCACAGGGTATAGCCCAGAATCAAAGGCATACAGATTGTATGACCCATTGAACAACAAGATGATGCTTTCAAGAGATGTGGAATTTTTTTTAAATTAGTCTTGGTATGGTCCAACTGATGAGTCACCGAGCACTTCAAGTAAAGTGCCAATTATGAGTGAGGAAGATGCTAATGAACAGAATGAAAGAGCAAATAGAAGAAAAGGCAAGCAGATTCAGACATTGCCGAGCTCCTTTAGGCATGATCGAGTGTCAGTGCTGAGTAACAGTGAAGACCGAGCTGGTCGGCAAAGCAGCAACAGTGAAGATTCTAATCCCACACTGTCCTCCCTATTACCAAGAAAGACCAAGAGTCTTAGGGAGATATACCAAGATGAAAGGTATGAAGATTATGATGAGAGTGTTAATTTTGCATTATTTTCTCATAGTGATCCAGTATATTTTGAGGAAGCTATCATGGAGAAGAAATGGTGTAATGCCATGGATGAGGAAATAGATGCTATAGAAAGAAATGAGACATGAGAGCTAACTAATTTGCCACCCAAAAAGAAAGTGATTGGAGTGAAATGGGTCTATAAGACCAAATGCAATGCTGAAGGCAAGATTGATAGGCATAAGGCAAGGCTGGTAGTCAAGGGTTACAAATAGCAATATGGAAGAGATTATGATGAGACCTATGCCCCAGTTGCAAGAATGAAAATCATGCATGCTATCATAGCAATTGCAGCCCAACACAAGTGGAAGGTATTTCAAATGGATGTGAAGTCCGCCTTCCTTAATGGTGTATTGAAAAAAGAAGTGTATGTGGAGCAGCCACCTGGTTATGAAGTTGCAGGTGAAGAGAACAAAGTATATAGATTGAAGAGAGCTCTTTATGGGCTCAAGAAAGCTCCATGGGCATGGTATAGTAGGATTGACTCATATTTGATGAGCAATGGCTTTAGCAAAAGCAATGGTGAGCCCACTCTTTACATCAAGGCAGCAGATGGTAATGTATTGATTGTTGTCTTGTATGTAGATGATTTAATTTTTACTGATAATGATAAAGCTCTAATTGGTGAGTTCAAAGAGGCCATGAAAACTGAATTTGAAATGACAGATCTAGGTCTCTTAAAATACTTTCTATGCATAGAAGTAAAACAAATACATGATGGCATCTTCATCTCTTAAGAAAAGTATGCAGGAAAAATCTTAGAAAGATTTAAAATGCAGAACAGTAACACAGCCCACACACCAATAGTAGTAGGTCTAAAATTGAGCAAGCAAGACTCAAGAAAGAGAGTGGATCCAACACTATACAAGAGTATGGTTGGAAGTTTAATGTATTTGACTGCAACTCGGCCAGACCTAATGCATGCAATAAGTTTGATTTTCAGATTTATGGAAACACCAAGGGATTCCCATTGGCAAGCAGGAAAGAGGATCCTCAGGTATGTGAAAGGTACCAAGGGATTTGAAATTTTATATACTACATCAAATGAATTCAAGTTGGTAGGGTTATACTGATAGTGATTGGGCTGGAAGTTTAGATGATAGAAAGAGTACTTTCGGATACATGTTTCATATGGGATCGGGTGCAATTTCATGGGCATCCAAGAAGAAACTTATTGATGCTTAATCTACAGTAGAGGCTGAATACATAGCAGCAAATGCAGCAGCATGTCAAGCAATTTGGCTAAGGAGGATCTTGATAGATTTGAATGAAAGGCAAGAGGATGGAACCACAATTTATTGTGACAACATATCATCAATTGCATTGTCCAAGAATCTAGTCTTCCATGGGAGAAGCAAGCATATTGAGATCAGATATCACTTCATCAGAGAGCTGGTGGAGAATGGGGATATCAAGATGGATTTTTGCAAGTCTGAGTAGCAGCTAGCAGACATATTTACTAAGCCATTAGGCATTGGATCTTTTGTACACCTAAGAGAGTGTCTTGGTGTAGTTGATGTGGATCAGCTGTGATATTTATTTGTTTGGCTCGGAACAAAGGGGGAGTGTTGGATTATTTAATACAGCAGTTGACATTTTTCCCTGGAGCCAAATGCCCACCTACCACCTCACGACCAGCAAAACAGACATAAAACATAAATACGGTGGGTGATATTTTGAAATTAGAAAAGAGGGGAAAACTAGAATGTGACAAAAGGAATGTTTCATTCATTCATGCATAGAGTTTTGCAGATCAAGCAGATCAGAGAGAAGTTGTAGAGTTGAGCAGAGAATGAAGAGGAAGGAAGTTTGTGCCTGCAGTTGTACGTGTCTCCTCTGTTCATTCTGTGAGTTTGTTGTTGTTTGTTTTTTTTCCTATTGAAGTAGTGATTGCTCCAGGCACCATTGTATGCAACCATTAGAGTTGCAGGTCTAAAGTTTATTGAAGTTTGAAGTATTATAAGTTTAGGGTTATTTTAGACTTTTCTGGTTGAAGCCGAATGCTCCCAAATTCTGTAATAGTTTAATGAAATATTGAATAGAAAGTAAGAAAGCCTACTTGAATCTATTGATCTTCGCTTATATGTTGCATTTTAGAAATTTGTTTGAAAGCTTAAAGCTTTAGCTCTCTGGTTTTAATGGTGAATGCATTCACGTTGGAATTTTTTCTAAGTTATAAACTTTAGTTAGAGCCGACCTCACTCAGCATCTATTGTTTCCGAGCATCTCTTTTGGAGCCGAGCATACTCAGCATCTATTGCTGTCGACATTTCAAGTGTCGAGCTCCTCTTTGTGCCAAGTTCACTCAGCACTTGTTGCTTGTCACTCGGCACCATCAAGTGTCGAGCAACCTGCCACTTGGCACCATTAAGTGCCGAGTAAAATTGTCACTCGGCACCTTCATGTGCCGAGCAACTTTTAAGTGTTGAGTAAAATTTTTTAGGTTTAGGGTTGAGTTGTGAGTTTAAATTTTAATTGATATTTCTCACACCATCTTCTTGAGGTGTGCAACTTGTTAAGGGACACCATTGCGGATATCAGGAAGTAGAACGCTTGTGTACAGGCAGCAATTCACGGCCTTGGCCCTTCTCTCTCTCCCTCCCCCTCTGCGTATGCCCTTGCAAGGGCACAAACCGCCCTCTCCTTTTGGTTGAGTAAGAAGAAGGACACACACGCCCAGCTAGAGAAATGCATGTCCATTCTGAGGTGAATGACAGAGAAGGTGAACGTTGAGGACAAAGTAGGAGCAACAATCGACATCAACCATGCAAAGGCCATCACCATCATAGTCTGCTCTACCCTCGTCGCTGCTCTTTCCTTCAAGACATCCCACATTAGGATGCCATCTTTTCCTCTTCCTGCCCATTTCACTTGTCTACATCACAAGCTCAAGGAGGCATTTGAGATGAGAAAGAGGTCATCAAGGTTGTTGTAGAAGTTAGAGGCAACAAATATTGCACTAGCAAATCTCAACAATCTTGTCAACTCCAAGTCCAAATTGCACCTCTCTCCCTCCACCTTGGCTCTCAATGAATTGGAGACTGCTCTTCCCCTCCTCGAAGACAAAATCAACAAGCTATTCAACTCTCTCATCTCTGCCAGAGTTGCACTCTTGAACATGCTTTCTTCTCACTAACTTACTCAATGCCCAACAAATTATTGACGAGGCAGCTAGATTGGCCTTTTAAACAGTCTTGGGCTTCAAAAATTCATGTAACAATTGTGTATTGATACTGCTATGAGGATTCAACCTCTTGTGCAATACAGAAAAATAGAGCACTCACGATTTTCCTCTCATCGTGTTTGATAATCGTTACTATCTTCTTTACAGCTGCATTTTTAATGTTTCTATATATTGTGTTTTTGCATATAATCAATCTCAATTGAAACCCATGAATGTGTAATTTCTATAAATAATGCCACATGCTACGTAAAACTGTGTATATGGGTGAAAGCCTTCGAAACGCTCTATTCTTGTTACCTCTTGGGTTCTCTCAAATTTTCCAATCTACTTGGGATGGTTTAAATATTACACTCTAAAGGTCTGATTCCTAGACTAAAAGTGTTAAACAATCAAAGTTGACTTATTCTTTCTAGGCTAAATTTTTCAAAGTTCTCTCTTAGCTTCACTCTTTGGAAAATAAAATGTAAAACATGTAAAGATGTAAGGAAAATATAAATATTCACCTTTCTTGATTGAAACCCTTGGTAATAAGGATTTTGAAATGCTTGAATGTTGGTGATATTCAATCTTCAATGAAGAACATAGGAAATCTCCACAAACGCAATGAACATAGCAATACAAAATAAAGGAGACATGGATGTAATATGTGTCAAATAAGAAGATGATGAATTCTAAAATAAAGATCTCCTCCCTTGATGGCCAATAAATGCTAGACCTTGAAGAGGAAATTATCATGGTTTCTTGATAGAGTGTTGAGAATATATTAAATTTAATAGCTTAATTATCCTTACTTACTTGTGGCTTCTTCTTTATGTCTAGTGGAAATGAAAAGAGGTGCATAGCTTCCTTTAATGCTACTTTTTTATTGTAAAAACAATGAATGTTGGTGGAGTTATCCAATTTTCTAAATTGAATCCTTGAGAAATACATGGTCCTAGGAAGAAACATTCTAGGCATACAAATCAAACCTAGTCAATTGTTGCTAGTTATATAAGTCAACTAGGTTGACCTATACCTGTATAGGTTGACTAGGTTGACCTATACCCTTATAGGTGGACTAGGTTGACCTAGACTAGGAATCTTGAGAAGGGGTAACATTGAATTCATGAAAAATACATAGTTAAAATTACAAAAGAAGGAATTGAGTGGAAAAAAACTTGATTGAGAATAAATGCTTCCATGGTCCATAATTTCACAAAAGAGTGGGGGATAAAAGGTCTTAAATGATGGGTGCTTCCATTTTAAAATGGTACAAAACTAAGGGCATGGCCACTTTATATAGCTTAGTGAATAAAGATAAGAATATTGAAGAGAATATAGTCATGGAAAATGACAATGTCACTTAGATATTATACTTTAGTCTATGGTCTACAATCCGTTATTTTTTATTTCTTTTTGGAATTCAAGTCTTTCTTAATTGTGTTATCGAATTATGTTTTGAACATATTTTTATTTTTTTCTATCTTGTATTTATTGTCCTCAAGAACCAATTTTCCCCTAATAAAAAATAGAGTAAATTAAATATAAATAGAAGATTAATCTCCTTCTATTTGTTGTTGAGATCCATAAGACTATATATAAATGACATTTTTATGGAATAACATATAAATAGAATAGTACAGGGGCCTTCTTTTATAGGCTAAGATAAAACTATGAATAAAATTTTCACTTCCTCATTTGATCCTTCTATATATTCCATTTCCTCTTTGAGAGTTTTGAAAGAAAAAACTCATAATTCTAATCATCCTCTTACTCAAATTGATTACATATGCTAGCTTTTATTGAACTAGTTTTTGTTCCTTTTGAGATCTTCCAAGGGATAAAGAATCTCCTATTTTTTGATTGAAAAAAGTAATATCCTTTAGCTCATAAATTTTTTCCTCCATCATTCCCTAATTATCCAGTTTCTATGCTAACTCATTAAGTTTCTTAATCTTATTTATTTCCATCTTAAGTTGAGTATCTATCAAATTGATTATAGAATTCAAATAGTTGTATAGGATCCATAAATTTGATCTTTATTTACAATCCTAGGATACTTCAAAAGTTTACCTATAGGGAGGGGGAACATTTTGAGGAATCTTAGGGTCATCTTTATATGGTTGAAATAAATAAAATCAAGAAGGGGGATTATGAGCCTAATCTCATTTTTTAATAATGGTATATTGTGTGGTCTAATATATTCTATGACATAGTTGACTAGGTGGAAGAAGAGGTGTATAAAACAACTTTTCTTATTCATTATCTTTGACTAAATATTTCATCTTAGTTTCCTCACTTGATTAATCTTATTTAATATAGGAGGACTAGAAACCACAAAAAGTTGGAAAGCCTTAATATTATTGTCAAGTTTACTTGACTTCATAGTCATCTGATGATTAACAGGTCCCACATCTACATTAAGAGATAGATTGAAACACAAGTGTACTTGAATTATTTAGCCTTAGATACTAATAAAACTAGAATTGATATTTTTTTATTGATTCCTACTCTCTCCACTCTCTTGCAATTAAAAAATTTGACTCCTAGACTCAATTTCACTAGTATAAATAATTCCATTTCTTTTAACCTAGTGATTAATATTTCAAAGTGTGGACTTCAAATTAACCTCTAGCAATGCTTAGTCTAAACTTGTGTCTTTCATAATATATGTTTCTCCTAAGTCCATAATGAATGTTTATCTTTTATGTTGAAATATTCCTCTTCAAGCCTCCTATGTACATCAATTACATAGATTGTTTATAAATAATCTGGCTTAGAGATACCTCTCTAGTACCTCCTTTACTCTAGAGATGATGGTTTGTCAAGAGGCATTTCAATATATTATGAAAGGATTAGTCTACATATTTTGTCACTTGTGGTCATTACCACTAAACTTGCATGCTTGGACTTGTAAGCTTTGGAATTTTATGATTATAATTCAAATTGAGACTTATTCATATTCCATTCAATTCTTATTCCTTTCTTTTGTTAATTGTTGTAACTCTTGTAAAGAAAGTTTAATTATTTATGAAGTGGAAATCTCTCTCTCTCTCTCTCTCTCTCTCTCTCTCTCTCTCTCCAACACTTAAATGATTACACAATTATCTTTTAATTATAGATAAGAGTAACTTACATCTTAAACTATTTTCTTTGCAGATCTAAGTATGATAGTATTATTAATAATTATGCCTACTTCCTCAACAAGGGCACTAAGAGGTGCACCTTATTCCACACCTCATAATCTCACATCTTATTGAACATTATTTTTTAAAGTGAATTCCTTTCCACAATATTTGATTGTGAGGCAATCCTTCTTAGATGTAGAATTTATTTGAATATCTCATCTCTTTGATAACCCTTTAAATAATTATACACTTAACTTTCAATTCTAGCCAATAATTTCTTACCTCCTAAACTATTTTCTTAGTATCTAACTTTGACGCAATTAGAAATACATATACTTGATTCATCAATATGGCCCTAAGTGAAACACCTTATCCCACACCTCTTATGCTCATATCTCATATCTCATTAGTTTTTAAAATGTATTGGTTGCCACAATAATTTTGACGTGGGTGCACAACCCTAAAAATAGGTGATTGATTACAAGGCAATCCTTTTTAGCTTTCCCTTGTGGGTTTCATTCACACTTTCACCCCACTTGTTGGAAGGATGCTAACTATTGCGATCTCACTGGCTTTCATATTTTTTAAATGGTAACTTGCATGTCTTTACTATTTTATTGCCTATGATGAGAGGCTCACAATTTACCATTGTTTTGAAGACTCTTGCCTATGATACAAGTCAATGTTATTGAATACTTTTATGGTGAATTAGTTTTTACATATATAGAACATTAATATTAAGTTTAATTTATTTTCTAGCATGATCAAACAAAAATATCAATATAAAACTTAAAAATTAATATTATGGTGCAAATAATATTTCAAATTCAAATTTAACAAAAAGTACTCTCTTAAACATTTAAACTCTATATGGTTAAATTATTAGATTTAATAATATGATAACTTACAAGTCTTTTTTTTGTACTTCTATAGAATGTACTTGACAATTCAACATCATAATAATGTGTTTATCCAAATCATGCATAGTAATTTCAAATCACTTTCAATTTTATTCAGTGCCTTATTTGAAAAGTTTTCTTCAAAGTGTTATATCAACATGATTTTTCTCTCATACATGATAGATTTATGGCCGTCTATTAAATTACCTCTCAAATTTTCACCAATACAACATCAAATAATTTATGGTTATCTATTAAATCACCTCAGTTGTGATTCTCATCCCTCTTGCTGCTTCCTCTATTGTGACTCAGAATGTGCAGCATTCTCGCAGTCATCCTAGACATGTTGAGACACTAGAGGAAAAATGTTGGGCCATCAGTCAAGAAGATTTTCCTTCTCGCTTCAACCAAGTTTCAACTTTCTTGCAGAATAGCTACTCTCTTGAGGATGAGGAAGATATGGAACAATTTTAATGAATTTTTTATCATGGAATATGTGAGGTTTAACAGACCTCTCTAGAAAGTACTATATTAGGGATACCTATCATAGACTTGGTAATTTAGATTTTCTCTATATGCAAGAAGTTAAGATCTCTACTTTCATGCTTTCCTTTGCATGTTGTGTCATTTGGCTAGATGGCATATGTTTTCCTCTCAACACAATTCTGGCAGAGGTGGTGTAGTTACTATTTTGTCACCTCGTCTTCATTTTTCTATTATTTCACATGGTTCTCACCCCATGCACCGAATCATTTGGCTTTTGCTTTGTATTAACAATCATTATTTTGGAGTTGTTAATGTTTATACTTCCAATGATGTTGTGGAAAGATCTCAACTATGGGGCTGGATAGCTAAGAACTTACCTCCAACTACTTGGGTTATGTGTGGTGACTTCAATATGGTTGAGCTGGCCTCTGACAAAGATGACATTTTTCCTTTTCACTGGGGAAAGGGAAGCCTAGTACTACATGCATAATAAATTGGGCCTTTCTGATCCCAATACTAACCGCCCCCAACATAGTGGGGTTTGGCACACTTGGTCCAACTTTTTAGATGGCTCTGACTACATTTTAAAATGTCTTGATCATGCCATGGTTACTGCACAATCCTTTTTATCCTATTCTGAGGATCGATATTTATCTATCATTCCCTTCCTAGATGTGATGTTATCTGACCACTATCCCATTTATTTTTCTATTTTGTGGCATACAGATGTCCAATGAGTTGGTAGGACTCAATTTTTCCTCAATACATTAGTGTTGATGCATTCTTCCACTATTGCTCATATCCTATATTTCTAGAATTTGGAGCCACGTCCACATTCTTAGATAGGGTGGGCTCAAAGGTGGAATGATGCCATTAATAAAACTACTCAATTTATGCACATCTATGGGTGGCAGTTGGTGGTTTTCAGAAGATAGTTGTATGAATCCACTACCACTACTCTCAAGAAAGCTTTTGAGGCTCTCACCCTTAACCCTTTTGATCTTGATTTACAAATTCAACTTGCCAAACTACACCATGAAAAATAGGTTGCAAATAATGATGCTGCTTGAGGGGCCCAAATCAAAGCTCACCTTCATTGGTTGGAGGTTGGCAACAAAGCTTTAAAGGATTGTTTTTTAGGATCTTTGAGGACATCATACCAATTTTTGGATTAAAAAAGTCAAACAAAGCACTTTTGTTCTCTCCAATCTCTCTAACATCCTGCAAGCTTTTGTTCACCATTATGAAAATGTATTTTCTTCATAGGGAAATTTAGTTGCTTGGGAGGAAGCCCTCAAAAAGTGTATTTCTATTACTCTAAGCTACCTAGTGGTTGAAAAACATGCTTTCTATGAGCATCTTCTCACAATCTGAGACCTTAAAGAGGTAGTTTTTACCATGGCTAATAAAATGTCCCCTAGGTGTGATGGGTTTCCTTATGAATTTCACAAACACCTCTGGAAGTATATTGGTCTTGACTTGCACAAAGTTTATCTTGAAGCCTACCATTCTAAAAGCCTAGGAGCTATTATGAACAAAGGAAACATCAAATTCATACCTGAAGCTAGTGATACTGAGGATATTTGTAACTAGTGGCCCATTACCCTTCTTAATGTGTCCTATAAGATTATTGCTAAGGCAATTTCTCTTAAACTTCTCCATCTCATTCCTTTAATTGTGCAACCAAAGCAAACTAGCTCTATCAAATCCATGTATATTCTTGACAACATCATTTTTCTCTGGGAAGGTATAGAGTGGGCTCGCAAGTCCAATCAGCCATCTATTTTTTTGAAAATTGATTTTACTAAAAGCCTATCATCAGATTGAATGGCCTTTCATTTTGACTATGCTCCAGGTTCTTGGTTTTAGTCCCAATTTAATGTAGTTTGTGGAGATGCTCTTTGGAGATGCTAATGCTTGCCTTACTATCAATAACTCCTAACCTAAAGCTTTTGGACTTTTTCATTCCATTAGGTAGGGTTTCCCTCTAGCTATGACATTATATGTTCTTGTTGCTGAAGGGTTTGGTTACTTTTTAGCCCACTCTATCTCTTTTGGTTTGGTTTGTAGCATTTTCTTGCTAGATTCCTCTTCCTATTTGGTCAATGGTCATTTTGTTGATGATTCTTTTCTCACTCTTTTGGAGGATGAAGAAAACATCAATAATGCCTTGATTTGCCTTGACACTTTTTATCAAGCCTTTGGCTCTACTATTCAATGGCATAAAATGCTTTGTTATCACCAGTCCTTTTTGCCAGCTCTGCCTTGGTTTAAGAAATTTGAATGGAAATGGGTCACACATGGGGAGATTTTTCACTTTGTGGGCATTTCGTTTTCCTTTCAAGCTTTTCCAGTGGTTCTATGGAACATTGTGCTTGCCAAGATTAGAAAGAAGCTAGACTATTGGCTTATGAAACCTCATTCTCTTGTGGAAAAATTTCAGATTTGCTCTAAAGTTCTTGCAGCTACACATGTTTATTATTCTTCTTATTGGGCTCCTTTGAAAGCCTCCTATCAAAAATTAGAGTGACTACTCTATGATTTTCTTTGGGCCTCTGGTTCTAACCATCATGGCTTTCATAGAGTTGCTTGGGATTTTTGTTCTATCCCTAAAGTGTCTAGAGGCCTTGGCCTTTTATCCACATAGAAGCAAGGCCTTGCTCTTTGTTTAAAATGGATTATTCTTGCCATCACTAGTGATGAAGCTTGGAAGGTTCTAGTTCGACATTGCATCTCCTCTAGATTCCTTGTTAACAGACTTGCATGGAAGGGGATTGGCTTTCAACCCTTCTCATCATGTGAGAACCCCTACACATATAGGCCTCTTTATTATCAAGAGCATATGGACATCTTGGGAAGTTGTTAAGCCTTGGCTTCACTAGTTTGGTGATGAGTTCTATGATGGGCTCTCTTTGAACCAACTAAACATTTGGTGGTCTCCTCTATTTTCCATCCAGGGTATTCCACTAGCCAAGACTCAAGGTGCTATTGCTTTGCTTTTTTTCAAACATGGCATCAAGACTCCTAAAGATCTTTTCTCTAGGGCCTCCATCGGTCTCAGATCTTGGGAAGATATGCAAGTCCAATTCTATCTTGTCCGCTCAAATCGGCAAACTTTTGACTTATTGCTTTATGCAATTCTAGGTCACTTAATTCATAAACTATGTATCCAGTCTATTTCACCTTGGTGGACTGACTAGAAGTGGTATCCTACCACTCGCTTCACCAACTACAAGCCAAGTTTTGGATATTGATGGCTCTCTCCCCATCTATCGATGGTGGATACCCTTAATCAAAGATGACATTTGCAATTGTCTCTTTCTTGGTGGAGAAAGCACTTTGACACTGTTTGGAGTGCTAATATAGAACCCAAGATTGCTCATTTTGCTTGTTGCCTAGCTTTTCAAGGTCTTCCCCTTGGACCTCAACTTAAGCATATTGGGGTTTCAGATCTTTAGTGTCCATTTTGTGGCCAACCAAAGTCTTTCTTGCATATATTCTGGTTTTGTAGATGTGCTCAAAATTATTGACACTAGATTCATGATTTCTTTAAGCCATTTTGGCCTGAACCCTTTTCTTGGCATATGGTTATTTTGGGTGATTCCACTAGAATCCCCAAAAAATTTACCCAAATCTGGCATACTTTCAGGATGGAGATTCTATTCACTCTATGAAAAGATAGAAATGTTGTTCTTTTCACTCATGGTTTTCTTGATATAAATATTGCTATGTACACTAAAGAATGCATTTGCAATAATGTAATGATGTAGGTACAAGTGCAAGCCACAAGGTGGCTCTGGAGGTGGTCTACCTTCAAGAGCTTATTAATCATTCGGGTAATTCCCCTTGTACTATTGCTAGAGTGCCTCTAGATGCCTCGATTGATGCCACACCACCCAAAGGCCACTACTGGGGGTGCATTTCTTCAAGTCATCGCTTGCATACATCGTGTTCGTAGGCTTCCTACCACAACTCTCCTAGTAATAATGATGGTGGTTCATGTCATTTCTCAATTTCCTTGACCCCATGGTGACAGAGGCTAGTCCCCAGGCCTGGTGGCTCCTCCTCTTGGGCCTCAACGTGTGGTTTCTAGAAGGTGGCCCTTTCACCTGGAATTGGGCAACTCACCTCCATGGCCTGATACTAAGGATATTGACCAGGCCATTGATGATGCTACTGACAACTAGACTATTCCCAGCCTTCCTGCCCATCCTAAGGATGACTAGGGATCTCATGATCAAGATGAACCACCCACTTAGTTGTAACTACTTTAGTTGCCTGAGGGTTTCTTCTTATATATTTTTTTTGATGAATAATTGTTGATTTTGGCTTTGGCCCTGTGAACTCTCAAAGGGTGATATTGTATCCCCTGACCCTTTTTTGTGAATTGTAATCTTAGTATATTATTTATTAATAGAAAAGGACTATCCATCAAAAAATATATATATTCTTCCAAAATATAATTTTTTTTTTCCAAAAACACCTAAATATTACCATACGATCATCAAATTAAGCCCGTAGAAGAAAGTAAAGCATAACATCATATGAATCTCCTATTGTCACTGAAATTTGGGTATGTATATATCAACATAAATCACATCACAACTTTGGTCTAAATGCGTTTGCTAGCGATAAGGAACACAAGAATTTTGAATCTTCGAGAAAAGTTTTGAGAGCAAGATGGAAGTTTATTGTATTTCAATTTACTTTCCCTTAATTGGGAAACATTTTTATTATCCCCAAACTATTCCGCTCCATATTCAAATTCTCTTCCTACTCTTCTTCTCTTTTGCCTTCCTCCTACCAACTCCATATTGCTTGCTATGATTCTGTGTTCTCTTCTACGAACTAGAAACAAATGGTATTTAGTTTAAAAACCTTCATTTTTTACTAGAAAAATAGAAAATTGTAGGAGATTTAAGTAAATTTGATGCTTTCCTAGCTGTATTTCCAAACCCTAAAAATTGAGAGAAAGCCTTGGAATCGAGCATAGAGAAAGTTGGTCATGGCAACTTCCTCTCCTTTTCTATTCCACAAAGAGTTGAATAATCTCAAATGGCTTTTAATGATTGGAGGATTTGAAAAGAAGAGTGGGTTTAAATAGAATTTGTTGGTGTTAACATCAATGATGGAGTTTGAGCTTCTTATAGCAGCCACCTTTAAACATCACTTATTAAGGAAGAAATTAAGATTCAAAAAAATAAGTCAGTTTTGACTATTTAATACTTTTAGTTTAGAAATCAAGTGTTAATGTGCAATGTTTAAGCCATTCATGTCAAGTATGAACAGGCTCCAAAGCAAAGACCTATCTTTTCTCTTTGTATTGCACCCAGGGGCAACATAATATAGAGCTGTACATTCTCCTAATTGCCAGTTGGAAGTCCAGACATTGAAGTGAGCGTGTAAAAGTTTTCTCATAGACTAACCTCATATAAATAAATGCAACATAAGACTAACCTTACATTTATAAATGCAACTTAAATCATGCCATCCATTAAGTACCATTTAATATATTGGTTTGAGGTGATTTGTATTTAACGTAAATGGTTCATATTTCAGAAAAACATGCAAATGGTCATCAATTTTTTTTCGAAAAGATAAATATTTAGATGAAATTTGTTTTCAATGTAGAAAGTCACTCATCTGCAAAAAGAAATATAACAGAACAGTAAATCAATGTACCTAGAGAGAAAGAAACTTAATCATGATCATGGACAATCGCTGGAATTTTTTTACGAATGCTTACTTTTCTGTATTCACGATGATCAATTTATTTTGATCACGGTAGTAGTATTGAATATACACTTATATTACATGTATTTTGGAAGCCCCAAGCAGTTTAAAAGACAAATTTGGCAGTCTTCTAAAGAGTTCACTGAGAAGAAAGGGTATTCAAAAGTGCAACTGTTGCAGAGATGAGAAACTTGAATAGCTGGTCGATTTTCTGCTCAAGGAGTGGGAGGGAAGCCTCCAACTGATTGAGTGCCAATGTGGAGGGAGAGAGATTAAAGGGGAGCTGCAATTTGGACTTGCTGTTAAGAAGATCGTTGAGATCTCCAAGTGCAATATCTGCTGCTTCCAACTCCGGCAAGAACCTTGACGTTGATGATGACCTCTTTCTTATCTCAAATGTCTGCTTGACCTTTTGTTGCAGAGACGTCAAATGTGTAGGCAGAGAAACGGACGGCATCCTTATGCTGGATGTCTTGAATGAAAGAGCGGTGACAAGTGCAGAGAAGACCATGATTGTGATGGACTTTGCATGGTTGATGTTGATGGCAGCTTCTGCCACTCCTGCTTTATCCTCAATGTTGAGCTTCTCTGCCATTCTCCTCAAAATGGACATGCATTTCTCCAGCTGGGTGCGTGATTCGTTCTTCTTACTCAACCAAATGGAAAGTGTGGTGCGTGTCCTCTCAAGGGCATGGGCAGAGGGTGTGAGATCACGGCCAAGCCCACGTAGGTCTACCTGCAAACTTGTGTGTTGTATCCTGATTTCTGTAATGCTGTCCCTCAACAAATTGCAGGCCTCAAGCAGATGAAGTATGTCATCCAGATGTGCGTTGACCCATTTGCTTCCAACATCTTCCATGTCTATTCTCATGCACGACAAATTGGAATAGCAATTGATCGCCACCTGCAATGCTTGGGCAAACCAATCTGCTCCAAAAGATGAGGAAGAAGAACAAGACTCCTCCAATCTTTCCACTTCTCCTACAAGTGTGTCTGTTAGACTTGGTTGCCCTTTTGGGCTTGAGGGCATACTCTTTGATCTACGCTTACACTTCCTAGGAGAATGCAGCGCCATGGCTACCCCAATAGAGGACAGCCGAGACAAAGAAGGCAAGGCAATGCTCATGTTCATTGTATTGGGTATTGCTTACTTTGATGATGATGATGATTGTGATTGTGATTCTATTGGTGTCTTAGGCTCTTCCATTGCCTATTAGCATGCTTTATACAGCTCACTATGACTTGGGACAACAGGTAGACACAATAGGGAATCCTGGCAAAAGGCATCTCTATGTCCCCCGCCCCTTCTTCTTTGCTTTGGTTTCCCATGCTTTCCATGTGGTTTCGCTTATCATTTATTATTCCTGTCTAATGGCCTACCAATCCAAAATATATATATATATATATATATAGGCCTGCATCATGTCTTCGACTTAGCTAGCAAAGATTAGGTTTAATAAGAATTGTTTATAGGAATCATCTGCTTTTCATGATGACATGACAGATTTTGCCATATAATTCACAAGCTGTTTAGGCAATTAACCAAATGAGAAGTAAAATTTCTTTCCATTATTTAGACCGTATATGTCTAGCCTTCTTTGATTTATCTTGTGTAGTTCTTCAATGCATAATAATGCTGAATTAATGTCTACTAAGATAGTTTATAGGATTGTATGTAGGACCCTTGCTTGATTGGTTTCTTTAAATCAACATAGAAGGATTCTCGGGTAACTCAAGTGTTGAAAGGATTGAGTGTTCGACCATAAATGTTATCAATTAGTACAATTAGTATTCACCTTTTCAATTGTATGTCAAATCAATACGAAAATGGAGGCTTAGACTACAAATACAAAATTTACATGAGCTTACAAACTAGCGTGAAGGAAAATTATTTGGAAGAGCTTCTATCATTTTCTCTTTATCCAGAATCAAAGAGATAAAATTGTAGCATTTGGGTAGCATTTTGTTTAGTACATTGAAAAATATTTATCGATAATTCATTTTGTTTGAGTTAAATTTCTTTTTTTAGTTCTATGTTTTTTATATTAAAAGGCAGTCAAAAATGGGTGTTGGCCTAGAAACAAGTTGAAAAGAAAGCAGAAAGTCACTTACACCACATTTTCATCCTACCCCCTTTCTTAATATCAAAAACTCCCACATTAACATATCCCACAGTCTATAATTACTAAAGCCCATATGCTAAATAACAGTTTGGTAATAAAAAATATACATAATCATAGTAATGATTAGAAGTATAAACAAAAAGAACCCATTTATAATCTAAAACAAAAGCCCAATTGGGTAGAGCACTTAACAAAAATAAACAAAATACAAAACCAAGAGAGATAGCACTTTTTCTTCTCCTTACCTAGTTTCTCTAGTAGCATGCAAAGCCAATCATTTTCCATGGATTGGTATAGGGAGCTTGTGGTATAAACTCTAGCAAAGATAGCAAGCCATAATTCCAATATGTAAGAGGTGAAGGGTGGTGGTCATCAAGTGCATCACCTTGATCATTAAATTGGTCACAATAGAAAACCTCTAGTCAAGGGTATCCTATCACTTCATATGTTTCTTGATGGTCTCCTCTAGTGCCACCCTATCCTCAACATACCCTCAAGTACCAATCACTAGAGACACCTTCAGGTTATCTCCACCACCTTTCATTTTGTTTCTCCCTTTATCACTCTAAGGAGAAGGGGAGGTAATAGTTCTGAGTCGCCATGGACACCTCTAATAACATTTGCCTAAGAACTATGTGTGTCCCATGTGAGGTTATCATAAATATAAGAGGGAGAGGGGCTTATTTGGCTATCCATATGGCTAAATTCACCACTCATCTAAGGATCTCCATTCACAATGTCATCCTTATCATCCTCTATATACTTACCATGGTCTACCTTCCTTTTCTACCTCTTGGTGATTTTTATACTTTTTCCACTACTAGAAAAGTTTGAGCTAATGGTGCACTTCTACTTTTCCTCAAGGTTCCCCTACTTCAAATTATTTCTAGAACTCATAGATATTCTCCTACCCACTTCAAGATCAACATCAAAATCAAAACTAACATCTTTTTTCATTTTAATCTATTGAAGCATGTAGGTGGGTGAAAGGTTTGGGTGTTTAGTATCGACAACAGAGCTAGGCTCAACCAAAATATGAGGTGTAGAAAATGAAGGTTATCAATCGGGTTAAAGGAAATGGACATTAAAGGTTATAGGGGGACACATAGCCCTATCAAAATTATAGAAGAAAAACATGAAGGCTTGATGCAACACCGTATAGGATTTTCCATCCTTTCTTTCTTTCTAACTTTTAGAATGTCATCCTCCACAAAATATAGTAGAAGGAAGAGGAAGGATATAAAGTCCCTATTCCTAAAGTGATTTAGGATGGGGAAATGGTTACAGGAAAAAATATGGAAACAACCTTGCATCGTAATATAATGCATGATATCATAACATGCCTCAACTCTTGCCAGTGGAAGTCTTCATGTTCAAACCCACCACATGATCAAATCAACTCTTCACCTAAGGGGAAAAACCTATTTAGGCTATCTTCATATGAAATAATCATCCTCTTGTGTCATGTCCTACCTTTGAGGGAGAGCCCCCTCACTCTACTAATTACATATTCATTAATTCAAATAAAATCCCATTCACAATAACACACTGATCATTCCATGAGTTTAAAAATTTTATGTAACTATTTTCATCATGCCCCTCAATGAATTTCATGAACAAAACCTAACCCCCTTCATGAGGATAAGTCCAAGTAGCTTCACTATTTTTAATACTTTCCTTCATCTCACTTGGTTAAATTTGAACAAGATTGCCATCCATGTCAATACCTTCCCCTATATCCACAACTATATCCTCAAGGGAATATCACATAACCTTCCCTTTAGTAGCTAACGACACCCAACACATGATAAAAAAATCAACTGTCTACTTCTCACAAATAAAAAAAGTCCTTAAAAACAAAAGTGCCAAGGAAAGAAAGACAAGAACACAAGTATCAATTGTATGGTTGAAGAGCACAATGCACAAAGAGAAATAAATCCTATTGGGGTGATAAAATAAAGGGAAATAATACCAACTTGCTTCAAAAATTTGTGGCTCACTATAATTAAGAGAGCCCATCCTTTCTTTTTTGACATGATCACATCAAATTTTTCCTTGAGGATTGAGCCTATTTTTTGAATAGTAAAGATAGATAAAAATATAATGTATGGCAATCATAACTTGAACAACTATATTCAAATTTAAAATGTACTTTTCAACTACCCAAAACCTAGCTACCCCAAAAATCCCCCTATTATGCTGTCACATGTGGAGATGTGTTTCAGATCCATTAATTAAAATGTTCACTCCTTATAATATTTTGGATAGCTGCTACCAATCCTTAAACATTTCTCCAAAGTAACACATCCATAGTGTCATGACCCTATTTTTTAAGAGCATCTTCCACCTAGCTCCTCCCATGATAGATATGGTGAATGGCTACATTATATAACCTATTACATAAGGCCTTTGTGTCAGTAATAATTATAGACAACCTCCAACTAACATTTGGGAAACCCCAATAGCCTCAGTGATGAGTTGTGAGTCACCTTCCACCACCAGCTAAGCCAAGCCAATATAGATATCATTTTTATCTCCTAGAATAGATGCATGGATTCAATAAAATTACTAGAGATCACACCATATTTCCTTTCATAGGATAACACAATATTACCTTGGTACTCCTTTATGATTTCACCAATTATCATAACACACCAACAGGCCGACACATCAAAGTTAAGTTTGAACTAGGATAGAGTGGGCATTTCCATTTAACAATCTTCCTTGCCATTATTTTAGAATTATCAAATTTGGATACAATGGGGAGAATTCCTCATTTATCAGCCACAACCTAATCCCTACTAGATGGAGGAACCATAGGGGTTTTCCATCACCAATTAATCAAACACTCCTTGATGAGATTTATCGCAATGAGAAGAGTTACAACAGGGAAAAGTTTTTATCTCTAAAGACATAATTTTTCCTTTCTTTTCAAAGTTTCTAGTAGACATAGGGGGGATAACTTTTCACAAGGTCCTAAGGAGGGGGTGGTCAAATGGGAAACCCTAGTTAGATATAAATTGTTGGAGGTCATAATTGAAAATACAAAAGAGTTTGAACATGTCCATAATTCCCTTCCACACTACTTTGGCATGAGGATATAATAAATGAAAATGTGACAAATGGTTTCCTCCTCATTCTTACACAAATACAACTAGTTGACAAGTAGGAACCCTTTTCTTTTAGGATTATCAATAGTGAGTATATTGCTATGAAGTGGAGTCCACCAAAAGAAGTTAATCTTCAGAAGGGCTAAATGATTCCAAACATTTTTCCATGTCTTGGTACTAACCTCAAGACCAATAAAAATGTAATAGATTAGTTTAACACTAAATTCACTTGAGGTATTGAATCCCCAAATAATATTGTCCTTTCTAGGCAAGGAAGGGATACATATTTTCTCAATGATAGGTTGGAGCTCCTCTGCAACCATGACAATATTTTGATCATAGACATTAATATATAATTAACACTAATTTCTATTGTCATCCACATATATCTCACCCTTCATCTATATAGAGTGTTACAACCATATTTAATTAGACTTAAGTGTAAATGACTAAGGGGCTAATCTCCTAACCAGTTATCTTCACAAAATATGACATTGTTTCCATCCCCATCAATCTATCTCACACCATTCCTTGGAAGCTTCTTGATCTTAGTTATATTGGACAAGATACTAGATACAACAAGAAAGTGAATATTTAATATTTCTTGGGAGAAGAAAGTATCACTCAAATATTTAGCTAGCATGATCTTACACCAACTAGTAGTCTTCTAGATCAACTTCCAACCAAAATTATCCTTGAAGGCTCTATTTAGGTCTCCAATTCTCCTAAGGTTCAATCCTTCCCTTTATTTGGGTCTACAAACTTTATCCCAACTAATGAGAGTCATCTTTGACTTCTCTTCAGTACCAGACTACATGATGTTTCGTTGTGCTTTTTCAATTTTGTCTGTGAATCTACTAGAAAAATTTAGAAAGGATTGGAAATAGATAGGACTACCTTGGAGGGAAGGATAAGGAAGTTGTAATTTTATTGTAAAGCTTAAGACCCTACCTTTCCAACCATCAAGTTTTCTCTACATGTGCTCCACCATAGAGTTGTAAAACTAGGAGGAAACCTCTTCAATGGAAAGAGGTAGACCAAGATAGATGTCAAGGAGGGAAGACACATGGCAATTAAGTTCCTTGGATAGCTTCATTTGCAGGTCTAGCTCTATGTTAAAGAAATGTAGTTTTATTTTCTAGTAATTTATGTGTTGACTAGAAGCTTCAACATATTGGTTCAAGAGAACTTTTTAAGCCCTAGCCTCATAGATTAGTGGATGAGCTATATACGAAGGTGTCAACAACTATCTATTGGAGAACATCTAGGGGTAGAGCAGTGGTTGGTTTAATTTCCTTGATCTTTCTCTATTCAACTAATACCATGATGTTCTAGCTAAGGATTTAAATCATAATAATAAATAAATAAGGGAAAAGAAGATCACTATGCTGAAGCCCCTTGTTACTGATAAAAACATTGCTAGGGGAACAATTGATTATCATAATAATTAAACCATATTAACAACCTCCATAATTTGATTGACAAACTTATCACCAAATCCTAGTTTAAGAAGTATGTTAAATAGAAACTCCCTCTTAACCTTGTCATAAGCTTTGGAGATGTCAAGTTTCATTTTCATGCTAGGATTCCTAGTCTTCTCCATGGAATTTAGAACTTCATGGGAATTTATTACTACGTCAAGTATCTATCTTCCCAAAATAAAGCCACTCTAAGAAGGGTTGATGAATCTAGCAAGAAGAGGCTTATGTCAATTTACCATCACCTTAGAGAGAATCATATAAATAGTGTTGTAGAGGTTGATAGGTATAAACTATTTTATTCTATAAGGCTCCCCAACTTTGGGAACAAGAAAAATATAGGTCTAATTTAGCTCTCTCAATATCCTTCTCCTCTTTATGAAATCTCTAGCAACAGGGACCAAATCAAACCTAATGGTCTCCAAAATTACTGAGAGAAGACCAAGGGGAATCCATTTGGCCTCATGGATTTGAAAGATCATATAAAAAAGGCAACATTCTTAACTTCCTCTTCATTGGCATTCTTAAGTAGATCATGGTTTATGATATCATCAATAATCTATGTGATGATTCTCAAGAGAAAACCCTTGGTCCTAGTATCCTAAATATTAATTTGGTTGTTGTAGATGTCTTAAAACTATCTAGGTGCCTAGCCAGCAATAAAAACTTCCTCTAGCAATTCCCTATTGTTACCATCAATTTTTTTTAGCTATAGTTTTTATTTTCTTATGTTTAGAGGGGGATTTATGAAGAAAGTAGTTTTTTAATCCCCTTTAATTAGGCATTGGATTCATAATCATTACTTCTAGTAAATTTCCTTCCTCTAAACAACCAACATCCATTTGGCAAATCATTTATGTTCTTCTTGGCAGGTATTCATGGAGGTGTTCCCATTGAATAAAATCCTTAGAGGCTATCCAATTTATCTTCAATGTCTTTCCCCCTCTTATAAATATCTCCAAAAGATTATTTTCTCCAAGCCAAAACTTCCTTCCTGATGATGTCCAATTTCCTCACAATTATGAACATGGAAATCCCCTCAACTTTCTTATTCTAGCATCAAGGCAAACAATCTCTGATTTGCAGGTAGGAATACCATGTAAGTTCATATCTTAAGGGTCATCTCAATGAGGGCTTGCTAGAGGACCAACTAAACAAAATCATGGAATGGGTAGAGATTGTTCTACAGAATGCCTAAAGGGTGGTGGAAGGAATAATTTTTAGACATAGATATGAGCACTCTATGAAGTCTCACTTGAACAAGGTTAGAACTAGATCTATTGTTAGACCAAGTAAAATAAGAACCCTAAAGGTTAATTTTTAGGAGATTATTTCTACTCAAAAAGTCTTTTAGGTCATACATGCTAGCAAAAATACTCTAAACCACCTAATTTTTTCAAGGGTTAGAGTGAGATATTAAAATCCCCAGTACAAACAATGTTTCTTTTCCATGGAGGATAATGGCCTAAGTAGCTTCCTCCCACATAAGAAGCCTATTATCTATAGTGTTGGGGGTATAATAATTATAGAAAAGCCAACTATGATCATTATAAGAAAACCCTATGACTAAAGAAATATGATTTATAGAGACCTCCTTACCAATAATTGTAGAAGGATCCCAAAGAGTTGTGGTTCTTCTAGAGGTAACCAAAACTTCTCTCTAAGAGAATAAAGCTTGTAGCCATATATATATCTAGGAACTTTCTCAAAATTCAATCTGGTCATGTTTTTACCTCTTCTTCAGGATATCAAATTTTCTCACATTCCATGAAATAAATATCATTTCTTTTCCTTTTGAGCACCTACCAAGGTGAGTTGTTTCTTCTATGTAATTTCTTCTGTTGTAGCTTTGGTCCTAGCAGTTATTGCACGAGGTCTTGCTAATTTAGCTTCCGAATCAACCTTGGCCTTTGTCACAACCCAATATTTCTTTCTAGAAATGTATCATCCACAAGTAGAGGGGAAAGCCAAGGTTGAAAGGCTCACAATCTAAATCGTTGGGGAAAAAACAAGCAGATGCTCATCCTCAACAATTGGCAGAGATATCATTAAAGACATAATGGAGGACATATAGTCACCCTAGAGTATTGGATCCCTTCTTTTCTAGAAAAAAGCATGTTATCAAACCAAAACCATCCTCTCTTCTTTCCTCAAAAACCTCAGATGCAATCCCATCCTCAAAGTTAGTGATATATCAAATTTTCTCTAAAACTCTCAAAGGAGGTTCCATTAATTGGTTTTCTACCACATTTTGTAAAAATGGAGATATTGGCTTTTCCTGTCCCACTTCATCATTTAGAGGGATCTCTCCTTCTTCCAAGCCACCCTCTTTTCAAACTACTTTATGAGGTGATGAAATAAGGTGTACCATACTATCCACAAACATGTATCCCTCTAAGCTCAAGTTCTCCTTCTAAGCTTGTGGGGGACCTTTGGGAGGATTCACTTTTGAGTTTTTCTTGGATGAACAACTCATATCTACAATACCTAACAAATATACCTTATCTTTATCATTTGCCTCCTTCTAGTGAGTGGAAGAACAATTTGAGATGATATGTCCATAGTGAGAGAATTTCTAGTAGTATAGATAAGAGTTCTCATGGTAGATAATGTTAGGAATAAGGTGTCTCAACCTTGTATAATTCCTATTCCTATTATTTGTTTTGTAAAATGTATTTCTTGCAAATAATGTTCATGTGTCGAGATCTTGAATTGTGTGTAAGGAGATCATGGCTAAAATGGTGATGACGGATTCCTATGACAATTAAGAGCTATGTTAGGAAGATTAAATGACAGGTGAAGACATGTGGCAACCAAGATATTTGAGTACTGTAAAACCCTAATACAGTTTATCTTTGGGAGTAGCCCTAAAGTGAAGCGCATGTTATAAGAATTTTTAGGGTTATGAAGAGAAGTGATATGAGAGAGTGTATTGTTGGTACTGTGAGTTGCTATTGGAGTCTTCTGTTGTCACTGTTGAGCTTGCACTACGAGTGTATTGTAACCTTTTGTTCAAGATAATACATTATGCAGGTTCTGGAGGGGTGGGGTTGTTTTACTGAAAGGTTTTTCGCCATTGGAAAATCTTTGTGTTATGTGTTTCTTTCTTTGTCTAATTTTTGTATGCATGGTTGGCTACAATATTGTTGTTTACATGATATTGAATCTGTAAGTGTAGAAGATTTTAATAGGATTTTCATCATACTTTCCTTATGAGATTAGTGTAGGAAGCTATTTCCGCACCTGAGTTTCCTTACAGATAACCCATGTCAATGATCCACATTTGGATTTCAAGGCAACCACTTTAGGGAGAGCCTTGCTAATGGCAATACTAACACAAAATTTGGCAAACACTAGTCTAGATTTATTGAATGTAATATTGTTTTCTCTTATATAGTGTCCAAAGGAGTCCAATATCCACTTAAAAATATTCTAATCCTAGAACTCCAACAATAGCTCGAGGATCCTAACATAGACCAAAGCCATGAGGTGTAAATCTGCACAAAGGAAAAATCCTGGTTACCATCTAATAGGGGCCAAGGAATGTTTCCTATATCTCTAGGAACCCACCAAAACAAAACACCTGCCTTCTTCTATTATAAATCTTAACATGAATAAGGGACTTGACATTGCCAAGATGACTACTAAACCTTTGAGCTTCTATTTTTTATCACACCACTTCTTGACCATCTCATTTGTAGGTCTAAAGGAAAAAAATGGCCTACCTAACAAAGAGTCAATCCCTAGGAGATCTTATCTACCATATAGTCTCGTGGATGGATCTCTTGATAATCTTGCCAAAATTAAATCTCAAGCAAGTCCCTAGAAGAAACTAATGATGTAGGCCCCAATAAAAACATATTTCTAATTAGATTTAGGGATCCTCACATTCTCCCTCACCACCTTTGGAGATGAGCTACCGTAAAATGTGAAATTGTCTAGTTAAATAGGAGTTCCAGTAGGTAAAACCAAATGCATAGGGTTAGAAGAGATCCCATTAGAGGAAGAGCTTGAAGGTATAGATAAGACAAGTAAGAGATCCAAGCATAGCTACACCAGATTTGTTGGATACAATTGATTAATTGTGTGTTGTGTTTGATGTTACACAAATGTCATATCAGTTGATAGTCAATGCATGCCGAGCTAACTTGGTCAGTGAAGATATTTTTTCTAGTCTATTGAGAATTCTTGAGATTACTCTGTGCAGAAGGCAATATCTATCAAGCTCACTTGAGCATCAAAGGAAGTTATGTAGAAAAGAGTGTTAACAAAGCTTACTCAATTAATAAAATGAAAGTTGAATAGAGTCAATATTAACTAAGCTCACTCAGTTACCAAAGGGTCAAAGCATAGATCTATGTCACCGTTTGTGATACCAAAACCTATTTTCGGCACATCTCATTTCTCTATCAAAACTCAATTTTTTTCAAAAACTAAAAATACCCTTTTGTAGATCTCAGATTCAATATCATAGTTATATAAATTTTTGAGTGTTTTAATTAGTTATAATATTTTATAATCTCAATATACTATAATTTGATATTTCAACATTTTAAAAGATGCTCCCTCAAAAAAGGGAAAAAAAATAGTAAATCATATCAAAAAAATTAGAAAATTATATTTATCTCTAGAAAAGAGAATCCTCTTCATGAATATGTAATTTTTTTTCAAGAAGGTATAGATTTGATAGGGAAGTTTTAATGGGAAGAAATTTTTTTTGGATTCTAATAAGGTCAAACTTGAGTACATATACATCAAAAATAATTATTTCTTTTTTTGTTCACTAGCTACACATGTCATCTATAAGATATTTTTAAATCAAAACAAAAAAAGATAATTTTCATATACTTGTTTGATGGGAACTACACCCTATATATTTTACAGTAAAAAAAGGGACTTCAAAACAAAATAAAATGAATAAATTCTTACTCAAAAAATTTATGAAAATTATAGGCATAAAATTCATCCAATTCTACACATTTCATTAGTTTACATCATCTTCATATTTTGAACACAAATACCATTTTTTTGTCATTAATGTTTAACTATCACATTCTGATATCACGTTTCTTTATAAAAGGTGACACAGGTTTGTGCTTTTACCTCAAAGGAATTTTTTAAGTTCACAGTGTTAACCAAAATTTTGTTGGTTAACATAGGAAATCACTTCAGAATCAGTTTCTACCGAGTTGGGTCAACTACCAAAGGGTTTTCTTATTTTGGCATGTAATGCTTAATTATTTTACCTATTCATTCTAGCCAACTAGGGTGATGGATATTGGTTATTCTAATTTTTAATTGAGCCAACTTGATAATCTAAAAGGTATAAGTAAAAAACAAGTTGTGATTTCAAAGTATGAGATGCAAGTTGATTGAAAGAGATAAGAAGAGAGGAAGCGAACTTGAAGGATAAGCAGATATCCTTGTGGATCAAAAAAGTGTTATTCAATCAGGAAGGATCAAGTATGATCTAGAGTAGAGATCTATAATCAGCAATTCAATTGCATCATAATCAAGTCATTTCATTGTTACTCTATAGCCATTGTAGTAGTGAACAAAAATCTCTTAATAGAGTTAGTTTAATAGCCATTTGTAGATCCTCTAACAAGGTGGCAATTTCATTGAATTTTTTCGAGACCTTTTGCCAAGCCACTCATAATAGGGTGATTAAATCCTTTAATAGGGTCACACCTAACAATGTGTTTTGTAACCTTTAATAGGGTTGGCTCCTAACAAGGCTCACTTTAGAAGAGTGGAAAATAGTAACTAGTTACATTGGTGGTTTTTCTCAGATTGAGTTTCCATGTTAAATCTTGGTGTCTCATGTGTTCATGTTATCTCTTTCATGCTTGCAAGTAATTAGTTTTATCAGTCTTAAGTTTATAGTTGACATCTAAGGGTATAGGATATATTTTACTGGTAACTAATTCATGCCTCCCTTCTTAGTTTCTCCTCTTATATTTCCAACAATTGGCATCAGAACTTTTTGTGCCTGTAGAGAAGGTTTCAAGCACCTAAGCTAAAGATCAGGATGTCTTACAAGAGGGAAGTTCCAAAAATGAATAGAGATAACTTTGTAGCATGGTAAGGACTTATGAGGCTCCATGTAGCTACCATTAGTGATTTAGGATGCAAATATCTTGATGAAGAATATAAAACTCCCACTAGAACACTATCAACTAAAGATATTGTTGAGAAGAAGAACCATAACATCATGATGATTGACATTGCATCTGCTCTTAGTTATGCTGAATTTGATGAGTGAAAGACTATAAAATTTTTTTTGATATGTGGAACAAACTAAAAGAAATCTATGGAGGAGATGAAAATGTAAGAAATTCTAAAGTAGAAAGCCTTAGAGGACAATTTGATCAAATGAGGATGAGAGAAGATGAAAATGTTGAAAAATATGTGGAAAGAATCAAGGCTAGTGTTAGTGCAATGAGAGCATCTGGAGGAGAAATCAAAGAAGAAACTGTTGTAAGTAAAATTCTCAAAACTTTGCTTCCCCTCTATGAAATCAAAGTGTCTTCTATTCAAAAAAAGAGACGCAATCCAAATAACAAGATAGGCTTGGATGCCCTAGTAGGAAGATTGACAGCTTTTGAACTAGACAACTTTGACAAGTATGTTCCTACTTCCAAGAATATTGAGTTTGTATTTGAAGCTAAACTCTCACTCAAAGAGAAAGGAAAGAAAATAAAAGATATTCAATTAGAAAGTGAGGAAGAAACTAAAGAAATTTTTGATAGTGATCTTGAAATTGTTGAAGCTCTACTTGCAAAGAAATATTCCAAGAACAGAGGAAAGCAAAAAGGTAAAATCCATCTAATATGTTTTTCTTGTGAATAAATTGGTCATATTACTATTAGGTGTCCAAATAAGGAAGGAAAGGAAGAGAAGAAAAGTCACAAGTATAAGGGCAATAAGGAATTCAAAGGTCAGAAATCCTACAAAGACAAAGGTAAGAAAACTTATTTTATGGCTAAAGATTCTGATAATAGTGAAGATGAAATAGTGTATATTGTTGTAAAAGATGAATCTGATGATGAAGGAGATAAGATGGCACTTATTTCTCATGTTAGCAAAAATGACAGATGGATCATAGATAGTGGATGTTCTCACCATATGACTGGAGACAAAACTAAGTTTGAACATTTTGAACACTATGATGGAGGTACCATAAGGTATGGAAACAATGAACCTTGTTGCATAAAAGGAAAAGGTTGAATCTTATTAACCAATGAACTTGTATACAATGACTATTGGGTTGAAGGACTAAAACATAACTTACTGAGTGTGGCACAGTTGAACAACATTGGATTCAAGGTAGAATTCATGAATGGTAAAGCAAGACTACTAGATAACCAAAAAAATTTGATTGGATCAGGTAGGAAAATGAAGGGTAACCTATTTTATCTTGATCTTGGTGATTTTTCATGTTTTATTGCTCAAGTAGAAGAAAGATGGCAATGGCACAGAAGATTATGTCATGTAAACTTTGAACATATGGTCAAGATTAGAAAACTCAAAAGGGTAAGAGGTCTTCCTAGTCTGAAGAAACTTAATGTTGGATTATCCAATAATTTCCAAATTGGTAGAATGGGAAAGACTAGTTTTAAAAGAAAAAACTATTAGTTAGAAGATGTCTTGGAAATTGTGCATACTAATTTATGTGGACCCATTGGAATAAAAACTTATAGTGGAGAAATTTTTTTCATTCTTTTTGTTAGTGATTATTCTAGAATGATGACTGTTATGCATTTGAAAGAAAAATCATAAGCTTTTGAAAAATTCAAATGGTATCTGGCTAGAGTAGAAAAGGAAACTGGAAAAAGATTGAAATACTTAAGATCAGATAGAAGGGGTGAATTCATCCCAAATGAATTCAACAATTTTTGCATTGAAAGAGGAATTAAAAGACAAGTATCAACCTTTGGTACTCTTGAGCAAACTGGAATAGCTGAAAGAATAAACAAATCCATCATGGATTGTGCAAGGACACTAATGATTGAAAATAATGTTACTATCAAATACTGAAAAGAAGCTATCAACATTGTAGTTCATACTTTGAACCAAGTTTAGTTGAAGAAGGAATCAAACAAAACTCCCTATGAATTATGGTATGGCTACAAACTCAATGTAGGTTACTTAAAATTATTCGGCAGAAAATATTATATCTTGAAAGAATCTAGAAAGGAAAATTTGATGTAAAAGGCGATGAAGGTATATTTCTAGAATATTCTTACAAATGTAAAGCATACAAATGTTTGAATTTTTCCACTCACAAAATCATGGAAAGTACACATGTAAGAATTAATGAGTTTGCATAAAAGATTGAAGAAGAAAGAAAAAAGGAACTAGAAGATTACAAAAGATTTGTCTACTATGAACTTGATATATTTCCAAACACATTTGACAAAAGGAAGACTTCACCACTCAAGCTCTCCAAATCTCCACCAATTACCAAGCTACAATAAGTGCAAATCGAGTCACAAGGACCTGAGTCACATTTAGAGGCTACTGAGTTAGTGCATACCAAGTCTAAAGAACCCAAGCCATAGATAGAAGGACCCAAGCTAGAAGTTGAGATTCAAAATGAAGATAGCTCAATTCATTTAAAAGTCAAAGAACCTATATTGGATAAATATGTTAGAAGGCATCATGCTCCTAATTAGATAATTGGAGACAAATCAAATGGAATAATGAGAAGAAGCAAAATAAAAGGTATATGTTTACTTGCTGAATTTAAACCTAGAAGTGTCAGTGATGCATTCAAAAATGAAAGTTGGATTGAGGGTATGAATGAATAAATAGAATGGATAGAAAATAATTAAACTTGGACTCTTGTACCTAGGCCAAAAGATAAAAATGTGATTGGTACAAAATGGGTATTCAGATTTAAGCTGAATGAAGATGGAAAAGTGTCAAGAAACAAAGCAAGGTTGTTATGTAAAGGCTATTCTCAAGAAGAAAGTATTGATTATGGTGAAAATTTTTCCCCTATTGCAAGATTAGAAGGTGTTAGGACTTTACTAGCTTATGAAGCTCACAAAGGATTCAAAGTATATTAGATGAATGTTAAATTTGCATTCTTGAATAGAATTCTTCATGAGGAAATCTACATTAAACAACCAGAAGGTTTTGTTGATCTAGCCAAAAGGGATATGGTATGCAAATTACACAAAGCCCTATATGGTCTAAAACAAGCTCCTAGAGCCTGGTATGAAAGACTATGTAACTATTTGATATAGATTAGTTTTTAAAGAACAAATGATAACAATAGTCTATATCTTAAGGAAGGACCAGATAAGAATATTGTATTGGTAGAAATATTTGTGGATGATACTTTATTCATAGAAAATGATGACTTATGTAAAGAATTTTTAGAACAAATGAATAAAGAATTTGAAATGTCCATGTTTGGTGAAATAAAATTCTTTGTTGGATTGTAGCTACAACAGAACAAGAATGGCATCTATATCACTCAATCTAAGTATGTCAAAGAGATACTCAAGAAATTTGGAGTGGAGGATTCAAAACCAGTTGGAACTCCCATGTAAACTGGACTTAAGCTTACAAAAGATGATGAATCCAAAGAAGTAGATTAGACCTTATAAAGATCAATGATTGGGAAATTATAGTATGTGGTACATACAAGACCTAATATTTCCTTAGTAGTTGGGATAGTAGCAAGATTCTTAGCTAAACCCAGAGAAAACCACATGATGGAAATAAAAACAATCTTAAGATATCTGAAAGGTACTGAACACTATGGTTTATGGTACAAACTTGGAGGCAACCTTGACCTAAAAGTATTTACTGATGATGATCGGGTAGGAAATATTGATGACAAAAATAGCACCAATGGTGGAGAATTCTTTCTTGGTAAAAGGTTGGTATCTTGGACAAGCAAGAAGCAAAACTTCACATCTCAATCCATAGCAGAAGCAGAATATGTAGTAGCAACAATAAACTTCTCTAATATTGCTTGGTTCAAATAGTTGGTGGAAGGAATGGCGGCTGAAATAAAAGAGCCAATAGTAATGTATTGTAATAACACTAGTGCAATCAACATATCAAAGAATCCAGTGATGCATTCCAAAACAAAGCACATTGCTATAAAATATCACTTTGTAAGAGAATTAGTACAAGACAAAGAAATCAGATTGGAATATGTGCATACAAAAGAAAAAATTGCAGATATATTCACAAAACCATTACCTAAGGATGCATTTTTGTATCTAAGAGGTAAGCTAGGGGTCATTCCCCTATCTGAAGCTAACCAAATAAAGTTTAGTTATGCATCAACATGAATCAAGTTGAATATCAATAAGTTGATATAGTATTGGCGAGGACATATTATAGATGAATCTATACTTAAGGTACATTAATACTAATTAGAATTGTCTTTGGCATGTGTTGTCAAAGAGAGATGTTTACTGCCATATCTTTCTAAAATTTTGTAAAGGGAATAGTTAAGTAGTTCCTTCATAGAGGGAGAATACTATAGGAGAAGTTTTCTATGTAAAACTCAAAGAGGGAGAAACTTTTTGATAGAGCGAGTCTTGTTCTCAAAATTTCATTCTGCTATGACATGTTGTGTTTCCATCAATGCCAAAGAGGGAGATTGTTGAATACAATTGATTAATTGTATGTTGTCTTTGATGTTGGACAAATGTCATATCAGTTGACACTCAATGCATGCAGACCTCACTTGGTTAGTCAAGATAGTTTTCCTAGTCTACTGAGTGTTCCTAAGTTTACTTTGTGGAGAAGGTAGTATCTACCGAGCTCACTTGGGTGTCAAATGAAGTTATGCAGAAAAGAGTGTTAATCGAGCTCACTTGGTTAACAAAGGGAAAGTTGAATAGAGTCAGTGTTAATCGAGCTCACTTAGTTACCTTAGGAATTTTGTAAGTTCACAGTATTAACAAAGATTATGTTGGTTAACATAGGAAATTCAGAATCAATTTCTATCGAGCTAGGTCAGCTACCAAAGGATTTTCTTATTTTGGCATGTAAAGCTTAATTATTTTACCTATTGATTCTAGCCAACTGAGGTGATGAATATTAGTTATTCTAATTTGTATTTGAGTAGACTTGATGATCTAAAAGGTATAAGTAAAAGGTCAACTTTTGATTTTCAAGTATGAGATGCAAGTTGATTGAAAGAGATAAGAAGAGAGGGAGCAAACTTGAAGGATAAGCAGATATCCTTATGGAGCAAAAAAGCGTTATTCGATCAAGAAGGATCAAGTATGAACCAAAGTAGAGATCTATAATCAACAATTCAATTGCATCACAATTAGGTCATTTCATTGTTACTCTAACCATTGTACTAGTGAACTAAAATCTCTTAACAGAGTTGGTTTAACAATCATTTGTAAATCCTCTAACAAGGTAGCAATTCTATTGAATTGTTTCAAGAGCATTTTCAAGGCCACTCCTAACAAGTTAATAAAATCCTTTAACAAGGTCACACCTAATAGTGTGTTTTGTAACCTTTAATAGGGTTGGCTCCTAACAGGACTCACTTTAGAAGAGTGAAAACTAGTAACTAGTTACATTGGTGGTTTATCCCAAATTGAGTTTCCACATTAAATCCTGCTGTCTCATATGTTCATGTTATTTCTTTCATGCTTGCAATTAATTACTAATAACATCTTAATATTTGCTAAAGTAATTCCCACTTTGCATTTACTGAGTTACAACAATTTATGTGTGTTTACTGAGTATCAACAGTATTCAGTTTTGTTAGTCTTAATTTTATAGTTGACATCTAAGGGATCTGGGATATATTTTAGTGGTAACTGATTCACCCCTCCCCTCTTAGTTACTCTTATATTTCCAACAAGATCATGAGGAGGGGGGACCTTTGAAGTAACACACATGAATAGAGTTGTAGAACACCAAATGTTGAGAAAATAAGTTTTGTTAGTTTTATTTTATTTTCTTAATATTCATGGTTTTATCAATCTATGAATTCCATTTCAATATTTCAAGTTGTGAAAACTTTATCTCTATGACTTGTTTTTCATATTGACATTAGAGTAATTTAAATTTTAGAAAACATAATCATAATCATAATATTATGTCATATCCAGTATGTTCACTAGAATAAACGTATGGGAAGTGAAGAGCCACAACCTCCAAATTCACTTATTGAAATCCATGTAAACATTAAATAACTATGAAAGACACAACATGTCATAACCTAGAATTCCAAATACATGTTGCTTAGGGATATGAAATTTTATCTCGATAATTAAAGTGCAATTCTTTACCTACTTATTCTCAACCCTATCAATAATGGTTTTTAAATTTTTAATATTATGATTAGATGTAATTTATTTTATAATATATTTTTATATATTTAACATAAAAGAATAATAACATAAAAAGTGATGTGTTTTATGATATATTCCTACTCTCTAACAATATAAGATATCAAAATAATGGGCGCAAATTACCCAACATTAATGGTTTCATTACCTATAACACTGTGGTCAATATTTGAAATACATGCTTGATATGAACTCATTGCAATACTATGTCTAACCCTAGCACTTTTGGAATCTATATTTCTTCCAAGGTTAAAATGAACTCTTCTCCATTACCACTCAAAGATTCCTTGGCAAACTTACTACAAATTCAATTGCATGAAGTTCCTTCTTCTTCTTTTTTGTCTCAAAAGTACCTTTTGGTGCCTATTTTTCTCTAGATGTGGTGCTTAACCAAGAAGTTTATAGTATGTTAGGAAAGGATTTGTCTACAACTCTAATTGCTTGTGGTATTTTTTACTAGACCTACATGGATTATTGAGCATTAGAATTGTATGATTAGAAGTAATGTGGATATTTACTCCTATTTGTTGCTTCCTCTTTTTCTACTTATATTAAGATCACAAGGTTTGTCTTAGCGTGGGTGAGATGAAATAGTCCCTCCCAACCCCACCTTGATGACCACATTGAACCCTCTAAATGACTATAAAACTATTTGTTTAGTCTAGGAAAGAAGGCCTTATCTCCCTCTCTTTTTCAAGGGAAATATACCTATAAGACTAAGAATGATATATTGTCCTGCTTCACTAATACAGACAATAAGGCAACCAAATTCTCTAACATCTCTTACACTATATATTAGCAAACATTTTTCTCTCAAAAGCATTTCATGATGGGATTATTAACAAGTGCGTGTGCAACCTTAGACACAAATGATTGACTATGATGTGATCCCTCTTAGATGTAGATATGTTGTTGTTATAAGCCACTTGGCTTCCCTTTTCCATTTTTGATCTCATTCCTATGTCTTTCTCACTTGATAGATCAATGTGATTGTTGTCATCTCATTATCTTTCACATTGGATGCCAACTCAAAGCTCTTTGCTAATGCAATACCTTTTTCTCTTGTTTCTTAAGTGAGTTGGGAAACTTAGTTTGTTGCTCTTGTTGCCCTTATGTGATGGAATGCTGGTGATTTTTGTTGTTCCATTGTCTTTCATCTTGTTGTGGGTGACAAATCCAAGTTCTTTCCTAATACCATGTCTTCTCTTGTTGCATCAGCTTCTTCACCCACATGTGTTGTTTTTGTCATTGCCTCCAACATTAAGAAGTCATTTTTTTTCTTATTTTGTAAGTCATTATCAACTCCCTATTTTTAAATTTCAAGGCCTAGTCTTCAATACAAAGTGTGTATCGAGAACATTTTTTTTTGTTTGAAAGGTGTCTTCTTTCCTACTTTCAATGGTTTTATGGATTAAGATGATGTGTCTTGAACTATTGTTCATTGTCAGAAGAAGGGCTTAGCTTTTGCTATTGCCAACTTGAAAATTCATCTATTATATTTGAAATTGGTCTACAACTCTAGAATGATTAGTTTTTCACTATATGTGTGTATATCTATGTATGTGTACTATACCTTGTTGTAGCAGTATCACTCTCTCAATTTTATGTATTTTTTTGTTTTTGTTTTGTGTTTTTTTATTTATTGGCCCCTTATAACCATTTGTCTCTATTCCAAATTTTAGCGTTGCAAAAAATTCACATTATAAATGATATTTAGAAAAAATTATCTTCTCTCTATTTCTCTTGGTATTCATTGTGAAAAAGAAAAGTACATATAAGAAAACATAATTATTACAAATATGTTTCCTTTATGCAACTATTTTTAAGAAGAAACATAGCACTTAGAGAAATGTATAACATTATATATAACAAAAAAACATAATGGACGAGTAAAGTGATGAACAAAGAAAGAAGTAATCATTTTCAAAGACAATCACTAGAATTTTTTACGAATATTTCCTTTTCTATATTCACGATGATCAATTTATTTTGATCACAGCAGTAGTATTGATATACACATATATTACATGTATTTTGGGAGCCCCCTAGCTATTTGAAAGACAATCTTAGTACTCTTTTAAAGACTTCCTTGGGAGTAAGTGGGTGCTCACTAAAAAGAAAGAGCATTCAAAAGTGCAACTCTTACATAGATGAGAAACTTTAATAGCTAGTCAATTTTGTGTTCAAGGAGAGGAAGAGTAGTCTCCAACTCATTAAGTGCCATGGTGGACGGAGAGAGATTAAAGGGGAGCTGCAATTTGGAATTGTAGTTGAGAAGGTTGTTGAGATCTCCAAGTGCAATATTGGTTTCTTCTAACTCTATCAAGAACCTTGATGTTGATGACAACCTCTTTTTGATCTCAAATATCTACTTGACCTTTTGTTGCCAAGTTGAAAAATGTGTAGAAATAAAAATAGACAACATCCTTACATTGGATGTCTTGAAGGAAAGAGTAGTGACAAGTACTGAGAAGACTGTGACTACGATGGACTTTGCATGATTGATGTTGATGGCAGCTTTTGTCACTCTTGCTTTATCCTCAATGTTCAGCTTCTCTACCATTCTTATCAAAATGGACATGCATTTCTCTAGTTGGCTGTGTGATTGATTCTTCTTAATCAACCAAATGGAGAGTGTGGTGTGTGTCCTTTCAAGGTCATGGGAAAATGGTGTGAGTCATTACTAAGGCCGCGTAGAGCTACCTACAAACTTGTGTGTTGTTTCCTAATTCCTACAATAGTTGTTGACTTATTTTTTTGTGCAAATATTTGAAAGATTATTTTCCAATATATGGAATGTGACATAATGTGGCATTTTTTTTTGAAAGATTGATATTTATGATAATAATAAAAGGTAACTAACATTAGTTCTATCTTTGCATTCAAATGGTGTTTACTGGGTAAATAACTCACCAAGTGTCAAAATTGTATGGTGGATTCCAAAGCTTTGTGCAATACTATTTCTATTCTAGGTATTTTCAACAATCAACAATCTAGTTTACATTCTTGTAGTATTTTTGTTTTGGATGTATCAACATAGCTTCTGTTATTTTTGCAAAATATTTTTGTATGCAATTGCCATTGAAAGGAAATCAGGATGTTGAGCATGAATGCTATTACTGTGGGAGGTAGTTGAAGATGATGTCAATATCTAATTTCTATCATGGAAATAAGATTCATGGTGATATTGTTGAAAATTTTTTAAACCACCATTTTTTGTTTTGGAGTTGTTGTTATTGTGATGGTAATAGACAAAAAATGTAAAATGTTTCTTCTTCTAATTTATTTTTACTCATTCAACATTCTTGTTGCATGTCAGAGATACTATACCGAAAGAATGAAAAAAGAAAAGGGTTTTAAATTTAAAGCACATAAATATGTATGGCTCTTCAATTTCTTTGAATAAGATAGAAAAATCTTAGTCTATTTTCTAGTTAAATAGAAGGGTTTGATGAATAATGGAAGTCCATTATTTTTTTGTAGAGAAGTATGAAGATTTCAAAATGTAGAACCAAGGTTTGGTTTTGTAATTTTTTTGTGGTATATTTCTTAAAATAAACATCAAACAAATGATTAAAGAAAAAACCAGTTTATATTGATAATTCTATTGAGATGGTAGTTATGTAGTTAATAGTTTCTTGAAACTTCATGGCAACATGTGTGATGATCTTGAAGATCTTCATATTATATTTTTAAAACAAAATCTCTTCATGTCAAAGACATTTGTGTCATTTTTCAGAGAGTTCCATATCAATTTTTTGAAGATAAAATTTTCTTCTTTAATTGTGTAACATATTATGAGATAGTTATTAAAATAACTTAAAATTTCTTCTCTATTTAAGAGAATGGAGATGCATGTTTGAAAATATGAGGAAAAAGGTTAAATCCTAAAAAGAAATATAAAGGCTTTAAGTTTAAATATTTTAATTTGATTTTTGAAAAGATTCAATGTAAACTTACTAACATATATAAGTGTATAAACATACATTTATATGTGTATCTGAGATTGTAACTCATATTCAAAAAGGAAGAAAAGGGGTTGTAGCCCTAAGTAGTTGTAACTACAAATGCAAAAAGGAGTTGAACCTCAATAAAATAGCAAGTTCATGGAGTGGTTTTTCTCCCTATGATGAAACTTTAAAGTTTTTTGTGGGTTTCCCACTCGGCACTAATCTCACGTCTCTATCTTTTGTGAGTTATTATCTTCTTACTCTATCATCTTGCAAGAGTGATTAGTGAGAGAAAATGTTAAGCATTCATTTCTTGTGGTATATTAAATTAAAAATTTCTCACTTTTTTTAAAAAGCACTGGCTCTGATTCACCCCTCCCCCTAGAACCACAATTACTTCTAACAAGTGGTATCAGAGCATAGGGTTCCTTATAGGAATTGTTCTAGGGAGTTTTTGGAAGTAAAATGGCACAGGCTGAAGGGGCTTCCCTTAACTGGGCTCCATTATTTGATGGCAATGACTATGTGTTTTGGAAAGTTATGATGGAAGCTTTTATACATTCTTTAGATGCTAGAATGTGGGATGTTGTCATTATGGAGTATATTGTTCCATCAATAGTACCTATTGATCAAAATGATAAACTTACATATGAGTTAGACAAAAAGGCAAGATATGCTCTTTTGTGTGGGCTTACTAAACATGTGTTTGGAAAAGTTGTCTACTGTAAATTTGCAAATGATATTTGGGTAAAATTGGAAACTATTTATCAAGGAGATGAAAAGGTTAAAGAGACAAAATTGTTTAACTCTTAAAACACAATTTCATAACCTAAAGATGAGTGAAGATGAAAACATATCTGCTTATTTTTTGAGAGTTGATGAAGTAGTAAATGCTAGAAAAGGTTTACGAGAATAGATTGAAGAACATGATGTAGTTTCTAAAGTTATACAATCAGTTTTACCGAAATTTAAAAATAAAATTTTTACATTGGAAGAAAAGAAAAACTTTTCTTAATTGACTTTACATCAACTACAAGGAACCTTAACTGCTTATGAAATAAAAATTAGTAGTCAAGCTGGTTCTACATCAAAATAGACAACCTTTAAGGCTGAAAAACAAGAAGAAAGTGATTTAGATTTAATAGATGCTTTAGAAGCATTACTAGTTAGAAAAATGAAAAAGAAATACAAAGGAAAACCAAAATGTTTCAGTTGTGGTTAGTTAGGACATTTTGTATCAAAATGTCCAAATATAGATCAAGAAGATAATGATGAGAAAACTGAAAAGTTTTCAAAAAGAAAATCTTGGAATCAAAATAAAAGATTCAAGGATTTCAAAAAGAAAGGTCTTTTGTCAAAAGAGGACTCAAATGAAGAGTCAAGTGATCCTAATTGAAGACTCATAAGACAAGTATTAATTAGTGATGATTCTTGAACTATAGAATCAATCAGATTATAGAGATTACCACCTATCCTTAAGCCACTAGCAATAACCTTATTCCTTTCATTTTTTATGGAACATACAATTATATGTGTATGCAAGATTATAATTTAGATTCAAAAAGGAAGAAAATGGGTTGTAACCCTAAGCAGTTGTAACTGTGAATGTAAAAGGAGTTGAAACTCAATAAAATAGCAGGTTCATGGAGTGGTTTTTCTCCCTATGACGAAAGCATAAAGTTTTTTGAGGGTTTCCTACTCAGCACAATCTTGTGTCTTTGTGAGTTATTATCTTCTTACTCTATCAGCTTGCATGATTGATTATTGAGAGCAAATATAATGCATTCATTTCTTGTGGAATATTAAATTAAAAATTTCTCACTTGCTTTTAAAAAGAACTGGTTCTGATTCACCCCAGAGCCACAATTACTTCCAACAATGCTATTCCTCAACAAATTGTAGGCCTCAAGCAGATGAAGAATCTCATCCAAATATGCGTTGATCCATTTTCTCCCAATGTCTTCCATGTCTATTTTTATGCTTGACAAATAAAATAGCAATTGATGGCCACCTGCAATGCTTGGCCAAACCAATCTACTCCAAAAGACGAGCAAGAAGAACAAGACTCCTCCAATATTTCCACCTATCCCATGTTAGTTTTGTTAGCTTTGGACAACTGTTTGTCCATTTTCTATTAATTAGCAAGTAATTGTTTTGCTAACTAATTGGTTAGATTAGAAACAAATATTTGTTAATTAATTGACCACTTTTGGAAACAACTAGAAACCGACTTGGTTAGGGTTGTAAAGTTGTTTTAATCTCAATCATTGATTGTAAATCAATCTCGACTATTGGTTTACCAATAGGATTAGTATAAAAGGAGGTCAGGGGGAAATTTGGAGAACATGAAGTTTGGAAAAATGTTTGCAGTGTTAGCAAATAGTCTTGTAGTGTTAGCAAGGGCGCAGTGTTAGCGTGGGAATAGCAGTGTGGAATATCAGCGAGATAAATTAGGAGGTTGTTAGAATTCTGCCAGTAAGAGGCAAGAAATTTTATATCTCTTGATTTGTTGAAGTTTAATATAATTTCTCATCTGTAGAACCGGTTTTCCCTTAGGGGTTTTTCCAGGGACAATTTGTCCGAAAATATTGTGTTCATTGTGTTGCGCATTTCTTTCCGTATTTTATAAGTGAAGTTGCAATTGTGTTATTTTTCGATATTAGCTGGGAATTTATTTTCAGCAGTTTAATAATTGTTTATGATAGGAGATTAATAATTAGTGACTACAATAGTTAAATTTTTCACATGGTATCAGAGCATTGTTAAGGGTAGAAGAGTTTTGCCCTAGGAAAGAAATTTTGATCTCTTTAGATTTAATAAAACCCTTGAGATGGCTTCAACTGGTTTGAGAGATTAGGATAGATTGGATGGTGCCTCAAATTATGGTGTCTAGAAGGCCAAAAAAAATTTATTGTTGGAAGAGAATGGTATCAAGGATTATGCTACCAGTGTTGTACCTATACCAACGGCTGCAACACAGCTTGTAGCATATAGGAAGGATGATGCCAAAGCGAGGAGGATTATCTTTGATGGTGTCAAGGATCATATTGTTCCACATATCACAGAGCTAGATACGATGAAAAAGATGTGGGACGCCATTCTGAATCTATACCAGAATGCTACCACCAATAGGAAGTTGATTCCTAGAGAGAAGCTCAAGAATACCTGAATGAATCAGGGAGAATACGTCACAAGTTACCTTACCAGGCTCAAACTTGTTAAGGATGAGTTAGTAGCTATTGGAGATAGCCCTAGTGATGATGAGCTAGTGAGAATAGCCCTAAATGGGTTTACTAAACAATGGAGTGTCTTTGTTCAAGTTGTCAGTAGACGAGATACTTTATCGAGTTGGGATTGACTATGGACTGATTTCACTTAGGAGGAGTTTAGACTAAGTCTTGTTTATGGGGCCAACAAGAGTCAGAAAAATGAGGTGGAACAAGAGAACGTTTCCCTACTGAGAAAAGGGAAAGCAAAGAAGGGATCTAGCAAAGGATCAAATTCACAAAGTGAAAAGAAGAAGGACCTTTCTAAAATAAAGTGCTTTGGATGTTGCAAGTTTGGCCACTATGTCAGTGATTTCCCAGAGAGGAAGAAGGGTAAGAAGCAGGTGGTAGCTTTAGCAAGTGTGAAAGAACTCTCCAGTAGAATGGAAGATGAGTTTGCACTCATAGCTTGTATGGTTAGCTCAACCTCATAGTGTGTTTGGTATATAGATAGTGGGGCATCATTTCATGTGACAAGAGTTAGAGAGTACTTCTCCAGTTACAAGGAGGAGGACACCAAAATCAAAATTTCTATGGAAAACTTGTCCAAACTCAACCTTGTTGGGAAATGGACTATTCAATTTCAGAGGGAGAATGGAAAGATAATTCCACTTCATGATGTGTTATATGTGCTAGGCTTTGGTATGAATTTGATTTATGTATCTATTCTTCAGGATAGGGGGTATAATGTACTCTTTAGAGGGACAAATGTGTTGATTAAGCACAAGGATTGGAAATCATCCATAACTATTGGAGTTAGGAGTGGTCGCCTTTATAGATTGCAATTTGATACTCCTAAGGCACTTATGAGCAACAGTAATCCTAGAGATCTTGGAGAGCTATGACATAGGAGGATGGGCCATATTCATCATGGAGCACTTAGATTGCTTCATGAGATGGTGACAGGTGTTCTAGAGGTGAGCACAGAGCATGACGATGTATGTAAGGGATGTGTGTTGGTGAAGTTTGCAAAAGAATCTTTTCCAAGGAGTGACACCAGATCTAAGGGTGTTCTTGATCTAGTACATTCAGATGTCTGTGGACCAATGTCGATGAAATCTCTCAGAGGATATCAGTACTATGTTACTTTTATTAATGATTTCTCTAGAAAGACCTAGATATACTTCTTGAAGACTAAGGATGAGGTTTTCAATCGATTCCAAGAGTTCAAGGCTCTTGTGGAAAACACGACAGGAAAGAAGATAAAGGTTCTTCGACTAGAGAATGGAGGCGAGTACAAAGGAAATGTCTTCCATGAGTTCTGCACCAGAGAAGGAACCAAGAGAGAATGGATTGTTCCTTACAATCCACAGCAGAATGGAGTTGCTGAGAGGAAGAACCGTTCTATATCAGAGGTAGCAAGAGCTATGCTACATGACCAGGACATGCCCCGCTACTTATGGGCAGAGGCGTGTAATACAACAGTCTACATTCAAAATAGAGTTACACACAAGGTGCTAGGGAAGATGACACCAGAGGAGGCTTTCACATGGTAGAAGCTAGATGTTAGTCACTTCAGAATACTCGGGAGTTTGGCATATTGCCATATTCCTAGAGATACATGTACAAAGTTAGATTAGACTACAGAGAGGGGGTACTTTGTTGGGTACAGTGAGACCTCAAAGGCATACAAGATTTTCATTCTGGAAACTAAAAGAATTATTATCAAATGAGATGTCAAGTTCATGGAGGACAAGGCATTTAGGAGATCTAGAGATTTCCTAGCAGATGATCAGAGTGAGCAACTAACAGAAGCTCCAAGACCAAGTCAAGAGCAACAAAGCTCAAGTACAGTTACCAGTATGAGTGTAGACTTAGTTAGTGAAGATTCACAGAGTATGGAGCAATCAATGTAACAAGAAATGCATCTAGAAGACTTAGAGGTTGACATTTCATCCTCTATAGTTGGTAGCGGGAACCATGTGGTTCCAGATACACAAAGGGATACTCAGGATTTTGTTAGAGCTCCTAGGAAGACTATTAGACAGCGAAGACAACCAACCAAGTTCAATGACTATGTGGCATTAGTTAGTCAGTCGATAGATAGTGAGCCTTCTAGCCATCAAGAAGCTGCAGAACATCAAGTATGGTGAGATGCAATGGTTCAGGAATATTCTTCAATAATGCAGAATGATGTATGGGAGGTAGTACCTAGACCAACAAATAGGGCTGTAGTTGGATCATGTTGGATCTATAAGATAAAGCACGATGCAGATGGTAGCATCAAGAAATACAAGGCGAGGTTTGTGGCAAAGGGGTTCTCTCAGAAGGAGGGAATAGACTATGAGGAGACATTTTTTCCAGTTGCTAGGTATACTTCTATACGAGCTATAATCTCACTTGTAGCATAGATGGGATAACAAATCCATCAAATGGATGTCAAGACAACATTCTTTAATGGTGAGTTGAAGGAGGAGGTATACATAGAACAACCAGAAGGCTTTGTAGCACACAACAAAGAGACCCACATGTGCAGATTAAAGAAAACATTGTACAGACTCAAGCAGGCTCTTAGAGCATGGTATGAGCGCATTGATACATACTTGTAGAAAATGGGCTTTGTGAAGAGTGAAGCAGATGCTAACATCTATTACTTGATGGTTGGGGGTGCGAATCTTATTCTTGTTCTTTATGTGGACGATCTATTTCTTACAGGTTCACTAGGGCTCATAGTGGATTGCAAGAGGAACCTTGTAGAAGAGTTTGAGATGAAGGATTTAGGACTTATGCACTACTTTCTAGGCATGGAAGTGTGGCATACAAATGGGGAGATTTTCCTTGGTCAAGGGAAATATTGCATTGAAATCTTGAAGAAATTTGGGATGGAGGATTGCAAAGCCATGTCTACACCCATGATTACAAATTGGAGGAAGGTAGATACATCTAAGAAGAAGGATGTAGATCCCACTTTATATATATAGATAGTTGATTGGTTCACTTATGTATTTGGTCAACACTAGGCCAGATATAGCATTTGCAGTAAACTCTCCTAGTCAGTTCATGGTTGAACCAAAGAGAATGCATTGGGTAGCGGCTAAGCATGTGCTATGTTACTTGTGTGGTACAGTCAAGTATGGGATTAGATATGTTCGAGTTGAAGGTATCAGGTTGATAGGCTATACTGATGCAGATTGGGTAGGAAGTACAACAGACAAAAGGAGCACTTCAGGGTGTTGTTTCAGCTTGGGATCAGGAGTTGTATCTTGGTTCAGCAGGAAGCAAAAGTTTGTGGCTCTAAGTTCAGCAGAAGCAGAATACATAGCAGCTAGCATGGTGACATGTGAAGCTATATGGCTTCGAAAGTTGTTAATAGCCTTGTTTGGTCAGAAGGTTGAGACTACTGTGATACATTGTGACAATCAGAGTTGCATCAAGTTGTCTGAGAATCCAGTGTTTCATGATAGGTTTAAACATATAGATATCAGATGTCACTTCATCAGAGATTGTGTACAAAGGGGAGTTGTTCAACTACAGTACATTCTTATAGAGGAGCGGGTAGCAGACATTCTGACTAAGGCATTGGGAAAGGCAAAATTTATCTTCTTTAGAGATAAGTTAGGTGTCCTATAGAACAACTTTCTTGCTAAGAGGGAGTGTTAGTTTTGTTAGCTTTGGATAGTTGTTTGTCCATTTGTTATTATTTAGCAAGTAATTGTTTTGTTAACTAATTAGTTAGATTAGAAACAAATATTTGTTAATTAATTGACCACTTTTGGAAACAACTAGAAACCGACTTGGTTAGGGTTGTTAAGTTGTTTTAATCTCAACCATCGATTGTAAATCAATCTCAACCGTTGGTTTACCAATAGGAGTAGTATAAAAGGAGGTCAGGGGGGCACTTGGAGAACATGAAGTTTGGAAAAACATTTGCAGTGTTAGCAAATAGTCTTGCAGTGTTAGCAAGGGTGCAGTGTTAGCGTGAGAATAGCAGTGGAAAATATCAGTGGGATAAATTAGGAGGTTGTCGGAATTCTGCCAGTAAGAGGCAAGAAATTTTGTATCTCTTGATTTGCTGAAGTTTAATATAATTTCTCATCTGTAGAACTGGTTTTCCCTTAGGGGTTTTTCCAAGGACAATTTGTCCGAAAATATTGTGTTCATTGTGTTGCGCATTTCTTTCCGTATTTTATAAGTGAAGTTGCAGTTGTGTTATTTTTCAATATTAGTTGGAAATTTATTTTCAGCAGTTTAATAATCGTTTATGATAGGAGATTAATAATCAGTGACTGCAATAGTTAAATTTTTCACATCCCACCAGTGTGTTTGTGAAACTTGGTTGCCCTTTTGGGCTTGAGGGCATACTCTTTGACCTACGCTTACACTTCCTAGGAGAATGTAGCGCCATGGTTAGCCGAATAGAGGAGAGCCGAGACAGAGAAGGGAAGGCAATGCTCATGCTCATTCTACTCGGTACTGCTTACTCTGATGATTCTGACTATAGGGCTGATGATGCCTTGGGCTTTTCAATTGTCTATTAACATGCTTTATACAGCTCACTATGACTGGGGACAGCAGTTAGACACAAGAAATAATCCTGACAAAAGGCATCTCTATGTCCCCCACGCCTCCTTTGGTTTGGTTTCCCATGTTTTCCATGCGGTTTCGCTTCTCATTTATTGTTCCTTGTAATGGCCTACGAATCAAAAATAATATGTAGGCATGCATCGTGTCTGAGACTTAGCTAGCAAAGATTAGGTTTAATCAGAATTTATTATGGAATCATCTGCTTTCACTAATGGCATGCCATATTTTGCCATATAATTAATGACAGAGTGCGTTCTCCCTAAATATGCATAAGCTGTTAAGGTAACTAAGCAGATGAAAAGTATAATTTCTGTCCAATATTTAGACCGTATATCTCTAGCCTTCTTTGGGTTTTCTTGTGTACTTCTTAAATGCATAGTAATGCTCTACTAAGACAGTTGATAGAATTTGTATGTAGGATCCTGGCTTTGTTAGTTTTTTCAAATTTATATAGATGGATTCGAGGTAAAGTGTTGAAAGGATTGAGTGTTCGATCATGATAGTTATCTACTGGTTAAATTAATTTTCTATCTCTTCAAGTATATATTAAATCAATAGTAAAATTATTTTTCATCTCTTCAATTATATGTAAAACTAATACAACTAATAGAGGCCAAGAAAAATTATTTGTAAGTTTCTATAATTTTCAATTTACCTTAATTAAAGAGACAAAGAATTTCCTTGAGTTATTAATATAATTAAATAATGAAAGATGGTGATATTTTTTAATCAAATGGTCTTGTAGGATAGATATGGATTAAAATTGTAGCATTTGAGTAGCATTTTTTTAATAAATTTAAAAATATTTATCGACAATTCATTTTGATTGAGTTCAATTTCTTTCTTCAGTTATGTAAATAAGTATGGTCTAATTTGATTTTATTTTCTTATAATTTATAGACTTGTCATAAATTTAAGATTTCTTCTTCAGTATTTCAAGTTGTGACAACTTTATGTCTATGGATGTTTTCGTATTGACATTAGACTAGTTTAAGTTTTAGCCAACAAAGTCATAATGTACTAATATTATATCATTTTGAGTAAGTTCACTAGAATAAATTTATTGGAAGCTGTGTCACAACTCAAAAAATTATTTATTAAAATCCATCTCCCAACTGAAAACCAACTATAAAAGACACAATGTCAAAGACCTAGAATTCCAAATACATGATACTTAGGGATTTGAACTTTCATCTCTATAATTAAAGTTCAATGCTTAAAATAGTCATTCTCAACCTTTTTAGTTATGGCTATGATGATTTGAAAATCTTAATATTACAATTAGATCTAACTCACTTTATAATGTTGTTTTATTTGTTTAACATAAAAAATGACAAACTTTTCTCATTTCTTCCTATTCTCAACCAATATAAGATCTTGAAATCATGGGCTTAATTTAAGTAGAATCTACAGTTTTATTTCCTATAACCCACTAACCAATATTTCAAATACATGCTTGGTATTGCATTATTTCTATACTATGTCTAGTTCTAGCACTTTTAGAATCTAAATTTTTTCCATGCTTGCAATGAAATCTTATCCTTTGCCACTCAAAGATTCCTTTGTCAACTTAGTTAGTAATCAATTACATGGAGTTCCTTCTAGTCTGAAATGTACCTTTTTGGTGCATTTATTTCTTTAGATTTGGTATTTAATAATGTAGTTCTTAAGTGTATTAACAAAGGATTTTTTGACAACTCTAGTTGATTGTGGCCTTTTCTATGAGACCTACATGGATTATTAATTATTAGAAATCTATGTTTTATAAGGGATTTTGATATTTACTTTTATTTTCTTCTTTCTTTGTAACTTATATTAAGATCATGAAGTTTGTCTTAGTAAGGGTGAGAGGAAACCCCCCTCCAATGCCCCCCAACACACACACACACCCCACCTTGATCACCTTGTTCAACTCTCTAAATGATTATACAACTATTTGTGTAGTCTTGGAAAGAAGGCCTTACCTCCATCTCTATTTTCAAGGAAAATATACCTATGAGACTGAGGACAGTACATTGGTCTTCTTCATCAATTTAGATACTAAGGCCAACAAATTCTCCCATTTCTCTTCCACTATATCTTAGTGAATATTGTTCTTTCAAAAGTATTGCATGCTTATATAATTAATAGGTGTGTGCACAACCTCAGACAGAAATGATTGATTGTGATATGATCCTCTTAGATGCAAATTTTTTTTATTGTATGCCACTTGGCTCACCCTTTCCATTTTTGGTCTCATTCTTGTGTTTTTATCACTTGAGAGAGCATGGGTGAATTTTATCATCTCATTATCTTTCACATTAAATGAAAACTAAAAGTTCTTTGCTAATACAATGTCTTTTTCTCTTGTTTCTTGAGTGAGTTGTTTAACATAGGTTGTTGGCCTTGTTGCCTCCACCTTTAACAATTCATTTTTTATCCTTACTTGATGAAATACTAGTGATTTTTCTTATTTCACTATCTTTTATATTTATTTGGGTCAAAACTCAAAGTTCTATTCTAATACAATGCCTCCTCTTATTGCTTTAGCTTGTTCACCCACATAGGTTATTGTTTCACTACCCACACTATTAAGAACTCATTCTTTTACTATTATGTTAGTCATTCAAACTCTCTATTTTTTAAATTGTGAGGCTTGAACTTCAATATTGACTGCGTGATCTATTATTAATTGAAATATGTATAGTCTCCTACTTTGAAAGGTTTTATTGATAAAGATGATCCTTCATGAACTATTCTTCACTGTGAAAAGAAGGGCTTATCTTTTTCTATTGCTAACTTGAAAATTGATCTATTAAAATCAAAATTATTGGGCTGCAATTCTAATGCTTAGTTTTAGACTATACATGTATATACATCTATGTATTTGTGTATTCTATATTGTTGTAGCACTATCACTCTCTCAATTTGATGTTTTTTTGGTTGGCCCATTGATAGCCATCCTACTCTATTGTAGAGTTTAGGCCTTGTAAAAATGTACATTACAACTGAGTTTTAGAAAAAAAAGTGTTTACACTATGTCTCACTTGATTCATTGTGAAACAAAAATAGAGTACATGCTAGAAAATATTATTACTACAAATATTTTTCCTTTAGGCAACCATTTCAAAGAAGAAACACAACACTAAGAGCAATTAATAGTCATTAAGCCTGAACCCTTCCCCATTAAAAATCACTGGGGTTGCTCAAATGTCTCCCTCCTCTACCAAAACCTAGATTGATAGGGAGCCTTTAACTACTGTCAAAAGGATAAAAATGGAAAAAATTGAGGTCCTACATATTCAAAGTATTGGTACTATAGCTAGGAAGAGCACTAGCAGGTCGAGCAAAAGAGAGAGAAAGGAAACCCTTTCCTGCCCTTGGTAAGGAAAATCCTGACGATTTCAAGTCCATTGACAATTTAGGAATGAAAATTGGCCCTAGACCAAAAAAGAAAGCCATTAGGAGGAATTATGGGGAACAAAAGGACAAAGAAGCTAGTAATGAAGGGAAGGATGCAGGGGTTATGGAAGGGGAACAAGATAACCCTTTACTCACTCGGGTGTCACTACGACCAACACTTTGGAGTCTAGGAAGGAAGGGTAATGGGAGAACAGGGTATGGTGACATCTCCTATTAGAATGGGTAATTTGAGAGGCAACACTCAAGATGGGGATCCTGAAGGAGGTGCTGATCAGAAGGAGGATAATACCAATGGTAGTGACATCTAGAAGGAGGTGGGTACCATTGGGAAAATTGATAAGTACCAGGGGCCCGGATATAGCTAGGTTGGAGGAGACCATCACTAGTCTAATTAAGAACAATGAGCACATAGAGAACAAATTTGACAGGGTTGCTAAATTTTCTACCAATGTTATGCATCTGACTACAACTACTCTTCATCTATTGCAGGTGATCAAGGACATGACCATGGATAAGGACATGGAAATGATGCATTTTCTTTATGGTTTTTCGACGTATGAGGCTATGCCTACTATTGGAGAACCCAATGAACCAAAGCAAGCAGAGTTAGCTCCTACCTCTGTGCCATTTGTTTTGGTTTTTTGGTATTATTGCTAGTTTCTATTTAGTTCAAGGGGCTTTCTATGTTAAATATTTTTTGGACTTGTTTAATGACCAACAAGAATTTTTTGGCTAGTCTTATGTATGATGATAACAATATCGTAGATATTAGTAGTAGTAATTTCAAAACATTAATTTGGGAATCTTTGATATTAAGGAAGGGGATTGGTTAGTATGTTCATAGTAACTTTTGGCTGACTTTTTCAGCTTTTCTTTTCTGTTCTGGGTCAGCCCCCATTTTGACTACTTTTGAATATCAAATCCATTACATATAATACAAAACATTAAGAGATGAACGGAGATCAAAAACATTACATAAAAAAAAAAATTATAAAGTGATGAACGAAGAATGAAGTAATCAATTTTAAAGACAATCACTGGAACTTTTTTACGAATGTTTACTTTTCTGTATTCACGATGATCAATTTATTTTGATCACGGAAGCAGTATTGATACACACATATATTACATGTATTTTGGAGGCCCCAAGCCGTTTCAAAGATAAATTTAGGTGTCTTTTAAAGACTTTCTTGGGAGTAAGTGGGTGCTCACTGAGAAGAAAGGGTATTCAAAAGTGCAACTCTTGCAGAGATGAGAAACTTGAATAGCTGGTCGATTTTGTGTTCAAGGAGGGGAAGAGCAGTCTCCAACTCATGAAGTGCCATGGTGGAGGGAGAGAGATTAAAGGGTAGCTGCAATTTGGACTTGCAGTTAAGAAGGTTGTTGAGATCTCCAAGTGCAATATCTGCTGCTTCTAACTCTATCAAGAACCTTGATGTTGATGACGACCTCTTTCTCATCTCAAATGTCTGCTTGACTTTTTGTTGCAGAGAAGTGAAATGTGTAGGGAGAGAAACAGACGGCATCCTTATATTGGATGTCTTGAATGAAAGAGCAGTGACAAATGCAGAGAAGACCATGACTGTGATGGACTTTGCATGGTTGATGTTGACGGCAGCTTCTGCCACTCCTGCTTTATCCTCAATGTTCAGCTTCTCTGCCATTCTCCTCAAAATGGACATGCATTTCTCGAGCTGGGTGTGTGATTCATTCTTCTTACTCAACCAAATTGAGAGTGTGGTGCGTGTCGTCTCAAGGGCATGGACAGAAGGAGTGGGATCACGGCCAAGACCACGTAGGGCTACCTGCAAACTCGTGTGTTGTTTCCTGATTTCAGCAATGCTGTCCCTCAGCAAATTGCAGGCCTCAAGCAGATCAAGAATGTCATCCAGATGTGCGTTGATCCATTTGCTCCCAACGTCTTCCATGTCTATCTTCATGCTTGACAAATCCGAATAGCAATTGATCGCTACCTGCAATGCTTGCCCAAACCAATCTGCTCCAAAAGATGAGGAAGAAGAACAAGACTCCTCCAATCTTTCCACCTCTCCTACAAGTGTGTCTGTTAGAATTGGTTGCCCTTTTGGGCTTGAGGGCATACTCTTTGACCTACGCTTACACTTCCTAGGAGAATGCAGCGCCATGGCTACCCCAATAGAGGAGAGCCGAGACAGAGAAGGCAAGGCAATGCTCATGTTCATTGTATTGGGTATTGCTTACTTTGATGATGATGAAGATTGTGATTGTGATGCTATTGGTGTCTTGGGCTCTTCCCTTCCCTATTAACATGATTTATACAGGTCACTATGACTTGGGACAATAGGTAGACACAATAGGGAATCCTGGCAAAAAGCATCTCTTTGTCCCCGGACCCCTCTTCTTTGGTTTGGTTTCCCATGCATTCCATGTGCTTTCGCTTCCTATCAAAAAGCATCTATTGTTCTTATATAAAAATATATCAGAGGGATGCATCATGTCTGCAACGTAGCTTGCAAAGATTAGGTTTAATCAGAATTTGTTATTGCAATGCCCTGCAATTGCGGATTGCATGACAGGTTTTGCCTAATGACTCATGAAAAAATGCATCCTCCCCAAATATGCTTAAGGTGTTTACTAATTAAAGCACATTGGAAATATAGTTTCTGTCCAATATTTAGACAGTGAGATAAAAGGGAGTCATGGCCGATTTAATCTCTTCAATCATTCTTGCGTTGCCCAACGACCCGTCCCTAGGCACACCCATAATAGGAGAGTTTTCCTTATAATGGTTGTTTACATATGATATGGTTGATTGAATATTTTTCGAGAAATATTTATAGTAGGCACGTGTAAAGGAAACTAATGTAGGTACGGAATCAACTTTAATCAAGTTTGACTAAATTAAATAATAGTCACTAATTGCTAATTTGGAATAACTAAATATTTTTCTTTATGTAAGTGGGTTTTTTATAAGTTCTAAATTGTTGGGCGAAGCATGAGGGCTATCAAAGGAAAGAAGTAGAGGAAGAATGAAAAAAACAATAAATACAATTATAGAGCAAATCATAATAGTTCAGAAAATTGGGAAAAAATATAAAATAGATCTTATGAAAATTTAAGTTGGAATCCATTAATAGAATCAAGGAAACAATGCATGTATTTAAAACAAGAAGAGATCAACTCTTTTTTCTTTCGACGAAAAATGGTCCAAGAAAAATTGCCTACTCTAGGGGAACACATCAAAACATTCGTGGAAGAACCATTCAATGCATTAAACAAAATGCTTAGGTACATAGCCACATTTTCAAAGGGAACTTGATAGTTTAGGGATAGAGAATCATTAATCATGGATAGAATGAGCCTAGAAGTTGATAGAGCCATCTAATAATCCCTAATAACCAAAATGAGCAACACAACAAGAGAGGTAGGCCATAATTCTAGAGTAGACATTGAACCAACATCTAAGGAAATAGGTCAAATAGAAATATTGAAATAATTGACCTTCTTCAACCATGTTTGGCAAGGATGTGAATGAGAAGGGAAGGATAAGAGGAAGCCAAATAGCTCATAAATTTTTTTTTTTTTTGCATTAGAAACGGATCAGGTCATAGTCCAAAATGTATAACAAAGGTTGCTCACCTACTAGTACAAAATTTTGAACAGGAAGTGACTTTGAAAGGTTTTTATCTTCCCAAATTTGAATGTATAAAGTTCAAGAGAAATAGCCAATATTAGGGTCCACCTTGAGAAACTAATCTTGTGTACTAGAAATAACTTTAAAGTTAGAGTTGGACCAAAAAATGAAGTGGGAGGTATGGTAACTTTACCTACATAGGGGAAGAAACAACAAATTCAACTAAAATATTGGAAGAGAGTGACTATGATTTAAGGAATTGAGCATGAGACCCTTAGTTTCACTTAGTCAAGACCAAAACAATTTCTTGATCCTCTATAGAGTTTAAATAAAATGATAAAGAAACTGCAAGCACAAGGGAAAATTTTAACTTCACTAGAGACCACAAGGCTCTAATGCTTTGAAATTTAGTATTATGGCTTATAAAGGAAATGACACAACACATTAAACGTACAATTTAAGTACTTCCTTTCAAAATAATGGATGCCATTAGGCACCTTCTTATCTATCACTACCTCTGAAAAAAAGGAGGCATGTGGGAGGAACTTCTTCTCCATAATGGGAAAACCCTTTTAGGGCATAGTAAATCAACAAATGATATTTTTTTAATATAGGGTTCATTGAGGTATGTAGGATGATAAATTCACCAAAGATGGAAAGAAAATAATTTATATGGAGGGTCAAGGGGTTGAAATCTTACAGTGTAGATGCTAATGACTAGGTTGTAGGTCATTCCATCAACTCTTGTGAGCATGGGTTGAAGGAGATAATCTAAAAGATGGAATAAAAGAGGATATTTAACCATTGTCATAGAGTAATAATTAATTGTTGCAAATACTTAAAAATAGAAATATTTAGATCAATAAGGAGAAAAAAACTATATAATTAATATTAAGTTAAACAAGATCAACATTTAGAAACCAAAATACTAGCTATAACAAAGTATCCCACAATCATGACATTCTAACAAGATTATAAGGTTGGTTAGATTAACAAGGATGAATTTGGAGCACAAATAAATTGTCTTATATCTATGAACTTAACACATCTAACTCTGTGGTCACAACCCTCTACTTCCTACAGGCTATCAAAGAGGAACAGGAGCTAGGAAAGTCTTATGAGACAAGCTGATTCATATATGGGTTCTTGGTAGAGGATTGGCTAAAAATCATCCTAGACAAACTAGTGAAAGCAAAGGAGGAGGATGCGGTGTGGAAAGCTCCTAAGGAGTAGAAGAATGTTAACCAAGAGAAGGAAGAGGGCATCTAATCCAGGTTTTGTTGTGTTTTATTTTTGTTTTTATGATAATGTTTGTAAGCTTTACACCCCATGGGGTTTCTTGGACTATGTTGATAAAGTGCACCATTGGCAATGATGTCTTTAACTGTTGCTAGTTTATTATTCAATTTCTTATGCATTGTAGTTTAAGGACCATGGTTAATGATAATTTGGCTCTTACAATTTTATGGTTTTTGATGTTTAAATTTGGTATAGGTTAGACAATTGGGAGGTAACCTCCCACTGAATTCTTAGCATTTTTGTACTCTATGGTCAGCCCTCATCTTTTTGGCTACTATCAACTACTTCAAAAACATATCTAACTCATTGATTATTTTTATTTTCCTCATCTAAGATGTTCACATTCTTCTATGTTGATATGTACAAAAACTAATTGAATTCCTAAATACAAATTTATCTTTTGATACGATTGATGTTGGAGATGTTGAAGCCTCGATCAATGATTTTGAAGGTAAATAATATCATAAATAATTAAAACTCTTAAAATGACATAACTAGCCAAAGTAAGGCATATTTGAGAGACTTAATTAAATATATGGATGTGAATGAGAACTGAACTTCTTTATTTTATACTTTAGTTGGTAAGAATGAGAGTGGGAGGTGCCATTAAATACAACCAACCTAGAATTTTAATTGTTAAATTATATTTAGTTGCTCATAATTTCTAAAGTTATAATATGAAAACATACTTAAAATTTATTTTTGTAAATAAAATTACTGTTAGATAAATCTATTCATCTTACCTAGTTTAGAGAGAAATGATTCTAGGTTGCAAAAAATATCATTATCATGGTAGCAAAATCCTAGAATTAATGACTAGATTGGGAAAATATCCAAGGGGTGCGCATATGAAAATTGAAATGAGCGCCTAGTTTACATAGAGATACATAATAGAGTTAGGAAATAACATAAGATATTGGAAAATAATTTACCCAAGAATATGACATTGGACAACACATATTTGAAATAAATAATTTTAAGAAATATCTAATATATCCTAAAATTTACATCTTTGTAACTTTATAATATCGCTGAACCACTTCTAGATTAGAAACCATGGAAAATTGTAACAACTCAAAACTATGTATTAGATGTTCCTTTTAGATTTGAACCTTGTCCTACAATTTTAAAAAAAAAAAAAGAAAAAACTTAATATTTTACCCAATTAATCCATCCCCTCCAAAAAAAATTTAAAATGATCCAAAATATGAAAACATAATTTATACCTATATTAAGTAACAATATAATGAAAATAATAACATTATAATGATAATTATAGAAATCTAATCTACATAAATTCTATAGATTTTTGCACATCATAAGAGTTTGTCCAAATGTTATTGGGTGGTTGATTGTTTTGTTGGGCTTAAATTGTGGTCACCTTTTTATCTACCTTTCTTCCCAAATTAAATTATAGAGTGTGTAGGGGGAAAAAGACCCTAACACAGGGCCTAGAATTGAATCTCTTTTTAGGGGCTTGAAAAAACCATTATTGCCAAGACTTGGAGGGTGTGGTGCCATGATTTGGAAAATCATTGTTAGTGCCTCAAATTAAAAAAATGTATATAAATTTGCTAGAGGAGTTGGCTAATATTTCTGTATGTGAAGAGGCTTTAGTAAAACACTAAGATCAATTGATAAAAATGTAGCTTTGTATTTTGGATATTTATTAGACAGTTTTAAATTATGTGAATGATTGTTTCTCTATTAATGTGTCCCAGAATGGGTTAACTCTATGTTTTGTTAAAGTAAAATGGCTTATAGAGACCAAGAATGCAAGTAAAAAATAAAACAAAAAAATATAAAAAATTAAGGATCAACCAATAGGTAATTGGAAATTCTAAAAGGGAGCTAAATAAAAAGAAAAGAAATATGGAATTGCACTGTAATACAAGTTATAGACTAGTAATAGATTTCTAATATAGAAAATAAATCCCTCATTTATATTCCTAACCTTATTAAAATTTGTACAAACTGGGGTAACCCTCTTATCCTTACTCCTTTATCTATAAAAAATCCTAGAAAATAAGACTATATCAATCTCTTTTATGACAACATATGCATCTCTAGATAACCCTACATATTTGATGCACTGAACATTATTATGCTATTTTATGATGTGTGATGCTTTAATTTCAGATATTTGATTTCGTCATTTAATGCTTTATGAACATGTATAATGATGAAGTAAATGAATGCATAAGTAACACTTTGATTATGCAATTTTAATGGTTGAAAATATGAGTAGGATGAGATAAACAATTGATTATTAGAAAGATGGATGTTTTAAATTTACATGACTTTCCTGATATGTAATTTAAATATATGCATGTGATTTCTTGAACTACTAATGTGTGCAATTAGTGTGCAAGATATTTAACCGAGAAATCTAATGGAAAGACGAAACTGAACCCCTTGCTATTTGTGGTAATTTGCATTGTCTTTCTTTGAAGATTGTTATATAGTCTTAAAATTCTCTTAGCTTTTGTTTGGTTTCTATTAAGTCTTTAAGGCCTAAAAAAATTAAATTTAAGTACCCAAGGGGTAAGGGTATGGGTTGGGAGTACTTTCCACCCCCTTAGCCTCTTTGGTTGACTTTTAGGGTCACTCAAAAACCCTACTTTTGGTTGATTGCGAAAATTGACTTGTCTCCTTCATGAGTTGGTGACTCAAACTCCACCTTGGGGTTACCTAAAGTCTAGTGGAGTTAGGATCATATTCAGAGGCATTTTGGAGAAGTTTGGAGGTTGTTACCCAATCTCTAGTTTTTAGAGAGAAGTTTCAAGATTGAAGGACAGGAAGGAAAAAATCTTCTCAACTTGTCATTTTACCATAAATTTTTGTGAAGGTAGGAGTTCTTCATTCTTGTGTTCATGTTCTTCATATTCTTCATGCTTTGATTCATGCATAAGGTATTGTGTTGTTCTTGTATTGCTTGCATGTGTGTTGAGGTTGTTTGGGAGGGATCTTAACTTGTTCTTGGATGTCATTCTTATGCTTTGCTTTGAATTTTTAAAGGAGTTTCATGGGGATTGTTTTGGCATTACTCACCCTTGGATAGGGAAGAAGTGGCCATGTATAAGGGAAGGGCCTTAGTTGGACCTCAACAGTGTAGAGTCTCCTCTCATGGTGAGAAGAGGGAAAGAGGGTAGCTTGTTATGGGCCCCTACTTCTCATCACATACCATGTTTGAAAAATTGAATTCTTGAAGATGAAAAGGAATGAAAATCCTTGTTGTATTGGTCTCAAAAGGGCATTTGTAGAAGAACAGAAGTTCTGGGGTTTTAGCCCTGAAAGGGCTATGTTATGGTATCATGATTGATGTTTCCTATTAGGAAAATCCACCTCCCCCTAGTCTAGATCAATGTTTGGACCTATTGTGCAAAATCAGGATGGGGAGGCATGCTTGAATTGTTCTTCATGTTGTGATGTTTTACCTCCGGGTCAGTTCTTGTCTTCTCCATGTTTCCCTTGATGCATTGAAAGTATTGGAAGGAATCTCTTGTTGAGAACCTAGAAGAGAATTCATTTGAATTGTAACATTATGTAGAATGTATTAAAATTTTGATGTATTGGCAATGACGTTGGGTTTTCTTACTAGTTCTTTCTCGATGGAGTCTTGAACCAGGTTGACTAATAAGAGAGAAAAGATTGATAGATCATCTTACATTGTATCTTATGTTGTTCTCAATTTCTTCATATGTGAGTGGAAGATAGATTAAATGATGAAGTTTTTTGAAGAATAAGATCTTCAAGTTAAAATTTTTTATAGGGAAGAAATTGTTAAGTTGAAATCTAAATCAAATCTTTTATGTATTAAGAGTTACAAATAAAAAAACCCTCACATTGGTACAAAAATTCATTCTACTTTTTGTTTAACAAAATGATATGAAAAACTCAATTTTAAAAAATAAAAATAAAATGCATACTCCTAGGAGCAAAATGCTCTCTGGAGTTTGTATGGGGAGGAGATTTAATTCTTTGGGACAACAGAGCATATTCTCTATTGATTCTCTGTTATAAATTTCAATAAAAAAATATATATAAACAAAGTAAAAGAAAAAAATATTTTTTTCTTATATCTAAATATTCGTTTATCCCAACTCCTATCTACTTTACTTTATCTCATAACTCTGTATACTAGTACTAACCACCTAGCACCCTTTTAAATGTTTTTTTTTAAATCTTTCTCTTCCTTGGTTGGGTGTTGAAAGAACATATCTCCCAACCTGCATTAATAGTACCTCCCCTAATGAGGGTAGACTTGAGATAATGTCAACTTAAACTTCTCTTTAACTTCATGTCCACTCCCTTCCCAGGCATACTTCATTGAAAGGCTTCTTGACTGCACTTGCATCTGAGGGAGATGTGTTTGAAACCCTGTCAGTTTTTTCTTGATGGAGGGGGGAGTCACTTTAGTTGAATAGTATTAGTGGTTGCATTAAAGCCTTCCTTTTTTCTCCTGTGACTTTCATGAAAGTGGGCGGCTTGGAGTTGGGATAGACCTATCATTTAAAACCCATTCATAACTGTTCCAACCATCCCCACACTCCCTGCAGGCTGATGTAGATAGTTTAAAGTTTGCTTTGTTTGAAACCATGGTCAAGCAAAAATTGCAGCCTCTGTTTCCCATGTGCCATGCCAAGAGAGGCAGGTGGAATGTACATTAACCCAATGCTGGTATCGCATCCACCTCAGGCGTATCTTTTCCCTTCCTAACATGCAAAATAAAGGGAGCCTAGGCCTACGCCATGGCAGGCATGCATAGCGCCATGCTGTCCTTACGACACTTGGTGACATTGTTTTTTCTTAACATTGATAACATTGTATTAAAGGTTTTCGAGTTCAGTTGGAATTTTTGTATTAATCAAAGTTAATTTAAGAGATTAGTAATTATTTCATTTTAAGGTTAGCAGTTATATTGTTCTTGAATTAATGTTGGTTAGAGTGTAGGTTACTTTAATTTTGTATAGTTATTAACTGAGTTAACTTTAAATTTAGTGAAGGTTATGTAAGTAAGACTTAAATAATGATTGGCTTTAAATTTATATTAGTCTTAATTAAAGATTAATCAATGCTATTTAGTTTAAATTTAATTTAATCTTTAGTTTTAATTTAGTAGTTGTAAATTCTAGATGAATATAAATTAAATTGGTATAATTAATAGTAAAGCTTATTCTTATTGTATGCAATTGAAGGTTAGCTTAGATTTTGGATGAAAGTTTTAAAAACTTAGTTAGCACTTTTTAGTTAGTTAAGTGTTTAGCATGTTTAGTATTAGTATGTTTCTTTTATATAATGGAAAGTTGACGTATCCTTTTATATAAAAGTATTCTTTTTAATAAGTAAAGTTTTTTTTTGTTATACTACTAAGAATTGCTAGTTGTAGGAAATGCTTGAGTGGTAGGTAAAGTTAATAGGTTGATCTTTTATAGATTATAGAGTAAGATGAAATGGTTATTAAAATAAGGTGTACTTAATTTTAAGAAAATGTTACTTTACTTAATATGACATCTTAATTGTGATTAATTAGTTTTATAATAATTGGACACCCAATCAAATGGTAAGTTGTCAATTGATTTTCTTATATTATTGATTAAAGTTAATAGTTTGTAACATTATGGTAAGGTGTATAGATTGAAAAAAATGGCTATGAATGAAGTATAACTAATTGAATGAAGGATATTATTTTAGGGGGTGTCTTGTTTTAGAATATTGTTTAAAATTGATTTATATCATATAAATGGACACACAACCCAATCATCCTATAAATGATAATTTTTTCTTAGTTAAAGTTGATGACTAAAATTTATAGAATTTAAATTAATTATAGTTAAGTGCTAGAGCTTTCCATTTATGGAGTTTGGTTTAATTAATTTAATTACTTGAGTTTTTTTTTTTTTTTTTTTTAAAATTGCGTGGGTTTCGCCCTATATTTTGGGCATGACATTTTGGTATCAAAGTGTGTGTTTCAACACTAGGAACCTACAACCATTATGCTTCTAAAATTAAGTAAAACTTTTATTATGTAGGATGTCTCCTGTTAAATGAAGCAATTATCAAGGCAAATGTCATATGGTGAGAGGTGGTAGAGCAGGACAGGAGGATGGACCACCACCTCCACCACCACCTCCACCACCTCCACCATCGAACCCAAATCGAGACATTTTGGATGCCTTCTAGACATTGATTAGTATAGTATAGTAGAGGATAGCACCTATAGTATAGCTAGGGCAGTAGATTCTCGAAAGGGAAGAACAAGATCCTGGAGGAGGCGAGGCCGAAGGCAAAGAGAGGAGTAGGAGTCCCCCATCGAGGTAGGAGGAGGGACAGGGTGAGTTGATCCATCAGAGAGGATCACCACTTGATAGACCTCCTAGACATATAAGAGATGATATTAGAGAGTTGATACAACTCAGACCACCATTCTTTACCAGTTCCACAGAGGGGACAATAGCAAAGGCTTGGTTACAGAGTCTTCAGTGGTGCTTTGGATTACATCCTTATGGGAGTAATCTAAAGGCACGTCTTGCAATTAATCAGCTGAGAAGAGATGCTTCCAATTCGTGGCATCAGGAGGAGACTATAGGAGGAGTGAGGATAGATACCCTCACATTGGAGTCATTCTTAGAGAGATTCAGAGAGAGGTACCTATCTGAGCACTTCAAACAGAAGCATATTGAGCAGTTTCATTCTCTATATCAGAGGGGTCTCATAGTACCTCAGTATGAGAGTGAATTTCTTGAGCTCCTTCCATATGTTGAGTAAATGAAGGACGAGAAATTGTGAGTGCATCAATTCATCATGGGCCTGAATTTCTCACTCTAGGGTCTAGTTTGTTTGGCTTTCCCTACTACTTTGAGATAGGTGGTTGAGGTAACATTTTTTATAGAGGATACTTAAGGTAGACAGGAGTCCCAAGAGTCACAAGATTGGTCTCAAAATTGAAAGTCTACCCAACAAAAACCCCCTTGGAAGGGGAATCAAAACTACACAGCAGGTTCCTCTAAGGGCCAACAGTCTCAGCAGCAGAAACCCCAGTAGTAGTAGCAATAGAAACCCTCATAGGGTTATCAAGGATCCAAGCCCAAGCAGTTGCAATCATAGGGTCCCAAGCAGGACCAAAAAGTACAGGCCCCATAGTCATAGTCAGTGAAGACTCAACAGTCTTCTAGGGGTGGTTTTAGTGGATCTAGTAGGTCAAGAGATCCACATCAGTCTAGATCTCAGGGTGCATGATCTTATACTTGAGGACCATGTTACACTTATGGTGGCATGGGTCATATTTCTAGAGAGTGTCCTTAGGGATAGCCCTCCAATGGTCAAAGAGGGGCATTTTCAGAGGTGACAGTTGGCGATGTAGGTAGATCCCACAAATTTTTTGCAGTGATTGATAACTGCTAGGCTGAGCATCAGGCCACATTTATCAAGGCTATGGGTATTATATAGGGTAGCATACTTACTATTTTATTTGATTCCAGAGCTACTAATTCATTTATATCTCCTTATGTTGTGGAGCATTGTGGGCTGGTGGTAGTTAGGCATGATGTTAGTTGGGAGGTAGAGTTAGCCTCAAGAGCTAGAGTGTCAATTAGTTCCTTGGTGCATAATTGCCCGATTTAGATTGGAGTCATATCCACGATGTCTGATCTACACATTACCCCTATAGGTTCTTATGATGTTGTCCTAGGCATGGATTGGCTTTATGCCCACAACACCAAGATGGATTGTCAACATAAGAGGGTGGAATGTGTGGATGAGGATGGTATCTCTAGAGTGATCCTTGGAGTTAAGAGACCCATATCCCTTCGTATGATTTCCACTATGCAGCTTAGACGGTGCATGCAAAAGGGATGTTAGTTGTTCGCTATCACCATCAGCGATAGGGAGGAAGATTTAGAAGGGAAGCCATCCCTTGATGATTTTCCTATATTGCAAGAATTTGCAAATTTTTTCCTTTAGAGCTCACTAGTAGGCCTTCACCTAGAGTAGTGGATTTTCATATTGATCTTGTACCAGGAGCAGACCTAGTATCGAGACCACCATACAAGATGAATACTAATGAGCTTAGTGAATTGAAGATTTATTTGGACAAACTCTTAGAGAAGGGGCATATTCAAACTTGTGTGTCACTGTGGGGTGTACCAGTGATCTTCATTAAGAAGAAGGATGGATCACTAAGGTTGTGTATTGATTATCGACAGCTGAACAAAGTAACCATCAAGAACTGATACCCTCTTCCTAGGATGGATGACCTCTTCGATCAATTGCAGGGTGCCCAAGTATTTTCAAAGATTGATCTCAAGTCAGGTTATCATTAGTTGAGGATTGTGGATAGTGACATCCTTAAGACTGCATTTTGTACTAGGTATGGTCACGACGAGTTCACCATGGTACCATTTGGCCTCACAAATGCTCTAGTTGTGTTCATGGGCCTCATGAATGGAGTATTTCATATCATTTTGGATAAGTTTGTGGTTTTTTTCCTTCATGACGTCCTACTATATTCTAATAATGAGAAGGAGCATGAGGAGCACCTGAGCTAGGTATTGTAGAAGTTGAGAGAGAATCAGTTGTTTGGCAGCTTGTTGAAGTGTACATTTTATAGGCCTGAGATACATTATTTGGGTCATGTCATATTAGGTGATGGTGTCTCAATAGAACCATCGAAGATTAGGGCTATCATGGATTGGCCAACACCCACCAGTGTCACTAAGGTGAGCAGCTTTATGGGACTAGCAAGCTATTATCGATGCTTCCTAACAGGATTCTCTAGATTGGCACACCTGATCACATCTCTTCAGAGGAAGGGAAAGAAGTATGAGTGGATAGAGAAGTGTGAGAGAGCTTTTCAAGAGCTCAAGAGAGCCCTCACGAGTGCACTAATTCTTGTAATACAAGAACCATCTATAGATTTTGGGTTGTGCACTAATGCATCCTTGAATGGTATAGGGGTAGTGCTTATGCAGGATGGCCGACCTATTTCCTTCGACTCTAGAAAGTTGAAGACTCATGAACTCAATTACCCTACTCACGACCTAGAGCTTGTAGTAGTGGTTCATGCTTTAGTGAGGTGGCAAAACTTCCTACTAGGTCATAGATTTGAGCTTGATTCTGATCACCAAAGTTTGTAGTACATATTCATGCAATCAAACCTTAATGCTAGGTAGAGAAGGTGGATGGAGTTCCTTTCTGAGTACAATTTTGATGTTCATTACATCAAGGGAAAGGAGAATGTAGTTACAGATGCCTTAAGTAGAAGGCGCCATGAGCTTTCATCTATGACTACTAGCACCAATTTGAGAGAGCAGATTCTTCAGCACTTGCCAGCAGATGAGCTTTATGCAGAGGTTAGTCAGGTGATGCATGCTTAGAGACCCTTGGAAGGTAAGTATTCAAATTATTCTTTAGAGTTTGATGGACTCTTACATCATAGAGGATGTATGTATGTACCTTCCATTGGGGGTTTACGTGAGTTCATTATACTTGAGGCTCACAGAACACCTTATGCAGCGCACCCCAGTGTTAAGAAGTTACATGTAGATTTGAGATAGTTATATCATTAGCTAGGCATGAGAGTGCAGATTGCTAACATAGTTGTGAGATTCCTTGAGTGTCAGAGGGTGAAGGAAGAGCATTTTCACCCAGGTGGGCTCCTTTAGCCCCATGAGATCGTAGAGTGGAAGTGGGATGTTATATCTATGGATTTTATTGTTGGTCTCCTTTTGTCATCTCATCGCCATGATGCCATTTTGGTGACAATAGACACATTGACCAAGGTTGCCCATCTCTCTCCCGTGCATACTACATACATAGCATGGAACATAGCTTAGGTGTTTTTGTAGGACATTGTCAAACTTCATGGTGTTCCTTGTAAGATTATCTCTGATAGGGACTCCTTGTTCACTTCATCTTTTTGGAGAGAGTTGTAAGCAACATTGGGCACTAGGCTCAATTTCAGTATAGTGTACCATCCTTAGACCAACAGTCAGACCAAGTGAGTGAATCAGGTTTTGGAGGACATGTTACGTATGTACTTAATGGACCACTAGGTCAAGTGGGAGAAATACTTACATCTTGTCGAGTTTTCCTATAACAATGGGCACCATTCTTCCATAGGTATGCCACCATATGAGGCCTTGTATATAAGACCTTGTAGGACACCCTTGAGTTGGGACAGGATCAAGGATCGAGTATCTATTGGTCCTTAGTTAGTTAAGGAGATGGAGCAGTCTATGACCCTAATTAGACAATGCCTGAGAGAGGCACACGATCGGTAGAAGAAGTATGCTGATGCAAAGAGGATAGATCGAGAGTATCAGGTTGGAGATAGAGTTTTCTTGAGGTTGCGACCACATAAGAGTTTGATTTGTTTCATAATGGGCTCTAAGTTGGCACCCCATTTCGTTGGACCATTCAAGATCCTAGAGAGGATAGGACCAGTTGCCTACCATTTAGCCTTGCCACCTAGCCTGTCATGCATCCAAGATGTGTTTCATATCTCGATACTTAGAGGATACATTTATGATGAATCTCATATTATAGATTGTGATGCTTTGTAGGTGCAGTTGGACCAGGGTAAACTTTAAGAAAGCCACCTCCAAAAAAAGATATAAAATATTGGCGAATATTTCATTATTTTGAAAAAACAAAATTATTTATATTGGTGAAACTCTCAATTTTTTATTCTAAATATGATTAATTTTGGTGATTAATTTTGAATCATAATTTTTTTTGTATAAAATATTGACAAATCTCAATAATAATAGGAAGTTCATTAATCACCATGGAATATTACAAATCAAAATTGAACATTTTTTTACCTTGTGGAATGTTATGAGAATTGTTACATATACTTTAAATCAATAGTGAATAATAAATATTGGTGATATATCCCTAAATTAACTAATAATTATGATAATTATTGTTTAGTTCAATTTAATTTCTCCAATAATATATTATATTTAGGTTACTCAAATCTATTCATGTAATGAATATTGTGGCGAATATTTGAGTTTAAATTTTTCAATAAAATAAATTATCGAGCGATTTAAAATATTCTAGAAATGAATTTTATAAAACTATGGCGATTTATGTTGTATCAAATCTTAAATTATTAGCCAAAATACTATATTTTTTTTTTAAAAATTAGCCAATCTACAAATATTAGAAACTAAATTATACCCTAAGTTGGACAACTAGTTAGCACTGGAGCCTATCCGTATTATTGCCCGACGGACCCTAGCACTTTGAGGTTGAGAGCTGGACTAGGTTGGGGTCCAGTGGGATTGCTATGATGAGGTTACGGCTTCATGGGAGGATGCGGCATGGATGCGATCTCAGTACCCATATATTTTTGATGAACTCTAGGAGGAAGTTCATACCTAGTGGGGGAGGATGTGAGGCCTCGCCCTGACCCATCGTAGCATAGTGGATACATTATTATTTTGATACTCAAGACTCGATATGTCGGGACATTATTTGATGCACTGAAAATTATTATTCTATTTTAAGATGTGTGATGCTTTACTTTTAAATATTTTATTTCATCATTTAATGCTTTATGAACATGTATAATGATGAAGTAAATGAATGGAAAACTAACACTTTGATTATGCAATTTTAATGGTAAAAAATATGAGTAGAATCAGATAAACAATTGATTATTAGAAAGATGGATGTTTTAAATTTACATGAATTTTTTAATATGTAATTTATATATATGCATGTGATTTCTTGAACTACTGATGTGTGTAATTAGTGTGCAAGATATTTAACTTGGAAATCGAATGGAAAGATGAAACTGAACCCCTTGCTATTTGTGCTAATTTGCATTTTCTTTCTTTGAAGGTTGTTATATAGTCTTAAAATTATCCTAGCTTTTGTTTGGTTTCTATTAAGTCTTTAAGGCCTAAAAACATTAAATTTAAGTACCCAAGGGGTAAGGGTATGGGTTGGGAGCACTTTCCACCCCCTTAGCCTCTTTGGTTGACTTTTAGGGTCACTCAAAAACCCTACTTTTGGTTGATTGCGAAAATTAATTTTTCTCCTTCATGAGTTGGTGACTCAAACTCCACCTTGGGGTTACCTAAAGTCTAGTGGAGTTAGGATCATATTTAGAAGCATTTTGGAGAAGTTTGGAGGTTATTACCCAATCCCTAGTTTTTAGAGAGAAGTTTCAAGATTGAAGGAGAGGAAGGAAAAGCTCTTCTTAGCTTGTCATTTTACCATAACTTTTTGTTAAGTTAGGAGTTCTTCACTCTTGTGTTCATGTTATTCATATTTTTCATGCTTTGATTCATGCATAAGTTATTGTGTTGTTCTTGTATTGCTTGTATGTGTGTTGAGGTTGTTTGGGAGGGATCTTAACTTGTTCTTGAATGTCATTCTTATGCTTTGCTTTGAATTTTTGAGGGGGTTTCATGGGGATTTTTTTGGCATTACTCACCCTTGGATAGGGAAGAAGTGGCCATGTACAAGGGAAGGGCCTTAGTTGGACCTCAATAGTGCAGAGTCTCCTCTCATGGTGAGAAGAGGGAAAGAGGGTAGGGTGTTATGGACCCCTACTTGTCATCACATACCATGTTTGAAAAATTGAATTCTTGAAGAAGAAAAAGAATGAAAATCATTGTTGTATTGGCTTTGAAAGGGCATTTGTAGAAGAACGGAAGTTCTCGAGTTTTAGCCCCAAAAGGGCTATGTTATGGTATGGTGATTGATGTCTCCTATTGGGAAAATCCACCCCCCCCACCTAGTCTAGAGCAATGTTTGGACCTATTGTGCAAAACTAGGATGGGGAGGCATGCTTGAATTGTTCTTCATGTTGTGATGTTTTACCTCTGGGTCAATTCTCGTCTTCTCCATGTTTCCCTTGATGCGTTGAAGGTATTGGAAGGAATCTCTTGTTAAGAACCTAGAAGAGAATTCATTTGAATTGTAATATTATGTAGAATGTATTAAAATTTTGATGTATTGGCAAGGACGTCGAATTTTCTTACTAGTTGTTTCTCGATGGAGTCTTGAACTAGGATGACTAATAAGAGAGAAAAGATTGATAAATCATCTTGCATTATATCTTATGTTGTTCTCAATTTCTGCATATGTGAGTGGAAAGATAGATTAAACGATGAAGTTTTTCAAAGAATAAGATCTTCGAGTTGAAATATGTTATAGGGAAGAAATTGTTAAGTTGAAATCTCAATCAAATCTTGTATGTATTAAGAGTTACAAAAAAAAAACCCTCACATTGTTACAACAATTCATTCTACTTTTTGTTTAACAAAATGATATGGAACTCAATTTCAAAAAAAAAATATGCATACTCCCAAGAGAAAAATGCTCTCTGGAGTTTTTATGGGGAGGAGATTTAATTCTTTGGGGCAACAGAGCATATTCTCTGTTATAAATTTCAATAAAAAAAAAATATAAACAAAGTAAACGAAAAAGATATTTTTTTCTTATATCTAAATATTCGTTTATCCCAACTCCTATCTACTTTACTTTATCTCATAACTCTGTATACTAGTACTAACCACCTAGCACCCTTTTAAATGTTTTTTTTTAAATCTTTCTCTTCCCTGGTTGGGTGTTGAAAGAACATATCTCCCAACCCACATTAAGAGTAACCCCCCCTAATGAGGGTAGGCTTGAGTTAATGTCAACTTAAACTTCTCTTTAACTTCCTATCCACTCCCTTCCCAAGCGTAGTTCATTGAAAGGCTTCTTGACTACACTTGCGTGTGAGGGAGATGTGTTTGAAACCCTGTTAGTTTTGTCTTGACGTAGGGGGAGCCACTTTAGCTGAACAATATTAGTTGTTGCATTAAAGCCTTCCCTTTTTCTCCTATGACTTTCGCGGGAGTGGTTGGCGTGGAGTGGGGATAGACCTATCATTTAAACCCCATTCATAACTATTCCAACCGCCCCCACACTCCCTACAGGTTGACATAGATAGTTTAAAGTTTTCTTTGTTTGAAATCATGGTTAGGAAAAAATCATAGCCTCTACTGCCCATCTGTTGTGTCAAGAGAGGCGGGTGGACTATGCATTCACCCAATGTTGGTATTGCATCCACCTCGAGTGTATTTTTTCCCTTCCTAGCATGCATGGCAGAGGGAGCCTTGGCTTGCACCATGGCAAGCATGGATAGAGCCATGCTTTCGTTATGACACTTGATGACGTTCTTTTTTCTTAACATTGATAACATTGTATTAAATGTTTTCGAGTTTAGTTGGAATTTTTGTATTAATCAAAGTTAATTGAAGAGATTAGTAATTTGTTCATTTTAAGGTTAGCGGTTGTATTGTTCTTGAATAAATGTTGGTTAGAGTGTAGGTTACTTTAATTTTGTATAGTTATTAACTGAGTTAACTTTAAATTTAGTGAAGGTTATGTAAGTAAGACTTAAATAATGATTGGCTTTAAATTTATATTAGTCTTAATTAAAGGTTAGTTAATGCTACTTAGTTTAAATTTAATTTAATCTTTAGTTTTAATTTAGTAGTTGTAAATTCTAGATTAGTATAAATTAAATTGGCACAATTATATTTTAGATAATTTTAAATTGAAGTGTAGTTAGTATAATTAATAGTAAAGCTTATTCTTATTGTATGTAATTGAAGGTTAGCTTAGATTTTGGATGAAAGTTTTAAAAACTTAGTTAGCATATGTTAGTTAGTTAAGTGTTTAGCATGTTTAGTATTAGTATGTTTCTTTTATATAATGGAAAGTTGATGTATCCTTTTATATTAAAGTATTCTTTTTAATAAGTAAAGTTTTTTTTTTGTTATATTACTAAGAATAGCTAGTTGTAGGAAATACTTGAGTGGTAGGTAAAGTTAATAGGTTGATCTTTTATAGGTTATAGAGTAAGGTGAAATGGTTATTAAAATAAGGTGTACTTAATTTTAAGAAAATATTATTTTAGTTAATATGACATCTTAATTGCGATTAATTATTTTTATAATAATTGGACTCCCAATCAAATGGTTAGTTGTCAATTGATTTTCTTATATTATTGATTAAAGTTAATAGGTTGTAACATTATGGTAAGGTGTATAGATTGAAAAAAATGGCTATGAATGAAGTATAACTAATTGAATGAAGGATATTATTTTAGGGGGTGTCTTGTTTAATAATATTGTTTAAAATTTATTCATATCATATAAATGGACACACAACCCAATCATCCTATAAATGATAATTTTTGCTTAGTCGAAGTTGATGACTAAAATTTATAGAATTTAAATTAATTATAATTAAGTGTTAGAGCTTTCCATTTATGGAGTTTGGTTTAATTAATTTAATTACTTGAGTTTAAAAAATAAAATAAAATAAAAAAAATTGTGTGGGTTTTGCCCTATATTTTGTGCATGACAAAATCCAAGGCCTACTTGGCCATTCTCAATCGAGAGGGTGAATAATCCAATTTGACTTAAGATATCTATGTTTTTACTAATAGAGCTTGTTTATGCTACATCATGCATCTTCATTCTCTATCATGTTTCTTCATAACATTGGGTTTAATAAGTCATTTCTACTATATAGGTTCTCATTATTTTTTAGTTAATTTCAAAAATATTGCTAATTATTTTACTAATAATTATTATCACTATATTTTTTATGGTTAACCTCTCATGGTTTCTTATAGGTTATTTGATCCAAGATTTTTCACTTTGTTCTAGAGGTTTCTAATTTTTTTTATGTATTTAATTTCTTTATGCATTTTGTGCACTATGGGTGGAGAAACATAGAGTTGAGAAAATATATTTTTAGAAATGGAAAAGTGACCTTATCATTTTGGGGAACCTCTCTATTAGTTCGGTAATTAATTTAAATATAAAAACATAATTTATGTGACCCTTTCATCACTTAAAATGCTTAAAAGAATGTGAAAATATAATCTTTCTTCAATATATGGTGAAGCTTAGTCTATCATAAAATTTCATTGTAGAGATGTTGGGTGTTATTTTTGAAGGAAAGAAAACTTTTAGGGTCCAAAAATTCTCCAATAAGGTTGTTTCCCTATTTTCTAAGGATAGTAACTAGGAGAAGGTGAAGAAAAATAAAGGTAAGTGGTTATAAGTGTAGCACCATAAACCCCTTCTATGCAAGTTAGTTAAATACTTATTACATATTTTACCCTTGATGAGTGATTTATTAGTTTCTTTGATTACCATTTCATTTTTCTTAATATTTTTTGCTAAATTGTGTTTCTTGTTTTCTATTTTATCTACATTTCTGTCCTTCATCTAAATTTAATGAGAATATGAATAATTTCAACTTTTCAATCCTATATTAGTGAATTATTTTACTTATAATAGAATATTTTAAATCTTTGTCATTTTTCCTTAAGATCTAGGTTAAATGTAAAGTTGAATATTAAAAAAATGTCATATTCCATTACTTTGACATGTCTACTAATTTAGAAGATTTTTTTTTGGAGAAGTCATTTTTCATATTTGACAGAGGAATTATACGGAAATAATGGGAAGAAAGATTCTAATACTTCTTGGTCCTCTAGGTATGAGACTAATTTTGATAATGAGAATTATGTACTCACTTTTCTTAAAGTTATGTCAATGAGGTGTATGTTCCTACTTTCTATATATACTCCTATCTTTGTCTGCAAACCTTCTCTTAATTTTTCAAATTACATGCAGTGGATTAGGGAAGACAGTTGAGTTCACTACTAATTTAGTCTTCATTCAGGATTGTATAATAGGATGTCTTATTTCTACAAGGGAAGCTGATCCTTCCACTTGTCTCTACACCTTCTTGCACTCTAGTCCACCATCTCCATTGTCGGAGCATAATACTTCTCTTTTGTAGGAGCATCATGTGGTGCAACCAAGATTCTCGAACCTTTCTATTGTTCATGAGATCCCTATTTTAACTACCACACTACATCTAGTTGAGGTCTTTTCTCTTTAGTAGGGTTCTTCTTTTTCTCTATCTAATCCTCCAGCTTGACTCATCGAGCCTCCAAGTGCACCTATTATGGATTCTACAGTGGACATTCATGACAATATCATCACACCTAGCTTAGGGATTCCCTTTCAAGATCCTCATATTTTCTCCTTTGAGCATTAGCTAGGCCTTCCAATTTTCCCTCTCATTTAGGGGTTCCCTTGTTTTGTTCCCTTGTTTACTCCACACTGGAGTTTCATTGGTTTGATTCTTTCTCTACGGGCTCCATTATTCTGGGGAGGCTTTGGCATCTTTTCTATCTCTCCTAGGGGGGGTTGGTTGTACTTATGGTTTTGACAAAGTCTCTTGAGCCATTTCTGGTGGAAGTTGCCCTTGGGAGGTCTTGTTGAGGCCTTCTTTCCTTTTTTTTTTTAGCATGTTTGTTCTTACCTCTTTTTGGGGGATGGTTTTTCTCATGAGGTTTTCCCTCTTTCCCTATTTTTAGAGCTTTCATTTCTTCACATTGTACATGGGTACCTTACATGGCCTTGTTGTTGGAACCCATTCTGCATTTCATCTTAGCTTTTATAAGCTTAAGTGCATTCCTCTAAGTTGCACTTAAGCGGGGGGGGTGGGGTTCGGTGGGGGAGTGTTAGAGTAAATAATAATAATTTACTATTTTGCTTAAGTTTACTTAGGTTAATGCATTCATTTATTAATTGTAAACTAGGAGTTGTTGACAACACATGAGTTTTTTCCTATCTAATTCATACATATCCTCTCACCTTAATTGAGGATGTCCCACCTTTTTTCCACACATGCTTAGTTGTCATTCTTATCTCCTAGCACTTTCTAGCACTTTCTAAGCTTGTTCTACAAGCTTCCTAGAGGCCTTTATAAATAGGCTCTCCCTTTGCATTTTTGCTACAACAATTTCATTTTTCTCATTATTACAATATAATTTCTCTTTGTTTCTTCAAGCTCTTGTTCCTTCCTTCAATTTCTCTTCAGCATGTTATTTGTGTGTAGGTGATCTTGGCACACTATGAAGTTGGCTTTCATCAACTTCTACATGGTATCATAACCTTCTTGCTGCTTCCTAGTTCGAAGGATTTTTGAAGCCACAATTTAGAGACACAAACCCTAGTTTATTTATGATTTTTCTTCAATTGGGAGGAAGAGCAATTTTTTGGGGTACTTTGGGCCTAAACGGATGCTACCATTGAGTTTAGAAGGCTAGTTATAGTTAAGAATCATCTAGAAATTTTCATTTTTGGCCTCCAGAGCATTTGGCAATTTTTTTAGCCCCCCCACAGGTTGGCCATACAGAATGTATATATTTTTTTGTGCAATTTTAAAAAAAATAAAAAAAATTCAACACTAGTGCCACTACGTCACCATCATGCCACTATGGGGCCACCATTGCACCACCAGCACATTGCTCTGGAACTACCATAGCCAACTGCACCACCAAGCCTCCACCACCACCAACGGAGCATGAGTAGTGCCATTGGGTTTTTCCTCCTGGGTGTCACCACCTACAACCACCAGTGGGCTTATGTTAGCAATCTTGCATCACATGTCAACAATCTAGCATCACACATCAATTTTCTAGTAGCCATATTTATTATTTTCTTTCAAAATAAAAAGAAAAAATGATAAAAGTGACTCAAGATATCAATAATGAGATTCTTTAAAAGTGCTTTTTCAGTGAGAAGAATGGGATGATAGCAACAGGACCAATCCCAGACCTATCGATAGAACTCATAATGGAAAAAAACCAAGGGTTTTTATTCTTCTCTTAGCAAATGAAGAAGATGTTAGCATGACATCATCATATGGTTAGCTGATGTCATCACCACCCGGCCCCTTGCTGACATCACTTTCTGGCTTGATGACATCATTTTATGGCTACTGACATTAGCAAACCAGCAGCTAGATTTTTTTCGATGACATCCTCCTGATGGCAATATAGCTGTTAATTTTTTTGCCACTACTATATTTTTCTAGTTAGCTTGTCCTTTGGAGTAGCAGTTGGCTTTCTAGCCATAACTTAAGCATACAGAGGTATTTTTCCAATCCAAAAGAAGCACTGGAAAGCTAGTTCAAAGACGGAGGCCATGGTGTTGGTTTTATTTCATTCAAAGTTTGTTTGAGCTCCAATTTTTGGTGTTGAAATAGAGGCTTATGTTTCCTTCTTCTCTGCATCTAGAATCTAGGTTCTTTTCTCAGTTTGTATGCTTTCTATAGTTTTTTTTTTTTGTATTTGAGGGATATCATTATCAGCTATGGAGAGGGAGCATTTTCTTTTCTGTAATTTAATTCAAAATAAGAACCTTCTACTTCCATCTTCTTCTCTCAATGTTGGATCCTTCTGTGACCCAGCTCATGCCACACAACTATTACACCTAGAAAGCACAAATGACTAGACTTCTCATGTCACAAGGTCTATGGCCATGTTTGCATAAGAACCAACCTATTCTATGGTTCCCTTTTGAGGTTCTTCAGCATAGAAACAAAATGGATGAAGTCATGGGATTGATTACACTAAACATTTTAGATAGTCTACTATTTCACTTAGATGGTTTGACCACTCCATAGGCTTATTGGACCAAATTTTAGACTTTTTTTGGCATAGTGAATGAGTTTTGGGCACTTCAACTTGATGCAAAGTTGACTTCATTATCACCAGAAAACTTTCCCATCATTGAAGACTTCTTGATGAAGTTCAAATCTTTGCGTACAATTTTGCAGGGATGTGGGAAAAACAAAACAGATGATGAGTGTATCTTTTTTATACTCTCAAAGTTGCAAGGATAGTATCAGATCTTTTCTTCCACTTTCTACTCCACTATGGATGCCTTGGGTAATAGACATCAGATGCCTTCTTTTGAGACATTTTGTGATCAGTTGACATAGGAATAGTCCAAGATCACTTAGATGGATTGACTTACAAGTTCATAATCACAAGCATTATTTTCCAAGGATACATAGGAGCAGAAGCCAAATCAGATATCTAATTCCTCTTCTCAGCACTCTTTTGGTTCATCATCTTCTAAGAAGAAGGAGAAAAGGAATATTGAGACTCCTTTTCCCTATTGCCAGAAGGGGTCTCATGATGAGTCACATTATTTTTAGAAGAGATTTGATGGCTATGAGAAACTGATTGCCAATTTTCAAGCTCTCCTTCAGAAGAGCACAATTTCCTCTCCATCCTCTTCTACCTCACAAGGGTCTTCTTTTTAGGCTTCTTCCACCTCTTTGATAGCTAGACCAGATCTTGGAAAGGGTCATGCATTATAGGCTTTCATTGCATCTCCTTCACAGGTTCCTTGGAAACTGGATTTAGGTTATTTTCACTAAATGACATCTTCTCAAGGTGTCTTCTCCACTATTGAGGCTTCTCCCATTCCTCATATTCTCATGGGGAATAGCACTACCCTACTAGTCTGTGGGAAAAGGTTTAGTTCACATCTAGGATGGTATATTCAATGATGTATTTTATGTTCCATCTCTGTTTGCAAAACTTCTCTCAATTTCTTAGATTACATGTAGTGGATCAGGGAAGACAATTGAGTTCACTGCTGATTTAGGCTTCATTCAGGATCATGCAATAGGAGGTCTTATTTCTATAACAAGGGTAGTTGATCATTCCAATCATCTCTACACCTTCTCGTACTTTGGTCTACCATCTCTTTTGTTGGAGCACACTACTTCTCTTTTGCAAAAGCATCATTTGGTGCAATCAAGATACTTGAACCTCTGTATTGCTCCTAAGATCCCCATTTTGACTACCACACCACATCTAGTTGATGTCTTTTCTCTTCAACAAGATTCTTTTTATGCTTTTCCTGATCCTCCAACTCTACTCATTGAGCCTCTAGATGCACCTATTGTAGATTCTACAGTGGACATTCATGATAGTGTAATTACACCTGCCTTGGGGATTTCCTTTAAGGATCCTAATATTTTCTCCTTTGAGCATCAGCTAGGCCTTCTAGTTTACCCTCCCATTCAGGGGTTCCCTTGTTTTTTTCCCTTGTTTACTCTTCATTGGAGTTTCATTGGTTCGATTCTTTCTCCAGGGGTTCCATTATCCTGGGGGGGCTGGTTGTACTTATGGTTTTGACAGAGCCTCTTGAGCCATTTTCAGTGGAAGTTTTCCTTCGGAGGTCTTGCTGAGACTTTCCTTCCTTTTTTTTAAAGCATATTTATTCTACCTCTTTTATGGGGAGGGTTTTTACCATGAGGTTTTCCCTCTTTCCCCATTTTTAGAGGTTGTAATTCATTGCATTATACATGGGTACCTAACATGGCCTTGTTGCTAGGACCCATTCTACATTTCATTTTAGCTTTTGTAAGCTTAAGCACATTCCCCTAAGTTGCACTTAAAGGGGGGTGTTAGAGTAAATTATTATTATTTACTCTTTTACTTAAGTTTACTTAGGTTAATGCATTTATTTATTAGTTGTAGACTAGGAGTTGCTGAGAATAGGGGAGTTTCTTCATATCTAAGTCATACTTATCCTTTCACCTTGATCAAGGATGTCCCACCTTTTGTGGATGTATGCCTAGTTGTCATTCTTATCTCCTAGCACTTTCTAAGCTTGTTCTACAAGCTTCCTAGTGGCCTTTATAAACAAACTCTCCCTTTGCATTTTTGGTACAAGAAATTTATTTATCTCATTATTACAATATAATTTATCTTTGCTGCTTCAAGCTCTTGTTCCTTCCTTCTTTAGTTTCTCTTCAGCAGGTTATTTGCATGCAGGTGATCTTGGCGCACTATAAAGTTGGCTTTTATCAACTTCTACATATACTACCAAAGATAATGTGGGTGTTACTATTTTTGGGTTTGTTTAAGTTTTAAAAAAATATTTTAATTCCTATGAGCTCTTAGATAGGACTTGAAGAAAATATATAGTTGTGGGTGACAAGGTATGGGTTGGTGAGATTATTTTTCTTAGTTTTGGTTTATCTATCATAGTTTTTTAAAATAAATTTTTATTAGGTTTAGCTTGATATTCCTTCATCATTTGTAACCTTTTACTAGAAAAATATTTTTTCTTCATAACTTATTTACATTACTAAAAAAATGTTCAATTAAAGACAATCTGACCATAGAAACCCTAGATAGTTTAACATCTCTAGTTAACACTCAAGATACACTCAATTATTAGGGTCATGATGATTAAATAATGATTGGATCCCCCTTTTATATTTAAAATTATTTATATTATATCACTGTAATGTCAAATTTTGGACTTTTAGTGCAACTAACCTTTTGGGCTCTAGGTTTTTAAAGCTCAAGGTTGTGGGATTTTCCTTGACATAACACTCTTCTTAATGTATGATACCCAAAACAATTATTCAAGATAAAGGATTAGGAAATAATAATTAGGAGGTTGTAATCAACCTTAATGCCTCTAATCCTTTGAATCTTTATGATCCCTATGATAAAAGGAATATGAGGATTCATTAATTACATTTTGGGGCATTAGGGAAGATTCTACAATTTGAATTCCTTGGTTCTATAATTAGAAAAATTCTTACACAGACAAGGAAAATGTAAGTCCAAATAATAAGGTGGATAGTAAAGAAAGAAATAAAAGAAACAAAAGTAAGCATACCCAATCATCCAACAAGCCAAGTGAGGAATGATTCACAATGACATAATAAGTTTAAGATAGAGGAACTCTTAGAATTAGTTTACACATATTATTGTGTTAGATAGCTGAGATGGCGGAGGGAGTGAATAGATTATGTTCAATTATCCTATAGTCCATTCAAATAATTCAAGTGTCAAATAAACTTGAGAAACATCATAAGAATTCATTCAATGTGCTCATTCAACTTCTCAATTCACTCCAAACTATTCATTCATTGTTTTGTTATTACTGACTAAGAGTAAGAAAACTTAGTTATCTCTAAACACTAACTTAGATGTTACAAAGTTGCAGTAAAATAAAAATAAGATGTAAAACAACTTGCAACATAAAAACATCCACACATCTGACACCAAGAGTTTTAACATGGAAACCTTGTAAAGGGAAAAACCACCTTGGAACAGAAACCTTAAATTTTTACTCTCCTAAAGCGAACTCGATTAGGACCCAAACTTGTTAAAGGTTTACATACACATTGTTTTGATTACATAGAAACTGGTTTTAAAGGACCCAAAACCTTGTACAAAGTATCATAGAAACAAGAGAAGAGTAGTTCAGATGAAACAAATCCTCAAAACCTAAAAAAGAGCAGGCTGAACCAACTAAAACAAGAGGATGGGAAGGAACTATGCATAAAAAGACAACAAAAGTAAAGAAAAAAGACAACTCTAAGACAACTACAAAGTTTTTAGAAGATCTGATGCTTGGTCTATCGGGATGCTCACATTTTCTGCAAAGGCTTCCATATCATCCAACTCTTTTGCTTCCACAACCTCACCCTTCTTGGAATTAGCTCTTGTACGCTTACTAGGACTATAATGGGCACCCCTGAATGTCCCAAAAACTAAATCAAATTGCTGAAAGGAATTATGTCAAACAGTTTGCATTCAACTACTTAAAACCCCTTATAACTCTGGAAATCAAACGTTTATTTGTTTGTTGTGTTTCGTGCATGGAATTGGTATCATACAACATAAACAAGAAAGAAACTACAACAATATGCAAAGTGGAAATGAACTGCTGCTAATAAAATGTTATTTTCAGAATTCATAAAACCAAATACATGGCAGATTTATCAACTCACTAATTACTTCAGCAATATTGTCATAATACTCCAGCCCATGCTTACGAACTTGTTGCTACAATACTTTGTCCTCCAATCAGTCCACTGCCTTCATAATACCATTCCCTCCAAGCGGCATAAGCGTCGGACAAGTAGTGAAGAAGATACAAGCAAAATATCAAATCTGCCTGTAGCCGGAAATGCAACTAAACTGCCTAATAATGAAGCCAATAAGAAAGAATTCCAAAGGCCAAACCCCAAGGGAATGACGTCTAGAATGTTACAAGAAAGGATAGACGTCCTCAAATGCCAAGAACAAAGCTGCAACTCACACACCAATTTCTTCTCATATTCAACCTGTCTAATGAAGCTACAAATGCTTCCTTTTATTCTATTCCCATGGGTCCGCTCAACTCATATGGGCAATGTGGGATAAAGATGTGTAATATAAAACATATATTAAAATACCCCTTATGTCTCCCTTGGGTACACATCACCATAAAATAAATATTAAAGTAACACTTTAATATTTTACAATTAAATTAGACATTACTTTAATAAAACTTCAGGCATTAAAATGTATTAGCAATCGGACTTCGAATAATGCGAGTGATAGCTCATCGGAAAGCTCTCACCGAGGAGTATCGAATCCAATCACCAAAATTGACCTATACTGTGTCTTGCTGACTTACTAAAAATAGTAAGTATGCCTGAAACTGAGTAAATCAACTTCGTTTTGGCTCAAACTGGAAATGACTAGGCCAAAACACTCCAAGATCCCATTAAACCCTTCGTTAGCCCTCGAGACCATATAGAACAAGGCTAACACACACACACTTGGTCAACTGCTAAAATGGGGACATTACAAGGACCATGGTCCTCTTTCATATCCTTAGAACTTTGGCCTGTACCTTGTTTGAGCTTGTCCAATAGGGTGTTAAAGTTGTTAGCCACTGTCTTCAACATAGTGCAATTTTGATCGACCAATTTCTTAATTTTATTCTACAAATTACCCACTCCGTTCATACCATCCAAACTTTTGTGAAAGTATATATTCAATTGATCCAAATTTTTGTTGTTGGTTCAAGTGGTGTAACACATTTCATCAAATTATTTATCTCTTCAACATTTCCAATAACCTCAGAGAGTCTATCAATATGTTAATCTAAAGTTCTCTCTCCCCTAGTCGTCTTGCTGAGTTGATCTAATTCTCTCAGGATGTCCTACATATGGTGCTTCAGATTGCTAATATCCTTCTTCACAAGCCATAGGTTACCAAAGATTCCCTTCAAAACCCCTTGGTCATCCTCATCCTTGTTATGCACAGGGTAATCCTCATTTCCTTCCTGTATGTTCCTATTAAATTTGGCCTCCTTAAATGCTATATCTGCATCCAAATCTTGAGCAAGCACATTTTTCCATTTTCTCTCCATCCTCTTAAATAGGAGTTCATCATCAGAAGGAGAAAAATCCCTTTCTATATTCTTTCCCTTGCTTCCAAAAACCTTTCCTGAGATAACTTTCTTCTCAATACCCTCTTTTTGCTCCTCTTCAGAATCAGTGTCTTGATCAGATTCAATCTCCTTCTTCCTCCTCTTCTTCCTAGATGAGATCCTAGGCTCACATGTCTTCCACTTCTTAACCTCAACCCTAGAAATTGTATCCTCTATATCCTCATCAAAATTCTCCTCCTATTCACTTGTCTCTATCTCACAATCTAAAGTTTTCTTACTCAGACTAGTTCTATCCACTTTTTTGGATTTTAGAAGGTTCATAACTAAAACCATTAAACCCTAATGAAAAGCATGATCACCCTTAGCATCATTTTGAATGGCTAAAATAATGTTACCTAGTGATTTCCTAAGGTAGAAGGGGAGATTGAGCCTAGCCCTATGCCTAAAATGGTATCCATATATCTTTGTAAAGAGACCATCTAAAGTAAGATATTTAATCACTATAAACATTAAAAACCTCCAAGGGTGAGAAATGGAACCAAGGCTAAAGTATGAATTACCAATTTTCACTAGCCTATTGAACTTCTAACCAAATTGACAAACTCTTCTGTGACCCAATCTGAAAGCTTTCTACCTCAATAGAAGTTGATATCCTTAGTGTCAAGACTTATAGCTTCAACAATAATATCCTCAGTAACGTCTATTCTCTGATTAGCCACCAAAATACTCATGTCCTTCTATGTTTTTATGAATTGGTAGGTAATAGCAGGGTTACTACCTTTCAAATTCTCCATAAATCCCATTAAATTTCCCTATTCTAGAATGTTACAAATCTCACTTTTTTCTTCCATTCTTTGCAACTCGCTAGTTCAATCCTCTTTCTCCTTCCTCCCATTTTCATCAAACATGCTGCAATAAAAACCAGTGTTGAAATTGTAGCAAAGGATTTTGGTAAGAAGACAAACCCACAGTCTATGTGGGAATGGATGACAAGACATTGCCGAACTCATAATAACTTGCCATTTCCCAGTCCTGCCCAAATCATAATTAATCCTTGATGTCATGTTCATCATTGATGAAACCTTTTTGTTTCCTTCTAACTTTATCATTCAAAATCAAGGACAACCCCTTGATAGGAATAATATAACCTTGATTCCAAATTAACTTTTCATGAATTTTTCATGCTATATTAGCATCCCAGTCAACAACTTGATTAGTTTTTGTATAGTTGTGGTTGACAACACTATTGTTAAAAGAATTGACAAGATCAATGGCATTTCTAATAATATTATGAATAGTCCAAGAAACATTAATAACTTTGTTAAGATGATTTATAATATTAAGGGAGTCCCCTTCAAATAAAATATTTTTCAATTTCAAACATTTGGCATAGCTGAGACCATACAGAGTCACACTTGCTTCCGCTAGATGATTAGTTTGTTCCCCAATAGGAATGGCCATCCCACCTAGTTTGTCCCCATTCATATTCTTGATGATGACACCAAAACCCATCATTTCCTAGGTTTCCCTGCAAAGCCCCGTTAAAATTAATCTTACATCAGTCCTAAGGAGGACAATCTGATCTAGCCAAATCTCTTAAGTTAGGACCATTATGAGCAATACTAAGATCATCCAAATTTCAATTTTGAATCACTTTTTCTTCCCAAGCATTCTGAGGCTAGTGCCCTTTTCCATAATATCTAATATTCTCCATCACCATATTCTTTATCTTATAGAACAATTAGCCAAAATTAGTATCTTTACCCCTAAACACCCTATCATTTCACTCTTTCCAAACACCCCAGCAAAGAAACAAGAGGATGAAATCCCACAACATCATAACCAATTTTTAGTAGAGGGAAAGTTCCAACCATTTAATATCTCTTGAATGCAAAGGGGGAAAACCAAAATCATATTTAGCAAACCACAAACACTTTCTTATAATCTTCTAGTATAAGTACAATAAATAGTCAAATTGTTAACTGATTCATCTGCTTCCATACAAAGATAATATTTATTGACAATGTTAAAACCTCTCTTCAACAAATTTTTAGTAGTAAGAATTGTATCCTCCAAAAGAATTCAAAAAAGAATGTTAACCTTGGGTGTCATACATTTAAACCATGCTTTGGCCTAGCAAGGCTCCTAATGGTCTTCAAAGGCATTAGCATACACTAAAGGCACATAAAAAGCCCATTGGGATTATGTTTCCATATCAATATATCCTCCACATGAGCTAAAAAGACAACATTCAAAAACTTGTCAAGATCATTAAGTTTATTACCCACTCCATTGAGGTTCATCCTATTATCATCCCCCTAATATTCCTCCACAAAGATTCCAAACATGTTCTTGCATTGTTCCATAAAGTCATTTCACCTCTGATTAGAACTAAGGGTATGATCAAGAATCCAAATATCATCTCAAAATTCAATAGTCCTCTAATTTCCCTCCTTCAATCTAACCCCTTTATTAATAATCTGCTTATTTTTCTGAGATTCTTTCCAAATCATTGAACCCCCTTGCCAAGTCTCATTGCTCAGGAATAGTTTAAAATCTTGAATCTACCTATTATATTTATCATTCTAAATGTCTCTCCATTCTCCCTCATCTCTATGCCATCTAACAAATAAGATTGAAAAGTAAAGAGTCATTTATAGAAGCAACCCTTCTAAGACCAAGGCCTCCTTTATTAATATGCATTCAGACTTTATCCCAAACAATCAAAGCCAATCTTTTCTTCTTTTCCATACTTGTCCATAAGAAAAGTTTTCTTAATTTTCTCAATAGCCAAAGAAAACTTTCTATTGATCTTAAAAAAATTCAAAGCATACAATGATACATTTTGCAAACTAGATTTGAGAACAATAACCTTTCTAGCCTAGCTAAGGAGGGATCCTTTCCAACCTGCTAGCTTAGAATTTATTTTATCAATAAAAAAACTCCAAAAAATCTTAGGTGGGTCAAGACAAAGGGGTAAACTAAGATAAGAGCCCAAAAGGATACCAATCTCATAGCTAATAATTCTTTTAATTTTATTCTACCTATTGTCATTGTCATTGACAAAATAAATCATACTTTTATTCTAATTGATAGTTTGGCCAAAAGCATGCCCATAATCCTCTCTCTAAAGTTCCTGACATTCCTAAAAAAAGCTTCTCCCATAGCAATAGAGTCATCCACAATTTTTTGATGGGAACAAGTAATATCTTTAGACGAAGGTCTAACCCCTACAAAATCTTTGATAGACACCATTTTCTCTACAAATCTTCCTAAACATTTAGCCATGAGAATGAAGAGGATAGGAAAAAGTGGATCCCCTTGCCTCAACCCATGTGAAGCCCAGAAGAAAGGGGTTGGAGATCCATTGACAATAACAAAGAAGGTGATAGAGGAAACCAGCATAAGAACCAACTCCAAAAATCTCTTATTAAACCTAAAAGCTTCCAACCCTCTTTTAAAAAAATTTCAGTCCAACCTATCATATGCTTTAGATAAATAAAGTTTAAGAAAGAACCCCTCTCTCTTGGACATAGTAATAGAATGAGAATTCTCGTGCACCGAGATGATAGAATCCTAGATCTACCTATTAGAAACAAACCCATTCTACTATCTAGAAATAAAATTAGGAATAAAAGATAAAATTTTGAGAGTAAGAACTTTTGAAATAAGTTTATAAAAAGAGTTACATAAACTGATTGGTCTAAACTAATCCATGCATTCAACACCAAGCTTTTTAGGAATCAAAGCAAGGAAGATACCATTCAACTCCTTTAGAATTTTTCTAGATCCAAAGAACTCCTTAACTCCATTACAATCATCCTCTTGAATGATAAACCAATACTTATGAAAAAATATGAAAGGGAACCTATTAGGACTAGGAGGCTTGTCTCCATAAAAGGACACAACAACCTTGGTAATTTCATCATTAGAGGGAATGGCAGTGAGGAATTTATTTTGATCATATAAAATACATTTTGGAAAACAATCAAGAAACAAATTTTTCTTATCCTTATCTAGATTGGGATCACCTTCCAGCATATTACTGAAAAAATCCATAGCTTCCCTTTAAATAATCTCATCATCATCAGTATGAGCCCCATGAACAATCATCTTGGAAATTTTATTAACCATTCTATATTTTAGAGTAGTTATATGAAAATACTTAGTGTTTCGATCCCCTTCCTTTAAAAACACTTTTCTAGACTGATATCTACAATACATCTCTTTCTTGGTAATACTATCATGCATCTCAAACAACTTCAAGTTATCTTCCTCCCTTGAAACAATCGCATACCCTTCTACCTAAATATTATCCTAAATTTCTCTAAGTTCTTCAATAATCTTCCTCGTATTGTCAAAAATGTTCCTAAAGGTATCCTTATTCCATCTTTTAATATTCTTTTTAATATTTCTCAACTTATTAGCAAGTTTGAACATGGTAGTATGATCCACTTGGATACTCCACCATTCCTTGATAAGGTTTTCCAACCCTAGATGATGAGTCTACATCTTCTCAAACCTAAAGGAATAATTCTTCCTAATAGTTAAGGGGTCAGCCAAAAGAAAAATGAGATAGTGATCTAATCCAACTTGAACATAAGCAGAAAGAGAACATTTGTATTTCAAAAACTAGTCACAACTTATAAGGGCTCTATCCAATTTAACTTGTATAAGGTCATTCCTAGATCTTCTACTAGTCCAAGTATAATCAACCCCATGAAAATACATATCATGCAAGATATGACTATCAATAAAATCCATCAACTCCAATCTTTTGTCCAAGTTAGTCTAACTACCTCCCATCTTCTCATTCTGTTTCAAAGGAGGATTGAAATCCCCCCATAATGATCTAGTTTTCATTTGCAAAATTCTTTCTCTAATTAGTAAGGGCTTAGCAAAGTTCCTTTCTACCCCATTTAGAATTGGGGACATAAACATTAGTAAGCACCCAAGAAGAAACATCCTTAGTACTGGAGAATCTAATATTAATCATATTTATATTTTGAAAGATAAATTTCCCATTAATGCATCTATCATTCCAATAAACTACTTTACCACCTAACACCTAATCAGAATCACTCCCAAGAACATTGCCACCCTAAAATACCTTCAACTTTATCCTTTAACATTTTATTTTCTTGCAAAAGAACAATATTCAGCTTGTTATCCGTAATCATAGTTTTCACCACATCTTGCTTGTGAGGATTATTTAATCCTCTGATATTCCATGATATAAACTTCATTTCTCATGGAAATATTTGGAATCTAAGATAGTCCTCTGACTACCATCCACTATACTCCTTTTAGCCTCCATTATTCTTTTCTACACATTGGAGGGTCTTCCTGGAGAAATAGAAGTTAGACCAATATCTCTATAATTGATACCTTTCCGAAATGGTGTTAGAGGTGAACAATAATCCCTAGCTTTGTTTCTTTTAATATCACCTTTTTTTGTGCTTTTTCCAAATGGAGTGTTGATGATATCCCCTATCTTATTGCTCCTAGTTTTCTTTAATTGAGCATTCTCTTTATTCTTTTTAGAATAAAAAAACTCATTTTTCTTTTTCAATCTTGAGGTGTTATCCTCCACTATCATCTAGTCTACTCTAGAGTAATCATCCTCCATCATAAAAGCTTTAGAGATTTCCTCATCATCCCCTCTCATAAGTTTTTTGTCAATAGATGTCACATCTAAAAGAGGTCTAACCAAACTTTGAAATTCCTTCCTCACATTGATACATTCCCATGTCTCATGGGAATCAGATTCATCACTAATTATATATTCAATCTGAATCTCATGATCTACTTCTTCACCCATATTTTTGAGACTTCCCTCACCCCCTTCCAGTGCTAATGTGGGATTCTCATCTTCCCTATTATGGTCCAAGGGTACCCATTCCTGGTTCTTCATTCCAGAAATCTCATCCTGTTGGGTTGAATCTACCTACTCAAAAGCCTTAGACACCAAAGTCCCCTTCTTACTACCACTACCCTTTTTAGTATTCCATTCCTTAGAGTAGCATTGTAAAACTTCAACCAACTCCTTCATTCCTTTGCAAACCCAAATTTTCTTAAATATTTTTTGGGCTCCATTCAAAGATGGGCATTTTTTCACCTAATGACCAGATTTTTTCCAATGAAAATAGGCAAAGTGGATGGACTCATACTCTATTTTCTACTACCAAGTTCCTAGTTTAGATTTGAGTCAAATAACCTCTAGCATATCCACTCCTTGAAAAATCCCCCACAAATTCTGGCATAAGTCAATCTTCTTCTAGAAACTATAACTAGGTCCATTGATAAAAATTCACCAAAAGCACTAGCAATACCTTGAAACACACCCTCCACCCAAAACTCCAGAGGCAAACCTAGGAGCCTAATCTACATGGGTGCTTGAATCATAGATTCATCTTGAGAGTTCATATTTGGTGACTATTTATGCAAGAGCAAGGTATGTTTTCCCACAACCCATAGACTATTGCATAGTATCTCATGTTTGTTCTCTTCGCAAGAAAAGCTAAAGGATAAAAGCCCTTTAGCCATACCGGCTATGTCCACCTAGCCTTTCAAAGCTTGTTTCCTTCTAACAAAGATATGGACAACCTCAATATTGGGCCTAGCTCTTAAAAACCTCCCCACCAGAGTCGAAACCATCCTAGAAATATTCCTATCTATGATTTGATTTGGGATCTCTAGTATTAACACACCTTGCTCAACAGAAGAAATATTCTTAACCAGTGGAAAAGAGGACTTACCTATCATCTTTATGCCAAAAAAATTGGAGCTCTTTTTGACTAAAAAGGTAATAGGCCTAAAACCACCCAGCCCCCTCCCCCCCACCCCCCCATCCTTTTCTCTCCCACCTTCATCGAGATCCTTCTCCTCTTTAGAGTCCAAAGTCATCCTTGCATGGTCTCCAGTGCCATACGATCCTACCCCAATCACTCTTGAATTTATGAATCCATCTTTCTTGCTCACCACACCTTGCTCTCCCACTCTACTTCCCATGAATCCACATACACATTTTTAATGTCACCTTGTTAAATTATTTACCCCATAAGATCATCTAAACCTTATCACTCCTTGATCCTATCCAAAGAGTGGCCTTCTCTAATGGACTTAAAAATTGCCACTAATTGCGAGTACCATATAGGATTTGAATTTTTTTTTAGGTCAACTCAGTTAACAATATTTTTCTACTACGATGATTAGAAAATAAAACTAAAATTTGTATCTATTAGGTTTAGCACTACCTTTCTTATTCAAATTTATTTTCTACCCAGTCTCTTTCTGATTTCTATCCTCCAATCTCTTTAGTTGGCTAATTCATTCCTTCACTCTTTAACTTTCCTTCAACATTTCTTTGATCTTCTCTCTTCTCTTCTCAAACCATCTTTCTTCTCCTTTCTTCTTCAACTTCACACTTTTATCGTCTTTCTCGAATAATTCCACCAACTAATTAACAACCAAGAAACCTTCTCAACTATTTCTTAAATAGTAGTCTATGGGGTTTCAGATTATTCCAATCATTGTTCCTTAATAAAAAATCATGGATCTTAGATCCATTTCATGCAACCACTTAGAATATAGAACTTTCATAGAATTTTGTACTCATCTAGGTTATTCCTCTTCAATCTCTAGCATCATATTGTCCTTGCATTCTTCCAATGATTGATCTTCTAACAAAATTAGGCTCATGGCTTTGAAATTCTTGAACTTTCTTTATTTTAGTCCAAAGCCAACCTTAGATTCCATCATCACTAAAAATGTCTTTTTACTATTACTCAATGAACATAACATTTCACATGGGTAATATAACACTCGATCAATACTAAACTTGCTCGAGTAACACTAAATATTCACTTTCTTATTCAAACATTTGGTGAACACTGTAGTTATTCAATGAGCATAGTCATCCTTCTTTAACCTCATCACTCAATATAGCTTGTATAGCACATTACATTACAGCATTTAATTATTGTAAAATAATCAAACCAATATTACATTCCCACTATCCAAATTATTCAAGTATCCATTGAATACCATACTTATCAACTTTATCTTCAACATACCTTCTTCAAATCCTCTTCATCAATCAAATCAATGTAGCACTCTACTAAGTTAGCATAATGTCTAGCCAACTTTGACTTGAAATTAAAGAAAAAGTAATAACTAATATGACTCTTTTACATACATTCATAGCATCATCAAATATATAATCAATTAGGGCTAACATATTGATTATTGACCTTATATCTAAAAATAAATTATTGTCAATAAACTAGACAATAAGATTTGAAAATAAAGTGACCTAAAGTATCTTAATAAATTTTCTTTAGAAGATTATTTCCCTCTTTGAAAAGTTCATGTAGTAATTGATTTACTATTAGTCATTCTCTATCATTCTTATTGCATGAATTTTATAAATAAAATTCTATTGTTGCTAATTATCCATACAAATAAAAGATAGCATTTATAATAGTATGGAGAACACTTTATTGATTTGTCATTCCTTTTAGATTAAAGAATTCTTGTGAGACCTATAAATGTTCTATGTCACTCATCCTTTACAACTATATCTATTAAAAATTTGATGACTACTTTGATGATACCTTGACCATACTTGTTTCTCATTGATATTACACTATAATTTTCAAAACATTTATGTGTATTCAAACTATACCATGTATTGGAATCCTCAAAGTGTTTTTTTTCCCCTTTTGTTTATGATCATAATGGAAAGAAATTAGGTTTTATCATATCTCATTATGACATAGAAGATCACATAAATAAAACTGAGTCTATAGTTAGCATGCTATAGTTAGCATGCTAGTTAACAATGGTTTGATGCCAATGAATTATTAACTATACTAGAATTATTTAAATGATTATTCCCAAAAGGATGCTTTTAAGATTTGGGCTGTTTTCATTAAGTACTAGTGGGGATGGTGCATGAATCATGACTTGAAAAGTTCTTTTTATTTATTCTAGTAGTCATTTCCAAGATTATAACATTTATGAGTGAGTTATTTTGACTAACTAATCACACAAGGCTTTGTACCACTACTATATGATTTCCAATTACCATAGTCAAAATAAGGATTCTTGCAAGATATTTTCCTAGAATGGCATTCAACTTATTTGCTTCACTAGAAATTTATATTCTTTTACACATAATTTTTGTGAACTCAACATTACCCCCTTTGATTTACAAAAGGTCTTCAAGCTCGAAGAAAGCTAGAAGATAGATTTATTGGTGGACATGGTTGGTGATAGGGATAGAATGGAACCTCACCAGACTGAAGATGAGTGGTTCAAGAATGCTCACATATGGAGGGCCATTTATTAGTGAGGGCTCTTTTCCTAAATGGAGACCATGGAAGGGTTTGATGAGATGGGGTCAATGCAACTAATGAATACTTGGAAAAATTACACTATCATCATTAATGGTATCTCTTTTGAAAATAATTAAGAGGAACCATTGCTTAGGTGACTGGACTCTCTATGGAGGACAAAAATGAAAAGCAATTACCAAGGTTATAGATGAGACTATCACGAAAGGTTTAGATAAAGCCAATGAGGAACTAGTTTGAGTTATAGGCAATTTGAATAGGGAAATGTTTATAGGGTTGTATAATGATGTCTTTCTTTTTCTAATAATGAATTATCTTACCTTGGAAAACTGGTTTAAAGTAAATTAAAGTACTATCATTTCCTCTTCTAAATCACTTATATTATCATGATGAGATTTCCTTTTGATTCTTTTTACTCCATGATCTAGAAGCATCTATTATAGATGCTAGAAAATGTAAAGAGGAAGGGAAAAAATTACAAAAACCTCCACTATGGACTTATTCTTTTCCTATATAACATCCATCATATCATTTTTCCTAATAGAAATATTGCTATGTTATTCCCCTATTCCTAATACCACTCTTTTGATTGTATTGATGCTCATTCCCAATGTCCCTATGATGTCTCATGATTGCATGTATTTGAGTGGTCAAACAACTTAATATTCTCCCATTGTGTCATTTACAAGTTGAACCCTAAGTTGAATTTGTTTATGAATTTGGGTGAGATTGGGATTGATTTGACTAGTGGTACGAGATGTTCTCATAGAATTAGCTCAAACCCTTAAAAGAAAAAAATGGTGGATAATGATGAGAGTCCAAAGGTGGTGGAGTCAAATCCAAGGAAGGTAAGGAAAATGGGAAATGTGCTAAGAAAAAATATATATAGGAGTTTGCAATACATTAAAAGGAGGAGAATTTTTTTTAATAATGAGGCCTTTTAAGATAAATATATTTCACATGTGTCAGCTAGTTCCAACTCAAAAATAGTGGATCTAACTACTAAGAAAGAGGCATTTTGCCCTAAAGTCAACTCCCCCATGACTACTACCTCTCCTTTGAGAAATCCAATAGTGGATGCTCCTACTACTCCCCCTGAATACCCCCACCCCCAATCTTAGACATCGGCCACCCCCCCACCCGCCCCCAACCCTCAATATGTAGAACACATCCTCTAGCTCTAAGGACAAGAAGTATGTGGATGAAGAGATAAATAACCTAATTATAGAGATGGACAAAATAAAGAAGATGATGTTAGAACTAGATTGAAGGCTCAAAACTTTTGTAGACTTTGTTATTAAACTCATGCAAGTAATAGGTACAACTTTCCACTTTTAGCAATTGCAAAAGGAGAAGGGTACAATGGAGGAGGATAGTAGCTCTGAGAGGATCTATAGGTTCCTATCTAATGACAAGCTAGAAATTTAGATGTCAATACAAATTCCCTTGGAGGAGAAGGATGCATGAGGGTTCAACCTTATTTTATGACCTGTGTGGCTCTTAAGAATTTCTATTTAATGGATTCTCTTAAGACTTAACAATGTCTATTGTTATTTTAGGCTACTTTATCTATTGCTTTATTACTATATTCTATATGATTTGGTGGTTATATAGGTGGGCTCTGAACTATATTTGTGATACCATATTTTTCATGTCAAATATAGGTGGCTATTATTTTCATTTTTTGTCTCTACTACTCATGCCATATTAATTTATCCTCCTTCAAATTCAATTATTTCATCCAATCATTGAGACATATTATGTGTTCCGATAATATTGTTAAGTATACAACTCTCATAACTTGTTTATTTTCAAACTTATCCTAGAAAAAATAACATTGGTATATATTTCATCATTCAATGTTGATCATAAGAAAATTTATGGGAACCTATCAAGTGAAAAAAAATTAAATTATTTGAATACCATAAATCCATCATACCTTTATTGAAGATGTTTATATCTTGCATCATTAATATTTTTCAATGAAATGATTCTCAAAATATAGATGCAATACAATGTGTTGCTTCTCTTGTGTCCCTCAAAGAGAAGCCATGGATTACACATTTATTATACAAATTTTTAGTTCACTCTCTATTTATAATAAACATAATAATGTTGGATGGTTCTTTAATAAAAAATTCCAATGAGTATTATTTTATACTAATATAATGCTATTTTTCGAAATTCTACAAGTAACAACACAAGAGATCAAATTCATTAAAAAAAAACCATTACATAATAATTTCTATTATTCTCTATAGATGATTTGTATATGTTATTTTGTTGTATCATTAAATTTAAGTTCCGTATTTCCCTTGAGGAAGCACATTTAGACTCTTGTGAGGGTAGTTCTATAGTAAATGTTTAATTAAGAGTTTCTCAATATGGTTTACTATTTGGAAACTATGGAAATTATTTTCTTTTTCTTTCAACACTAAAAAAATCAGAATTTAATCCATACTTCTATTTAGTAACTTTGATCTCATCTATCCCCTTGGCTAATTTCCTCATAGGATTTAGACCCTATTGTAATGTTTTTAATCTTTTTCAAGAAACCGCTTCATTATGAGTTCTACAAATTAATTTATGAATTTCACTAAAGTTGTCCCTCTTTAATATATGATTTGATGATTGATTTTTTATTCATCCTTAGAAATATTATTTCCTATTTTTTTAACCTTTTACTTTTCAATCTAATACTGGAACATGTCAATTAAGAACAAACATGTAGAGAAGGTCTTTGAGAAAGAACATGTTAATTTTTCTTATCTACTACATAATACCATAAATCAAATAGTCAAATTGTAGATTTGAAGAATATTATTGATAAAATCCTGAATGAAAGTTATTAATGATAATCAGGATATTACTACTCAATTATCTTATTATTCGTGGGCCTATAGAACATGTATTCATAAGATTACAATACTTTATTTCATTGTAGGTATCTTTCAAGGGTATCTGTAACAATGACTCTCATAGAGAAAGGCTACTTCAACAAGTACCATATGTTGCATTTTTCTTCCACTAAAAATGTTTTGTTCAATTAACTTAAAAATAGGTTTTAGAAGGGGGCCCAAATCCCAAACAAAATATTACATAAATATATTTAATAAAGACCCAAAGTTTGCAACTCCACTAGAAAAACATATAAGAAACCAGTGGCCCAGTCAATGAATAGAAGAAAACATGTTGTACAATTTAGGAAAGGTAGGATCTTCAGAAGAAAGGGGTGGGGGGAGGGGTGGTGTTTTAATCAGCATTATTAAAAAAATTAAATTATTTGAAAGCATATTAGATATTATGATTACTTTACTTTGTTAACATGCATGTTCACAATTTCATAAACTGAAATGAAATTAAAAACATATTTAATTTGATCATGTGAAAACCCTTAGTTAGAGGGAAAATTGTGATGGGGATAGTAAACTCAAATCCTTCACTACTATAGAAAGAGGTTTCCTATTAGGGAGTATAAAAGTGTCACTTCTAGTGACTTACTTTGTTAGGAGTAATACGATAGGATCTCTCAAAATCCATTTCTCAAAGATTTTGAAAAACTTATAAAATGTGCACTCAGTTAAGATATTTGCAATGAAGTGTGTCAGGTCTACCTTGTGAAAGGATTTTACGTCTACAATGGTAAAAAAGTAATAGTTTCTAATTTGATAAAGTGTAACTTTATTTTCTAAATTCAAATTTTATTTACGCTCATTAACATTGTATCACATCTTGTTATTGATGTCAACAATTTCTTCCTCTATTACTAGGTAACTCTAGTCTATAGTAAATTCTTAAATTATTCATTCCATCTATATATCCCTCTCAACATAACAACTATTAGCAACTCCGTATCTATTCTACATATATCCTTGTGTAGAAATATTTTCTCTCTTTAATAAGTGACCAAAATAGCATTTAGGAAACTTCTTGACTTCACATCTAATAAATATCTATGGTCTATATTCATCCTTATCATCTCATTTATCTTCCTTTCATGTCATTAGTTTGTATTCCACATTAGGATCATGAAAAATCAAATCTATCTTCCTAACAAACCTTTCCAAATATTCTCCTCAATCTTGAAAATATGTTTTCTCACTCGGTAGAACATAATTACATTGAAATCAATGAATTTAGAAACTATAAGGTTCATCCTCTATAACTTGGTTAATTCCATATTTTTTCTCAGTAAAGATATTGTCATTTCTAGTAGTCTCACAGCTTGGCAACCACTATGCTTGGTAGTATCTATCCCTTCTTGGTGTATATCTATCTACTCAATGTCAACTAACTCAATTAACTTGTACATGCTCCACTCAGTGTGTTCATATGCTTGATCATTATATTGTGGCTTGGTAACTATTTTTTATTAACCAATCTCTTCAAAACTTACCTACCATGCATTCTGCACTATTCACAACATAAGAATGCATATAGAAGTAACACAACAAAACAAAAACAAAAAAACATACATAGAAACTAGCTAAAATAGAGCACACAACCTAACCGTACACTTGATAAGCTCCTTTTAGACCTTTAGCAGCTTTTCTACCCATGGTAGTTACCTACTCCATAGTATTCATCTAAATGAATATTATTTTTCAGATTGCTAGACATGATTTCTATTTTGTCTACATTTCTTTGTTTATGAAAAAGTGTTACTTTTATTTTATTTATTTTATAGTTACTCGTTTATATAGATTAAGAATAGCCTTTTATTTTAGCGTATAGTTCAATATTCTACATACATTGTTCACTTAGTCAAGTTGTATTTAGTAAGAAAACTCATAGCAAGATTAAATTGACAATATTATGTCCTAGTTTTTTCACCTCCATCCCCATAGATATTCATTGTGATTCATCCTTAAAAATATTATCTCCATATTTTGTTTTACTTTCCACTTTACAATCTACTAATGGTATATTATTTAAGAATGAAGATGTGGATAAATTATTTGTGAAAGATCACATTCGACTTCCTTATCCCCTCCTTACTACCATAAATCAAATGGTCAAGTTGTAGCTAATATGAATATGATAAATAAAATCTTTAAAGAAACTTAATAAACATAGATAGTAACTTAATCCATAATTATCTTATTAATTGGGGATCTATAGAACTTGTGTTCATAAAACTACAATACATTCCTTTATCACAAGTCTCTTTCAAGGGTATCTATGATAACAACTTCCATAAAACAACACCTTTGACAAGTATGTTATGCTACCATTTTTTTTCTGCAAAGCATGTTATTTTGTATTGATAGACATTCTTTCTAATTAGTTTATATATTATTGTTCATGAAATTTTTGTTTTTTTGTCTAAGATTTATTTTGTAGTTACTTTTTTCATATATTAAGAAATTGCATTCTTATGATAGCATATAGTTCAGTATTCCACATACAATGTTAGTATAGTCATGTGGTGTTTGGAAAGAAAAATCACAACTAGCTCACATTGACATTTAGCTTAGGCATCAGTATATTACACAAAGACCTTTTGCATTTAGTTAATAACTCATTTCTTTCTTTCTTTAAATAAATAAAACATATATAAATTTGATCATTGTAACATTAGATATGTAACCAATCACTATAGTAGGTGATTGTTAGAGCCCTCAGGTATACATAGTTTATGGAGGTGGATGGAAGGGACACCAATGTGTTGTTATGGAATGCAAGTGACTTCTAGAGATGATATTTCTTTCCATCTTGTTAATTGTGCCCTTGTATTATGTTGTATGTACCCTCAAATCAATAATGATGCCTTGAAACTATTGTATCCTAAAGTCTCTAAGTTATCTTGCAATGTTTACATGACCCAAAATATTTCCTTATGTCTTCCTATTTGTGATCCTAGACTACTCTGTGTGAACTATCATGTTCATACTAAACATGTTAAACCATAGGCAATGCATCTAATAAACTTGCAAGGCCTCATGTCCAAGTTGCAAGAGAGTAGATCAATAAAAGACTAGACATGTCATCATGCATATAAAAGCGGAAATGAATAAAAAAATCTTAAAACATCAATTGACTTCTTTTACCTTGGTATCCCTCTACCCAATTAGGGTCAACAATAGTAGATGCCTCTAATTTTTTTCTCTTTGGTGTAGCTACGAACATTGTAACAATAGTTGTATTTGATTCTCAACTCTAAAAATGTTTTGCTATCTCAAAAGTAAACATTTTTAATATAGATAGGTGTACTAGAAATGTCCTATAGAGTGTTATGTCATCATCATCCCTTGTGTTCACCCTCTTCCCTCTATACTCTATCTAGTTTTTAAAGTTAGTTTACTTTTAGTAAATTATTCGAAAATGAAAAATTTGTTGGCATGTGGTAATTTCTACCGCTACTAACAATCTTGGGCATAATATTTTAACTACCATAGTTAATGTGGAACCTTCCCACTACCCTTCCATGTACATTGTTCTCTTTCCACATTTTAGTTATGATTTTTCACTGATAAATTCCATATCCTTCATACTGTGAATGTGCATGGTTCTGGATCTTTCTCAAACCTCTATAAATAGAGGCACTTGTAATGGATGTAATCATAAGGCAAAGAAGAAATAATACAAAGATTTCTCATTTTGGTTTAGTTTTCTCTATCTCTGTCAACCTTCATAATGGTATCAAAGCAGAGGTAGATTGTGGAGTCATAGTCTAGGCAGATTTTTGAGCTAGAAAAGAGATTGCTACTGCATGAAAGAAGGTATGTTGTGAGTTTAAAGGGGTGCTAATTCTTAATGGAATCATTGTCAATGTTTGTGGTAAACATATGAGATCAGTCCAGCAGTAAGGTACTGCATTTTATTTTTGGAGTTGAGGCACTTCTGTGAGTGTTTGCTTATGAGCTGCATTTTGTTTTAAGTGATTAGTTTTGTAAGAAGTTGGAGATCATAATTTCTAATTGAGATAATTGATTCTGCCATTGTACTTAGAAATTCAAGTAGTTTGAAAAAAATCTATATTTGTTTTAAAGTATGTTATCGAGCATGAATGAGTTTATGATTCTAATGTTTTCTAGAAAGAATTATGATCATTGGGTATTTAGAATGAAAAAAAAAATTGTTCCCAAGAGTTATTGGAGATTGTAGTGAATGGATTTTTAGAGCCACTAGATGAATTCTTATTAACTACAGATCAAAAGGATGAACACATGGAAAATAGGAAAAAACATATAAAGGCTTTTCAAATTATTCAACTAGGTTTGGATGACATTGTTCTTGCAAGGATTAATAGAGCTACAATAGCCAAGAAAGCATGGAAGATTCCTTAAACAACATATCAAGGTATAAGCAAGGTAAAAGTATCTAAATAACAATCATTAAGAAGAGATTTTGAAAACTTTCAAATGAAAGATTCTGAGTTAGTAGAGAAATTTTCAATTCAAGTTATGAAAGTAGTTAATCAAATAAGGTTGAATGGTGATGAGCTAGCAGATGAAAAAATTGTAGAAAAGATCTTAAGAAGCTTGCCTAATAAATTTGATAATATTGTTGTGGCAATTGAGGAATCTAAGGATTTGTCAAAATTATCAATAGATGAGTTGTTTGGCTCATTTCAAAACCATGAATATAGGCTGAATAGGTGTGATAATACTCCATTGGAGAATGCATTTAAAACACAAATGAAATTTGCTAGAGGTAGAGGAAGAGGAAATCTAAGATTTAGAGGATAAGGAAGAGGACAAAATGATTATCAAAAAGAGGAAAGGAGTTTTGATCAAGGAGTAAGGAGAAATAAAATTTTAAGCTCAAGGGGGTGCAATAACAATCAAGCATCAAAAAGGTATGACAAAAAAAATGTCCAATGCTATTATTGCAAGAGGTTTGGTCACTTAGCAAACGAATCTCAAAAGAAGAAAATAGATGTAGGCAAACAAAATGCATTTTTTTTTATAAAAGTAGTCTACAAACATTGTTCATTACATGTCATGTAGCTCAAGAGATCTCAAGTGATATTTGGTTTCTAGATAGTGGTTGTAACAATCATATGATAGGAAATAAAGATATATTTGAAAGCTTGGATACATTAGTCAAATCAAAAGTAAAATTGGCCAATGATAACATAGTGGAAGTAAGTGAAAAAGGTACAATTGTTGTGATGACAAATCTTGGTAAGAAATCTATTCTTGATGTGTATTTTGTACCTAGTTTAAAGCATAATCTTGTAAGTGTGGGAAACTTACACAAAAAGGTTATAATGTTATTTTTAAAAAATAACATCTGCACTATATTTGATATTTCTCATAGTACCATGGTCATTGCAAGGGTTGAAATGATAGACAATAGAATGTTTCCACTTCACATGAAAAGTGGAGTGATGGAGATTGATGGAGTGATTTTCAAGGCAACATGTCAAGATCAATCATGGATATGGCATTTGAGGTATGGTCATCTAAATTTCAAGAAATTGAGTTTATTGCAAAGAAAAGAAATGGTAAGAGGCTTACCCCCCATTGAAGAACCATTTGATTCATCTGAAAGTTGCATCTTAGCTAAGCAACATAGGGAAATTTTTTCAAAAGATATGTGATATAAAGCTTGGGCACCTTTAGAAATTGTGCATATTGATATATGTGGTCCTATGCAAGTTCCATAATTATGGGGGAGCATTTTTTTTTTACATTCATTGATGATTTTAGTACGAAGACAATGATTTATTTTCTTAAATATAAATCTAAAACATTTAGCAAGTTTAAGGAGTTCAAGGCTTTTTTTGAGAAACAAAGTGGTCTATCCATTAAGGTATTAAGGTTAGATTGGGGGGGGGGAGAATACATGTCTAATGAGTTTTTGGCTTATTGTAGGCACAATGGAATAAAGAAGCAGTTCACTACAAGTTAGACACCTTAGCAAAATGGTGTTGCTAAAAGAAAGAATCAAACAATAATAGAGATGGCAAGAAGCATGTTGAAAGGTAAGAATATACCAAATGAATATTGGGCTGAAGCAATAGCTTGTGCTATTTATATCTTGAATGGGAGTCCAACAAAGATTGTAAAAGACAAGATTCCACAAGAAGCATGGAGTGGTAAGCATCATTGTGTTTCTCATTTTAGAGTATTTGGTTGTATTGCATATGCAACGTTCCTAAAGAAACAAGGAGTAAATTGGATGAAAAGAGTAAAAAATGTATTTTTATTGGTTATGATGAACAATCTAAGACATATAAATTATTTAATTCTATAACTAGAAAAGTCATTATAAGTAGAGATGTTGTGTTTAAAGAAGAAGAATATTGGGATGGCAATATAGAAAAGACAATTACATGCACAACTGCAATACTATATGATGACCAAGAAGGAAAAGACCAAGAGAATCAAGTAGATCAAACAAATGAGAAAGAGGGAAGTCCTTCAAGAAGTACATGTGGAGATAACACACAAATGAAAGATGGGCAAGGAGAATCTTCAAGTCCACAAATAAGTAATGACTCTAGTCCTACACTTGCATCATTTGGATCAAGGATTAAGAAAAATAAAACTAAAAGTTTACAAGAGATTTATGAACAAGGGAACAAAATTGATTTACAATCAAATTTTGCTTTATATGCTCAATATACTATATATTTTGAAGATGCAATCAAGGAAAAATAATGGATTAATGCAATGAATGAAGAAATAGAATCTATTGATATAAATGATACATGGGAACTAGTTGATTTTCCTAAGAATAAAGAATACATAGGTGTAAAATGGGTTTATACAACTAAGTATAAAACAATGGAGAAGTTGATAAATATAAGGCAAGATTAGTAGCTAAAGCGTTTGCACAAGAATATGGAGTTGATTATAATAAAAAATTTGCACCCATAGCTAGACTAGATATTGTTAGAATGGTACTATCAATTGTAGCTCAAAAAAAATGGATGGTTTATCAAATGGATGTAAAATCAACTTTCTTAAATGGGCATTTGGAAGAAGAAGCTTATGTGCAACAACCACTAGGTTATGAAATCAAAGGACATGAACACAAGGTCTATAGATTTAAGAAGGAACATTATGAGTTGAAACAAGCACGAAGAGCATGGTATAGTAGAATTTATTCATATATGATTAAGAATAGATTTAATAGAAGCACTAGTGAGCGAACACTATACACCAAAGTCAACAAGGAAGGTCAAATTTTGATTGTTTTCTTGTATGTTGATGATTTGATCTTTATCGGTAATCTTTCCATTAATATGTTTAAATTGGAAATGATGAAAGAATTTGAGATGACAGATTTGGGTTTGATGAAACATTTTCTTGGTATTCAAGTAACACAAAATGACAAGGGTATTTTCATTTACCAAAATAAATATGCACAAGATGTTATGAGATGGTTTAGAATGGTAAATTGTAGTCCAGTCTCTACAACTATGACAATGGGCACAAAATTAAGTAGAGATAATAATGAGACTAAATTTGATTCTACTCAATTTAGGAAGTTGGTTGGTATTTTGATGTATCTCACAACAACTAGGCCTGATATTCTAGATTTATCGATTCACCTAAGAGCTCACATTGGGAAGCAGGAAAGAGAATATTGATATACATTATAGGGACTCTAAATTATGGCATAATGTATTATTCTTTAGATGATTTTCAGCTAGTTGGATATACTGATAGTGACTTTGCAGTAAGTATTAATGATAGAAAGAGCACATCTAGATATGTATTTCATCTTGGAACAGGTATTGTGGCATGGGCATCAAAGAAGTAGCCTATCATGACTATTTCTTCAGCTGAAGCAAAATATGTAGCCAATACATCAGCAACATGTCAAGCAGTATGGATGTGAAGAGTCTTGAAAGATCTAATGCATGAGCAAGATAAGTCTACTACAATCTATTGTGATAACAAGTCCACCATCGGACTGTTAAAGAATCATATTTTTTACAAGAGGACAAAGAACATTGATACTACATATCATTTTATTTGAGAATTGGTCAATAATAGAGAAATCAGCTTGGAATATTGCAGATCAGAAGATCAATTGGTAGATATATTTACAAAGGCATTAGCACAAGAACAATTTGAATATTTAAGAGATTAAATGAATATTGTAAGCTTTGATGTAATTAATGGTAGAAATCAGAGGGGAGTGTTGGCATGTGGTAATTTCTACTGCTGCCAACAATCTTGGGCATAATATTTCAAATCCCATATTTAATACAGAACCTTCCCACCGCCCTTCTATGTACACTATTCTCTTTCCACTTTTTACATGTGATTTTTGACTAATAAATTCCAGAACCTTCCTACCCTGAATGTGCATGGTTCTAGATATTTCTGAGACCTTTATAAATAGAGGCAGTTGTAATGAATGTAATCATAAGACAAAGAAACAATAATACAAAGCTTTCTCACTTTGGTTTAGTTTTCTTTGTCTCTGCCCACCTTCAAAATTGATATGTAAATCATCAATGAATTATTTTTTTTTGAAAAATTATTTATTCCTATGATTTTATTTAATTTATATTATTTTACTAGACATGCATGAACCGCTATAATGCAGCATCAACTCATTTTTTGCAGTCGTGTTCAGCCCATTGAAGAATTCTTTTGACCTATACTGTCTGGTAGGTGTGTGTAACTCGTATTAGAAACTTCAATAGCTGGCTGATTTTGTGAATCCACTCGTGCGGTCCATGTTATATTTTTTATTTGCCTTGTCTGCCTCCTCTTCTCTTATCATAATCTGTTCAACTTACTTTGATACACATCTGGCATGGTAGCCAGACAAAGAGAATCGCAGGCACAAGCTGTCTATTGTGTACCTCAAAGTGCATATAATATAAATATTTCTTGTCCGATATTTTCAGCTTGTCTGCCATGGTTTTCCAAGCTTTCAATGTGCTAGCTGTATCTTTTAATCTGATTTATTCAGATCCATGGTTTCATCCCCTAAAAAACAATACACCTAAGTAGCCATGTGGATTTACAGTTAAATGAATACAATATCTGGTGTGTAATCTCCCTAGATTTGCAGATCAAATGGCAGGTATTCTATATCATATAATTGAAATCTTCTTTCGTCATAAACGATGTAAGAAGGGTTCATTATATTTATTATATATACCGGGACCATGCTTTTAAGTTTTCCTTATTCAGAGAGATTGAATTTAACAAAAAAATTTATAATGAAACTCCTTAAATTTTACGTGAAGATATTAAACAATTTTCCATTCCAAAAAATAATCCTTACTTTTTAAAAAATGAATTCAATCTTCAATCATCAGACTGCAGGACTGAGAAATTGGATTGGCTGATGTTTTTAAATTATTCTGAAATGTTTTTTATTATTTTTAAAAAATTGTTATCAAGATGTTTTAAATTAAAATACAATAACAAATAAAATATTGTTATAGTAATTTTTATTTAGTTTTTAAGAATTAAACTAAATAGAAGAAAACTTTCCTACATGCATAGAATTAGAAATAGGTCTAGAAGAAGTATTAAATCATAAAGTCTAAAGTAAATAAAATTCTAGTATACATAGATTTAAAAAAGAATTTCTTAAAATAATTCAAGGAGCTAAAATGAATCAAAACCCTTGTATTGTAAATTTAATATTGAGTACAAACTATAGTAAATTGAAAAAAGAAGAAGGTACACTATATAAACTTAAAGCCAGAAAGTTCAATTCTTAGACTTGGTATGTTTATTTTGTTGACCAACGACTACAATTTATCTAAGTCTATGTAGATATAATATTTGAACATCATAATATCACCTTTAACATCACAAGATTCATTAAACATATTATACTATAAAATAAAAATATGAAAAACAAAAACTTAAAATGTAGTGAGGAAGCAGCTGAACCATCATTTGAAGAAACAAATAAGAACTAGTACAAGAATACCCATTCCTTTTGCTACATATCAGATTTTGCTACATAACAGATTACAACATATATAAAACAATTTATTGACATATACAAGAATCTACTAACATCCAAAATTATAAATAATAGTGAAAGACAAGAGATCCATATCCAACTCCTTAGCAATATGTTTGTATTAATGAGGTACTCTCAGCCACCCATAATTACTTGATATAAGAACACAAATATACCCATAATTACCTTATACTTTTAAAGAAAGAGGAGCTTTTAATGTTTTTCAAATACAAACTATTACAATTCTAATTTCGCTTAAGCATATTCTCATCATCGAGAAGAGAGAGTAAAACAGATAATTAGTAAATTTCAGGATGAGGAGTGTTGATGCCACTCGGAATGAGGCACTACATCAAACTCAAGCCATCATGAACCGTGATTACTGTGTAGCGGCTCACAAAGGACCAGAGACACTTTCTATGCAGATCCTTGAGCTTGTTCCTATACCATTGCCAGCTTATATATACCATGGAAACAGTCCATTGTCATTAACATTGCACATTTGGTTTCTTGTTTGTTGCTTCTATTAGAAGTGTCACCAAAAAACAAAATCGATTACTATCTAGACAGAAAAAGAAAACAATAGATTTGATCAATTCGGAGACGAATAAATACAAAGAAATTGAATGATAAAATAAACATAGAAACGACCAAATGGCTTCAAAACAATACATCGGCATCTTATATTCCCTTAATCAAATAAAATATCCTGTATGGAAGGAAAAAAATTCATGTTGAAAATCAGGTCCACATCCTCTTTTAATTCCCATATCATTATAATAAAGCACAAATAAATTTTAGCAATCGTGTTCACTGTTCAGCCAATTGAAGAATTCATGTGCACTTAAAGTCTGGTAATTGGTCAGTGTGTAAATAGCTCGTTCATATTGTGCCTTCAAGTCGTTCAGTTGCATGCTGTAATTAAATACTTTGTCCCACTGCCTGCCTATTACAACGATACATACAACTCGTCATCGTTAAGAATTGCAATAGACACAGAGAATCCCCGGCAGAAAATGGCTGTATGGTAGAATTTATTAATAGTTTAGAAATTATAAAATTGTTATAATATAATTATAAATTAATATTAAATAATAATAAAATGTCCATTCTGTCTCTGGATAGACGCTCTAAGTAACCATGTGATCTTAACGATGTAGGACCTGTTCACTGGCTTTATTATATATACGAGGCTTGATATTTTCGTTTTGCTTAGTCAGATATTAAATTTAATAAGTATTTTGACGGATCTCTTTAATTTTTTTATGTTAAGTAAAAGATATTAGACGTTTTCCCATTGAAAAAATGTCTCCAGGAGAAGTTGTTTTAGAGACGACATCTATCCAACCTGTTTTGTGTAGATTATACTTTGAGGGGAAATCTATTATAAAATAAAAACTTAATTGAAAATACATTATGTAAGACTAATATCATATAATGGTGGAACCTGAAATTCCTAAATTTCTTATACTTATTTTATCTAGCCATCAATGCAACATCCTTCATATGACTATTTTGTGACCTTTCATATACTTACATCATGGACCCATGATGCATGGATTTTCTAAGAGTAGTAACTTTTAATCTAATAGTCTAGTTAACTTGAAATTTGACAAGCTAATTCATTGGAAGCTTTTATTTGGGGAGTGCAAAGTTGATTTAGTTCTTCAAAATTAGCTTTTAGTTTTTTTTAGGATTTCTAGAAAGTTGATTTTTGTAAAACCTTCAAAAATATGTTTCTAGTTTCAAAGATTGGTTGATAATTATCATCATTTTTACTTTATTTTAGAACATATTTAGAAAAGAAATGATTTCTCTAGGAGGTCATTTGAAAATAATAAAATGAAAAATCTTAAAAAGTGAAAATCTAGAGGAAAAAGAAAATTTTAAGTTCTCTTGTTCTTTGAAGATTTTGATTTAATTAGGAGTTTGCAGGTAATTGCACAAGTTTTTGCGAATGGAAATTAAAATTTTTATTAATCCATCAATTATTGTGGTTGACTCACTACCACAAGATCCTACAACATAAATTTTTGAAAGTAATTGGATTCTTACATGAGGCAAATAGTCTAGTCCTTTTGGTGTAGTGATCAAGCTTGAGGTCATGGGTTACCCCCAAGGTCTTGAGTTTGAGACTGTCCCAAGTTTGAATTGTGTGCATGTGTTAAGAGTCTATGTGCATACTCAAAGAGTTACTATTTTCACCATACTCACCTCAAAAAATGATCTGCTAGTTAGGCATCATAGAAACCCCATTGGTTAATAAATATATATCATTTTAAGAAAAATTTGGAAAGCTGTCTATATAAATTATAGACAAATGAAAAGGAGAATATAGAATAAGAAATATATGTAAAAAAAATGAGGAAGCCATTAAACCACCATTTAAAAACACAAATAAAATTTAGTACAACATCCATGTACCCATTCCTCATGCTTCATTAAGGATTACGATATAGATAGAACAACTTACAAGATACATTGGAAGACCCATCCAATGGCCCAAAATTATATTTAATAGTCAGAAACAAGAGGCCCATACCCAACATCATAATGCAATATGTTTGCATAAATGATGTACATCCCATCCACCAAAACAAAATATAATATAAGAACATGGATGTACACATGCCTACTTCATACTAGTAAAACATAAATAAGAGTGCCAATGCACCCCATGACCCATGTGGTGGTGGGGTCCTTGGCTTGTTGCTAGTTGGGCTCACAAATATGCTAACTGAATAAGCTATTGTTCCATCACCAACTCCAACCTCTGGAGTTTTGGTGTTTGGATACATACTTGCTAACTTGAGTTCTTATGTTCTACTCTCGCCACTTTCCACATGTGGTGTTAATGCTGGGCCAATCAACCCTAAGACCCATGTGGTGGTGGGGTCCCTAGTTTTTTGCTAGTTGGGCTCACAAATATGCTAACTGAATAAGCTACAAGACCATCACCAACTCAAGCCTCTAGAGTTTTGGTGTTTGGATACATACTTGCTAACTTGAGGTCTTATGTTCTACTCATGCCCCTTTTCACATGTGTTGTTAATGTTGGGCCATTGCACCTGAGGATCTACATGGTGGTGGGGTCCCCAACCTATTGTTGGTTGGGCTCACAAACATGCTAACTGAATAAGTTGCAGGTCCATCATGAATTTTGACCTTTGGAGGTTTGGTGTTTGGATACATACTTGCTAACTTGAGGTCTTATGCACTGCTCTCACCCCTTTCTATATGTGGTGTTAATGTTGGGCCAGTGCACCCCAAGACCCATGTCGTGGTGGGGTCCCTATCCTATTGCTAGTTTGGCTCATAACACATGCTAACTGAATAAACTGCAGGTACATCACCAACTTTTCCCTCCGGAGTTTTGGTGTTTGGATACATACTTGCTAACTTGACGTGTTATGTTCTACTATCGCCCCTTTCTACATTTGGTGTTAACGTTGGACCAATGTACCCCAAGACCCACGTGGTGGTGGGGTCCTTAGCCTATTGCCAGTTGAACTCACAAACATGCTAATTGAATAAGTTATAGGATTTTTTGTGAAGACCCTTGAGCATGTTTTTATAGCATTTCTAGCATCTATATTCCATGGTACTAATAAATTGCCATGCACGGGGCATATTTCATTCTCTTTGTTGTGGTTTGATGGAAGATTTTTTTTCTCATGAAACAAAAAAGTTGATTAGTACTTTACATAAAAAAATATTCATTAGATCAATCATTATAAAAAATATAATAAAAATTAATAATAAAAAAGAACATGAAGATCAAGTGGCATATAAGCAATCTGTCTACATCTTAAATACCCTTCATCAAATTCAATATCTTGCATGGAAAATAGTTTCTTTTCTTTGAAAGATCCATCCACATAAACCTATAGATCTATATCTCACTTTGCTTATTGATAAATGAAATAAAAATTCTGAATTCCTCTCTTGAAATTTAACATTTCTACTACTGTGGGATTCATAATGATTTCCTAATTTACTTTAAAGTTTCTACTATTCCATTCCAAACAAATACACCAACTACTACCTGATATAACATTGAAGAAAGAACCAAGGACATAAATTCAATAAAATATGGACATACAAATAAAACATACAATTAAACTATATTTTATTAAATATTGGTGCAGCTATTATATCCTAGATGAGCTCTCTCCACCACCAACACATGGTTTTGGTGTGATGACAAAATTTACATGGTATCAAAGCCCAGATAACCCTTCATCCCCACTAAGCTCTCTCCACTAGTAGTGTGATAGCAAAATCTACATTAAGATAAAGTTCAAAATAGAATTAAACAAAATTGTATTTATAGAAATATTAATGAACAATACATCTAAAAATATTACAACTACATAAATTATAATATTTATATACATAAACAATACATTAATGTATACATAATATATGTAAAAATTTATAAAGAATCTCATAAATAAAACACACGCACAAAATTTTGAAAAATATTAGTTTCTTCATTACAATCTCTTAATTTCTAAACAGATGAGCTCAAATAAACTACTGAAAACACAAAAGAATATTTCAAGAAAACTGATTTATCTAGAAGCTCCAACCTATTTTCTAAAAAATAGAGAAAAAAAAACTTAAAGCTTTAAAAATATGATATTTCTTAAGCATCAACAGTCTACAATTTTTATGTCAATAGCTTCTAAATCTATTTGCAAACTAATATCATATACTTTCATTAGCGATATGATTCATTTCCCTATTAACATTTTCCCCTAAGGAATTATTTTATATTTAGTGTAGCACTACTAATTGTTGGAAATTTGCATAAACTACAGGTTGACCTCGAGCCCCATGCTTAGCTTGTTGGATTTGAAGTCCAACTATCATGACTGTTCATTTCATATTCCTCTTGTTTGTCTCTTCGTCTTCTATTGAAGACTATTGCATAAATATAAGGGCAAAGCCCTATGTATGTAAGTTGTAAGTTGTAGTGACTCAATAAAAGATAGGCTTTGCTCTTCAGTCTGGACATAGCCACATTTGTGGTATAAATCATGTGTCTCTTTCTCTATTTTTTGATTTGTAGTTTATCTTTTAAACTTAACAATTGGTATCAGAGCATGTAAGATCATAGAGAGTAGAGTAGTCTGCCAGAGCCGAGGCTGAGGAAATCTGAGAGTCTGTCTATCTAACCTATGTATTTGTAGTGAAAGTAAAAGAGGAAGATGGATACGGCATTCCTTGATGAAGTCTTGGAACATGTATTGGCATACTTGTCATCACACAGAGATAGGAACTCTATGTCCCTTATCAAGTAATGGTTTTGTGAGAAATAATAAATTTCAATCACCTACAACTCTAAAAATAGCTTGCACAACCCTAAAATCAATTTTACCATCCTAAAAGTTGCTCAGTAACAACTATTATCGAGTGACAATATTTGCTCAGTAGCCAAAGAAACCAAGTGCAGGAGAGTTTACCGAGTGATCTCGGTAAATGAAAGGAAAAATAACTCAGTAGCCAAAGGATGCCGAGTGAGCACGATAGTGTGATTACCGAGTGAACTCAGTAGCCATAAGAAGGTAGAGCTTGGTAGAAGAAAGCACTGAGTGAGGTCGGTAGCCACTACAAGGAGGAGCTCAGTAGAAGACATTACCAAGTGAACTCAGCTTGAACTGCAGATGACTTCTACCAAAGACGATACCGAGTGACAAAACTATAACGTGAACTCCTTTTCACCATTAAAACCAGAGAGCCAAAACATGAAGCTTTCAAATAAACTTTTCAAATGCAATGTACAAGGAAAGAGCAATAGATTCAAGTATGCCTACTTACTTTCTATTCAAATTTGATTCAAACTAAGAAAAAATCTGAGAGCATTCGGCTTCAACCAAAAAACCCTAAAGTAACCCTTAAACTTCAAACTGGTAAAATTCAAACTTACAACTCTAATGGTTGCATACTACAATGCCTAGAGCAATCATTGCTTCAATAGGTCGAATCAAACAACAAACTATGAACTTATAGGATGACACAAAGAAGCACGTGCAATTGCAGTCATGAACTAAACTTCCTCTGTCCCTGGAACAAACTAGATTTGCTGATTACTTTCTCTACAACTTCTAAGCTCTTCAACTTCAACTTCTTTTGCTCTCCCTCTATTTGGTCGAATGGAACTGATCGTTCCATTTTTGTCCTCTACCACAAAACTTTGCCCCTCTTTTCAAATTTCAAAAAATTCACCTACCAAGCAATAAATTCTTTTGATTGTTCTACAAGCTATCATGGAGGTAGGTGGGTGTTTGGCTCTAGGGAGAAATGACCAACTGCAATTAATATTCCAACACTCCCCCTTTATCCTGAGCCAAACAAACAAGGATCACTATTGATCCAAATCAACTACACCAAGACACTCTCTTAGGTGTACAAAAGTCCCAATGCCTAATGGCTTGGTAAAAATGTCTGCTAGCTGCTACTCAGACTTACAAAATTTTACTTTGATATCTCCATTCTCCACCAACTCTCTGATGAAGTGATATCTAATATCTATATGTTTGCTTCTACCATGGAAGACTGGATTCTTGGACAATGCAATTGATGAGATGTTGTCACAATAAATTGTGGTTCCATCCTCTTGCCTTTCATTCAAATCTGTCAAGATCCTCCTTAACCAAATAGCTTGACATGCTGCTGCATTTGCTGCTATATATTGAGCCTCTATTGTAGATTGAGCAACAATAAGTTGCTTCTTGGATGTCCATGAACTTGCACCCAATCCCATATGAAACATGTCTCCAAAAGTGCTCTTCCTATCATCTATACTTCCAGCCCAATCACTATCCGTGTAACCAACCAACTTGAATTCATCATTTGCAGTATACAAAATCCCAAATCCCTTGGTACCTTTCACATACCTTAGGATCCTCTTTCTCACTTGCTAATGGGAATCCTTTGGTGTTTCCATAAATCTGGAAATCAGACTTATTGCATGCATTAGGTCTGGCAGAGTTGCAGTCAAATACATTAAACTTCCAACCATACTCTTGTATAGTGCTGGATCCACTCTCTTGCTAGAGTCTTCCTTGCTAAACTTTAGACCTACTGCTGTTGGTGTGGGGGCTGGCTTACTATTCTGCATTTTAAATCTCTCCAAGATCCTGCCTTGCATATTTTTCTTGAGAGATGAAGATGCCATTATGCATTTGTTTTACTTCTATGCCTAGAAAGTATTTTAAGAGACCTAGGTCTGTCACCTCCAATTCACTTTTCATGACCTCTTTGAACTCACCAATTAGAGTCTTATCATTACCAGTAAAACTTAAATCATCTACATACAAGACAATAATTAACACATTTCCATTTTCCACCTTGATGTAGAGAGTAGGCTCACCATTTCTTTTTCTAAAGCCATTGCTCATTAAACATGAGTCAATCCTACTATACCATGCCCTTGGAGCTTGCTTGAGCCCATAATAAGCTCTCTTCAGTCTATATACCTTATTCTCTTCACCTGCAACTTCATAACTAGGTGGCTGGTCCACATATACTTTTTCCTTCAATACACCATTTAGGAAGGTGGACTTCACATCCATTTGAAATACCTTCCATTTGTGCTAAGCTACAATTGCTATGACAGCATGCACAGTTTCCATTCTTGCAACCGAGGCATATGTCTTATCATAGTCTTTGGGCATATGCACCAAGTTGTGGTGCCAAAAAGATGACAAGTTTTCTTTTTTTTTCTAATTTTCAATAGTGCATATGCACTATGGCTTGGGCCACCCAAGCCATAGTGTGTACACGCTATTCTGATAATAAAAAAGTTATATGATGGGCTGCAGACCCGCGGCCCATCATTTTCATCTTGTTTTTTGGCTCTCCAACAGTGCGTATGTGAGTTTGACAGTGAAATTTCATCACCATTTGCCAAAATGCCTCCTCACCGAAAAAATCCAAGACAATGAGCACACCCACGATGACAAGGTAAGTGATATAAACTTAACTTTGCATTGTTTAATATGTTTTCCATATTGTTTTATTGGTTTTTGATATTGTTTTGTAGGGTTTTTACAAATTTCATTTAGATTTGTTTATTTAGTTGGATTTCAATTGATTTTTTATCAGAAAATATCCATAATCAACCGAGAAATCCACAAAACCCTCAAGAACCTCAAAATCAAAACCCTCCTCAAGAAGAACAAAAAATTCCACAACCTAAACCAATTGGAAGACCTCCACCAGGCACACAAGAAAATATAATAAATGAAATAGAGAGAGGCAAAACTAAATTAGAAGGAGTCATTGCTCGGTTGAAAGAATCCAGATCCAATGAGGGCTCAATTGTCATCATCCATCGAATCCATTAACACTCAGATAGCCTTAGTTAGTGGTTAGTTAGATATTTGATAGGCTAAGAGGAATGAACAAAAAAAAAAATTATGCAAATAAATTGTCATATGAAGATGTTAAAAAAAAAGAAATACCAAAAGGTACTATATGTGCATTATTTAGAAAACCCGGTGAACAAAATACTATTAGAGAGGGTACTAAATGATTCCCCATCCATTGGTTCATACACGATGCTATTAGAAATAATTTTTGGGATGGATGGTGGATGGTTTTTGATGCCCCTCCTTGCAACAATCACGAGGTCCCCATGTATTTTTTGAAGAAATTATATTTTGAGTTTGTCCTTGGGGAGATCTCCAATTATTTTGATATGTTAGACTCCCAGGATAGAGGTGGGGGGTCATCATTTGAGAGGCCAGGAGCACATCGTGACCCTCATGTAGTTAGGGCACCTATGGTCCATCCACAGCACGAGCATGTGATTATTCCTTCAGTTGTGAAGGAACATGCAAAGGCCAGCACTCTAGGGATGATTAATGCTTCAACACAGACCCTCCTCCATTACATGAGCCCATTAGTTGAGGGGGAGCCTTCTATGCATCGTGGTCACATGTGCACTTCATGCGGATCCCTATGCACATTTGGCACTCATGCCGAAGATGGTGCAGATGATGGGCTTATCACCAATCAGTTCCTAAACGAGACATTTGGCATTGACACACAGGTACATTACTAATTTGATCACATTTCATATGTATAGTGAATGATTAATTAATTAGCATTTATTGACATTGTTAAAAATTTAGGGTCAAAGTGTTGTTGGGCCTAGCAACAATCTTCTAGGCCCATTTTTTGTCCCTTCAACGAGTCCTGAGGTATGTATCAATTTAATCATTTTAATTAATACATATATTTATTACGTAATCATATTAAGGATTGACAAAAAAAATTATGCATGTGCATCAGTTCTCCACAAGACCCTCAACCTTTACCATAGACACAGAGCAGAGACATCATACGAGCTTCACATAGCTACAGTTGTTTCATGTTAATTTAATTCATTTGATTATATTTATTCCATGTTTCATGTTAGATATAACATGTATTGTATGACATGCAGCTCATGATGTCAGACACACCTCCTCATCTGCGACAGTCTATTGATAGTGGAGTGGCTGCAGTTGTGGCTAGCTCACAGCCACTGATGGAGGTATGAAAGAATTTTTTTCATTTTAGTTTTTGTTTATAATAGTTAATCTCAAAATTTCTAATGTTTTTTTATAAGTGATTATATTTATTGAATTGTTGTAGGGTCTTGTCACGCCTGATCATCCATGAGCATTTGAGGTGGACTTAAAGAGTGACTATTTGTTGGTGGTAACAAAATAATTGATTTTTTGTGTACAAATATTTGATTTCAATGTATAATAAATATTGATTCATATCTACTTTCTTTGTATTAGTTGGACCTAGAGAAGAGCCTCAACAAGAGGACAAGTGAGTGTGTCAGGAGGGCCCCGTCATCTCCACTGTCTCCCTCCACATGACGACAGAGGACATCGAGAGACTTGTTTCCTTCCCCTCGTGGGAAGGAAAAGATGTAGTTGAGATATTTGATACATATATATAGAGACTTGTTTCCTTCCCCATGTATATATATATATAGGCATAAGAGAGACATATTCGACATACATTTGATGTACATATGACATTCTATATTTGATGTATGACATTATTGGTTAATATATGATATGTTTGTTCATATACGACATTATTGGTTATCATAATATATTATGTGTTTGAACTAATGTATATGACATTATTGGTTATCATTTAATATTATATGTTTGTTCATGTATGACGTTAAATTAGATATGTTCATGTATTACATTAAATTAGATATGTGCATGTATGAAATTAAATTCAATTGCCAGAGAGTTTCCATTATGTCTACGAACTAGTAGATGTTCTTTTTTGCTTTATTAGTATTTCTCAAAAATTGCAAAGAAGTTGTTTTTGGTGAATAGTTCTAAACAATTGTGATCATTGACTTCATGTACTCATGGCTTTGGCTGTGAACACTCATAACTTTGGCTATAAGCATCCATGGCTTTGGCTATGTGCACTAGTGGCTTTGGCTGTGAGCATTTATGGCTTTGGTTGTAGGCACAATATAGCCTTGGCAGTAGGTTGTCTTTGTTGCTACATGTCAAAGTTACCTTCAAGAATATCATTAGTATAAGATCATTACAATTAAAATACTATGACACAATACCTTGGAAATAATAGTCTTTAACCCATTACTTTATTTGTTAAAACATCATGTAGTATCTACTGTAGTGCTTCTACTCAAATATGTTTTCAAAAATACTTAGTATGGAAAAGAAATGTCTATGGAAAGCTTGTCAAATAGGATATTGAAGAACTAAATGTGGATAGTCATTAGTACCCATCAATAAGAACATGGACATCTTTCTCAAGAAAGCCATATGACATTATCTTAATTTATAAATTTCCTTTGCAAATAACTAGAAGATGCTATGAATCTTAATACAGAGTTAATCACGAACTCATTATTCCATCCAAGAAGCATATATCACCCTAAGCCAATTAACTGACAGGATAAAAATTAATTCAATTTCAACAAAATTTTGAGTATAACAACCATCTTAGGGATTCTTACAAGAATTAACACGATGTTCACAAGAGCATTACAAGTTCTTGTAATGTTATTTCACATATTGTAATCATATTCAGTTTTGAATGGCCATTTGTGTTACAAGCATAAATGTTCTTTAAGGTCTTTTAATTCTAGACATGAATTTTATTTTGAAGCTTTTTTATGACAACCCACTCAATGCATATATTGTTGTTCCACATTATGCTAATTTGACTTTCATTAGTTGATTTGGGTCTAGACATGACGTTATTCACTACCTTTTTTATATATTTTTTTCTAGTGAGGTTCTAGCCTAAATGAATGTATTAATCATCGAAGTTGTGAACCTTGGTCAAGATCCTTACAAATATATTTTCAAATTGGACCTCAAATAGTTTTCTCAGTCACCCCCTATACACAGATACTGAAATTGTAGTTAATTACAAAATTAATACTGAATTAACACAAGTTTAATTGAGAAGTATTATGTACCCCAATAGGTTAGACTATTATTGACTGGGAAGCTTTATCTTAGAGCAGTTGGTTTCCTAAATCATTAGCGCAATTACACTCTTATGGAATGTGGAATTAGGTCTACTAACTAAGAAACGTTCTTTAAAAGGCAGAGGAAACTCAAGACTCACATGTTTCCAATCAATATAAATGTTTAAATTGCTTCTCTAATTTTTTCTATTTATGATCTTCTTAAAACTTAACTTTCTAAATGCATTGATGGGGAAATAAAGATCTTCTAGGAACTAAAGTCTAATCATGTTTAATACTTACAATTCTCTATTTTTATCTAATAATTTAAAAAATATTGTACAAGTGTTTTCGAAGAGCAACACTTGTCACTAACATCATAAGAAGGAATATCCAAGAGACTTACCACTGATCCCCCACCACCAAATTCAAGAGAAAACAAAAATCCACTACTAAAGAGATAGTAACAATGATCATCCCTAGACTCTCCCTTATCACAAAATGATTAGCATCAAAATTTGCATTTCCAATTGTGTCATGTGCGTTGAAGCAATAGTAACATTTTCACTCTCTTACCTAATGTCTCCCATTTATGAAACTCTTTGGGAAGAGCAAGGCCATCTTCTCAGTACTTCAAAATACAACGAGTTCCATTTTTTCCCATATTGATAATTGTTGACTTAAAGTATAGTCGAAGTATTGAAAGCCCATAGGAACTCAACCTTTGAACATCCCATCTATAAATGACCTCATAAAGAAAGTTCAATAAACCCACATGAAACAGTAAAACAAAAGTTGCATACTTGTGAAGATGATTAGACTGCAGGTGATCCATATGTCTCAAATCTATAATCAGTTCTTTTACTATGCATATAAATGGTTTGTTATATAAAAGACTTATATCCGCTAGATAAATAATCATTTTCTTACTATGCTATCCTTATCATTGGCTAATCTCTGGTAGACCATTTCTTAACCATTCTCCTTCAATCTATAGGTCACTGTATTAATCTGGTTCATCTTGTCTCTACTCGAATGAATAAGAATTGGCAATCTCAGGGATTTCCAAAAGAGGAATGGGTCCAAGTAGAAGATATCATTTAGATGTGAGTTTAATTAAAACATAATAAATAGTGTATTACAAAATGGAGAATGGTATGTTCTTCGCAATCTACTCCCTTATACATTCTATCAATGTTCCATATTGAACTTGATAGAGAACATCACAACACATAACTAGCAATACAAAACATACCTCCTAGCCACCTCAAGAACATAAAATTTCAAAAACCAAAGTGCACAAGTTTAAATTCAAAGCCTCAAATTTCAAGAGCACAAAAAATAAAAATAAATAAATAAATACGAACAAAACCCACATTTGATGGAATCACAAAAAATCTGGTGGCTAGATAGTTACAAGCTGATTCAAGCTAATCCTTCATCACCATTAAGGTTGAAAATAACATACATAATTGAAAACCAATTTACATGTACAAAGTGACTAACATTACTCACAAAAAGGGAGTAGAAGCTACACACTACCTTGCGTCCAAGGTGCACTAAAGAACATAACCAAACTCTTGGAGATCATTTGTCTTTTCAAAAATGACATGCTAGATACGCTTTCAAACAATATAATTAAGATCCTTCCATCACACACTGCAAGTTTCAGCATCACCCGAGATGGCATTATAGAATGAAAATGGAATGTGATCTCCAAAGAGTGAGAGAGGTTATTGTAGGTCTCTGCAACACAGTCCTATAGGAATTGGAATCTCATCCATATCTTGCATGAGCTCCAAGATATGCCCTGTCAAAGATCGCAGCCCTGTGGCATTTAGTGACCCTTAGGGACATTTCGATTCAGTGTGCCTGAGAACGTTCGAGCACTGAAGGGGACAAGATGAGGTTGGGGATATGGTTTACCTGGCCACTCGAAGCTAATGGAGCAGACAGTTTGATCCCACAACGAAAGATAAGAGAGATTTTGTAGTTGGCAACTTTGTACTCGCCAACACTGCAAGTTTTAGCATCACCCGAGATGGCGTTCTAGAATGAAAATGGAATGTGATCTCCAAAAAGAGAGAGAGGTTACTATAGGTCTCTACAACAAAGTCCTGTAGGAATTGGAATCTCATCAATATCTTGCATGAACTCTAAGAAATGCCCCGTCAAAGATTGCAGCCCTGTGGCATTTAGTGACCCTTAGGGACATTTTGGTTCAACATGCCTGAGAATGTTCGAGCACTGAAGGGGAAAATATTAGGTTGGGGATAGTGTTTACCTAGCTACCTGGAGCTAATGGAGTAGATAGTTTGATCCCAAGACGAAAGATGAGAGAGAGTTGGCAGTTGGCAACTTTGTACTGGCCAACACTGCAAGTTTCAGCATCACCCAAGATGGCGTTGTAGAATGAAAACAGAATGTGATCTCCAAAAAGTGAGAGAGGTTATTATAGGTCTCTGCAACACAGTCCTGTAGGAATTGTAATCTCATCCATTTCTCGCATGAGCTTCGAGATATGACCCATCAAAGATGGCAGCCCTATGGAATTTAGTGACCCTTAGGAACATTCGGGTTCAGCGTGCCTGAGAATGTTTGAGCACTGAAGGGGACAAGATGAGGTTGGGGATAAGACTTACCCAACCACCCAAATCTAATGGAGTAGACAGTTTGATCCCATGATGAAAGATGAGAGAGATTTGGGAGGTGGCAACTTTGTACTGGCCAACACTACAAGTTTCAACATCAACCGAGATGGCATTGTAGAATCAAAATGGAATGTGATCTCGAAAAAGTGAGAGAGATTATTATAGGTCTCTACAACATGGTCTTGTAGGAACTAGAATCTCATTGATATCTTGCACGAACTCCGAGATATGCCTCATCAAAGATCGCAGCCCTATGGCATTTAGTGCCCCTTAGGGACATTTCGGTTCAGCGTGCCTGAGAACATTCAAGCATTGAAGGGGACAAGACAAGGTTGGGGATAGGGTTCACCTAGCCACCTGGAGCTAATGGAACAAACAGTTTGATCCCATGACGAAAGATGAGAGAGATTTGGCAATTGGTAACTTTGTACTGGCCAACACTGCAGGTTTCAGCATCACCCAAGATGGCATTGTAGAATGAAAATGGAATGTGATCTCCAAAAGGTGAGAGAGGTTATTGTAGGTCTCTAAAACACACTCTTATAGGAACTAGAATCCCATCCATATCTCGCACGACCTCTGAGATATGCCATGTCAAAGATCGCAGCCCTGTGGCATTTAGTGCCCCTTAGGGACATTCCGGTTCAGCGTGCCTGAGAACATTTGAGCACTGAAGGGGACAAGATGAGGTTGGGGATAGGGTTTACCCAGCCACTGGGAGCTAATAGAGTAGATAGTTTGATCCCACAATGAAAGATGAGAGAGATTTGGCAGTTGGCAACTTTGTGCTCGCCAACACTGCAAGTTTCAACATCACTCGAGATGGCGTTGTAGAATGAAAATGAAATGTGATCTCCAAAAAGTTAGAGAGGTTATTGTAGGTCTCTGCAACACAGTCTTGTAGGAACTACAATCTCATTTATATCTAACATGAGCTCTGAGATATGCCCCATCAAAGATCGCAGCCCTGTGGCATTTAGTGACCCTTAGTGACATTCTGGTTCAGCGTGCCTGAGAATGTTCGAGCACTGAAGGGGAAAAGATGAGGTTGGGGATAGGGTTTACCCAGCCACTCAGAGCTAATGGAGTAGATAGTTTGATCCCACGATGAAAGATGAGAGAGATTTGGCAGGTGGCAACTTTGTACTCGCCAACACTGCAAGTTTCAGCATCACCCGAGATGGCGTTGTAGAATGAAAACAGAATGCGATCTCCAAAAAGTGAGCAAGGTTATTGTAGGTCTCTACGACACGATCCTGTAGGAACTAGAACCTCATCCATATCTTGCACGAGCTCCATGATATGCCTCATCAAAGATATTTGAAGTCACAGTGTTTAATGAGAATATAGTTGAGGCTTGCTTTACTTTTCTATGTTAAGTTTGGCTTTCAATTTTGGTTTCCCCACTTATTTATGTGAAAGTTCTACTTTCATAAGTAACATGGATGCAATAATACTAAATTAAGTATAGGTCCTTGGTTCTAGAAGCTTCACATAGCTTCTCTTCAACTATGGATCTTGTAAGCATTGTACAATGAGTATTGGTGTTGTGAGAATATACAAAGCATATATATTGTTTGACCAAATGTCTTCAATGAACATGAACTATATGGAAGAAGAGAAGACATGTTGCAAAGTATTTGAAAATTTTCTTCAAGAAATGTAAGGAGCCATGGGTGATTCATCCAAATTATTTGGTAAAATAAGAGGAGGAATGAATCAACCTTGATGATAGAGGTAAATGCTAAATAATATTTATTTAATCACATTGTTTGAAAACACTTTAATGACCTTTAAATACAATTGATATAAATGGAATTGATCTCCCTTACTCATGTAAATGAATAAAATTTGAATTTAAAAAAGAGAGGGACATCCACCATAAAACCATGCAATCATGCACTTCTTGATGGGAGTATCATAAGTTCATTGTTAGATGGATATGCCAAATGTGGAAGAATTAAAAGGAAAATATGTTGATTGATTGAATATAAAACCAAACATATGGAATATTTAAAAATATATCATGGGTCTATTAATAAAATCAAACTAATAGAATCAAACTCTACAAACATGGGTATTCAAACTATGAACAAAAAAAACATCATTATTGAGGTTTTAGCATGTTGGGCAAGATAGGGTCTTATTGAAGCTAACAAGAAGCATCATTGTATATAGTTTTTTATAGGCATAAAATTAAAGTAGCATAAAAGCATTCACATGCAAAAACATCTAGAACACGTGATAAAATCATACATTCAAACCATTCATGTAGCCATAGTCACAATTTTTAACAAAGAATTCAACCAACATAAAGGTGCTAAACTTTGTAAGCCATGGATAACTATTGATCTTCAAATATAAAAACATTTGTATGGGTCTAAGGTAATATGCATTATGAAATTTCTTGATTTTCCAAAATATTATATCTTAAAATTAACAATCATCAAATCTTAGCATCCAATCAACTAATCCAATAATACAAGCATCAAAACAATGTGATAACAAAAAATCAAAGTTGATTCCATAAGTCTAACAATATCATATAATTCATTTATCAATAATTTGAAACATCATAAGCATATGTCTAATAATGTCATACATGAAATATATGTAAAAAATGACATACATAGAAAAAATTATACAAAACATATGCCCAATAATGCCATATGGGTATAAAATGTACATCATTAGATATATACTCTTTCCAACTAGGGGAACAAAATAAATCCCTAATTGTCTTTAATTGCCAACAAGTGGGAGATGGTGTATATAACAAGGTCTTCCTAACATGCTCACTAGTCCATTATTCTAGAATCTTTTGTAACTCGACATGTTACAATCAAAATTATATATGAATAAATAACTATTTTATATAAAATATATATATATATATATTTACACATAAAACTTAATATTTTCTTACAGCTAGCTAATAATTCCTCTATATATACACCTTAGGGATACATTGATGGTCAGGAGTAATAAGACCCTACAAAAACCATCAAAGTTATCACTCGATTGTGCCTATGAATTTTATATTGAATTTCAGTACTAATGAAATTTTAATGTAAACTCTTTCATACCGTAGTCATTGGCTTAGAACTAGTGAATGCAATAAGGACTCGTTGATCAATACAATGATGAAGATGTAAAGGAATCTCTGATGTCAATAGCTGAAAATGATAATACATGAGACTCAAATGCAGTTATGAAGAATACACATTTTCTTTTGTCTCCATATCAAATAAAATATTTTGGTACCTCTGTGAATGTAGTATGACATCCTTAATTTTATAGTGTTGATCCCAAAGCTATAACACTTATTATTTATTACACATGTATGTAAATCTGTTAAGCATCAAATTCAACACCTTTGTGTGCAAAATAATGTACTATATGTTAGAGTAATAAATTCATTTTCTTAGTAATTAAATTATATTGATATAGTTTACTTATAATTCCTTTTGATTTACAACTAATTGAAATGATTTCCCCAATTTTCCATCTAGTCACTAGAAAATTGGATTTGTTGTATCTTTCTCTTAAAGAACCAGATCTACTAGTTCCTTTGGTCTAGAAGCCTTCCATTAAGATTGGGGTTTTGAAAGATTCAAGGGTTGAGGAACTTTTTATAGAATATCTTGAAGAAGGAGAGGTCATGTATAATGGTTTTGAGGAAGGCTAGAGTTCCATCTAGATGGTGTTGCAAAATGGCCAAGCGGAGGAGGAGGTAGAAGAATAAATAGAATAAATACATGAGAAGGAGGGTCATGGGGGCAATGGAAAATTTGGGGAGGGAAGAAATTAGGAGAATGGGTCAAATATGCTTCTCAACTAGAAGGAGAGTATTGCATTGGACACTGATACTAGTCTGCCTCGTAGCAAGATCACCAATGTTGGTGATGACCTTGTTAAGGAGATCACTACCAATCAGAATTTTACCTATAACCCTACAAGACTTCATCCCTTGGTAGTGGTAATGGTGGTAATTATGGTTGAATGTGTTTGAAATAGAAAAAGAAATGAAGGGTGTTTTGCATGACACTATTCACTCATCATAGGTTGTATGGATTCAGACCCACAACCAAGCTTTTATACCATTATACAAATTACAAATTATAAGACTATGCCTTTCATGATAGTCGCATTTTCATATTGGCAAATGAAGAATGAATTTTGGAAAAAACATAATAAATACTTCCAAATACAAATGAAGCCAATGTATTGTATTATAAGCTCAAATGGTAAAGACCAAGCCCAAACATTTATTAAGGTGTAGCATTTATAATTGTCAGGTTCATGTGAAGAAGTCATCGTTCATATTCTCATTGTTGTGTAATTTTATGATAAGAAGAATACAATGATATAGAGGTTGATAGTGACTTAAAACTTTACAAAATGCAATCAATGAGAATTTTACATTGAGGGGGGAGTAATAGTCAATATTTAATTCTCATTGTTTGACAAACTCTTATATAAAGAGTTAGTAGACAGATGATATGGTTTAGTCTTCTTCCGAGAATCTTAGTCATATTGGTTCAAAAGGATTCATGATACAACTACTATACTTAACGTGACCAATTGGTGCTAAAAGCCTTAGTATTGATGCTAAAAACCTTAGTATTGACATAAATTTAACCTCTGCAATTCCAAGCATAAGATGATTAGCATACAATGGTACTTGAACAAAGAACACTAATAAATATTGACGATGTGAATTGATAATACCATTTCGCAGATGATTTTGGCATCTCACCCTTTATCACTTGTGCGTCAACTTTATTAGCCCTCTTCTTTGGTGACCTACAAATGAAGAATTAGCACAATAAAAAATCTAAGATAAATTTTTTAAAATGGGTCATATTAAAGAATCTAATATAAATTCAAATAATGTATCTAGATTCTAAAAAAATCAAAACTAAATCTCATCACTTACACATCATAACAATACGATCTACCTTAGTCATGTGATAGTCTTGGAGAAGAGGTTGTAACATTGTATTTGGATCCAATTGATCACTTTTTCTCTCTATCCCAATTCAATTTAATGAGCCAACTGGATCTACTCGACATTTTAATGTCTCAAGTATTGCCTCATGGTCTAACTCGTGAACTTTCCAAAGAATCTTATTATGTGGTTTTCCACCATATTTTATCAAGTGGACATTTGATGCGACAACAAGGTTTGAATAATGAAGAATCTTCCTCTCTGTTTGCCAATCGTTGAATAACCACAAGTTAGGATTCTTCATAGGATATCGTCTAAGCCATGTGCCTGTTACAACCACCACACCGACATGGTACTCTAAACCTTCACCATCTATAACCGAGTGATCCAATTTTTGTTTGGCTTCAACGCAACCACACAAATAATAATCTATCCCTTCTTCATTGTCTTCAGGTGCAATAACAGCAAAAACATGGCCTGCAATGACAAATGTACAAAATGCGATCATTAATTTAGAAAATACTTGGGTAAAAGTTATAAAGTTACGTATTGAAATTACAAAGATATATATATATATATATATATATTACCAGGTTGCACTAGATCTGACAAGTGATCAAAGTCAATAGATGAATCCATCTCTACCATTTCCAGTGCTTGTGGGGGTTGATAGGTGTCAATTGGGTCCAAAACCAGTATATCCCATTTGTCCACCCATTCAGTTGACTCACAGTCATCCCAATTTTTCTCTACACATGATGGACAATAGCATACCATTTTTCATGTGTAGATACTCCATGAACCTGCATCAGAGCTTCTAAAAGAGTGTAACTCACTAGATCTTGTTAGTGTGCAACAATCCTGATATGGTGCAATGTTAGTATTATCTATCAACCAAAAAAATTTACAAACTGTAGACTCACCTTCCTTACCTAGACCCATTGTAGCGTTACACCATTGGATGATGGATTTTGCATCTATCAATATTGCTCCATATTTGTACTTTAGTTCTTCATGAGCTAGGGCTCTTTTAATGCATGTGCCTGCACCATCGTGCTCTCCCTTACCATAACCAACCTCTGTGAAATTCCACATATATTGAATTCTACACAACTTGTGCATCCTGCTCAACCAATAGAACATCTATGCATTCTTGAATTGAGATACACAACTGTCTGACCAAATAATGTGTTGACGATATGATATGCCCCTGTTAGCCAAATCTCCATAAAATAGTTGAAAACAACCATGTACAAACTCCATAGAATGTGATCGATCATCACTGATGTAAAAATGTTACTCCCTCAAAATCTTCCTATCATCCTTTGTAGTTGTAGGTGAATGCATAAATGTTATGTGAACAAATATGAAAACCTTTTGAGATTTATAATACTTTGCTTGCACCTAATTTTGTGGCTATAGTGTGTAGTTCTCTACAAAATCTACAACCGAAACAATGGTATCCAATGGAAACGTATCTTTGCACAACTTGAATTGCAAATTCAACCATCGAGCTCTATGGGTATGCCTTGCATACTCGTACATAATCTTTTCATGAAAAATCTTCATTAACTCATACACTTGAATCCTTTCAATAACTAGATCACATCTTTTACCATGTTTCCCATCTTTTAGAGCATATGTCACTGTCTTGAATTTTTCATAATCTACTATTTCATTTCCAATTGCATGTGTACTATCCATATGTTGACAAGTTGATAAAAGTTGCAAAGAACCACAAAATAAGCACGTACCATCCAAGCATGATGTCTTGTAAAAATGTTGGTCGTCCCCTATTTCATATAAAATGTTGGATATGAATTCCCTTGAAGATCTTGCTAGCTCTTTTATGTCACAATCTTGCAAAACAAACTGAGAATGCAAAACTACGCATATGTGCCTAAAAACATCAAAATGGTTAGAAAATTAAATATGTATCCTACAACAACAAGTTTTGCATGTGTGATTTATTTTCAAATAAAAAGGTTTATCCATCTCAAAAAATCTTTGACTTATTCGAATTTGAGGATATGTACCAATAGATTTTGCAAAAAATTGTGTCTGAGTTGAGTCCAAAAAATGTTTTGCATGTGGCTTGCGATTTTGGCTACCAATCCTCCTTCTTACAACATCTCTTTGATTAGGAGAAGCACGTGTGTTATTTTTCAAAAAATCTTTGATCAATGATTTCAAGGCTTCACTAATTTCTTCATCCTTTCGCGGTAGTCTACTGCTAAATGTCCATAACTCATTTTTGTTGGATCTTCTAATCTCTCACGCCTTAGCATGGCTCTCCTTAAGGTACCTCTACCAATTTTTAATATTTTTCTTGTCTTTCTCATGAGTCGAGCTTTCTTCATTTGGCTACTTACTATTGTCGATGTGAGTACTTGTCTTGTGATATTACTATCTTTGGTGCATGATTTAGAACCCACTTTGTCATAAACACTCATTAGATTCTTTACAATATTTCTTTCATTTGAATCATCCATCGTTCTTAGCCCAAGAATCTTCATGATAGGCCTAAATTTCAAATTTCTCCTCATTTCAGCAAATAATTGGCATTGACCTGTAATATTTAATTCTTCAAAAAATAATCTCCACATATAATTGGCATTGACTCTCTCTCTCTCTCTCCCATCTTGTACAAGCTCTCTTTGCCTCTCCCACTCTCTCTCCCGTCATCTACTTTCTCTCCCCCATGCCCTGCTCTCTCTCGTCTCCCATCCCCTACTCTCTCACACTCTCCCCCATCCCCTATTCTCTCTCTCCTCTCCCATCCCCTACTCTCTCACACTCTCACTCTCTCCCATCCCCTGCTCTATCTCTCTTACACATACACCCCCATCCCCCCCTCTCTCTTTCCCTCTCCCACTGCCTACTTTCTCTCCCCCATCATCATACTCTCTCTCTCTGCCACCCCCTACTCTCACACTCTCACACTTTGTCCCATCCTCTGCTCTATCTCTCTTACACACACACACTCCCATCCCCCCTCTCTCTTTTCCTCTCCCATCACCTACTTTCTCTCCCCCATCGTCGTACTCTCTCTCTGCCACCCCCTACTTTCTCAAAACACATCACTCCCCATCCTCCCTACTCTCTCCCATCCCCTCCCTCTCTCTCTTGCTACTCTCTCCCATCCTTTACTCTCTCTCACTCTCCCTCTCCCACCACCTACTCTCTCTACCTCTCTCACCCCCTCTCCTCTCCCATTCCCGGCTCTTTAGATCTCTCACACATACTCTTATCCCCCCTATCTCTCTCCCTCTCCCTCTCCTACCACCTAATTTCTCTCCCCCATCCCCTACTCTCTCTCTTCTCTTCCATCCCCTACTTTGTCTCTCTTACACACATTCCCATTCCCCCTGTCTCTTCCTCTCCCACTACCTAATTTCTCTCCCCCATCATCATACTCTCTCTACCACCCCCTACTCTCTCTCACACTCACACTACTACTACCTACTATCTCTCTCTCTCAAGTTCTGTCTCTCCCTCTCTACTCTCTCTCTCTCTCCCAACTTGTACAAGCTCTCTCTGCCTCTCCCACTCTCTATCCCACCATCTACTTTCTCTCCCCCATCCCCTGCTCTCTCTCTCACCTCCCATCCCCTACTCTCTCACACTCTCACACTCTCCCCCAGCCCCTACTCTCTCTCTCCTCTCCCATCCCCTACTCTATCTCTCTTACACATACACCCCCATCCCCCCTCTCTCTTTCCCTCTCCCATTGCCTACTTTCTCTCCCCCATCATCGTACTCTCTCTCTCTGCCAACCCTTACTCTCACACTCTCACACTCTCTCCCATCCCCTGCTCTATCTCTCTTACACACACACACTCCCATCCCCCCTCTCTCTTTTCCTCTCCCACCGCCTGCTTTCTCTCCCCCATTGTCATACTCTCTCTCTGTCACCCCCTACTTTCACACTTTCACACTCTCTCCCATCCCCTACTCTCTCACTTTCATAGATACACACACTCTTATCCCCCCACTCTTCTTCTTCTCTCCCATCCCCTACTCTCTACATCTATCACACACACTCCCATCCCCCTTATTTCTCTCCCTCTCCTTCTCCCTCTCCTACTGCCTACTATCTATCTCTCTGAACTTCTCTTTCTTCCTCTCTCTCTCTCTCTCTCTCTCATCCCTTACTCTCACTCTCTCTCCCATCCCCTACTACTTTCTCTCAAACTCTCACACTCTCTCCCATCCTTTACTATATCTCTCTTATAAATAAATACACATTCCCATTCCCCCCCCCCCTCTCTCTCTCTCTCATTCCTTGTTCCACTGCTTACTCTCTCCCATCCCCTACTCTATCTCTCTTAAATGCTTCCATTCCACCTCTCTCTCCCTCCCACTCCCTCTTCCACCGCCTACTATCTCTCTCTCTCTCTCTCTCTCTCTCTCTCTCTCTCTCTCTCTCCATCCCTCTACCATTGCCTACTCTCTCTATCTCTCTCTCCCCTCTCTCATTCTTGACTCTCTCTCTTTCACACACACACACCCATCCCCCCCCTCTCTCCTCTTCCATCCCTTACTTTTTGTCTCACTTGCTCTCCCTCTCCCACTCTCTCTCCCACTGCCTACTCTCTCTCTCTCTCTCTCTCTCTCTCTCTCTCTCTCTCTCTCTCTCTCTCTCTCTTACACACATTTCTATTCCGCCCTGTCTCCACCTCTTCCACTCCCTCTCCCATCACCTACTCTCTCTTCCATCCCCTAATCTCTCTTGAGCTACTTTATCTTCCCCCTCTCCCATTCCATACTCTCTCTCTTTCACACACATGCACTCCCATCCTCCTCTCTCTCAAGTTCTTCCTCTCCCACTCTGTCTCCCATCGCCTACTCTCTTTCTCCCCCATCCCCTACTCTTAATCTCTCTCTCCCAACCTGTACTCTCTATCACACTTCCTCTCTCTCCCATCCCCTACTTTAAATCTCTTTCCCCCATCCCACACTCTCTCTTTTCCACCCCTACTCTCTCTCACACTTCCTCTCTTTGCCACCCCTACTCTCTCTCTCTCTCTCTTATCCTATACTGTCTTTGCCACCCCTACTCTTTCTTACTTTCTCTCTCCCATCATATACTCTATCCCCTCTCCTATCCCCTACTTTCTCTCTATCTCTTTTTCACACACACACAACCATTCCCCTATCCCCCCCCCACCTAGTTCTCTTTTGCAACTTACATCTTAATAATGTGTGCGCACTATAGTGCATGCACCCTATAGCGTGCATGCGCTATTTAGAACTGAGGTTGAAATAGCGTGTGCATGCTATAGCACGTGCGTGCTATAGGGCGCATGCACTATTTAAACCTTAATCAAACCCATGCCTAAGGCTTGGTTTTGCCTTGGAGATCCAACCCAAAGGTTTGGATTTGATGAACAGGCCTGAGACGTGTTTTCCAGCAAACATACAAAAATTAATTGTTTCTTCTTCTGTGATCCCCTTCAAGATTTCTCATGGTTGGGTATCGATAAGATCAGGTTACATAACATTATAGGTCTCTGTGTTAGTTATCTAACCATATAATTTATTTTTAATTTGAACTATTTCAAGGATTTCATCTATAATTTCTTTTGAATGTATGTTCATTTTTTGTCAAAAACACCACGTACTAATTGGGCTATAGATTTTAGCTCATTCATCGAATTTTGTAACAACTTAGTTTTTAGAAACTAGACTCCATTCTACACACTTTGAAAAAAAAAAGTTTTGATTTTAGATTAGTTTTCAGTTATTTCTAGGGGGAGCACACAGATATTTCACGTTTTTGGGATGTGTCTAGTTAAAAAATTCATTAAAAAAAAATACACATTATAAAATTACCTGAAAAATCTGGGATAAACTACATAGTGTTCAATAACTTTTGACCAGAGCGATTAAAAAATTTCAAAATAAATGTTAAAATTTTAGGGGGGCCACACTTTGTACTGTGTTATGTTTATTTGGAATAAATAGTACCACTTTTTGTGGCCCCCTTTTTTGAGGACCTAAAACTAAACCATTTTGAAAAAAATTAGTAGTTTAGAAACTAGATTCAAAGGACTATGCCTTTTTTTTGTCATATTTGAAATTTTTTAGTGTAACTATCTTCAAATTCTTCTTGAAGTTCAAAATTTGTAGATTTCAAGAAAAAGGTGTCCACTTATACCCTCCTTTCGGTACCACAACTTTGTGCACTTACCCCTCTGCCATACTATTGTTTGTAGCCCTTGACTACAAGCATTGACTTATGCTTATCAATTTTGCCTTCAGCATTGCATTTGGTCTTATAGACCCATTTTACTCAAATCACTTGCTTCTTGGGAGGCAATTCAGTTAGCTCTCATGTCTCATTCCTTTCTATAGCATCTATCTCCTCATCCATGGCCTTACACCATTTCTTCCCCTTAATAGCCTCTTCAAAATATATTGGATCACTATTAGAAAATAATGCAAAATTAACACTCTCATCATAATCTTCATACCTTTCATCTTGGTATATCTCCCTAAGACTCTTGGTCTTTCTTGGTAAAGAGGAGGAGAGTGTGGGATCATAGTCTTCACTGCTACTTTGCCGACCAGCTCAGTCTTCACTAGTACTCGTCACTGACACTCTGTCATGCCTAGAGGAGCTTGACAATGACTGAACCTGTTTGCCTTTTCTTCCATTTGCTCCTTCTTCTTGTTGTTCATCAACATCTTCTTCACTCATAATTGGCACTTTACTTGATGTGCTCGGTGACTCATCAATTGAACCATACAAAGACTGATTTTCTAAAAATTCCACATCTCTTGAAAGCATCATGTTGTTGTTCAATGGGTCATACAATCTATATGCCTTTGATTCTGGGCTATACCCTATGAAAATGCATTTCACACCTTTATCATCCAATTTTTGCCTTTGCTCTTTAGGAACATGTGCATATGCAACACATCCAACCACCCTTAGATGTTCAACTACCCATCTTCCTCATGACCATGCTTCCATTGGAATTCTATCACGGACTGCCTTTGTAGGACACTTGTTAATTAGATAAACTATTGTTTCCATAGCCTCTCCCCAAAATTCAATTTTTAGCCATCATCATACTCCTTGTCATTTCAACAATGGTTTTGTTCTTTCTTTCAGCCACTCCATTCTGTTGTGGTGTATAGCTGGTTGTGAGCTCTTTCTTTATGCCATGTTTCCTGCAAAAAATTACAAAAGAATTGAAGGTATACTCCCCTATTCTATTTGATCTTAGGACCTTGATATAGTGTCCACATTCTCTTTCAACCTGGGCTTTAAATTCTACAAATTTTTCAAATGCTTCAAATTTATTCTTTAAGAAATACACCCATGTCCTATGACTGAAATCATTAATAAATGTCATGAAATAAGTACTCTCCCCAATGGAAGTAACTTGCATAGGACTAACTAGGTCAGTATGCACTAACTCTAATGGATATCTAGCCCCCCTAGAATTTCTAGCATTAAAGGGAAGCCTATGTTGCTTACCCAAAATACAAGCCTCGCACTTGTCACAATAATTTCTTATATGTAGCAAACCTTCTACCATTCTTTTATTTGACAATAAATTTAAACTAGCATAGCCAAGATGACCATACCTAAGGTACCATAGCCGTGAGGGGTCTTCAATCACACTCCTTAGAGCTGATTGTGTGAGAGGTGCAGCACCAACTTGAGATGAGAAACATGTCTCAATCCTCAAGGGAAATATTTTTCTTGAATGATACACCTATCATTCTCCATCAGCACTTTGTATCTATTTTGAATGAGCTAACCAATGCTCATTAGATTGTGCTTCATACCAGGGGCAAGATACACATTTTTTATTTCCTTCTTCTCACCCTATTTGGTGCGGACTATAATAGGTTCTTCGCCCACTACTAGTAGGGTTCCATTATTACCCATTTTAATCTCATATTTGAAACTCTTGTCAATGAATGAAAATAAGGTTTCATTACCACTCATGTGATTGCTACATCCACTATCGAGGTACCAAACCTTAGGGCTTCCTTCTTCACCAAAATTACACATGATGAAGTTAGTGGCATTGTTTCTATTTCCCATGTTCACATCATCCACATTTGCTTGTCCTAACAGATCATTTTGCTTCTTCCAACATTCACTTGCATAATGCCCATATTTATGATAGTAGTAGCATTCTACATTACTCCTATTTGAGTTGTAGTTTTTCTTACATCCTCTTGAAGTATTTTGTCAGCTACTTTCTCCATCTGCTCTTCCTAAGCTTTCTGCTACAACATTTATTTGTCCTCCATTACCTCGGCCTTTGCCTTTTTAGTTTCTTCCTGAGCCATTTCTTCCTCTCCCCCTTCCTCTTGGATTTGACTAAGCCTTGAATTCTTTCTCTTGGGAAGAAGAAGATGCAGATCTATTGATCCTATGCTCATGGGTTTGAAGAGTACCCATCAACTCATCCATTGTCAAAATAGTGAGGTCTTTTGCCTCTTCTATGGTCATAACCAAATTGTCATATTTATGAGGTAAACTCCTCAATATCTTCTCCACTATCCTCTACTCTTGATAGTCTTCTCCATCTGATTTCAGTTGATTAATAACACTCGAGGTCCTTGAATTGAAATCTGCAATTGATTCATTTTCCTTCATTTCAAGGTTCTCAAATTCCCTCCTTATATTCTGTAGCTTTATTGTACTGACTCTATCAATCCCCTTGAAGTTTTTCTCAAGGATATCTCATGCTTCTTTTGCATAATTTGCTGCTGCAATCTTAGGGAATACTGTCTCTATCATTGCTACTTCAATAAGATTTAATTCCTTAGCATCCTTCCTTCTTGACTCTTTCAAATGAGTCTTTTGTGCATTTGTGAGAGCAACATATTGAATTGGGTCTGTCACATCATTGAATCCATTAACTCCAAAATCCCACAAATCATTTACAACCATTATGGTCTTCATCTTCTTTTCCCATGTATCATAATTTTTCTCATTGAAGGGTGGTGGCTACTGCCATATCTTTCCTGCATCTCCTGCCATGTCAAATATCCCAAGAATTTTTTTTCTTAACTCACTTTGGATGTGGGGCCTCAAAGCTCTGATACCATGTGAGAAATAATAAATTTCAATCACCTAAAACCCTAAAAATTGCTTGCACAACCCTAAAATCAATTTTACCACCTTAAAAGTTGCTCGGCAACAACTATTACTGAGTGACAATACTTGCTCGGTAGAGAAAGAAACCAAGTGGCAGGAGAGTTTACCAAGTGATCTTGGTAAATGGAAGGAAAAAAAACTTGGTAGCCAAAGGATTCCGAGTGCGCTCGGTAGCCATAAGAGGGTGGAGCTTGGTAGAAGAATGCACCAAGTGAGGTTGGTAGCCACTGCAAGGAGGAGCTTGGTAGAAGACGTTACCAAGTGAAGTCGGCTTGAACTGTAGATGATTTCTACCAAAGACAATACCAAGTGACAGAACTATAACATGAATTCCTTTTCACCATTAAAACTAGAGAGCCAGAACTTGAAGCTTTCAAATAAACTTTTCAAATGCAATGTACAAGGAAAGAGCAATAGATTCAAGTATGCCTACTTGCTTTCTATTCAACTTTGATTCAAACTAATACAAAATCTAGGAGCATTTGGCTTCAACTAGAAAACCCTAAAGGAACCCTAAAACTTTGAATTGGGAAACTTCAAACTTACAGCTCTAATGGTTGCATACTACAATGGCTAGAACAATCACTTCTTCAATAGGTTGAATCAAACAACAAACTACAAACTTACAGGATGACACAAAGAAGCACGTGCAATTGCAGTCACAAACTAAACTTCCTTTCTCCCTAAAACAAACTAGATCTACTAATCACTTTCTCTACAACTTCTGAGCTCTTCAACTTCAACTTCTTCTACTCTCTGTCTGTCTGATCGAATGAAACTGATCGTTCCTTTTTTATCCTCTACCATAAAATTTTTTCCCTCTTTTAAGATTTCAAAAAAATCACCTACCAAGCAATAAATTCTTTTGATCATTCTACAAGCTATCATGGAGGTAGGTGGGCATTTGGCTCTAGGGAGAAACAACCAATTGCAATTAATATTCCAACAGGTTTTGGGTGGAGGCGTGGAGTCAATAGAGTGTTTTTATTGGAAATTGATGTGCCCGTATCCCATGGCCAAGGCTTACCCATGGCTACAGGAGCTCTGACTCAAAAGGATGGTTGTTACTAATGAGACACTCAAGTTGTTGGCATACTTGTTCCCCAATTTCAAGGTCTTGGTGCTCACCAGTTGCGAGGGCTTTAGCACTGATGGCCTTGCCACCATTGCCGCTCACTGCAGGCACCTTACATAATTAGATTTATAAGAGAATGATATTGAAGAGTGTGGTGGCCATTGTCTAAGTTGCTTTCCAGATTAATGCACATCATTGGTTTCTTTAAACTTTGCATGCCTTAATAGCAAGGTCAACTTTGATACACTTGAGAGATTAGTTGCAAGGTGTACTTCACTAAAGAGTTTGAAATTGAACCATAAAGATGCACTCTAGGATTTGAAGCCATCTTTTTCTAATCCTGATGATGGACATAGAGGTAGTTTTTGGGGTTGTTTTGTTTTTTTGTTAGTAGAAGTTTTACTATTAGCAATATTGATAATGTTGTTTGATTTGGCTTATTGTGGAGAAATTGCAATTTCAGTATTATTATTCAGTGTGACATGTTTGGTATCAAGTTTCAGATTTTGTTTTTTATACCATGAATAGTTTGATCAGTGTGATGTTTGGTATCATGTTTCAGATTTTGTTTTTGATACCATGAATAGTTTGATGTTACACTACACTGGGAGTTTTAGCCAAAAAGATTACTATCATGAGATGGTTCCCTCCATAGCATTGAAGATATTTGTTATTGTGCCATGATGACCTCTTGATTCTAGATTAGAGTGTTGGCATGATATAGGATCTCTTGACAGGTTTTGCTATTTAGAGCATGAAGTTTGATTTGTAAAGTTCAAGTTGTCATGTTGTTTTCCCAGGTTATGCAGACATGCAGTGGGAGTTTTGACAATTGGTGTGGTTAGAGCTCTTGGTATTGAGTACTTTGGCGAATTGACCATGGAGGTTCTCTTGAAAACTAAGAGGCTTGGATGAGGCTATAGTTCTCTTGGTTTAGAGAACATTTGTTGAGACGGTTTCTCTTTGGAAGCTTCAGCATGAAGTCCAAGGAGCCTACACCTATGGATGGATGTGAGTTGATTATAGACCTAGTGGAGATTGTTCTTAGATAAGAGTCATTGAGACTTGGTGTAGCCTAGAGGGGCATTCTCACTCCCCATGCTTGGTCTACTTGGCAGATTTGTCTCCCTATGCATTTAGGAGATGGTTGATATTGTTCTTAATTTTGGAATGTTTGGAGTTTGATCTTCTTGTTTATAGGAGCTTTCATTCATGGTGTTTGGGTGTTGTAAATGCTCTCATATGGGGAGGTAAAGGAGATCATACTTGACACAGCTGGGCACTTGATGATGTTGGTAGAAGGATGAGTTATGATTTGTGTTAGTGTTCCTTCCAAGAGTTTTTTTGAGGTCATCTATTGTTGTTATACTTCATTGTTTTTTAACAACAATACGTAGTCTTTTCATTAGGACTTGGAAGATGTCATTTTGCAACAGGTTGGTTGTGGTTCATAGATCATCTCAAGTTAACACTGTACCTTCTATGTGCTGATTGGTAGATTGAGTCAACTTATAGTTGACATTGCTCATGCAATTTAAATTTCTCTATAATGGTCTTCTAGTTTTTTGCACATCAATGGTTTTTTGGTGTGTTTTGTTGGAAGATGGTATATTTGGTGAGTTATTGTATGGGTTGGTTATGTGATTATAAATCTACTGATATTGTATGGATAGTTGGATGTGATTAGTGATTAGCTATGGTTGCTATTCTAGCTACGAAGATTGTCTTTTGACAATCTCTTACCATGGGATTTGGTAAGGGAAAGAGTTTAAGTGGGAGGATATTCAGATTCGAGGTTGTAACATGAGTTGAACTTCAAGTGGGAGATTGTTGGATGTGAAGTCCAACCATCATGACTATTCATTTCATATTCCTCTTGTTTGTCTCTTCATCTTCTGTTGAAGATTGTTGCATAAATATAAGGACAAAGCCCTGTGTATGTAAGTTGTAAGCTGCAGTGACTCAATAAAATATAGGCTCTACTCTTTAGTTTGGATGTAGCCACATTTGTGGTATAAATCATGTGTCTCTTTCTCTATTTTGTGATTTGTAGTTTACCTTTTAAACTTAACATAGCTACCCTGTCAGGTTGATTCCCATAGGCACCCATGGATGGCAGGCATTTATGTTTGGTAGGTGAATTTGAATTTTTGAACATTGAGAGGGAAAATGGCATATAGCCATAAGGAATGTTTCATTCTAGTGGTTGAATCAGTTGCAACATATCGAAAAAGCGGAAGAAGGAAGAAAAGTTTCAGTGTTCGGTAGAACAAAAGGAAGAAGCACGAAATGTGCAGATCGTTTTGTAGGCAAACAAAAAGGAAATTTTGTAAGTTCATAGTTTTTGGATTTGTCCTGTTGAAGTAGTGATTGCTCCAGGCATTGTAGTATGCAGCCATTAAAGCTGCAAGTTTGAAGTTTTAGATTTTCCAAGTTTACAAGATTCTAGAGTTCTTCTGGTTGAAGCAGACTGCTCCCAGATTTTTTTTTTTGTAATAGTTTATAATATTTCAATGGCAAGCAAGCAGGCATAAATATTATTATTGTTCTTCTCCTATCCATCATTGCATATTTTGTAGTTGAAAAGTTCTATGTTGAATGCTTGGCTTCCTAGTTTTAATGGTGAATAAATTTGTATTGTAAGTTCAGCTTACAGGTTCACTCGGCACTTCCTTTGATTTCTGAGCTTACTCGGCTTCCACTTGCTGCCGAGCATTGCAGTTGATGCTGAGCTTACTCGACTTTGTTTGTGTCGAGCTGCCATTTCGAGAGCTGAGCTCACTTGACTTCCTTTTGTGCCGAAATACTCGGCACCCTCCTGTCACTTGGCTTCTATTGGTGCTGAGCAAAATTTCACTTGGCACCTTCAAGAGAGGAGCAAATTTTTAGGATTGAGTTTTTAATTTAATTTTATTTCTCTCACACTAATAACCTCTTTTATTCCAAGCATAACCTGACTAAACGTTTTCCTGTTTTTCATTTGATCATGTTTTCTTCTTCGTTACATGAGTATGTCATGCATTCTAGAATGAAAAGATTATTTGACCCTAAACCTCTTCTAACCAGCATTTGACATCTCACTATCAACTATCAAATACATGTAAAGTTCAATACTGTTTCATTGAATATCACTACATAAAGCATTTCAGATTAACACATCAGCTGATCGGTACACATAAATCTATGTTACATTGTAGTCATAACTAAATTTTTGCAATCGTGGTCAACCCACTAAAGAATTCATGAGGACAATACAGCTATTTGCTCAGTAAATAAATAGTTTAGGGAAATTATGTCTTCAAGTCGTGTAGTTTTAATTGATTTGTCTCACTGTCGCTGCGCCTTGCAGTTGACAAAGAGAATCATCAAATATTTCTTTTTCCCATGCCTTCTGCTTGTCTGCCTTCCATGTGCTCTGTAGCTTTTGTTGTAATAGATATGTATCCCATGGTTTGCACTTGTAAAACAAAGCCATGTGGTCATCCAGTTTATGGGAAATTTAACATTATTACCCGAACTTCAAGTATCCATATCTACATATTTTACCATATCCATAAACCATTATATAGGACCATCACTCAATCTTTGCAATCGTGTTCAGCCAATTGAAGAATATTTTAGGACTAAACTGTCTGGTGGCTGTTCGAAGAGTTCAATTCACATGAGAAACTCAAACAGCTGGTTGATTTTGTTGAATCACTCGTACAGTGTCACGTTATAGTTTTTATTTTTAATTTTTGCCTCGGTTCCTGTCTATTAACATGATATTTAATACATACGATGATGCAGGTCTGGTATGGTAGGCAGACACAAAGAATCTCGGGCCGAAGCTGTCTATTAAATTGCTCAAATTGCGTATAATGTAAATCTTTCTTGTCTGATGTTTGCAGCTTGTCTACTGTGGGTCTCCATGCATTCAATGTGCTATATCTTATAAACTGATTGATGCAAATCCGTGTTTTCAACCCAGAATAATCCAGCCATCTGTCCAAACAGTTTAACTTTATAATTAATATTAAGTTTTATAAAATATTTGATACGAAATCTCCATATATTTGGAGATCAAAAGCCAGGTTTTGAATGTCCTTTCAATAGAAATTTGTCTCCTGACCAACGATGTATTAACTGTTTACTAGCACTTGCACCTTTGAGGAGTGCAAGGGTTACATTGATAGTAAAATTTATACATCAAAGGATTATGTTTAGATAAATTAATGTATCTATAGACCTCTCTATTTCTATATCTACCTGTCTCTTTTTAAATCATAATTTTTCTATACACATCCTTATCCCTTTCTTTATATATTTCTTTTACATACCCATATAGACACATTTCTTCTTCTCTACTTCTAATCTCCCCATTTCTTTACCTTTAGTCGCTTTATATCTATACTTTATTTCTTCTATTTCATTTGATCTATCTATCTATCATCTCATAATTGTTATTGTTTTATCTCTTCATCTCCCCATTCACTCTCATCCTCCCAACTTTGGTATTTGATTCTAATCCATTTATCTACACTCTCTTTTGTCTTCCCTATTTATATCTCTATCAATCTTTTCATATCTACATCTTCCTTCTATCATGCTATTATTTTTTTTACTCACTATCCCCCCTACTTCTCCTTATTCATCTAGCTATCATTTTATATTAAACTAACAATTCAAAACTTGATCTATTTTATCATCTACATTTTTTTTCCTCACCTACATTATTATCAATTGCTTTATAATCATATTATATTTATTGAACAAAACAAAATTTCACATTTTTATAAATAATATTAGATTTGAAAGTAGATAATTATATAATTAATAATTACAAAATATAAATTTATAAATCTTTAAAAATATATTAACAATGTCCATTTCTTTATCACTCTTGTTACATACAATTTGAAGAGTTATCAAACTCCATAAAAGAATGAATGTTAAGGCACATCTGAAATACAATTGCTTTTATAATTATAATTTGTATATGAGGTAACATGAATATTTTTCTAACATTTCAACCATTAGAGTGGGTTAGAATATCCATAATGTGTCTAAGTTGCTAACTTTGCAACCATTAGTCCATACGATGGTCAAAGACTTCCATAATTGATAGAGACTATACATTAATAAAGGTTTTTGAATACAATTTTGCACCTCCAAATGTACTTATGTACATACATTTGGCTCTTCTTGCATTTACAGTAGATAAATATCAAATTCTTTTGACTAAAAAGTAGTCTTCACTTGAAAAAAATGAAAGAGAAAATATAAAATGTTGATATTATTGATTCAAATTTTCATTGATACATTTGGATACAAATTGAATTGATACTGAATGCCATTTACATTGATGTCTGAGCATATGTATATAGTCTTATTTTCCCTTACAACAACTACTTACGGGAATAACTTCCCACAACTATATATTGAACTAATTTTATTTATCTGATCTAAAAACAAAACCCAACCTAATTAATGTAATAAGTCTAACAATCCCCCCCTTTTTACATTAATCCAATAAAAGTGAAAGCCTATCACCAATATTATTCCTCTAGAAACTTTGATGAAGCTTATTCAACAATCTTTGAAAGTAGATCTCTCTCCGCAACTTCAGTTTGCAAATCCTAATCTTGAAGTTGCCCTCCTATCCCAGTATCCTAACTTCAGACTGTATATCCTAAAGTTGACCTTATAATAATATTGTTTCCACCTCCCTTACACAACGAGACATAGTTCCTCCAAAATTTCACATCTCCATGGAGTGTGCTTGATGCCTCCTTTGGTGTTGCACATGAGACACCTTTCCTCTGAAAGTCCACATCTCCTCCGAGTGTGTCTAACACCTCATCAAGTGCTATAGAAACAATCACCACTAATATTTCATGGACACCTTTCCTTTGAAAGTTGACATCTCCTCTGAGTGTCTATAATGCCATTCTTCAAATCTTGCACCTATTGAGATATTTGGGTGTTGCTCACATTGCATAATATTGTTATATTTTATTATTTTATTTTATTATGTAATGTTGTGCCTAGATGGACGTGCAATATGTAAAGATTCTCATGAAATATTCTTGATGAGTTGTTTTGTAACATTTTGATAATATTTCATGTAATTATTTAATATTGGGGAAAAGAATTAAATGTCCAATATTAAATGTGGGGTTAGTGGGTTAGGTAGCACATGGTTTACGTAATACTACTTGGTGGTTCTGTGGGACCTGCTACTATATAAGCAGCCACAAGGGTAGTTGTTGTAGAGTGAGAGTGAGAAAGGCAAGAGTCGAGCAGGACAAGGCTTGATAGGTTAGCCAAGGGAGCATTTGTTAAGGTTGGAAGCATGGCATGGGATGTGTGGATTCATGCTTGTTCACATAGATTGCTTGGTGGTGACTATGGCTTTGAAGACTTCCATGATTGTATGGCAATGGTATTTTTTTTTAATAATACATGGTGATGGATGCTTTTGGAAGCTGAGTTTTTTCCTAAATAAGGGTTTCTTAGGGTATATCTTGTGTCACAATTTTGTGAGTATGTTGTCTATTCTCTTGCATGTGGATTTTAATTCCATGTTTATTTCAGATCTATTATGGGTTATGTGGAAATGATTATATTCTTTGTTGCCAAGTTTTCTTACAAGTGGTATTAGAGCTATGGTTTTATTATTTTAACCCTACATTAAATCCATGGGAATGAATGAGAGGATAAAACAAAGGGCAAGATATATGAGTTTTATTGTAGATCTGAAGGTTTTGGATTTGTTGTTATGATGGGATGTTAAAAGATATGGGCATGTGAAATTTTTTTGGACAAAAGGATTTTTAGGATGTTTCATTTGAATGAGGATTTTGGGGGGTAGCTTGCAGAAATGACCTCCTAGATAAAAATAGAGCTCACCATTGGATCCGAGTCGACATTTTCATAAATTTTGATATATAATATGCCCTAGTTTGGCCATGTTTAGAGGAAATGAAAGAGTTTTTTCGTTTTAGCCCATGATGGCCATCCAATTTAATCTCGTCAGAATTTTTCGTCACAAAATAAAAAAAATAAAAAATGAAAAATCACAGTGAAAATGGTAAAAAGATTGTCTTAGTAAAACTGCCATAACTTTCTCTCATAATATCGAATTTCAGAGTTCTTATAGGCATTGGAAAGCTAATTCAGAGCACTACAACATGGTATAGGTTTGGTTCTATGATTTTGATATTTTTTCAAGTTTTAAGAGCCCTAAAGTCAGATGTTATTTATTTTGAGCATGGATTAGGGCATAACTTGGGCATACAGAGTCAAATTTTAGACTTTGAGTAGTCAACGAAAAGCTCTTGGAGAACTCTATTCACTAGTTTAGATTTGTTGTAGGTTTGGCATGATTTATTTGGTGATATATTGATCTGAACAGTTTATGGTATATATTTTGACTATGGTAACATTGTGAGTTTATTTTATTAGAGATTTAAGATTTGATGTCATTGTATACTCAAGTTTGATGTCATGATGATATGGTTATCAGTGTTTGGTTTTGATATGTATGATGACTTGTTGGATCTACAAGTTGTACAGTGTTGTAAGTGGTCTATACTTACAGGTTGCATTTATAGCTTGGTTATGGGTTGACTTTGCCCATTGATCTTTCATTATTGATGCATATTAAAATTGGTGGCTTGAAGTTGGGTTGTCTATGCCCTAAGTCACATGATTTTATGATTTTATCTTCATGTAGAAGGAATGATATGTTGTTATCAGGTATAGTCATGGTGGAGGATTGTGGTTGACTATTTTATGCTGACAGGTTGGACACTTTGAGAGATACATGCTCGGTTCATGGATGTGATCATGGTGTCATAGATTTTGACATGACATGATTGGATATATAGGTACATCCTTGATGTTCATTATGTTGGATTTTTTGATTTAGTTATGGTGATATATCTTCTTGGTTGACGATCATGGTTATTTGGTTTCCTTTTGAGGAGCTCATGATGTGCACTTTGAGTTCCTTGATGGTTTGATTGATTCTCATGGTTAGATGATGGGTTTTTCATCATGATGTCATGATAGCTTGGATACATAGTTTAGTGGGAGCTTGTGATAGTGATGGGGTGACAGTGCAGGATTAGTTCCTGATTTGGTTTGGATCTTCATGTAGGAGATGGATTTTATGATGCCATAGGTGACTTGGTACCAAAGTTGAGTGGAAGTTTTTTTTTTTTTTTTCCATTGATATATCTATTGAGTGTCTGTAGATGTTGGAGGTTTGTCTTAGATCATGTTGCTATAGAAGCATCTTTGACATTTTCATGGTGCACTTGGTTATCTTCATGGTGTGTGAAGATGGTTAGATCTTGAGGACTCATGGAGTTCTTGGTTATCTTCATGGTGTTTGGAGATGATTCTTCATGGTATATGGAGATGGTTTTCTTCATGGTATGTGGAGATGGTTGCATCTTGAGGACTTATGGGGTTCTTGGTAAAGGTACAATTTATGCTTTTATTTGGCATGTTATCCTTGATATGAAGATGGTTTCATTGTTATGTCATGGTATACTCTTGATAAAAATTTAGAGTTGTGACATGTTATAGTATGTTCATGTGGAGCATGTTATCTCTTTGGTTGAGATGGTTAGATCATGTTGTCATGTTTATGTTCCTGAGGCCATGGTTGGAACTTTGACATTGATCTTGGCTTAGTTTCTTGGTCTTGAGTACATTGATCATAAGCTGGATACTTCATGATATTGCTATGTTGCATTTGGAGTTGGCATGGATTGATTGGTTACAGGTGCTCATGGATACTTAGAGACGGTGGTGATGTTGATTTCTCTTGAATTAGAAAAGTATTTGTTGGGATGGTTGATAGTTTCAACATAAAGTTTGAGGGGCAGTCACCTGATATGGACTTGAGAGGAGATTTTTCTTAGAGTCTTGGTTGGAGACTTGGGTATCTTGATGAACATTCTCATTCCCCACTCTTGGTCTACTCGGTGGTTTTTTACTTGAGAGGTATAGCCCATTGTTTCTCTCAGTTACATTATATTTATGCTTGCCTTTCATGGATATGGATCTTGAGCTATGGTACATGAGTTAGTTCTAGAGGGTTCATTTGAGAGATGGTTTAGCATTGGTTATCTCCATTTGCATATGTTGTTATGTTGGTTGATTTTGGGAGATGGTTTTATATTGAGCATATTCCTTGGATTAGGAATGGTTTATTGAGTTTGATCTTCTTGTGAGAGGCTTACATCCATGATTAGTTATATGGTATGGTTTGGGTGTTGTTGAGGCTTCTTGTTGGGGTTTTATGTAAGAGATCATACTTGCATAGTTTACATCTAGAGGTATGTGTAGAAGGACATGATATAGGTTATGATTTGCATAGTTTCTCCAGTCTTGGTTATCTTCCTAGATGTTCAATTTTTCTTACATTGGATTTGAGATTGGTTAGAGATTGTGATCACTAGTTTGTGCTCATGTATGTCATGTGAGAGATGGCATGGTTATTCCTTTGTCTCTTTCCTCTATTGGTTGTGGAGAATTTGGAAGACTATTGGAGACTGTTATGAGAGTTGTTCTTCCAGGATATCAGTCTATGTATTGTGGATGTCCTTGATACTACATGGATTCACTTTTTTGAGATGTTGTGAGTGGATTGGTTATAGATTTGACATTATCTTTTGCAGTGGGAGCTTCTTGGTATATATGTGGTAGGTATTACGCTTGAGGCTTGTGATTGCAGATTATAGATTGGATATGTCGGTGATATGAGATTCACTTGTTATACCCTTGAGGTATGGATAGTTGGATGGATTTGGCACTTTTTGTGGGTGCTATTTCAGCTATGGATACATATGATTACCTTTGGATCAGGTTATTTGTGCTTGGAATTTTAGTTGGTATAGGATTTTATGATCTTCAAATGTGACAGGTTGGGTGGCTTTCTCTTTGGATGGCTTCTATGTATGTCCAGTGGTAGTGGCATAATAGCAGGTGAGATCATTCATGTTTGAGATGCTAGATACTTTGATTTTGTTGCGGGTACCAGGATGGAGCACTTGGTGTATTTTGATCCATGATGGTGGATGCGCTGGGAAGGATTGTTCCCTTGTTCATTTGTGTGGGTATGGATTAAACCTATGCAATGTATACAACAAGTGGGAGATTGTTGAGATATTGGGTGTTGCACACATTGCATAATATTGTTATATTTTATTATTTTATGTTATTATGTAATGTTGTGCCTAGATAGATGTGCAACATGTAAAGATTCTCATGAAATATGCTTGATGAGTTGTATTGTAACATTGTGATAATATTTCATGTAATTATTTAATATTGGGGAAAAGAATTAAATGCCCAATATTAAATGTGGGTTTACTGGGTTAGGTAGCACATGGTTTTAGCACATGGCTTATGTAATACCACTTGGTCATTTTGTGGGACTTGCTACTATATAAGTAGCCACAAGGGTAGTTGTTGTAGAGTGAGAGTGAGAAAGGCAAGTGTCGAGCGGGACAAGGCTTGATAGGTTAGCCAAGGGAGCATTTGTGAAGGTTGGAAGTATGGCATGGGGTGTGTGGATTCATGATTGTTCACATGGATTGCTCAGTGGTGGCTATGGCTTTGAAGGCTTCCATGGTTGTATGGAAATGGTATTTTTTTGCTAAATAATACATGGTGATGGATGCTTTTGGAGGTTGGGTTTTTCCCTAAATAAGGGTTTCCCAAGGTATATCTTGTGTCACAATTTTGTGGGTATGTTGTCTATTCTCTTACATGTGGATTTTAATTCCATGTTTATTTCTGATCTATTATGGGTTATGTAGAAATGATTATATTCTTTGTTGCCAAGTTTCCTTATAGCCCCTTCGCATTTCATAGAAGGACAATCACATAGCCAAGCCTCGTTAGGGACACAAATAGATGCTTCTCATGCAGTAATCATCTCTAAGAAAGAAGTTAGCTTGAGATGAAAAAAAATCTTCCAACCTCCATTTCCTCCAGCCTCCTATTTGCGTATTTTTTATTCTTTAATGCACAAATCTTGTATCAATTTTAGGTGGACTATCATAATCATCAGTATTTGAATCTATTGTGAAATCACAAAGTGTGTCTCACCTTCAACTGCAACAAAGTCTTTATTTTTCTTCAACTTCCCATCAATAAGATCTTTGGCACATTGAAAATAATTTATTTTTACATGTCCACTTTGCTGACAATAAAAACATTTTAGTTCTCTTCTGCCAGGAACACTATATTTCTTTCTAACAAATAAAAAACAATCCTCAGTAAAATTTTGACTCTTATGAGCTCTATTTCCTTCATCAATTAAAGAAGAAATTCTAGTTTCTAGGCTAGGATTCATTTTGTTCAAAGTGAAAAAAACATGATCAAAGCTTGAAGGCATGCTACTAAGTAGGATTGCTTTGTTATCATCATCATCAACTTTAGAGTTCACACCTGCAAGTTGATTAAGAAGTGAATGAAAAGTACTTATATGTTGAACAATGTTATCCCATTCATTTATCTTCAACATAAACAATTTTTATTTTATAGACATTTTTGCACTAGAAGCCTATGAACCAAACAAGGTCTTAACCCCATCCCATATTTCTTTTGAAGTCTTTGAAATATCAATCAGGTGAAAATATGCATCCGATAGACCAAGTCCAATCAATGTAGAGGCTCTATGATCTTTTGCTATCCACTTTGTTATTTCATCTACATCTTGGGGTTTCTGAATAGTTCCATTAACAATGTCCCATAGATCTTTTTCAATAAAAAGTAATTGTATCTTAATTTTCCATCTGTGAAACTCATGCCCTTCAAATTTAGGAATTGTAGATAATTTATCCATTGTTTAGAAAAAACTATTGCAGAACAAATAATGTAATTGGAAAACTGAGCAATGCATGTAATTTGTAACTGATCCTATTTTATTCTTGATAAAGAAGAATAATCACACCATATTCATGACAATATAACTTTATAATATATGCACAATAAATCTCAAACCTCTCTTCAATAAATCCACAGAAGTTAGGGTTCTCTCTTCAATAAATCCACATAAGTTAGGGTTCTCATTATCCAAAATCCATTTACACTCTTCTACCCATTGATCAACCTGCTCTGATACCACATGAAAGAGAAAAAATATAAAATGTTGATATTATTGATTCAGATTTTCATTGATACATTCATATACAAACTAAAATGATACTGAATACCATTTACATTGTTTTCTGAGCATCTGTATATAGTCTTATTTTCCCTTACAACAACTACTTACAGGAATAATTTCCCACAACTATATATTGAACTAATTTTATTTATCTAATCTAAAAACAAGACCTAACCTAATTAATGTAATAAGTGTAACAAAAAATAGTTATTTTGCATAAAAAAATAATTAGTGTTATTCACTTTTTGGCATATGAATAATTTTTTCAATCCTTGTAAAGCTACATTCTCTTTGAGAATAATATGTAAATTATGATAAATACCAATCTCTCAATCACATGGTTATGAATTTATAGACTTTATCTATATTTAATAGTAGTAGTAGTAGTCGTATTATTATTATTATTGTAATCTAGAGTCTGCTGCCATAGTCACTTATTAATAAATAATATATAAAAAATTTTAAAAAGTATTTAATTTTTGTTCATACCTCTCTACAATTTTGTCATCAGATATTGTTTTCATTTAAGTTGTGAGTTTACAAAACAAAATTGACATGACCACACACATTTTCTTTTGTATATGACATTGACAAGCACTGTCCTAAATTTATCAATTAGAAAAACAAATGCAAAATTAGTCGATATGGCATATCTTCTCCCAATGATTTTTTGAGACCACTAGTTAGTTTTATGGTGCAAGACTACCAAAAATTTTTTTTTTTATAACTTCCACTACATAGAGGTAAAAATAACACTAACAATGGAGGTGGACTTAAAGTTTCTAAAGACTTTTCAATACAAAACATTTTCTACATACCATGTTGTCATTTGCAGAGTGACCATACTATGCTTCATGAATCTCCACAACTTCTATAGGTAGTAAGTACTGAAAAAGTTTCTTGCAAAAGACATTTAAAATCTTCCAACCTTTTTACGAAATTCTTGCATAGAAAACTTGCGATTTACACAAACAACTTAGATCAAATAACATGTAATTGGATGGATACTAGAAATGGATTGTTGAATCACCTCCTCAAACTTCACATTTCGTCATCTTGAAAGCTCCCAAAAGCCTACATCCCTATCTACAGAAAATAATGACTGATACAAAATGAATTGTTTACTAATCTTTAAGTTGGTTCTGATGGTAGTCGAGTCCTTCTAGGCCAATGCACTCTCATTCCACTGTCCATGTTGGTGCTTATTAAGTGTTGATTCACATATAATTTTTGGATATTGTTCCTCCCTTGACAGCATAAGATTGCCAGATTGATGGCACCATTGATAGTCTCTATCCAGGGCACCATTCCAGATCCTATTCTTATATACCCTAAGTTTTTTAGATCATATACCATAGAGTGTAGTTCATGAATGATCAATAGATCCAAGGCACCATTCCTGATCCTATTCTCATATACCCTACATTTTCAAATCATATACCATAGAGTGTAGTTCATGAATGATCAACAGATCCAGTACAAACAACCATAAACTATTTTTTTAAAGAGATCATAAGTGTCCAATGGCAGAAATAAATCCTCTAGGGTTAACGGGAAATAAATAAAAGCAACAAGTGGAAGCTGTAAATATTTTCTCATATATTTTAGGAACCTATAAATTAAGAGTCATGATCTCCCGAGAAGTGAAGCCTATCGGCTTACTTAAATTTACTATACATGCTAGGAGGAATATTTTTCTTTTCCTTTTTCAAAGGAATTGAATATAAGATTTATTTTTTAATGCAGTCTCTTTAAATTTTCACATTAAGTAAGACACGTATGAAATATTTTTCTATTGGAATGATGTTTCCTTTTAAAAATGTATTAGTAATTATTAAATGAAAGATCTTTGAATTTTCAATCATTAGGTTGTTGAATATATATTTATTTTTGTATATTCTAAAATGATTTTGATGAGGGTGCTCCTCTTAATACTATAAACTCATAATAGAAATAAGGAAGCAACAAAAAATGCAAAAATAAAATATGGACTTCTTATTTGTGTGGCAAATGTGGAATTACAAAATTCACAAGTACAATATGCTAACCCACATGGGCACCTTCATTCTAGTAATTTGCAATACTAAGGTGCGAACTACCACCCAGAGCTCCCCTAGACAATGTTTGGGTCATTCTTAAATAGGTAATTTTATGCCACCCAAGAATGTTCTTGACAATGAAACTTAATACCTAGGGCTGACATATAGAGTTGGCCAAATACATATTTGACAAATTATTTTAGAAATTTTAGTAGCTCAACTTTGGAAGGTCGTAACTCTTGAACCGTTGCTCTGATTAGCTATTATAACCACTTTTTGGAAATGCCAACTCCTTATCTACACACTCAAACCTATGTTAGCACCCTTCCATCAAGTTTACAGATCTCATTGAGGCAGTCTAAGGCCTCTAATGGTGAGCCAAAATATTTTTCTCCAAATTCTTCCACCGAAAATCCCCAGTAACTTTTCTAATACTTAAGTAGGAATAATGAGAATTTTATGGTAGACTTAGAGCTCTAAAATGAACTTTCATGTAGAAAATGAGAACATTCCGATCTCGTATGACAAACTTACTAAAAATAACAAGTTCCCATAAATAGTAACCACCCTATCTACTAGTCCTTATTAAAATTAAATAAAATGAAATATAAATATTTTTGGGTGATGCAAGATTTCTCTTACAACTAGGATGCTTTTACATCAGCCACCCAGTGTAATTTGATAAGTCACTCGGTCATGTCGCAGGTGTTAAGAGGAAAATCAAGAAGGTTAACCTCCTCCCTTGCTAGCTATGATAAATTGTCTACTGGCCTCCCTTTCCATATGACTAAGTATTCTTTATATGGTAGTTTTTCCAACATGAATATCTAGTATCTCCTCAATCTCCTTTGTAACCAAACTAGCTATTGGAGTACTCCACTACACTTCTACAACTATATCTTCACCACCTCCTTCATAATACTTTGTCAAATTTGAAATATTAAATACTGGTGAAATATTCAATTCAGCAAGCAACTTTAGTTCATAAGCATTTCTAGAATCATGTCATTTCAATATCTTACACAGTTCAAACTTTTTCATCTTCAACTTATTATATGTAGCCAATGGAAAATGCTCCTTTCTCAAATGAATTATGACCTCTTCTCCAATTTAAAATTCCTTATCCCTCATGTTCACATATTCCTTAGCCTTCTATTGTGTATACATCTTGATGATGTGTTTCCTCACCTCCTCATGGACATTCTTCAAATGTTCAACAAATTCTTCTACTTCAGCACTACTTATCACTCCTTTATTTCACTGCCTCAATTTAAAAGCATTTCTAGGACTACTCCCATATATAATATGGAATGGTGATTTATTAGTACTCCTATTGATAGAATTATTATATGAAAATTCTACCCGTGGTAAAATCATATCCCATTCTTTTGGTTTATCTCCAACCAAACATCTTAGCAAGTTTCCCAAATTGTGAGTCACAACTTCTATCTAGTTATCAGTTTGTGGATGATATGATGAAAAAAAATTCAAATCTATCTTCAACTTCTTCCACAATGTATGCTAGAAATACCAAAATAATTGTATCTTGATTTGAAACTATACTCTTTGGTAGACCATGTAGTCTCACCACTTCTTTGGAAAATAATTCTACCACATGAACGACATCACTAGTCTTTTTACAAGGAATAAAATGTGCCATCTTTGAAAACCTATCAACCACCACAAAAATTAAATCATGCCCTCATTGTGTTCTCATTAATCAAAAAACAAAATCCATGTTGACATCATCTGATGGCTTCTTTGGTATAGGTAATGGCTATTACAACCTTGTATTCTACTTCACTCCTTTTGTCATTTGATAGACTCTGAAACTCTGTACAAACTTCTTCACATCTTGTTGCAACTATTTCCAGTAGTAATTCTTAGCAACCAAAACTATGGTTTTATCTCTCTAAAATGTCTAGCCAATCCTGAGCCACTATGCTTATCTTTGATGAGATTCTTTTTGATTGAACTTATGGGAATGCATAATTGACTTCCTTTGAAAAATATACTATCCTAGATCATGAAATCCAACCACTTTATCCTATCAAGTGTAACAAATTTTGTACAAGCCTTCCATGCTTCACCAAAATCAAGATCATTTCAATACAAAGTACTGAGTTCCTTGATCCTGACTACCTCTATCTGTATTTTTGTTACCAAAATTTGTCTTCTACTAAGGGCAGCTGTAACTTTGTTAGACTTCCCACTCCTATGTTTCAAAACAAATGTATAACTCTACAAAAACCTAACCTACTTTAAATGCCTTTGGTTCAATTTTCCTTGGTTGTTCAAATATTGCAAAGCTTGGTGATTACTATACAAAAAAAAACTCCTTAGAAAGAAGATTGTATCTATACTTCTTTGTTGCTTGAAAAATAGCATGGAATTCTTGATCATAAATAATTTTTTTTTTTTTTTGCATCACTCAATTTCTCAATTAAATAAGCAATAGGTCTACCTTTTTGTCTCAAGATAACTCCTATTGTAGTACCACTAGCATTACAGTCTACTTGAAACACCTTATTAAAACTGGGAAGTGCTAAAGCAAGCTTCTGAGTAACTTTTTGTTTAAACAGATTAAAACTCATATTTTCTCCTATAGTTCACTTAAATTATTTCATATGCCCTCTCATTGTTTTAGTAAAGGGTCTGCAAATACTACTAAAACCTCTTATGAACTTTTTGTAAAAATTAGCTAGTCCATGAAAAGATCTTACCTCTGTCGCACTCCTTATGGTAGGCCATTCAAGGATAGCCAAGTCACTTTCTTTGGGTGCACTTTCAGACCTTCTACTAAGATTACAAATCCTAGGTACACCAACTCCTTCTTTACAAAACTACCCTTCTTTAGGTTTATCAACAACTTTTCTTCCCTCAACTTATCAAACACCTTACGAATATTGATCAAATGCTCATCCAATGTCTTACTAAAGATCAAAATATCATCTAGGTAAATAATGACAAACTTACCCAGGATTACCTCATTCATGAGCCACCTGAAATTGCTTGGTGCATTGATTAGCCCAAAAGGTGTCACTAACTACTCATATAGTCCTTCTTTGGTTTTAAAAGTAGTCTTCCACTCATCACCTTCTCTAATATGAATCTAATGGTATCCACTCTTCAAATCTATCTTTGTGAAATACTCAACTCTAGTCAAACGATCTAGAATATCATCTATCCTTGGCAATGGAAATCTATACTTGATTGTGATCTTATTGATAGCACAAGAATTTATGCACATCCTTCATTCTCCATAATTATTTGGTGCTAATACAATTGGTACAATACATGGACTTAGACTCTCTTGAATCAACCCCTTCTACAACAACTCATGAGCTTGTCTGTTCAATTCTTCACTTTCTATAGGTGTCATTCTATGTACTACCTTGTTTGGAAAATTTTCTTATGGAACCAAATCTATCTAGTGATTAATCTTCCTCATTAGGGGCAATCCATCAGGTACATGATCTAATATAATATCAAAAAACTCTCCCAACATCTCTACAACTTTTACAAGTACCTCCTCTACTTCTTCTTTACTATCTTTTGGAATTATAGAAAAACACACATGCTCACACTTCATACCTTTGAGAAACTCTTTCCCATTAACTAAACATATTCTAGCAACATTACATACCTTTTCTTCTTTATCCTTCAATAGTATCAACTTATGTTTCACTCAATCCTCGGTTAAAGTGCAGGTATTTGCTCACCCATCTTGTATAGCATGCTTGTCAAACCACCATGGCCTACCCAACAACATATGACATATGTCTCTAGGTATGATATCACTTAGTACCTTATCCTAGTAGCTTCCAAACTTGAGCTTCACTAAGCACTACTTATTGACCATGATTTTGTGGTCATCTTGCACCCAAGTCATACCGTATGGATGTAGGTGTTTCTATCTCTTCAGCTTCAACTTTGTGACCATCATGTTTTACACCAAATTGTTAGTACTTCCACTATCAATGATCACATCAAAACACTTATCTTCACATCTACACTTTATGTGTAACAAGCTCCTTCTATGATCAAGTTGATTCTAGCCACTCAACAAGACACTTCTATTAACTAGGACTTCTCCTCTTTTAGCATCTTCAGAATGTGAGGATCTGGCATCTTCATCAATATGTGCAACTTTGGCATAGCCTTTTATTCTTTGATCTATCATTCCTTGGTGCTGGAAATATTCAAATGCTCTATGCCCTTCTTCTCTGTAGTGAAAACATTTCCCATGGAAGCCTCATCTTCTAGATCCTTTTCCTCTGCCTCTTCTTCTCTAATCTCTATTTTTCTAATCATGGAAATGATTAGAATTATTTTCCCTTTGGTTCTAACTACTAAGCCTCATCCTTGTTCTTTTGATTATCATTACAACCTCTATAAGATCGTCTCTAGATCTTCCATCACAACCTCTTCCACTATTCTTATTATGAAACTTATTGCATAATTTATCGTTAATCCATAGGGAAAATTGGTATGCCTCCTCAATACTGGTCACTCAAACAAGACTTAGCTTGTCTTGAATGCTTGTCCTTAACCCATAAAGATAACATGCCACTTTCTCCTTATCAGCTTCTACATGGTTGGTCCTAATGAGAACTCGGTAGAACTATTTAGTATAGTCTTGAACAGATTTTCCCACTTACTTCAACCCTTGCATTTTCATCAATAGATCAAATTCATAATCCACTAGAATGAATTGTCACTTCCTTTTAGCTATCATCCATTCCCATCTGGTCATTTGTCCTTTCCCTTTTTATTTCTCTCCAACTAAACCTCCTACCACTAGATCTTTGCATGTCCCTTCAATTTTTCCTTTGCAAATTTGACCCTATCAAGATCCTCAATATCTTCATGCTCAAAGTACTCCTCCAATTCATTAATCCAATCGATTAGCTCCTCTAGGTTAAGATTTCTCAAAAATGTGGGAATCTTAAACTTAGGTATTTTTCCAATCTTAGAGATGGCCCTAAAAAGCCTCTCTCCTTCTGAGTTTAGAACTACCTCTACTTCAACATTTTCTTCTACTTCGTCCTCATCCTCTCTTTCAACTCTTATTAGAATATTTATTCCTCTATGCATTTTTTCTTCCAATACTTGAATTTGTCTTTGGAGGGCTCCAAAACCATCAAGTGTAACACCTATAGCTCTTCTGACATGCTCTCTTCATGGAGACATTTTCACACTTCAATTGAAATTCTAGTGCAAACTACCTCACAATTGGTGATCTGTCTACATGTTCAACCCAAACCACGGTCTTGTTGAGAGCTTCCTCACAATTAGCAATCTGTTTAGAAACTCAAAAACTCTATCTTTGATACCACTTGATGAAGGGTGTTTCCCTTAATACTATAAACTCATAATATAAACAAAGAAACAACATAAAATGCGAGAATAAAATATAGACTTCTCATTTGTGCCACAAAAGTGGAATTACAAAATTCACAAGTGCAACATGCTAACCCATGTGGCCCATCTCCATTATAGTAATCTGCAATAGTATGCTGCAAACTACCACCCAGAGCTCCCCTAGACAATGTTTGGGCCTTTCTTAAATAGGCAATTTTATGCCACTCGAGAAGGTTCTAGACAATGAAACTTAATACCTAGGGCCGACAGACCCTAACAATACATATATAGTTAGTAAAATACATCTTTGGCAAATTATTTTAGAAATTTCGGTAGCCCAACTTCGAAAGGCCATAACTCTTGAACTATTGCTCTAATTGGCTATTATAACCACTTCTCGAAAATGCTAGCTCCTAATCTACAAGTTTTGAACTATGTCAACACCATTTTGTCGAGTTTTTAGACCTCGTATGGGCACTCTACAGCCTCCAACAATGAGCCTAAAGATTTTCTACAAATTCTTCCATTGAAAATCCACAATAACTTCTCTAATACTTAAGCTAGAGTAATGATTTTTTTATGGTAGGCATATAACTGTAAAATGAACCTTTAGTTAGAAAATGAGAACATTCTGGGCTCATATGAAAAACTTACTAAAAATAGCATGTTTTCATAAATAGTAATCACACTATCTACTAGTCCTTATTAAAATAGAAAAGACTCAAATGAAAATATTTTTGGGTGATGCAAGATTGCTCTTACACCCAAGATACTCTTGCATCAGATTTTGTAATTCTTTGTTAAGATGTTAATTTTGAAATTAAAAATATTCATAATGATATAATAAAATATTATTATAATAAAATAGATTTAGTTCTTTAGAAATAAATTAAAAAGAGGAAAATTATTTTTTATGTATGCAATTAGTTATAGGTATAGAATACATAGGTTTGAAGGAGTTTTAAGTCAAAAGACCTAAATTATATCAAGATTTATTATATAAATTTTTAAAAAGTCTTAAATCAAAACATATAATGAAACAAATTTCTTGAAGTCTTCAAATAGTTTAGTGAGAGAAAGTCAATCAAAGTCATATTGTGTAGGGCATACATTAGGTACAAATTGTAACAAAGCCAAAATACAATCGATAAAAACATGAAGCTTAAATAAACTCAATAATAGAAAGTAAATTTCTTTAAAACCATATGGGTCTCCTTTGATCTAGAGGATATTTTCACTAAATTTTGAAGTACTCCAAAACTCCAATAATCAATACCAGATTGAAGTCCTCAAAATTTTGAATCCAATCGAACTTGAATGGACGAAAATGAAGTTTGTATGCTCAAGTTGTGGCCAGTCAAAGTTTGGTCAAGCCTTGGGTCAAAGGCCACAAAAAAAGAACAATTTCAAACCCGCCAAAACTGGTCAAAGATAGCATCAAATTGAAGGTCTCATCGAGAGCTTTTCGAAAATGTTCGTTTCGTCAAAAATAGAGCTTGGATGCAAAAAAAAATGCTTGGTCAAGCATGGTTGACCAAAGGGTTGACCACATAACATCAGCATGATGCTAGCATGTATAGTCAATAGTGATGTTTCAAAAATGTTGACATGGCATCTTCTTAAGGTGACACATGGCAAGTGAATGAACACATGGCATTGAAGGTGGACTTATTGGTAGTAGACATGTGTCACAATTGAGTGAATAACTTTGTGCCATGTGGCACTTCCTCCTTCAAACGTGAGTTTTAGTAACCATTTTGATTTTTTATTTTGGTTTTGGAAAAATATTGTTATTGTATGCATGAATATGTGGCCTCTGCTAACACACACACTTTAACACGGTCATTGTATGCAGATTCATCCCGGAATGAATATTGGATTGTTCATCCGAAAATTAGCCTGCAAAGCGACCTGTTGCCTTCTATCTAAAGGGAATTGCTTGTCAGATATCCTCAGATTCGAGGTGTTTAAGCAACCAGACCTTCTAAGAACAAAGGATTTGACAATGAAATTAAGCTAAGAATGAGTATGCAGATTAATCTAGAATGAAAGATGCAATGTAATCTAAGAACAAATAAAGAAAACTAAATTAAGCATATGCATGATTAACCTAAAATGAGATTAAACTAAGAATTAGAATGTATGCAAGCAATGTAAGTAAATGTGAGCATGAATTTCAACAAACATTCGATAGAAAATCAATTCATCCTCCAAAATAAAGAGATGAGGGTCTCTTTAATAGACTTTCTTGAAATTCATCAATGGTTGAGATCAATTCGGATCAACGGTCAGGATTGAAGATGAGGTTCAGTCATAAAGGGAGATTCCCAAATTAAAGGGAGTTAACAGATTTAATTTGAGTAAAATAAGGAGTTAACTGATTTAATTTGAGTAGAAAAAGGAGTTAACTGATTTAACTCAATTTTGATCAATAGTGAACTGGAAATTTTCCTTTTTTGAACTGAAGAGAGATTTTGTTGAGATATTTAATTTAATAAAATGAGATATGCTCTCATAATTACTTTTTCTATTTAATTAAATAATCTTTAATTAATTAGAGACACTTTTCTTATATAATTAAATAACTTCATTTAATTAATTAGGAATGGCTTCCCATTTAATTAAATAAATTTGTTTAATTAATTAGAAGTAAGTACTCCATTTAATTAAATATTTATATTTAATTAATCAAGATAGCATATTTATTAAATTAAATAAATTTAATTCCGTAGTACATTAGCCTTAGGATATAATTATAATTTAATTAAAGTATAAATACTTAATAATTAAATTATAATTAAATCAAGTAGGTTTAATGTGACTAATATGAGTGCGTACTATAGGAATTAAATAAAAAATATGATGAATGTAGATTAGGGTTTTCTGCATCTGACAATTAAGTCAAGTAGCGAATAGCAGAATGAGAATTGCCTATTAGAATAGGACTTTAGAAATTATCAGAAATAGACCAGAATTGGTATAATGGCAATAAGCCAATTTTGGGGTATTACATTTTGCCCCTCTTTGAATGAATGTGCGAGCAACGCGTTCAATTCAAAGATAATCAGAAAGCATGTTGTAATCATGAGATTGGTTCTAAAGTTGACGACATAGAGACCAATTGATAAGCTTTTAAGGACTATCTCTAGAATAGAGCTTAATCCTAAGGAATCTAAGTAGAGCACTTAGATACCTAAGATTGGTAGCATTTAAAAGACTATCTCTAGAACAGAGCATAATCTTTAAGGATCCAAACAGAATGTCTAGATACCTGAAATTGATAGCATTTAGAAGATTATCTCCAGAACGAAGCTTTACCTTCAAGGATCCAGATAGAACACCTAGATACCTGAGAATAATAGCATTTAGAAGACTATCTCCAAAATGGAGCTTAACCTTCAAGGATCTAGATAGAACACCTAGATACCTGAGAATAATAGCATTTAGAAGACTATCTCTAGATGGAGCTTAACCTTCAAGGATCTAGATAGAACACCTAGATACCTAAGATTGATAAAACATAACAAGGTCCCATCATGAGTCATAGAATAATCCCCAGAATGAGGTTTGATCCTCAGGAGTTAGGGTTTAGACTGTCCCAATACCTGTCTATCAAACTCTGAGAAGAGTTGTTATAAGGTTGATCAATTGATGAAAAGATAAGATAGATGGAAAAGATGCCAGATAGAAGGGAACAAAATGCCCCAAGTGATGAGATGCCCCAAGTGACTAAGACATGAGATGGGAACTAGATGCCCTGAGAAATAAGTATTTAATGATGTAATCATCCTGCCCCCTCGGGAGTGAAATCGAAAGATGACACACCAGAAATATGATTGAAGGAGTACATCATGAGATACAGAAGAAATTTGAGATTCAACAGAATCTAAAGGAGATTAGAACGATCTGAAGAAGATTCAGGGTTGATTTGAAATGATTGCGAAGTCACAAAGACCGAATTTGACCAAAAGTTGACTAGATTTAACAATAGTTGACTTAAGTTGACTATTTTCAAAATGAATTTTGAAAATATGGAGAATGTAAAGTTGAAAGGATTCCAAGAATCAAATAGTATCAGAAAGATTTGGGCTGCACAAGCGTTCGATCGTGTCGGTCTCCAAACTTTTAAAATGCATTTTTGAGGCTCTTAGGTGTGTCAAATTTTGAATTTGATCCCAAAAATGGATCCAGAACGGTCCAATTAGCTAGGGGTGTGATTTTTGCACAAATCTAAGCACTTTGAAAAATTTGGTCAACACCTATATAAGGGCTCGAAGGGTCATTTTCAATTCATTTGTGCTTTTGTCTTGTAGTGATTGTGAGCTTTGATAGAGACATGGCAGTGAATGTGAGATATCATCATTTTGAGTGCGCCAGATGACACAACCGGCCAGCAGACTACGGACCATCGGTGAGTCATCGATTTCTCATCTTTGTACTTTTGTTGTCATGCATTTCGAGGTCATTTATTGTACGTTTTTAGCATGTTTTTGGTTTGTCAATTCTTTCTTCACGCGAGACCGATCTCTTCTCACGCGAAGGTCTTCTTTCTTCATGCAAAGAAATAGGATGTGATGTTTCTTCGCGCATGGCCGGAGGATCTTCGCACGGAGCAATTTTGGTTTCGCACGAGGATGGGGATTCTTCGCGCGAGGCAATTCGTGTTTTGCACGAGAATCTCTTTTCTTGCACGGGCAACTCTATCTTTGCATGAGGAGATCTTTTTTCGCACGAAGGCTAGATTCTTTGCATGAAGAAAGAATTATTTCGCACGAAACTGAATATCTTCGCATGAGATTTCATGAATCTCGCATGAAATTCCATGACAATTTTGTGATTTTGCACTTAGAAATTGCACTTTATTTCATTTTGATGCTTCGATTTGACCTGATACTGATCGTTTGTTTGTCATTTTTTGTTGTGCATGTAGGAGGTCTTCGGAGATGTTTCATTTAGATCTCATTATCCTTCATATGGAGAATTATTGCAGAGTTTGGATGATGCAAATCGGGCACACATTGCCCGATTGGGTTTGTCTTCACTATGCCGGATTCCAGCTGTGATGGTGAATCATGGCTTACTGACTGCTTTGGTAGAGCATTTCCATTCAAAGATAAACACATTTCATTTGCCGATGGATGAGATGACGATTACACCAGAGGACATATGGAGGATCTTGCAGATTCCTTTTCACGACACCTAGGTGGTGTATGATAGAGTGCCTCGATTAGGGATAGAGGTACTATCCATTGTTTTTGAGAGAGAGCTACCAAGAGGCAGGGCCATCAGCTGAGATGAGCTAATGCATACCTATGGACCCACATATAGGTTGGCATCTGTGCTAGGTATTTTCTTGAGCTGCTTTTTATGTCCTGACAGGGGACAGCATGGGTTGGAGTATGGATGGGGTGTCATGCTCCGTAGGATGGTTGAGGCACCTGAGATCTTTGGGTGGGGTCAGTGCATGTTGGCACATCTTTTTCATGAGATGCATGAGGTTGTCTTCCACAAGAAGAAGACCATGGCAACGGGTGTTTATGTTCTACAGATCTAGGCCTGGGAGCATCTCCCTATATGTAGGCCAATTTTTGAGGATGCCTAAGAGCCTATGGAGCCCTACATATGCAGATATCGAGGGCATATTAACTAGGCCCACCTAGGTAAGACTGAGCACTGGCAGACACATCTTGATGACCTGGTATCTGTTATATGGTGACCCTGGAGAGAGATAGAGGACTGGGATGATGCCCCTAGAGAGCTACCCTGGATGTTTAGTTCTCGACCGCTGGTAGGCAGGACGACATCAGTCATAGAGAGATTCGTGATCTCACAAGTGTGGTGGAAGTATGGCTGACCACAGGACATTTCAGCTGAGTATTGTGCCTATGCCAGGGTACAGAGGGATATTGAGCTGGGATGGCCTCCACGGATGGATCCAAGATGATCCATGATAGACATCCGTAGCCTAGCTACAATTTAGTGGGACTACCTACCGACAATAGCAGATTCTAGAATGACGCCTGCATATCAGGCATTTTTGATCAGTCATCCATACCCATATTTTACAGATCCAGTGGGGATGGTAGGGTAGGTACAGGGATAGGGACAGGGACAGGTGCCCCAGCAGTAGCAAGCACAACCACAGTTACGACCACAGGTCTAGCACCGGGTACAGTAGATGCCTATTCCCCCACGTTAGATGGGATCAAACTCAGGTGCTGGGGGCAGTGGGGAAGGACACAGTAGGTGGAGGAGGCAGAGGAAAGAGGAGCAAGCCCCTCAATAGGAGGTCTCGTAGCAGAAGGTGCCTCCACAGCCATAGGTACCTCCACCACAGAAGACACCTCCATAGTAGTAGGCACCAGAGATGGTTGACAAGGATATGCCAGATCAGCTGACAAGTGGGGTACAGGATGTGGTATGGCAGTACTGAGAGCGGGTTCGTGCGGCCTCCTGACAGTTGGGAGAGTTGCAGATTGCATTGGTAGTCAGGGATGCGCAGCTGGTAGAGTGATAGCGAGAGATAGATTTTCAGAGAGAGTGCGTGAAGACTGCAGAGTGGAGATTGGAGCTGGCATAGGATGAGATCCGCTTCTAGTCAGGTCGAGCAACATATTATTATGTGGCATATACTAGTGCAGTACCTGATGAGACATTGTAGGTTCAGTGATTCTCTTAGTATACATGAGAGTCTGGAGGTGCACGACCTCCTATTAGGGTGGATATGCCACCACCACCTTCGCCACTTGCTGCTGCTGCTCCTCTTATTCCTCTTGGAGGCGAGAGTTCCAGACAGAGTTAGATGCTCTATGTTTGAAGATTTGATTTTGATCCCTAGCTATGTATCGATTGGTGTGCCAGCACCACATGTATCATTTTTGATTGATTGTGCTTGAGTAGCGCCCATTTTTGTACTGACCCATTCTTTGATACATATATATATGAGATTTTGAGCCGAGTATTCCTGTGTACATGTCATTGTCTATTTTGTTTTGTTTTGATGTACATGAGATGTATGTTGTAATTAGATAGAATGCATATGTATGAACTGACATCTTACGTAGTGTTGCATGTTTTTTTGTTTGACAGTCATAGGTATTCCATTGAGGAGCGAGAATCAACGAACCAAATGCTTGTGTAGCTGTGGAGGAATCTAATGCATGTGGAGTATGAACAGAATTACCATCGAATTGCCTGCTAATGCAAATGAAGTATGTAATGCAAGAGTATGTTAAATGCAACCCTAGGTCTGGTTACCAAGCCTCAACAATTTATCATCATTGGATATAAAATAAAGCGTGTATGTTATACAACTCCCACTGACATTGCAATCATGAAAATATGAATATAACATATGTTATTGGGATGTCGAGATTAAATGTAAGCATTCGAGGCACAAGAAGCCAGAATGACCAGAACATTTGTCCATTTTAATGTAGCAAGTTAACATAAGCATCAGAGCATAAACACTAGGATGACCTAAATGTTGCTTGCATGATAGGCACACCAAACACATGGGAGATTCCTCTTATGGTAAGTATTCAATATTCATTCTGTCCGCAACGACCCTTGCATTCGTAACCTGAGACAGAAGTGTACTAGATATACTCGTAGTGATCCATAGTTCACTTAATAGGACGAGTATTAGTATGCACTATAGCATGAAGAGTTCACTCCAACAAACAAGGAGAAGAACCAATGTCATTGACGTATTTGTATAAAAGGAGTCAAGGTACACACGGCCATCCAATACGAGATGGAGGCTCTTATAGTGCACACCCCTCTTATAGGAATAGATCAACTTATTGGAACTAAACTGCGAACAGAAAGCAAAGAAAAAGATCATGCCCCCAGTCATTACCTCTCTAGTCGAAGATGACATCATCGTGTTGCTCGAAGGGATATGATAAAGAAAAACAAAGCAAACAAAAAAAAATGCTCAGCATATCCAAACAAGTATATCATTTTTGAGTTCAATGCTTTCGGGATTGATGTCAAGTGTCAATGTCCAGAATATGTTTGAAAGAAATCTCTTTAGTAGGGTGACAACAGTAGGCAGACGTAGTGAGAACAACTCATGATTGAGGTCAAAGAGGAATCTTCATGATGAAGAACCTAAAGAGGACTAAATGATAGTAGACAGACACAGCCAGGACAACTAGTGACTGACACAAAAGAGATCTTCCATAAAGGAATCTTGAGACATGACTCAAGCAATGGTAGGCAGACACAGCTGAAACAACTAGTGACCATTGCGAAAGAGATTCTATGAGGAGAATCTCAAAAAGAGTGATACTAGCGATAGTAGGCAGACGCAATCAGAACGACTAGTGACTATCACGATGGAGATTCTATGAGGAGAATATCAAAAAGAGTGACACTAGCGACAGTAGGAAGATGCATTCAAAATGACTGGTGACTGTCACGATGGAGATTCTATGAGGAGAATCTCAAAAAGAGTGACACTAGTGACAGTAGGAAGACATAGTCAGAATGACTGGTGACTGTCACGAAGGAGATTCTATGAGGAGAATCTCGAAAAGAGTGACACTAGTGATAGTAGGCAGACGCAGTTAGAACGACTGGTGACTGTCGCGAAGGAGATTCTATGAGAATCTCAAAAAGAGTGACACTAGTGACAGTAGGCAGATGTAGTCAGAACGACTGGTGATTGTCACAAAGAAGATTCTATAAGAATCTCAAAAATAGTGACACTAAGGGGGAATGCTCCCGAGCTGTGACAAGACTCAATCCATGGATACATGAGCAAGAAGTAGGGAACCGAAAGCAACTGTACAGAATAGCTAGAAGATACGTTGCAAGATGGAGCATTGGGAACAAGAGGTGCCTGTTTACCAGTTTTCACCTTCTTGGAAAGTTTTCTCTTCTCTTTTTTTTTTCTTTCATTTTTTTTGTATTTTTCTTTTTTTGAATTTTTTTGTATTTTTTTTTTTTTTTCCTTTTTTGGTGTTTTTTAGATTTTTTAGATTTTTTTCAGGACATTTAGATATGTACAGAGAGCTTGCTAAGATTGAATCAACTATAAAATTGCTTCAGGCGGAGAGTTTTCATAGGCTCTTTAAGCACTTCTCCTTCGGTTGTGGAAAGCTGATAGGCGCCAGATCCATATTGTCATGTCCCCAATTTTTGGTGACAGTTCGATTTAATTAATTTAATTAATGGTTGTCCAAGGACGACTAATTAGTTATTTTAATTAAATAAATAAATATTAAAAGATGACCTTATATTTAATAAAGTGACTTGGAAAATATTTAATAAAGTCACTTGAGGGATAAGATCAAAAATGTTCTAGAAGTCTCTGGAGAAGATGGAGGGAAAAGAATAAATAGGCACCCTGGTGCTCCATTCGAAAAAGGCAGTTGATTATCTCTCTTTGTTTTCAGGTTGTGATTCGATCACAGGTGCATTGTGGAACCTAGGGTTTCGGCAATTGTCATAGTTGGCCATTGAGAATGATAACTCTCAATTGGTACGCGATTTTGAGGGTGTGAAATATCATCCGAATTATTGCAGATTGGAGGTGACGCTGCAGTCATTTCATCAGGGTGATTATCCGCGGCTTAAGGCCAATTTGTAGTTTTGTTTCACTATTCATTGAAGGGATTTGATTCAGATCATCGGTTCAATTGGAGGATTTGTTGCAAAGATCATCTATGATGAAGCAATGATGAGCAGTGACTAATCTAGGGACAATCGCTGCATAACTATATCAGGGAACGACGTGTTATTTTGTTTGAAGATATTGTTCGATTGCTCAGGATTTTCAGCAGACATCCATGTTACCACCACGAGCGTCTTGTCCGAAAGAATTCCTTTGAAAATGGACCTGAATGCTCCGCTTCCCAGCTCGTGCTTGAAATTATCCGTTGCCACTAGCAACTCTTTGTAACGGAACCTTTTCAGCGAAATTGGTACCTCCTCTTCGATCTCTGTCCTACACAGCCTTCGATGTTTCCATAGAACAAATGCGCCGATCAAGGGCAGAGTTGAAAAGAGTAAAGGACATCGAATTATTGGAGAAATGGCGGAAGGAAGGATCTAAGTGATCGAAAAACCATTTCAGGTTGGGCTATTTGTATTCGGAGGCGACGATTTCTCCAAGTCCCAAAAACTGAAGAGTTTGGAGGAAGTGGGATAGACATTAATCCCACATATTTGTCCCATTTCCCATACCGAGCCAAGAAGAAGACACCATTGCAAGCTGGAGTAAATATCAGTAAGAACGCACCAAGGATGGTAGCCCGAAAGCGGAACCAACATTCAAATCTCGGTTAGCTACAGCACAATTCCGACCATTTTCCTGTCAGATCAGTCTTGGTGCTCGGAAATGAAGGTGATAAATAGATCATAGAAGCATGTCCATGCCATTGCCATCTATATGTGAAAAGGACAATACTTTTGTCATCTATTAAACACTGCATGGGCCGCCAGTGACAACCATACCGTGGCCATGGGGCACGCACACATTCAAAAGATTTAGAAGACATGATTGTTGTAGTAATTGGAGTTTTTCCTTCCTATGCCTGTGGCAATAATTGTGATTCCTGCATCTTTCTCGCCAGTCCCATTTTGAGCTCCATCTGGAGAACTGCTTGCTAAGTTGCTGCTTGAATTTTTGACGGGGAGGAAAGTGTGTGGAGATTAAGCTTTGATGGGCAGAGTCAGGTCTATGGTGTGATAATTGGATTATGGTCAAGCATAGTAACATTTGAATGAAATAAGACTTCCTCCCTGAACAATGAAGGTACGATCACATTTTGCATGTCTTGGTGAACCATGTACTCATGACAAATCTCATAGGGTATTGTACAATTCTGATTATGAGAATAGAATTTGACATCAGCTTGTAACTAGTTCGTCAAGTAACCTTTATTTGCTAATTGTTTGATGAAATGTCAAACCTTTGAAGTTTTTAAGATTTTGGTGCTTAAATAGTCAATAATCCTGACGGGGTTATCTCAGTGGTATCAGAGCTAGTCAACTAACTGTTTAACAGAATGTCTAACTCTTAAAGTTTTAAGATTTTTGGTGCTTAAAGAGCAAATACCTGCCTGGGATATTTCAGTGGTGTCAGAGCTAGTCAACTAACTGTTTAACGGAATGTCTAACTCTTAAAGTTTTAAGATTTTTGGTGCTTAAAGAGCAAATACCTGCCGGGGATATTTCAGTGGTATCAGAGCGGTTTTCTTGCCATCCTGTGGGGTGAGAACCGACTTACATAAGTGATCAGCACTCTACTTCAACCAAGATGGACAGGTACAGCACAAAGTCTCCAAGGACACAATCTCGGACAAGTAATAGACGCAGTATTCAGAGTCAGAATTATGGAAAGGAGGACTATTCAGGTATTCAGGATGAGCTCAGAAAAATCAAACATAACATGTCTGAACTGTTGGTTAAGCACCGCCATATGATTGACAGGCTACATAAGTGATCAGCACTCTACTTCAACCAAGATGGACAGGTACAGCACAAAGTCTCCAAGGACACAATCTCGGACAAGTAATAGACGCAGTATTCAGAGTCGAAATTATGGAAAGGAGGACTATTCAGGTATTCAGGATGAGCTCAGAAAAATCAAACATAACATGTCTGAACTGTTGGTTAAGCACCGCCATATGATTGACAGGCTATCCGTCCCAACTAAGGCGAATAAGTCAACTAGATTTCATTTTGACAAATCTTCTCACAAAGCGTTGACTGATACAATGAGAGATGCTACTAGGAACCTTAATGAGGAATTCGAGGAACAAGTGTACAACTAGTCAGAGGTTTCAGTTCGGTCACAGGAAGAAGTGGTGAAGGATATTATGTTGATAGATAGTAACTGTCAACTTGACACTCAAGTTGAGACAGTTGAATACGAGCTTCCCAAGGGTGATGTCTCAGGTACTCAAGGTAGTTTGGTTCCGACAAGCAATGATTTCAGTGAAGTGAGTTCAGATGATGATGAAGATGTCATTGTGCATGGTGATGAGATACCTGGTGGAAATGAGCAGACATCGAGCATTTATGATTTTGTTGACAGAGAGTACCAGGCTCAGTTAGATGCTTCGTCACATGAGGATGAGAATGGCAGTACTTCACATGATTTGTCCAGCCAGTTGAAGGTAAGCGAAGATAGTATTGTGGCTTCTTTATCTCATCATGACAAGATGCGGGAGATGTTAGAAGAGCACATCCAGATGATTCAGTTACAAGGAAGACATAAGGGAGTTCAGGCAAATTCTTCCTGTTGTGACTTACATGCAATTGGTGAAGGAATGGGAATGTCGAAGCTGAGCTATTTACATCTTCTATCAGACCGTGATCATCTTCTAAGCCTTACCAAAGATTATTCAGATGCCTTGAGGAGGAAGGAGGAGGAAGTTGTCAAGCTTTCTTGCGAGCTTGAGGACACTCGAGCAACTTTGGCATTACAGGATTGGGAGAGACATGGAAATAAGCATGGCATGGAGCTGGGCTTAGTTTCATCTTACATGCCTGACATTCAGCTCCCTGCAGCAGAAGGATCATATATGGTAGCTGATAATGTTACGAGTTCATCTTGCATTCACATCCAGGATACAAGGACAATGGCAGACAGGTATGTGAAGTTAGTTGGTATTGGTCACATTACTCAGGTAAGGAGTTTGCTTGAGTTACCAGCTGTTCCTTGTTTACGAATATGGACTCAAGAATGTTTCAGCAGCGTTTGGGATTCAATTGACTGGAGAGTACTTAATAGTAGCAATGTTTGTTTGAGTGCTATCATGGATTTGATTAGCAGAATACACGGTGTTGTCTTTCCTTGTACCAGCAGTTTGTCCAATGTTGGTATTAGTCTTTATGCACCGTTGTTGGGTTTGGTTCATATTTCCAGTCGACCATCCTTGCTGAAAGGTGTTGAAGGTTTTTCATATTTGGAAGCATGTACAGATGAGTCCCAGGATCATTTTGACCTTGATGACATCCGGGAGAATGAAGTGAACAGTTTTGAAGATTCAGCTTCCTTGACAGTTTCTTTAGGTACAGAAGAGCTTGACAGTAGAACTACAGATTTTGACACTCTGGATGTTGATATGAGTTTTAAAGTTGATTCAAAAAATATGGATGATAATAATCCAGAGACCAGTATCTTTGAAGACACTCCTCTAGACAATGTGTCAGAGGGAGTTTGTAGGAGACAGTTCAGCCAGAGCCATCATGTGACTAGCCAGTTAAAAGTTAGTGAGCAAGACATTGTTATCGCTTGTGAGCATTTTGATACTGCTCGTCAGTTGTTGGCTATTACTGGTTGGGGTTCTTCCATGACAGATGAGTCCAGCGGTGGTTACTTTTCTTGGGCAGAGATTCATGCCTTGCGTGAAGCTGTTCGGATATTGAAGCAGGATTATTTACGATTGGTAGCCGACCGTGATCACTTGGTTGAGTGGGGGAGTACAGCCTATGAGGCACTCTTGGATCATGAAGAGGAGTTGAGTGAGCTTTCCCAGGAGCTCATAGTGACTACTGAGGCATTAGAGGACACATAGCGAGATCTACAGAAGTCGCAGTTTCAGTTGAAGGAGGTGACCAAGGAGTTGGAGTATTTGCGGTCAAACCCAGCCCCAGACCCAGTTCATTTGACTACTGAGGTGGATGATGGTAAGTACACTTCCACAGTTGCTACTAAGGAGCTTATTGTTGAGACTGACACACATGTTCAGGGTTTGGAAGAAGTTGGTCTTAATGAGTTTGGGATACCAGTAGAGTCAAGTCTCCAGATTGATTCTTCTCAGGTAGTTGATAGTATGGTACAATTGAGTATGCCACCCTTACAGGAGGACCAGTTGTGGTGTAAAGGAGAGTATGTTAATGTTTCCTCATATAATTTTTACTGCACTGAATTGTTCATGAAGTATTTGTTGGATAGCGCATGTGTTCAGTTAGACTCGCATGAAGTGACAGAAGGTGTTCTCATCCATGATACTAGTGTTATTTGCAGATTGGTTGAGAAGATTATAGGGGTCCTTGCTACTATGCTACCTCACAAGGATCTCGAGGAAGGGTTTGTTGAGCAGAATGCACGGGATCCTATCCAGCCTACAGTCACTCAGAGTCAGAGATTGGAGCCATATATTGATTACCAGTTTAGTGATGATGAGCTAGCAGTAGAATTTGGAGGTTCTTACTGGCATTATACGGTAGGGTACGCTCATCATTTCTCTTTTGACACAGAGGTAGAAGATTTTATTTCACGCAGATGTAGATTGGCTCCAGTTTCTTACCATCCATTAGGGGATAGATTGGCACCATCTTTTGAAAATAAAACTGGTAGTAGCAAGTTACTCGGCCTGCAGCATCGATATACCCGGAGCATTTTTTCAGAGATTGAATTTGATGGCAGTAATTCAGGTACCTATAGCTATTGTCATATCTACCGTGCAGTTGGGGGCAAGTGTCATTCTGACGGGGGCTTGAGTTTTGATAGAGTTGATGTTTCAGTTGGCTTGAGTTCCGCAGAATGGTTTCTTCTACTGACATCTACAATTGGTTTTCAGATGATTTCATCAGAAGTGTCAGTTGTTTGGATGTTGAGTACAGTTTCTCAGCTACTGGTATTGATGATTTCTCCACGGGAGTATGATGAGGATTGGGATGATACACAGATTTACATTTGGGATCCAGGAAGACTGATTGGTTCATAGTTCAGCCATTGCTTGGGGACAAGCAATTTCAGGAAGGGCGGACTATCATGTCCCCAATTTTTGGTGACAGTTTGATTTAATTAATTTAATTAATGGTTGTCCAAGGACGACTAATTAGTTATTTTAATTAAATAAATAAATATTAAAAGATGACCTTGTATTTAATAAAGTGACTTGGAAAATATTTAATAAAGTCACTTGAGGGATAAGATCAAAAATGTTCTAGAAGTCTCTGGAGAAGATGGAGGGAAAAGAATAAATAGGCACCCCGGGGCTCCATTCGAAGAAGGCAGTTGATTATCTCTCTTTGTTTTCAGGTTGTGATTCGATCACAGGTGCATTGTGGAACCTAGGGTTTCGGCAATTGTCACAGTTGGCCATTGAGAACGATAACTCTCAATTGGTACGTGATTTTGAGGGTGTGAAATATCATCCGAATTATTGCAGATTGGAGGTGATGCTGCAGTCATTTCATCAGGGCGATTATCTGCGGCTTAAGGCCAATTTGTAGTTTTGTTTCACTATTCATTGAAGGGATTTGATTCAGATCATCGGTTCAATTGGAGGATTTGTTGCAAAGATCATCTATGATGAAGCAATGATGAGCAGTGACTAATCTAGGGACAATCGCTGCATAACTATATCAGGGAACGACGTGTTATTTTGTTTGAAGATATTGTTCGATTGCTCAGGATTTTCAGCAGACATCCATGTTACCACCACGAGCGTCTTGTTCGAAAGAATTCCTTTGAAAATGGACCCGAATGCTCCGCTTCCCAGCTCGTGCTTGAAATTATCCGTTGCCACTAGCAGCTCTTTGTAACGGAACCTTTTCAGCGAAATTGGTACCTCCTCTTCGATCTCTGTCCTACACAGCCTTCAATGTTTCCACAGAACAAATGCGCCAATCAAGGGCAGAGTTGAAAAGAGTAAAGGACATCAAATTATTGGAGAAACGACAGAAGGAAGGATCTAAGTGATCGAAAAACCATTTCAGGTTGGGCTATTTGTATTCGGAGGCGACGATTTCTCCAAGTCCCGAAAACTGAAGAGTTTGGAGGAAGTGGGATAGACATTAATCCCACATATTTGTCCCATTTCCCATACCGAGCCAAGAAGAAGACACCATTGCAAGCTGGAGTAAATATCAGTAAGAATGCACCAAGGACGGTAGCCCGAAAGCGGAACCAACATTCAAATCTCGGTTAGCTACAGCACGATTCCGACCATTTTCCTGTCAGATCAGTCTTGGTGCTCGGAAATGAAGGTGATAAATAGATCATAGAAGCATGTCTATGCCATTTCCATCTATATGTGAAAAGGACAATACTTTTGTCATCTATTAAACACTGCATGGGCCGCCAGCGACAACCATACCATGGCCATGGGGCACGCACACATTCAAAAGATTTAGAAGACATGATTGTTGTAGTAATTGGAGTTTTGCCTTCCTATGCTCGTGGCAATAATTGTGATTCCTGCATCTTTCTCGCCAGTCCCATTTTGAGCTCCATCTGGAGAACTGCTTGCTAAGTTGCTGCTTGAATTTTTGACGGGGAGGAAAGTGTGTGGAGATTAAGCTTTGATGGGTATAGTCAGGTCTATGGTGTGATAATTGGATTATGGTCAAGCATAGTAACATTTGATTGAAATAAGACTTCCTCCCTGAAAAATGAAGGTACAATCACATTTTGCATGTCTTGGTGAACCATGTACTCATGACAAATCTCATAGGGTATTGTACAATTCTAATTATGAGAATAGAATTTGACATCAGCTTGTAACTAGTTCGTCAAGCAACCTTTGTTTGCTAATTGTTTGACGAAATGTCAAACCTTTGAAGTTTTTAAGATTTTGGTGCTTAAATAGTCAATAATCCTGACGGGGTTATCTCAGTGGTATCAAAGCTAGTCAACTAACTGTTTAACGGAATGTCTAACTCTTAAAGTTTTAAGATTTTTGGTGCTTAAAGAGCAAATACCTGCCGGGGATATTTCACATATACTGCAGTAATGATGTAAGGACCTAGCCAGTTTGGTTCAAACTTTCCCTTTTGCATTCGTTGTTGTTAATTCTTAGGGTTCTCTTTCAAGACAAGATCACCTAGCTGGAAGTCACGTGGCCTAATTCTCCTATTGTAACTTTGTACCATTCTTTGTTGATATGCTCATAGATGATCATAGGCCACTTGTCATTGTTCATCTAGCAACACAAGCTCTTGAAGTCAAGCTATCCCATAGTCATCATCAGTGATAAGACCTTTCATGGAGATTATCAAGGTAGGAATCTCGACCTCTATCGAAAGCACAACATTCGCCCCATATACCAACACAAAAGGAGTCATGCCCATTGGAGTTCTAATGCTTGTCCTATATGCCCACAGGGCTGGATTGATTTGGAGATGCAGTCTCTCCCTGACTTACTGACTGTGCGATGAAGAATTTTGAGGATCTCCTTACTGGATGCCTCAACTTGGCCATTACCCTAGGGGTAATAAATGGAAGACCAATGCTGTGTAATCTTGAATTTCTTGCACAGTTCTTTGAGGTCTTTATTTTTGAACTTTCCTCCATTGTCAGTAATGATTGAGGATGGTATACCATATCTACAGATGATCTAGTTTGTAATAAAAAGTGCTACAGTTTTTCCATCAGCAATTGTGAGAGGGACTACCTCTACCCATTTTGTGAAATAATCTGTAGCAGTGATAATGAACTTATGTCCATTAGAAGAGGTTGGGTGAATCTGCCCCACCAAGTCAAAGGCCCATTGTTGGAATGGCCATGTCGTACTAGAGGGAATCAACTCTCTGGCTAGAGCATGAATGAAATTCTTGTGTAGTTGACACTACTTGCAGGACCTAGTGAATTTAACAGCTTCTTGCTCCATTTTAGGCCAGTAGTAACCAGCACAAAGGAGTTTGTGAGCTAGTGTTGGGCCACTGGAATAAGATTCTCAAATGCCTTTGTGAACATCAATTAGTGCGCATTTGGACTCGTCGGGTTTTAAACACCTAAGGAGTGTTCCATCGAGACCTCTCCTATATAGATCGTCAGCAATAATGACATAATGTGAAGTGTTACAGATTAGGTAATGTTTCTCATTCTGGGTCAGACCTTCCAAAATGGTTTGATTACAAAGGTAGGAATAGATGTGATGGTAGCGGGATGATTCTCGTCCTATAATAGAACAGATCATCCTGGAATCAGGTGTGTCATAGGCTGGGTAGTGTAACGCTTCCACCAAGAACTTGTGTCGGAGATCATTTTTTGGCATTTGTAGAAGGGAGGCCAGAGTGGCCATGGCCTTAGCCACTTTATTATCTGTGTGTGGAACTTGTTGAAAGGTGATGTATGCAAAATATTTTGTCAAGTCATCAACCATGCATTTGTAAAGAATTATTTTTTCATCCTTTGTTTGATACACATCATTTACTTGGTTGATGACAAGTTGAGAGTCACCGAAGACATCCAACTGATCTACTCTCCATTCAGCTGCAATTTTCATACCATTGGTCAAAGCTTCATATTCAACAATGTTATTTGTATAAGGAAATAGAATCTTGTATGCTTTAGGCAATGAGTATCTCTGTGGTGTAATGAAAACTAATCCAGCACCTAATCCTTGTTGTGTGAAGGACCCATCGAAGGACATAACCCATGTATGGTGAGTGAGTGTTAGAATTGACTCATCTGGAAGATCAATGTTGATTGGTAGAAGACTCTGTATGGGTGCCTTGGCCAGCTGGTCTGCAATTTCCTATACCTTTATAGCTTTGCGTTCAACATATTGGATGTCAAACTCACTTAGTATCATGACCCATTTAGCCAATCTTCTTGTGAGAGCTGCCTTACTGAGCAAGTACTTTAATGAATCTATTTTAGCCACAAGCCATGTAGTGTGGGCAAGCATGTAGTGTCTCAACTTTTGGGAAGCAAAGACAAATTCCAAGCAATCTTTCTCAATAATGCTATAGTTTTTCTCATAAGAGACCAATGTTCGGCTCAAGTAATAAATAGCTCTTTCTTTGTTATCATTGTCTTCCTGAGCCAACAGGATTCCCAAAGATGTTTCAGTGGCTGAAATTTATAAAAGCAAAGGCTTCCCATGCATAGGAGGCATCAGGATTGGTGGATTGACAAGATATTGTTTAATCTATGTTAAGCTTTGCTCACAATCCTGTCTCCAATTGAATTTCACACCCTTATGTAAGGTCTTTGTGAAGGGTTGTGATTTATCCGCCAATTGTGAAATAAACCTGTGAATAGATTGAAGCCTTCCCTGTAGTCCTCTCATCTGATTGATGTTTCGAGGTGGTGGCATGTCCATTATTGCTTGTAATTTTTCTAGATCTACTGCAATTCCCTTTGCAGAATCAATATATCCTAACAGTTTTCCTGATGTGACACCAAATGCGCATTTCTTAGGATTGAGCTAAAGACTAAACTTTTCCATACGATCTAAGATTGGTCCCAAATCGTGCAAATGAGTATTGCGTTTAGCACTTTTGACCAAGGTATCATCAACATAGTCCTCCATAGTTCTATGCATCATGTCATGGAAAATTTTAGTAACAACTCGCTGATATGTAGCTCTAGCATTCTTTAAACCAAATGGCATCACATTCCAACAAAGGGTTCCCCATGCACATGTGAAAGCTATTTTCTCTTGATCTTCTAGCACAATTTTTATCTGATTGTATCTAGAAAAACCATCCATAAGTGAGTACATCTCATAGCCAGCCATCATGTCCACAATCATATCAATATTCAGGAGTGGAAAGTCATCTTTTGGACATGCCAAGTTAAGATCACAGAAGTCTATACAAACTCTGATAGACTTATCATGCTCGAACACAGGGACAATATTGGATATCCATTCAGCATAATCAATTGCACGAATGAAACCAGCCTTCAGAAGTTTCTCCAATTCGGCTTTGACTAGCAATGCAACATGAGGATGCATTTTCCGAAGCTTCTATTTAACTAGTTTGATGCCTGGTGCTATGGACAAGTGATGCATGATAAGATCAGGATCCAATCCTGGCATGTCAGAATATGTCCAGGCAAAATTTATTTTCTTCTCCTTGAAAAAGGTAATGAATTGTACCTTTTCTTCAGTTGACAATGACTAAGCCAGACGTATCACATGAGGATGTTCTTCTATGCCCAGATTAATTGGCTGTGTCGGCTCTATTAACACTGATGACCTCTCCAGAAAGTGACTGGGAAGGACATCAAATATCTCATCCGTGGGTGCCTTAGAGAGGTTTTCACCCTTGGATACATCTTTTGTTTTTACTTTTTTGGGATCCGACACTGCCACAATGTGGTTTTCACCATCGGACCTCTTGCATTTTTTCTTTTTAATTATGTGATTGAGATATTTGATGTCGGCATCAGTCATGTTGATGCTCTGCTCATTGGTGGAAGATGTTATAGGTTTGATAGCGTTTAGGTAACAAGAAAGAGCATAGTCATTCTGGAATGTGGGGACTTCATTAGATGCATTGGGGTTCCAGTCTATAAGCTCGGGATGTGCGAGTGAGAGAGTAGTGGCTAGTTCAATTGTGTTCACAGTATAGTCATTAAATGCATGGACCAGTAATTTGAGACCTACGGTGACCTCATCCATAGGTGTATTCAAATGCCTCAGAGTACAAACATTAGTAATTGATGACTCTAGGACACTAGTTGGATCAGACCCCTGTGACCTAGCCCTAGACATTTCACTCACTTCGATTTGATTTTCATAGACATGCACTTGGTCAATGTCTTTATCAGTAGTCACTTCTGAAATATTGTCAAATTCATATTCATGAGAATCGGTGCTACATGGTGAGAGACTATAGAACTCCCCAATAGTGATAGGGACATACTCTCCTTTAGCCTCTGGATTCTTACACAAATACTCAATATGGCATGACTGACTAGATTCTCCCTTTTCTGAATGATATTTGATTTGCTCAGCATTGTCCTCAGAAGAATCACTAGTATCATCCACAGTGCTAACACATGGCACAAAGTCATCTGGCTCAGCAAACAATTTAGCAAGATCATAAGGAATAGGATGAGGGTAAGAATCCTCATCATCAAATTCTTCCTCTCGAGTACGTAACTCAGATTGTGACTCATTTTCAGATGAACTCTCAAGTACGGGTACAAATTTATTGGATCCCAAATGGAAAGGGACCTTCTTAAACCCTAGGCCAATTGTGTCATTGTTGCTTTAAGCTGTTGCTTTGATAGGATCTATTAAACCATTGTTATTGCACCTAATAGGGCTAGTTCCCTTGTAACCAAAACACTACATAAGCTTAAGACCAGGCCCATACTTCTTAGGAGTGATTTCTCGAGCTTGTTTTCTTAGGTCTACTGGAGCCTCTTCTTTGTAAAGCCATGTAGCAATGGCTTTGTTTTCGCTTTCATCTTCTAAGGGAACTACAGCTTTGACAAAAGAGCCATTAAACTTGGTCTGAGGTGTCAACATGAATGGCTTCTTTGCTTCTAAGGGTCTCCCAAAATGTCAAGGAGACTCTGGAATAGATGTTAATGACAGCACTAGCTCGATGTGGTACTCTCCCATAGCCATTTCTTTCAATTTAAATGACTGCTCAATTTGTTTCAGCTTATTATTGTGACAATCAGTAGACTCACAATTAGCAGGCACAAAAGAATCAGCAGCTTTGACCATATTGCAGGTGTAGCTAGTAGTGGCAGGAATAGTAACTTCGGAACCATGAAATGGGAATTTAATGCATTGGTGGTATGTGGATGGCATAGTGCGCATCTCATGTATCCATAGCCATCCCAACAGAATTTTGTAGGCGAAGGCAATGTCAAGCACCTGACAGGTGACATCCCTTTCGATAGGACCGACGCAAATTGGTAAAGTGACAAGACCTAGTGACTTTCGTTCTACTTCATCGTACACTTTAATAGTGATCTTCCATCAAGGATTAGAAGAGTCCTTTGAATAATCCAATTGTCTAAGCAGAGCAGCAGAAATAATGTTTAGGCCAATGCCATTGTCAATGAGTACCCGACGAACACGTGTCTGGTGGATCATAACCTCAATGTGTAGAGGTTGATTGTGTGGGTGACTCAGTGATTTGTCATCCTCCTCGGAGAAGGTCATAAGATGAGGTGAGGTCAGGTGACCTACCATGGATTGAAATCGCTCAAGATTAAGATCTTGAGGATTGTTTGCCTCAGTGAGGGCTTTTTCCAGAATTTGCCTGTGAGCAAGCAAGATTTTAAGCAGCTCAAATATGGAAATGTGAGCATTTGTTCATTCCAATTCATCTAGAACATTATAACTGGCTGAAATCAAGTTCGTTGTGTGTTTTGCACCTTTATCGGGTGGACTAGCAAGGGTTTTGTCCCTGTGTTGTTCAAGATTTGAAGTAGGAGGTGTAGGGCCTTTGAGCACCAATTTCGTATGAGAGTGAGTAATAGCATTAGCACAGTGTTGCGAAGATGCATTATCCATGTTATTGGAAGTAGGGCCTCTCAAAACAAATGGTGTCTTGGGTTTATCATTATCTTGCTTCCCTTTTATAGTAATAATGTCACAGTATTCAGAATCTACAAGTTCAACCATGTGAATGACATTGTCATCATTGGAATATGTATAGTTGACCTTATTGTAGGGTTCTGTTTTTGAAGTCTCTCCTTTTTCATAAGCTGGGAAAGGCTCTTTGAATGCCTTTTGGTCCAGGTTTTTGTTATGTCCATCTACCACAAGTTCACCAGCACCAATCATGTCCTAGACTTTATGACACAAGTTTATACAGTTGCTGGTTTTGTGTCCCTTTTTTTTGTGATACTCACAAAATGAGGTCTCATTCCACCATGGTGGACATGGTTGTGGATCATAGGGATGAGGGTTATCCATTGGTGAGATAAGCTTGTGTTGTAGCAATGTTTTGTAAACCACATCCAAAGGTTCTCCTAAAGGCGTATACTCTCACTTGGGTTGTGATGCCCATGAGTTTCTCAATTTGTTCCCAAATGCCTTATTGTCAGGAGGAGGCTTCTCAAAATTTTTGGCCACTTTGAGGCAATTTGTGAGATTAAATGTTTCTTTGGCAGGTTTTGGTGTGACATTATCAACAACCCCATCATGTACAATTTCTCAGTTCTTGTTGACATGTTTGGTTTTATCCTTGTTGGAAGTGGAACCTTGTTTTGAGTCTCTCTAAAGAGTGAGCTCACCTTTCTTGACCATAAATTCTTTGATATGGATAGCCTATGTAATCATGTCTTCAAAGGTATGTGGACTTTGTAGTTGGACTCTATACCTAAAATCAGATAAGAGGTTATCAGTGAAAATGTCAAGCTTCTCCGTTTCTGGGATCTTACGGGAATACTTAGTGTAAAGTTGTCTCCACCGTTGGAGGAAAGTGAGAAAAGGATCACCAACCTTCTATTTAAGGTTGCATAGATCTCAAATATTTATAGGATGTTAAATGTTATGAGAATATTGTTGAACAAATGAATTAGCAATTTCATCAAATGTCTTGATACCAGGAGGTAAATGTGAGAACCACTCCAAAGCGTGACCACCTAGGCTTCTAGGGAATAAACGCATGAGGTACGTTTGATTATGTATAAACTCCATAGACTAAGCACCAAATTCTTGCGAGTGATCTTGGGGCTGGGTAGTTCTACACATCGTGGGAAAGGCGGCATGTTTATACTTTTGTCAAATGGGAATGAACAAAGAGCATCCAATGTGTATGTCTTTTTGGGTTTCTCTTTCTCATGCATCATCTGAGCCAATTGGTCTTGCATAATTTTCAAATTTTTTTGGAGTTTAGCGGTCTCAGTTTCTACTTCATGTGTGATAATAGTCTCCACATTGAAATGTGTGGCCATTTTAGCTCCCTCTTGGGCGAGTTTGAGAAAGTACTTTTCTTTCTCTTTGTTGAGTAGGATTCCCATGACCTTCTCAAAGTTCTTGTCTCTTCAACATTTTTCTATGTGTTCAGGAAGGATTTTCACCTCTTCCTGTTCCTCATCAGTTTCATATTCTTTCTCTTTCTCCTTTTCATCCCTAGGTTGTTGTTGATATTGACTATGACTACCTCGTTCAAGTTCATGATTAGTCATTATAGGAACTTGTTTAGTTTTTGTATGTTGTGTTTCAAAACGGTCTATGGAGAAAGGATCATACACTATGTTTGGGAATGCAGGACTTCTACCTATCTCAGTAGCCTCTTGGTAAAAAGGATTTCTAATTTGTTGCAAATTGGAAAATGTTCGTTAAACTTGAGATGACCTTGCAAGTGAGGAACATTGTGAAGACACCTCACTAGCCAAACTAGATATAGATTGCATAGCAAAAGGTAAGCTACCTCTGCTGCGATTATGACCCCTAGCATGACCACGTCTAATGTTATCAGGATAAAACATGTTGCCGCTTCTGGTTGTAACAGTCATAGGCAAGGACAAGAAGCTAGAACCTAGACAAGGACTACACTAAGACTGAGTCTCAAAAAGGACAAGATAATAGCAAGAATGTTGTTGAATAAGGCACAAATGGTCTGATTTAAAGGCTAGAACAGCCAAAGATTATGACCACTACGACACAAAGTATGACAAGCATTAAGACGAGGACCAAAATTACTTATGAGACGAGACTAGTCAAGGTATAAGACACAAGTCTTTAGCTAAGCAAAGTGTCATTGTTTCAGGATTGTTTGAAAATAGAGAGCAATAAACGAACACAAAAAAGGATAGTGTGCAGGCTGCAAATAGCTAGAACAGACTCAAATTGGTAATGCTAATACAAAGTCTCACGTGAAAAAACTTTACAGGTCTCGCAAAGAAGTTTTACGAGCTGTGCGAAGATGTTTCTGTCTACCACGAAGGTCAGTAACAATTTTTAATTTCAAGTGAGAATGTTTACCGGATCTCATGAAGATGCACAAAAAAAATTTAATTTCACTCGAGGACAAAATGGCTTCACGCAAGAGCCAAATAATTTCGCATGAGACCCAAATGATTTTGCGTGAAAGGATAGAATAGTTTCACAACAGCGGCTGATTTTGACAAAAATTTTGATCGTTCCAATAACCAGGCAGATAAACAGGCACGTAGAATAGCAAGTAAGTGATTTCAAGAACGTCTGAAAATAATGAGCAAGGGAAAAAGCAACCTTGCGCATGAACAATCAACTGACTTAGTTTGTGCTAATCCCTAAGAGCGCTATTTGTGTACATTTTTAAAGATTTTTGCAATCACGCATACATCTCTAGAAAATAAAAGTTGGCTTCTCTAAGGTATTTAGTAATGGTTAGACTCTACAACTTTTATGACTCACAAGGGTGACCTCCAATCTCGGCGCACTGAGGTTTTGACACAGTCTGAGAACTTAATCTTCAAGAGCTACTAGGGAGATCTGACAACCCACAATGAACCACACCCATGGAGATTTTTTCCACAAGGAAATTTATATAGCGGTTGTCACTACCATGGTGAAAATGGCTATTATCGCTTGAGGTTTCGTCATCACAGTTTTCCCTGTAGAGGGATTGTTTGCATCGGTTAACCCTCTCTAAAGGTGACCGACTCACAATAGTATACCACAAGGGGACTTAGCTTCCAGATTCAAGGTTTTGACATCTTTTCACCTTTAGCCCAATCAAAACAGACAGATTAATCTAACACGCTAAACTAAGATTATCTCTTAAAGATCTATGATATCATCTTCCTGTGATCTATCAACCTCTCCAGAGAAAGGATGCCTTAATCAATAAGTCGAAGATTCATCTATCTACGAGATGCTCAAAGTATCCTCCCCACCTATAAGGAATCTGTCTTAGAGAGGAGTTTCACTAGGAACCCACTCCCTCAAGATCCACGAATAGTGTTCATGGGGGCTTAATTACTATGTGTGTACATATGTTAATTTCTGAAAGCAAATCTATCCAAAAGCAATCAAAGAGCACACTTAAGGCTTTAACTAACGTGAGGTGAGTCCAAAGATGTGGAACATTTAACCCCTCACACAAGCTAACATGATTCCACAACTCAGAAACTAGTGAGTTCTAGAAAGCACAAAAGGGTTGCCTAGTGGAGCCTTTAACGCTTCTATCCTATAGACCCCTCCCCTTTAACGTGGTGTTGATCTTGCAACCACAGGGTGGAACGAGGGGCCGATGGATTAGCAAGTCCAATAACCCAAGATAGCTATCTAAATCTATCATTGGTACCTAAGCCTGCTAAATGAATACTAACAGAGATCACACCCTAGTATCAATTTATGCATGTGTTGTAAAATGAAAATACAAAAGGAAAGACACAGAAGCTCAACACGAGAGATGTTTGTTTTAGATCCAAATGAAGTGTTATCAGTTGAGGAAGGTTCCCTGATGATCCTCGCAACGTACTTAGTTGATTTTACCTATTTTTAGTGACTTTATCACACTTTTCCCATTGTCTTGCAAACCGTTGCTATGCTGTTCCAAAAAAATCAGAAAACACAGAAACACGAGAAACCGTGAACAGTCAGCAAAAAAAACCAGAAAACATGAAAATCAATGAAAAAATTTGCCTTTGTTAGCAGATTTTTGTGCAAAATTCCTGACAGTCCACGTGAAGAAGTTTTATAGCCCGCGTGAAATTAAATTCGGCTCACGCGAAATTATATTCGGTTCGTGCGAAGAAACAGGTTTCGCATGAAGTTTCGCATGCCAAAGAACTTTCTCGCGTGATGCAAAAAGAATCTTCACGCGAAGATTTTGGATCCTCATGTGAAAATGAATAGTCTCATGTGAAGATTCTCGAATCTATATGGAACAGTACGGATAGAGAACAAAAAAATAACTAAAAAAATACAGAAAGAGGCCAAAAAAACTAATTTTTCGGCCCCACGGTGGGTGCGAAAAATATGTGTGAATATGTGGCCTCTGCTAACACACACACTTCAACACGGTCATTGTATGTAGATTCATCTTGGAATGAACATTGGATTGTTCATCCAAAAATCAGCCTACAAAACGACCTGCTGCCTTCTATCTAAAGGGAATTGCTTGTCAGATACCCTCAGATTCAAGGTGTTTAAGCAACCAGACCCTCTAAGAACGAAGGATTTGACAATGAAATTAAGCTAAGAATGAGTATGTAGATTAATCTAGAATGAAAGATGCAATGTAATCTAAGAACAAATAAAGCAAACTAGATTAAGCATTTCCATGATTAAACTAAAATGAGATTAAACTAAGAATGGGAATGTATGCAAGCAATGTAAGTAAATGTGAGCATGAATTTCAACAGCAATTCGATAGCAAATCAATTCATCCTCCAAAATGAAGAGATGAGGGTCTCTTAAATAGATTTTCTTGAAATCCATCAACGGTTGAGATCAATTCGGATCAACGGTCAGGATTGAAGATGAGGTTCAGTCATAAAGGGAGATTCCCAAATTAAAGGGAGTTAACAGATTTAATTACAGTAAAATAAGGAGTTAACTGATTTAATTTGAGTAGAAAAAGGAGTTAACTGATTTAACTCAATTTTGATCAATAGTGAACTAGAAATTTCCCTTTTTTGAACTGAAGAGAGATTTTGTTGAGATATTTAATTTAATAAAATGAGATATGCTCTCATAATTTCTTTTTCTATTTAATTAGATAATCTTTAATTAATTAGAGACACTTTTCTTATTTAATTAAATAACTTCATTTAATTAATTAGGAATGGCTTCCCGTTTAATTAAATAACTTTGTTTAATTAATTAGAAGTAAGTACTCCATTTAATTAAATAATTTCGTTTAATTAATTAGAAATACCTATCCCATTTAATTAATCAAGATAGGCATATTTATTAAATTAAATAAATTTAATTCTGTAGTACATTAGCCTTAGGATATAATTATAATTTAATTAAAGTATAAATACTTAATTATTTAATTATAATTAAATCAAGTAGGTTTAATGTGACTAATATGAGTGCGTACTATAGGAATTAAATAAGAAATATGATGAATGCAGATTAGGGTTTTCTGCATCTGACAATTAAGTCAAGTAGCGAATAATAGAATGAGAATTGCCTATTAGAATAGGACTTTAGAAATTATCAGAAATAGACCATAATTGGTATAATGGCAATGAGCCAATTTTGGGGTATTACAGTTATGAGATTCGATCCCATAACCATCTATTTCCCAAAATAGATGGTGACTGCTGCGCCAAGTGTGGCATTTGAAATATCTTCACATGGTTTCCTATTTGAAGACAAATCCGTTGTCAATCTTGTTTAAAGGGTCTGTCGGTGGGAGTTGAACCCCCGACCTAGTGGTTACTAAAATCAATGGTAACCACTATGCCATGTGTGGTGGCTGAGATATTTGTGGAAAAGTTTATATTTAAACTTGATCTCTTCAACCACAACCTTATTCAAAATAGATTTTTGGTTTTTTCTTTAATATTTGTTCCCCAAAAATTGATGTGATGCCAAAATTATTAAATGGCAAGGGGTTATTTCGAATGGGTTAATTTTTTAGAAGGCCTATAATTAAATATTTTTGTTTTGGCCTATTTTAGGGAAATTTTATGCATAAAAAGAGAGGGGTAGGTTCATTTTGAACATATAGAGAATTTGATAATCAGTTGATAGGCATTCAATTGATTCAACTGATGGAGTTGATAGAAAATTGATGTAAATTTGATAGGGGAAATTGATGTGAGCATTCTACTAATGGAAATTTGAGGATTTTGGAAATAAATCTTTGAGGAGAGAGAAATTCTGGAGGATGTATTTTCAGTCCTAAACATCAAAGCAATAAATTCCTGATGTTCTACAAGGGGTTGATTTTGTGACACTCTATAGTTGATTTGGAGTTAATCGGATTGGTCCACCAGTTGGAGCTGGACTTGGAGACGTAGTTTTGGTAGGGAAAACTTCAAGATCAAATTGTATCTTGCCTCGTCTCTCATTTCTTTCTGTCAGTTGAGTTATGTTGCTCTTTTTCTACATTTTTTTAGTTACAGTAAAAGCAATAATTAATTTTATGTAATTAGTTAAAATTCCTCTGTATCAGTTCTTGAATCTTCTTCTCTAAAATTTCAATGGTTTAAGATACATAACCATGAATTTACTGCATGGATCAAGAAATTACATCTAATTGTTAGGATTAAGTCATAATCTTATAAAATCCTAAATCAAATAAAGTTTGGTATCAGATCCTATTTTATGGACAAATTGCAGGTGGTGAATGTTAACCAGGTTGAGATTAAAACAAGTAGAAGGTGAACTTGTAGAGTTCAATCAAGAAATTGGGAAATGAAGGACTTTTCCTCAATTAGAGATGGCATCTAAACAAAATCTTCCCAAGTTTGATGCAGAAACATTCTAGAGATCTTTTGTGGAATTAAAGGCTTTGGTCAACATCCTTCTCCAAGAGAAACATGAATGATAGTTGAGCAAAGTGAATAAAGCTAAGAAGAAAGAGGAAGCAAAATCATCATCAGAAAATACGAAAGGTAAAGGAGTAAGAGGTGGTAGTGACCCTCCTGAACCTCTGCCTCCTTCATCTTCTTATTTTTCTTCTTCATCTTCTTTGTTTACTTATTCTTCAAAGAAACATGAGCAAGTTAATGTGCCTTTGTTAAAACTGGATGTTAAGTTTGATTTTCCTATATATAGTGGTGAATTGGATGCAGAGAAACTAGATAATTGGCTTAAGTAGATTGAAGTGTATTGCAAGGTTCAAAAGGTTTTAGATGATTCTTGCAAAATCCAACAAGCTACTCTCAGAATGGGAGGTAGCACATTAGTTTGGTGGGAGAGTAAGATCTAGGATGATCTTGCTACACATGGTAAAATCATTTCATCTTGGTATGAATCTCCTTCTACTTTGATGAAAAAAATTTATCTATTGGGTTATATGCAACAAGCCATTATGGATTGGAAAAATCTAAGGCAAGGTAAAGAACAGATAGTACAAGAGTATACACAAGTGTTTAGGAAGAAGGCATTAACTCTTAGAATTCCTCTTTATATGCAAGATACTTTGTTAAAGTATATAGGTGGAATGCATTTGTATTTGAAGCATACGATATTGACGTTTAGTCCTTCTAACTTTGATGAAGTATGTGTTCAAGTGACTCATATTGAAGCAGGTGGAGGAAATGTAAGTTTTAGTTCAAAGAAGGAATTTGTTCCCCTTGATAGCATCAAGAAAGGAAAGGAGGCAGCCATAGTAAAGAAAGAGGAAGGTGACAAGCCTACATGTTCACATTGTTAGAAGAAAGGACATGCAGAAGAGAAGTGTTGGAAATTGCATCTAGAGCTTTAACCAAAGTGGTTTAAGGATCATAAGGGTAGAAAAAGTCTATAGCTATTGTTCAGGATCTTGGATCAGATTCTGGTGATGAAGCAACAATATTGGCTATGGGTTTGAAAGGTAAAGCTTTTTTTGATTCTACCACTAATGTTTCATGTGCTTCTACTTCTAAAAGTCATGTTGTTCTTGAAGATAGTAAAAGATCAAAACTTTTTCATATAAGGGTGATTTCAAAGAACACTAAAATCAATACATTTGTAGATAGTGGGTTCCAAGTTAATCTATTTTTAGAAGAAATTGTTAAATAGTTGGGATTGGAAACTAAGCCGCATAAAAGACCTTATCCATTAGGTTGGGTACACAATGGCAATAGATTGTGAGTTACTCAGAAATCTAAGTTAAGATTTACAGTAACATCTAAGTTCCTAGATGAGGTTGAGTTTGATGTGGTTCTGCTTGATAACTATGGGATTGTGTTGGGTAGCCCATACTTATATGATAGGAAAGCTATCTTCTATAGGGAACATAACGAGTATCATTTGTTTAAGGATGGAATTGAATACATTATAAGAGCTCATCACATGAAGAATGCAGGATCGATTGTAAACACAAGACATTTGAAGATGATTGTAAATGCAAGCAGTAAACTGACTGTCATGTCTGCAATAGCTAGTGAGGATCAGGTGCAAGCAGAACCAAGTCTACAGCTAGTCACGGTAAAAGAGGATTTGAATGATTCATTTTCTAATGGTGTTACTATGCAAGGGATCTAGAAAGTTGATACTCTTTCGTTTTCATCAGTTATTTCAGTTCGGTTGCTTCTATTTCTACTAGTTGGTACTATGTGGATGATGGATGTAATACTAGAAACTGGTGGATGTATGGTTGGTTGTATTAGCAATGTCATGTCATTCTTCATAATGTGTTTGAAGGTACAGATATGAAAAATTCTAGCGGTTTGTATAGATGATACTAGAAAAGTGAAGTGAACATACCCTCATTTGCATTCTATGTAAAAATAAACTTTCAGAGGTCTAAAAGCTTCTTTTTAGTGGGTAGGCTTGACTCAGAGGATATATTCACTAAATTTTGAATTATCTCCAAAACTCCAATAATTAGTACCAGATTGAAGTCCTCAAAATTTTGAATCCAATGCAACTTGAACAGATGAAAACGAAGTTTGTATGCTCAAGTTATGGCCAGTCAAAGGTTGGTCAATCCTTGGGTCAAAGGCTGTCAAAAAGGAAAAATTTTAAACCCTCCAAAACTAGTCAAATATAGCATCAAATCAAAGGTCTCGTCGAGAGATTTCCAGAAACATTTGTTTCATAAAAAATGGAGCTCGGATGCAAAATATATGCTTGATCAAACTTGGTTGACCAAAGGGTTGACCACATGACATCAGCATGATGTTAACATCTACAGTCAACAGTGATGTGACAAAAATGTTGACATGGAATCTTCTTAAGGTGACACATGGCAAGTCAATGAAGACATGGCATTGAATGTGGACCAATTGGTAGTAGACACGTGTCACAGTTGAGTGAATAATTTTGTGCCATGTGGCACTTCCTCCTTCAAATGTCAGTTTTACTGACCATTTTTGTTTTGGAAAAATAATTTTATGAGATTCAATCCCACAACCACCTATTTCCCAAAACCAATGGTGACCAATGTGCCAAGTGTGGCATTTGAAATATCTTTGCATGATTTCCTATTTGAAGACAAATCCACTACCAATCCTGTTTAAAGGGTCTGTCGGTGGGAGTTGAACACCTGACTCGCCAGTTACTAAAATCAATGGTAACCACTGTGCCATGTATAGAAATTGACATATTTGCGGAAAAGTTTATATTTAAACTTTATCTCTTAAACTGCCACCTTATTCAAAATAGATTTTTGGTTATTTTGTTAATATTTGTTCCCCAAAAATTGATGTGGTGCCAAAATTATTCAATGGAAAGGGGTTATTTCGAATGGGTTAATTTTTTAGAAGGCCTATAATTAAATGTTTTTGTTTTGGGCTATTTTAGGAAAATTTTATTTATAAAAAGAGGGGGTATGTTCATTTCGAACATATAGAGAATTTGATAGTCAGTTGATAGGCATTCAGTTGATTCAGCTGATAGAGTTGATAGAAAATTGATGTAAATTTGATAGGGGAAATTGATGTGAGCATCCTGCTAATGGAAGTTTGAGAATTTTTTGAAATAAATCCTTGAGGAGAGAGAAATTCTAGACGACGTATTTTTAGTCTCAAACATCGGAGCAGTGTATTGCTGATATTCTACAAGGGGTTGATTTTGTAACACTTTGTACTTGATTTGGAGTTAATCGGATAGGTCCACAAGTTGGAGCTGGACCTAGAGATGTAGTCCTGGCAGGGTCAACTCCAAGATCAAATTGTGTCATTCCTCTTGTCTCTCATTTCTTTTTGTCAATTGAGTTATGTTGCTCTTTTTCTACATTTTCTAGTTATAGTAAAAGCAATAATTAATTTTATGTAATTGGTTAAAATTCCTCTGTATCAGTTCTTGAATCTTCTTCTCTATAATTTCAACAATTTTAGATACATAACCATACATTTACTACATGGATTGGGAAATTACATATGATTGTTAGGATTAAGTCATAATCTTATAAGATCCTAAATCAAATCATCCTTTGAGTACAACACCACCAAAATATCCTCTAAATTTTCATAGAAATGACATTCAAAAGAAATAGTATAGGATTGTGTAATAGTTTAGCATTCAAGGTATTTACCAATTCACTTATCAACCATTGTAAGCATTGTTTTTTCTTTTTAGAATCATCCTTAAGAAGAAAACAAAATTGATAGAAAAAGAAAAAAAAAAAGAAATAGAAAAAGAGTAAGTGGCATGAGAGACCTACCCTTCATCAAATAAACATCTTATGAGGAAGAGAAAACTTTCATTGAAAAATATAAATCCAAATACCTTGTTAACTACTATATCCATTTTAACCCAATACAATATATCTATGTTCTGAACTTGCTTATTGATAAATGAAGTAAAATCTATCAAATTCTCTCTTTGAATTTTATCTACTATCTAGTATCCACATTTATTCTTCATTTTAATTTATATTTATTATTTTTCCCTTGAGTATCAACCTACAATCCCTCTATTGAATCCTTTATTATAGACATAGACTAGCATAAAGAAAAAAATATTATATTCCCAATAAACATTAATACTAAAAACTCAAATAGTATTGTGAAAGAACAAAATACAAAAGTTTAATGCATACACATATATTAAAAACATTATTTATCTATCACTTTTTGTGTAAGAGTGCTTAAGGGTTTAAATGTTAAGCCCTCAATATTTGGCTTGTAAGGTATTGTGAGGGCCATGGTTTAAATGGGGGAAATGTGAGATTCCATTATGAGATTTCATTAGAATTTGACATGTTTTATGTCACGTAATTCCAAGATTTTCAAAAGTTGCTTACTTGGTCGAATGTTGCTCAGTTGATCAAAAAGTTGTCAAGTATGCCAAATTTGAACATTGTATGCAAAATGATACAATCATAGTTCAGAAGTCATGATTTTGTTTTTGATGTGTCTAGGGAGTCTAAAAATATCATTCTATACCCTTAGACTAGGTATATGTATTGATGAGGGAAAAGTTGTATATCTTGCAAAAAATGATGCATCAACTTCCAAGAGTTATAACTTTTGACTTAGATGTGGGTTTTGCCTGAAATTTTATAGGAAGTTACATGAGGAGTTATTTGAATTGTCGATAGAGATATGCTCGATAGATGGTCGTTTTTACATTTTTTGGTAGCCTGGAATATCGTCTTGGCCTTCAAATTTGATTTTTTATGTTTTTTCAATTTTTTTAGAAGGTTTTTTTTGTAATAAATCCGAAATCATATTTCTTGATTTTGTTGATTGGTGAAAGTACAAAGCTATGTCACCTTTCAGGCTAACTTATCAAAATTACTAAATTTGAGTATTTCTATCCAAAAAATAATTTTTCTCAAACATATGATCTAGATAAATTCATTCTAGATAAATTATATATGGTCTCACACTTTTGCAATTGGAAATGTCTATTAAATGCATCTTTTATAGTAGTTTGTATCCAATTACTAAAGAAATAAAATTATTTTAGAAAATTAACATTTCAATAACTCTTACTATTTTTAATGATAGTATTTTTGTAACATATAAACACCATTTTATAGAGCTCAAAGTAAAGAATATTATCGTATAGAATTTATAGTGCTTTAATTAGATATAATATATTGAAATTAAAAAAATTCTATAAGCATGTATTTTAACACTCGAAAATATGTTGATTTTGAGAAAGAATAAAATATTAAATCATATCAAAAAAATTTGAAAGTTATATGATGTTCTACAAGAGAGAGTCCTCTTTTACAATGTATAATTTTTATTCTGGCTAGACTAGATTTGTTTTTAAAAATGTGCTGGGAGGTGAAAACTATCAATTCTATGTGAGTTTAAATTTGAATTATTATAAAAGACAAAATATAGATCTAAAGTCAATTTTTAATTTTGATTGTTCTAGATATATATGTTATATATAACATAGTATGAGTTCAAAGAGAAATAAGTTTATTTCCATATAGTTTTGTGGTGGGAACTAAACCCCTAATTTTCAACATTTTTTAGCAACTAAAAAATTGTTGATAAAAATTAGGAAAATATATCAACCTTTATCCAAAAAATTATTAAGAATTATAATTCTAGACTTAATCCATTCATACATATTTCATTAGTTTTCTTCATTTTCAAATTCTAAATAATAATACTAGTTTTATGGTATTGAAGGTGAACAAATATACTTTTGTTAGTCTTTTCCTTTAAAAAAGGGTGAAAAAGGTTTGTGATTTTACCTAGATTAGTTGGCAATTCATCTTGCTTTAGTTGGGGGATTTTCTTGGGAAAAAGAAGGATTTGTAGGATGGGTTTTGAAAATTACAATAAAAAAATTAAAAAATTAGTTGTTCTCAAAAATCTGACAAATATGGTAATTTTTGAAATTGTAATAAGTAGTTGTTTTCTTTCATTGTAAATGCAAAGTAGAGTTGGAAAAGTTTTAATGAAGAATATGGCATTCTGAGCTTTCGTGTTGTGTAATTTTTAGAGTTATTGTTCTGAAGGGTTTGGGATACATCATTTGGCATTAGAGAGAAAATATGGCTAGGAGAGGAAGAGGAAGAGGAGGTGTCACTCCAATGCAAAAATTTATGCTAGATATAAATAATTAGATTGAATGGCTAAATGAGTGAATGGATAATCAAGGAATACCAACAATACAAGGAGAGAACATATCAGATGAAGAGAGAGATAGAAGAATTGCTAATCAAAATGAATAAAATGAAGAAGAACACTTGGAAGAGTTGAGCTATGAAGATAGCATAATTTAGGATTTAGAAGGTAAAAATGAAGGGATCAAGTTCAAAGTTTCAAACTATGTTAGTAGTCTTAGGCCAGAAGAGTTGAAAGACTAGCTAAATGAGATGGGGAGATTTTTTGAACAGAATCCTATGACAGGGGAAAAGAAGTAAAAGTTTGTATACACAAAATTAAAAGGACATGCAATGATATGGTGGGATCACCTTCAGAAGGAATGAACTAGAAAATAAAAGGAAATAATGAAAACATGAAGAAATATGAAGAAAAAGCTTCAAGAAAAGTTCTTACCCTTGGATTACTCACAAACCCTCTTTTGTAAGTTCCAAAATTTGAAGCAGAATTTGTTCCTTATAGAAGACTACACAAATGAGTTCTATAAGTTATCCATGAGAATAGAGAATCAATATGATGATGAGAAAATGGTTGCTACGTACATAAATGGCCTAAAAATTTCTATCCAAGATTATTTGAGCATGCATTATATTACTAGCATGGAAGAGGCCTACCAACTAACCCTAAAGGCTAAAGAAAAATAGAATTGATAGTACAATAAAAAAAAATAGAGGAGGAGGAAGGGGTCCCTCAACACCATTTTGAGAAGGTTCTAATTATGGCCAAGGAGAATCTTCCCAAGGATTTGAAAGAAGTACAGATTCTAGACAAGATCCCACAAAACAAGAAAGAGTGAGGGGATTTCAATAAGGATGAGGTTATGGTAGTGGAAGAGGATGGGAAAACCAACGGAGGACCTTACCTTGTTTCAGATGTGGAGAAGAAGGACATAGAAGTTTTGAATGTTCAAATTATGACATGCCAGAAATAAATTAAGGAAGACAACCTAGAGTGAACCTAGTTCAGCCAGAAGAGGAGGAGGAAGAAGTTTCACTAGATGTGGGAGAAACCCTCATAATGAGGAGAAGGTCATCAATCATTCTAGAAAAAGATGAAGTTCCTATGAAGAACTCTAATGATTCATGGCTCTGGACCAACATTGTTACAACTAGATGCACTTCTAGTGGAAATGTATTCAAGTTAGTATTGATGGGGGTAGTTGTGAGAATATGGTATCTAGAGAAATGATAGAGAAATTAAATTTACAATGTGAGAAGCATCCTCATCATTATCATATTGCATGGTTTAACAAAGGGAATGAAGTAACCATTGATATAAAATGTTTAGTCATATTTACCATAGGAAACTTTTATGAGGATGAAATATGGTGTAATGCTATCACTATGGATGCTTGCCATAGATTATTCGGAAGACCATGTTAGTATGATAGGAAGCTAATACATGATGGGGAGAAAAATACTAACACATTTTGGAAGGATGGCTCTAAAGTGGCTCTATTGCCGCTTAAGGATGAAAAGAAGAATGAAACCATGTTATTTGCAAAAGAAGTTGTCAAAGAAATGAAAGTAATAGGTTGTTGTTATGCACTAGTACTAAAAGGCAGAGAAGAACAAGAAAACTTGGTTCCACCCGAGGCAATGAAGGTGTTGGAGGAGTTTGTTGATGTTTCTCTTGATGAACTACATGATGGTCTCCAACCCAAAAGAGATATTCAACATCATATTGATCTTATTCCTAGAGCAACTCTACCTAATCAAGTAGTTGATTGGTTGAATCCAACACAAAATGCAGAGTTGAGTAAACAAGGTGTAAAAATAATGCAAAAGGGCCTGGTTAGGGAAAGCATGAGTTTGCATGTAGCACCCACAATGCATCTAATAAACTTGCAAAATCCCCTCATGTCCAAGTCACAAGGGAGTAGATCAGTAAAAGACTAGGCACATCATCATGCATATAAAAGTGGAAATGAACAAATAAAATCTTAAAACATCAATTGACCTTTTCTACCTTGGTATCCCTCTACCCAATTGGGGTCAACAGTGCTAGATGCATCTAATGTTTTAGTCTTTGGTGTAGCTAGCAACATTGTAGCAATAGTTGTATTTGATTTTCAACATTAAAAATGTTTTGATATCTCACAATTAAAAATTTGTAATATAGATAGTACAGGTATACTAGAGATGTCCTATAGAGTGTTATGTCATCATCATCCCTTGTGTCCACCCTCATCCCTCTATCTAGTTTTCAAAGTTAGTTTACTTTTAGTAAAATATTGAAAAATAAAAAATTGACATGTAAATTATGAATTAATTAAATTTTTAAAAAAAATATATATTCCTGTGATTTTATTTTATTTATACTCGACATGCATGAACCGCTATAATGTAGCATCAACTCATTTTTTACAATCGTGTTCAGCCCATTGAAGAATTCTTTAGACCTATACTGTCTGGTAGGTGTGTGTAACTCGTATTAGAAACTTCAATAGCTGGCTGATTTTGTGAATCCACTCTTGCGGTCCATGTTATATTTTTTATTTGCTTTGTCTGCCTCCTCGTCTCTTATCATGATCTGTTCAACTTACTTTGATACACATCTGGCATGGTAGCCAGACAGAGAGTCGCAGGCACAAGCTGTCTATTGTGTAACCCAAAGTGCATATAATGTTAATATTACTTGTCCGATATTTTCATCTTCTCTGCCATGGTTTTCCACGCTTTCAATGTGCTGTATATTTTAATCTGATTTATTCAGATCCATGGTTTCATCCCCTAAAAAACAATCCATCTAAGTAGCCATGTGAATTTATAGTTAAATAAATTCAATATCTGATGTGGAATCTCCCTAGATTTACAGATCAAATGCCAGGTATTTTATATCATGTAATTGAAATCTCGTCTCCTCATAAACGATGTAAGAGGGGTTCATTATATTTATTATATACACTGGGACCATGGTTTTTAGTTTTCCTTATTCAAAGAGATTGAATTTATCAAATTTTTATAATGAACGTCTTTAAATTTTTACATGAAGATATTAAACAATTTTCCATTCCCAAAAAAAAAAATCCTCTTAAATATGTGGGAACATTTTTAAAAAATGAATTCAATCTTCAATCATCATACTCCAGGACTAAGAAATTTGATTTGCTGATGTTTTTAAATTAATCTTAAATGTTTTTATTATATTTTAAAGATTCTTATCAACATGTTTTAAGTTAAAATACAATAACATATAAAATATTATTCTGACAATTTTTATTTAGCTTTTAAGAATTAAACTAAATAGAAGAAAACTTTCCTACATGCATACAATTAGAAATAGGTCTGGAAGAAGTATCAAATCATCAAGTCTAAAGTAAATAAAATTATAGTATGCATAGGTTTAAAGAAGCATTTCTTAATTAACTCAAGGAGCTAAAATGAATCAAAACCCTTCTATTGCAGATTAAATATTGAGTACAAACTATAGTAAATTCAAAAAAAACAAAAGGTATACTATATAAACTTAAAGCCATCTAAGAGTTGAAAGTACGATTCTTAGACTTCATATGTTAATTTTGTTGACCAACCACTACAACATATCTAAGTCTATGAAGATATACTATCTAAAAGAAATAGTAGCCTTACGTCATAATATCACCTTCAACGTAACAAAAGTCATTAAACATATTATACTAGAATGAAAATAAGAGTATGAAAAATAAAATTTAAAATGTAGTGAAGAAGCCATTGAACCATCATTTGAAGAAACAAATAAGAACTAGTACAAGAATACCCTTTTTTTTTTTGGCTATAGAAACAATTATAACATATAGAAAACAACTTGTTGACATATGTAAGAATCTACTAACATCCAAAATTATAAGTAATAGTGAAAGACAAAGGACCCATATCCAACTCCTTAGCAATATGTTTGTATAGATGAGGTACTCTCAGCCACCCATAATCACTTAATACAAGAACATAAATATACCCATACCTACCTGAAACTTTTAAAAGATACAAACTATTACAATTCTAATTTCTCTTAAGCATATTCTCATCATGGTTAAGAGAGAGTAAAACCGATCATTAGTAAAAATTTAGAATAAGGAGTGTTGATGCTATTGATATATTGGAAACATTCTAATATTGAACTGATTCTTTACTAAAAACTATTATTTCCTAAATTGATTCTTTCCTTTCTTGTAGCTTTATACATTTGGCACACAACTATATATGTACCCATACAGTTTAATGTGAATACAATGAATGGAAAATATTTTTCTTGATTTCTGTTTTTCAAGTTGGTATTAGAGATTTAAAGCTTGAATCATTTGTATCTCTTCATTGAACCATGGCCAATTTAGATTCAGAAGTATTTGAGAGCAAATTTTCTCCCATTATTATTCAATCCAAAGGTTCATTGTTTAAGGCAAGGATTACACTCGATGAAGCAAACTATGATTGTGGTCTCAAATCATGGAGATGCATATTGTTGAGAAGGAGAAACTCTCTTTCATTCATGGTAACTCATAGCCACCTTTTGAGAAGGCTGATGGATATGAAAAGTGGTATGTAGACAATCAAAAGGTCAAAAGATGGTTGTTGATATCTATGTCCCCAAAAATTATAAAGCGATACATTTGCTTACCCACTACTCAAGATATTTCGAAAGCTCTTTCTGAGGCTTTTTATGATGGAGTAGATGAATTGTAGGTGTTTTTCGTGAATCAAAGGGCTTTCTTTGCCAAATAGAATGGCATAACACTCTTTGTCTATTATGGAGAATCAACTGCGATTTTTGGTGAATTGGATCATCATGATAAAGTGATCATGGAAAGTGAGAATGATTTTGAATCTTACCAAAAATTAGTTCAATGGAAAAGGGTGCATAATTTTCTTGCTAGGCTAGATGGTGACTTTGAACAAGTTCATGGTGAAATTTTGAGAAAGAATCATTTTCCCAAATTAGAAGCATGTTATGCATTGGTCCACCATGAATCTGTTCGATGCACAATAATGATTGAAGAACCAGAAAAGACTGAAATTTCAGCCATGGTGACTGAAAACCAATCTAATCAAAATGGGCCTCCTCAAAACCCACCTAAGATCACTAATGGTGTTGATAAATCCACCTACAAATACATCCATTACAAATCAAACTGGTGATACTAAAAGTCAATGCTTTGAACTTGTTGGGTATCAAAAATGGTGAGATCATAGCCACGATTCATTGAAGAATAATTCCAAGAAGACCTCCAATGCGACATTTGTTGAAACAAAGACAAAGGATAATGTTGTTGGACATATCTTAGCATTAGCAATAGTGGTAGATAATGGTGGTAAGACTTTAAATATGTCTACACTTGTTTTTAATAGTGCATGGATAATTGATTTTGGTGTTACAGATCATATGACATTTGATTCTAGACAAGTCTCCTCTCTTAAACCGTCCTCACAAAATTTATTTCCATTACCAATGACTCTCTAGCCCCAATTATTGGAGAAGGATCCTTACTTCTCACTGATACTTTGAATCTAGATTCTATTTTAGTTGTTCCATCTTTGGATTACAATTTGTTGTTAGTTTCCCAAATCACCACTATTTTACTTTGTGTTGTAATTTTTTGGCCTAATATCTATGTGTTTAAGGACATCCAAATGAGGCAAATGATTGATTGTGGTGTTAGGCAAGGGAATCTATATTACTTGGACTTGGTGTCAAAGAGTTCGGACAAGCTGTGTTAAGCTCTAGTGATAGATGGCTCTAAGGGGGACAAGTAAAAATCTAAAATTTGGTTATGGCATTGACATCTAGGACATGCTTCTTTTGGATACCTAAAGAAATTATTTCCTAGTTTATTTGCAAAATTTGATGTTTCTAGCTTCTGATGCAAAGTTTGTGAACTTGTAAAAAGCCATCGTGCTTCTTTTCCATTAACTTTGAATAAAAGTATAGTTCCATTTATGATCATACATTCTAATGTTTGGGGTCCATCCAAAGTCACTACCTTGGGTGGATGATGTTGGTTTGTTACTTTTATTGATGATTATACTAGGATGACTTGGGTATGCTTAATGAAGTTTAAAAGTGATGTGAACTTGTTATTTCAAAAAATTTATAACATGATTCGTACTCAGTATAATGCACAAGTTCAAGTTCTTTGTAGTGATAATGGAGGTGAATATTTGAGTTCCAAACGTCAGTAGTATCTGGAAGCACACAGAACTATTCATCAAATTATATGTTCCAATACATCTCAGAAAAATGGGGTAGCCAAGAGAAAAATCATCACTTGTTGGAGGTTGCTAGTGCTTCTCTGATAGAAGTCCATATGCCATTATCCTATTGGGGTGAAGCTCTTACCTCTACAACATATTTGATCAACTAGGTACCCTCTAGCACTATTGATTTCTAGACACCATCCCAAGCTCTTGCTAAGGTAGTTGTTGCTCCTGCTGTCCCAAATTTACCTCTTCATGTCTTTGGTTGTGTAGCTTTCATACACCTCCATAAGCATCAATGCAACAAGTTATCTCCTCGAGCACTATGATGTGTCTTTCTAGGATATGCTGCTTATCAAAAGGGGTACTAATGCTATCATCCTCCAACCCAACGAATGTTTATTACATTGGATGTAGTTTTTCATAAAGACTCGATGTATTTTTCCTCTAAGCCTAAACTTTAGGGAAGTACTAGAAGGAAATTCAGACTCTGGACTATGATGATCACATCTCTAAAGATATAGGTACCTTGGACATCTTTGAAGATGTGAATAACACCTCTAAAGATGTGGATGTTCACATTCTTGAAGATGTGGGTAGCTTGGACATCTTTCAAGAAGGAGAACTCTCTAAAACTATTAATCAAGAAGTAGGTGAAACTTTGGATCAAAGTAGTGATGAACATCCAAAAACTAAAGCTATGGGTCCACCTCCATCTAAGCCACTCACACCACATGAATCACTTACCAAGGATGTGTTGGAAATCTGATAAATGTCAAAGAAGGAGACTATTCCAAAGAAGGAAGATTTTTGTTTTCAATCATTTTTTTGTCATTAATTTAAAACCTACTATTTGTACGAATGAAATTTTCTTATAAGATCCATGTACTATCACTTAGTTGATTGACGAAGAGGATTTGATCAACAAGATGTAACAAGAGCACCTAAGGGAAAGGTTGAGTTACAAAGTTGTAATGCAATACAAGGATCAGTTAAGACAATGGTTAAATGATGTATTGATAACATACTTAAAGATACAAAGGTTGGTCACACTTAGAAACATTGGATGAATAAGTTGTAACAAGGTTGACTGCAAAGCTTAAACTAAGATCATTAGTGGGTGCTGAGCAAGTTAGTTGAAGCCTAGAAAAATCTCTGTTGGAGCTGAGTAACAGGAAATTCTAGTGTGTGCTGAGTGATCTTTAGGTGCCGAGTGAAGTTTAGGTGCCAAGAATCAGAAAGCCTTAGTTGGTGTTGTGTGATCTTTAGATGTCGAGCATCAGGAAAAACACAGTTGATGCCAAGTAACACAGTATGTGCTGAGCTTCAGTATTTCAATAGTTTCAAGCTGTTGCATTATTTCAAATGATGAAGATTCACCAAATTTAAGCTGACAAAGTGGTTACCTTGAATTTCGTGAACAAGTTGGAAGATAAGGATGATGAGCAAGTGGCACAGAATTCTATGTAAACCATTTTAAGGTGAATTCAAAAGGATTATTCTAGAAGTTTCTAAAGGAAAAAAAATATGGGTTAGATGCAATGACTCCTACCTAATCCATACGAATTGAAAATTAAAAAATGGAAGAATTGAGCGAGAAAAGGAACTCTAAGACTTCTATTTAAGGAGTCAAAGACCAAGAAGCAAATGTTACTGATACTGTTGTTGCTAAAGAGCCAAACTGTGAAGTGGTCAGAAGGGTGTCAAGGAGAAGACATCTAAGAGAAGGAAGAGCATAGAGGCTCTACATCTATAAGTGGTCATGAAGAGATGATTGCATTGGTACATTGACCATGGAGGCTCAAAGAGACTAAGCTTGAAAGGAGGGAAAGCTATTAGAGTTGCAGAGATTGAAGGCCAAAAAATAGTATGAGTTGAGAAGTAATTTGAGATTTGCAAGTTAAATTGAATGTTGTAGTCAGATCAAAGATTTTCTAATACTTTCTAGAAATTGTATTAGATCTTAAATTCCTATGGACTTAGGTTGGTTTAATAGCCATTTGTAAATCCTTTAACAGGGTGGCATTCCAAGTGAATGTTCTAAAGTCCTCTAACCTAGCCCACTTCTAACAAGGTGGTTAAATCTTCTAACAAGGTCACATTTGATAGTGTGTTGTAAGCCTTTAATAGGGCAAGCCTTTCATAGGGTATCACTTAAGAAGAGTGAGAATTGAGTAGCATGTTACTGGTGGTTTTTCCCAAATTGAATTTTCATATAAATCATTGTGTTATGTGTTGATTTCTTGTGTGTAATGCTTGCATATTGATTTATAGTAACTTGCTGATTAGAAAAGTCAAAGCTTGGATGAATGAATGGTTGAATGGGCTTAATATACTTAGTGAAATGGTTTAATAGGACATTTGGACCTTGAATAATTGATTCAACACCCACCCCCCCCCCCCCCCCCTCCAAAGTTATTCTAAAGAATTTCTAACAATTGGTATCAGAGCCATCTTCTCATTTAGTTTCAAGTTACTAGATGCAGGAAGATCAAGATGTCCAAGAGAGAAGTTCCCAACCTCAACAAAGAAAACTTTGTTGCATGGAAAATTTTGATGAAATTGCACCTTGGATAAATAGGTGACTATGCACAAACTTCAATTTGAACAGAACATGTGAATCCAACAGGACCTCTTACTATAGATGACTTGAACAAAAAGGAGTACAATCAGCAATGTTGGAAGTTGCCTCTACACTTAATTATGCAAAATATGATGAAATCAAATATTGTGACATTGTATTCAATATGTGGAAAGCCTTATCAGATATCTATGGAGGAGATCAGAATGTCCAAAGACCATAGAGAGAAAGCCTCAGAGGAAAGTTTGATGACATAAAAATGGAGGAAGGTGAAAATGTTGCTCAATATGTTGCAAGAATTAAAGAAGTGGTAAGTACAATAAGAAGTCTAGGTGGTCAATTGGAAGAAGAAACCGTCATTAGAAAATACTTAAGAACTATATCCCCTATCTATGCTATTAGAGTTTTAGCCATCCAAAAGCTAAGGTGTGTACAAGGAAACACACTAACCTTTGAAGGAATAGTGGGAAGACTTACTACATTTGAACTGTCCAATTTTGATAACTACAGACTTGAGAACCTTGAATTTAATTTCAAGACCAAGATGACAATAAAAGACACTGAGGAAGAGACATCAAGAAAAAAGAGAAGAAAATGAAAACATGCATCCAGTGATAGCAGTGTAAATGAGGAAGATGTGGAACAATTAGAAGCATTACTAGCTAGGATATTCCATAAAAGAAAAGGTAAATTCAAAGGTAAGCTCCCTATCATATGTTTCAATTGCAATGAAGTAGGTCATATTGCTACTAGATGTAGATAGAAGAACTATAAAGAAGGAAACAAGTACAAGAATAAGAGGGAAGTATTGGAAAGTTCAAAATGGGAAGAGTACTTCTGAAAGGGGGGGTGAATTAGAAGTAACTAATTTCTATCCTTTAAAACCCTCGTTAACACATAACAAAAAGTAAAGTACATGCATGTAAACATATAAGAAAACATGAAATGAAAGCATGCATCAACACATGACACAAGAGATTTGATAACCTAGAAAGCCTCCAGGAATAAGAAGGTAAAACTAGGGTGGGGATGACACCAACAAAAATTACTACAGTAATATGTTCAACCACTTTTGATTGTTTTCCCTGTTAAAGGCCTTCCCTATTAAAGGCTTTACACTATGTCAATAGTGACTTGGTTAGAGGATTTACAAAACTTTACAAGAAGTGTCACCCTGTCAAAGGATTTATAGTAGGTTGTTAAACCCATCTAATACATAGGAATTTCATCACCTTCTCCAAAGGTTTTCCCACCTAGCTATTAAGCTAACCTATCAACATAGGATTTTCATCATCTAATACAATGGTAAGAGAGTATTAGAACATTTGACCTGATAGAGTGCAATCTTCAATTGCTAGATTTAGGCATTAGATTTGCTCTTTCAGTTCTGATACATGCTTGATCTGATCTCTGTATGTGTCCCCTGTTCTATTTTGATTAACTAGATATGTAATTGCTGCTCCTTTCACTAATTCCTTGACACCCTTGTTGATTTCTCTATTCTGCAACAATATCTTGGCAACTTGATAACTTCAACAACCTCAACATTATGGTTTCCAAGTCTCCTTATAAAGACATTGTGGACTTATGGTTAGATATGGATCTACGATCCATATTGAATCTCAAATTCCTGCTCATACCTTGCATTTTCTCATCGGTTGTATGCCTTCTCCATTTTTCTAATTGGCTACATGAAAATCGCATAAGGAATGTAAATTGTTCATCCTTATCCTTTTTCCTTTTTGAAATCTCTCTATGTCAGCTCCAAAAATACTTTACATCTGAGTCTGTGAGGGCACAAACTCATATGTTGATTCTATGTTACTTGGAACATATTATATTACTGGTGCTCGACACATGAATGTTCCTATATTTCTTGGCACATGTTACATTTTTAGATTTCTTGGCACCTATTACACTCTGTGTTGCTTGGCACATGAATATTTCTGAATCACTCAACACATACTATGCTCTATCTTACTCGACATCTATTACTTACTCGACACTTGAAGTCACTCAACACCTATTAAGATTTTCACTCTGCAACTACTATAAATCACTTGGCATACATAGTGTACTTAACATATATGGTGGAATTGGTTAAGTGTGTTGGCACTCGAATGTCAAGACCATTCTAAGACCAACAATCTCCCCCTTTGACATGAGTGTCAAAAACACTTAACTATGCATTAATGAATTGATCTAATTGAGTACATTCTTTATTCTATCTTGGAATGCATACAAAATTTCAAAAATTGTTCAAAATTTTGTGAGCAACGTTATACCTTATGACTCCCCTTGAGTTGATTATGCCTAGTCCATTCTTGAAGCTAAAATTCTATGTTGATGTGCTTGATTCTCTCTGTCCTTTGTCCTATTCTTTTCTCTACACCTGTATACTATATCTAATCTGTATAATTTCCCTGTTTCAAATTTGTTTTCCACATACTTGTCAAAAAATTTCATCTCCCCCTCACTTTGTCTTATTTTTTTTATTCCCCTTTTTGGCTATCCACAAACTTTCCATTTTATTCTCAAAATGAAAGAATGTAATCAAAATTGTCAAAATTTGGAATTCTCCATATATCTTCATATATCTCCCCATATATATATCTATATATATATATATATATATATATATATATATATCTCCCCCTAATGTATATATCTCCCCCTTTTTTACACTGATGTCAAAGGGTTCTAAGGAGTAATACCATACTTAGCCAAAAATGTACTATTTACCTCTAGGAGTATCTTCAAAGATGCATCCCAATTCTCCAATGCAATGTCCAGTGACTTGTGCTAGATGGTAGTCTCTGCAGCAAGGTGCATAAGTCCACCTAGGGTAGAAAGATTTGGATATTTCTTTAGGATTGTTTCTTCATATGCTTGCTCCTTGTGGAGGACTAGATTTGCATCAATTTTGCCTTTATGTTTTCCTCCTTTGCTATTATTACAACTAATTCGCTTTGTTTGTGAAGCATCTGTGCAAAATGCTTCTCACTCTAAGCTAGATTTGTTGGAAGTTGCATGTTGGAAATCTTGAGATTTCTTTCCAAGCTCATTATTCTTTGGCTAGTCTCTTGTTTGAAGTTGGAAAAATCACACAGTTTATTGTACAATGAGAAAGGGTTCCCAAGTACGATTTTCACTCTTTCTAGTTTCTTAGCCAATTCAACTTGTGCTAATGCTATATCAGTTGATATTTTTTCATTTACTTTGCCCTATAATTTTCTTTCTGACTATTCCATTAATTTTTCATTTGTATCATGGTCTGCATTAGTCACCTAGCCAATTATATCTGATAGTTGTTCTATTATAGGCCTTGTTTCATCTAGTGACTGCAAGCTAAAGGCATCCATAAAGATTTCCTTTATCTCGTTCAATGCTTGCCTATACTTGTATTCTCTTCTCAATACTTCTTGTCTCTTTCTCCTATCTAGTGCACCTTGTATTTCATTTATCTTTTCTATGGTGAGGGTGTTGGATTCATAGGAGGGAATGATGATCTCTTCATCAAGATTAGGATCTCCATAGTGAAGTATCTTGGCTACCTTTCTAGAGCTCGAGCCTGGTGTTTGAACTTACATTGATATCATATCAGTGGTCGACTTTTGAAGAGTCTGAGTGGGAGTACCAAATTTTGGTAATTCAACCAATGTTTGTATTGTAGCTTGCTCCTCATCTCTTGTTTACTTCTTCTTTTCTTCTAGTTTCCCTTTATCACTAAAAATTGCTAGGGGTGAACTTGTTGACTGGTCTTGCTTTCCTGTATCTTCCCATGTTGTTGCACTCGGCATCTAAAGTGCACCACTTACTTCTTTTGGTGGAGATGGTGGTAGAAGTAGGAGGATTTTAGTAGCAGTGTATGTAAAAGGTTGTTCCGTTGGCTTCACCTTTTCTCTTTGAGGTGCTACTACTGCTCTTTGTAGTTCATCTACACTCACCAATACAGGGCTTGTACACAATTGTGCATGTAGAGTAGATTGGTGAAGGATCTTTGAGAGATCCTCTACAATTAAAGGATTGATGTTTTGACATGAAGTGTTAATAACATCCTTTTTTTTATGGTCTCTACAGGTGTGACGGTGGCACAAGGAGGGCTAGGAGGTGGCAATTGTGTGTCTTGCACACTTTGTTCTTTCTATTCATCTAATTCCTTTTCTTCTCATTTAGTTGTATTCTCTTCTTCTTCCGCCTTATTTTCTTCCTCTTCTACTCTTCCTTTCTCACCTTTCTTCTCCTCTTCATCTTTCTTCTCCTCCACTTTCTCTGTTGTCTCTTTTGCTTCTTTTATCTTTGAGCTGACCTTAGCCTTATATTCTTCATCAAATACATCATCAATTGACTTGTATATTGACTTCCTTAATTTTGTGGATTTATTTACAACATCCTCTATCTTATTTTGGAGAATGCAAAATGCTCTATATTTAGGAGAAAATTTTCTATTATGTCTTTTATTTGCCTTATCTATTTGACCTTTAGTCAGGTATAGTAGCACTCTAGCTAGGGTTGATTCTCTTATCTCCTTTTCCATTTGTAAACAAAAATACCACTTATCTACAACTATCTTGTATAGCTCCTTGGGCATTGTACCATCTAACTCTAGAGATGTGTCTTTGTATTTAGCCATCATTGCATACACTAATTCCTCTATTTTATTTTTCTCTTCTTTATTGAGCTTATTAAAGTCTATAGTCTTTAAACCATTCAAGTATGCTTTTCTAATATTTACACATAACTTGTCAATGGAAAACTTGGAGGGATGACTTACCACTCTAAACTTGTTGTTGTCATCTAACTCTGTTCTTTCTTCATCTGAGTCTGGCTAGGCAACATATTTCTTTCTCTTCCTTGGTTCTTCACCGGTCTACTTTGTGGCTTTCTTCTTCTCTTTGGCTTCATCTTTTTCCTTTTGAGTTGCAACCCTAGTGGTAGCCCTTGTAGTAGTCTTCTTTCTCTTGACTTCAATGGGCTTTGTCCCTTTCTTTTCCTTGGTCGAGGATGTAGGCTGAGTTTTGGCTTTCCTTTTGGTAGCTTTGGCTTTAGTGGGTGCTTCCTCGACTTCTTCTTCCTTAACACCTTTTTCATTGTCCTTTTCTAGGCCCTGTGTCAATTCTTCTAGCTCTTGCCCTTGCTCACCTTCTTCCTCACTATCACCTTCTACATCTTCTACTTCTTCTTCACCTGCTTCACCTTTAATGCTTGCCCCAAATGTCTTCTTTATTTTTCTTACCATTTCTTCTTCACTGTAGAGACTGTCTTAAAATCTGTTACCACCCTGGATTTGACAATATCATAAGTTCCAAAATGAGGAGCATCCTTATCAATCTCTTCTGCAAGTAAAGAAGTGATTGTAGCTGAAGCTTGGTCTACATCAAGCTCATATCCAAGTGACCTAAGCCATCTTACTCTAGGTATCACAGCTTAGATGTAGGTGTAATCTATGTTAACCAAGAAACAAATAATATTTACATGTTGCTCAACCAGTGATACTGGTATCTTCATTCTTTTTTTCATGGACTTCTTGAAGTCCTCAAAGTAGCTTGTCATCTAAGCATCAAAATTGCCTCCCATTTGCTCAATAAACTCATTGACTTGTGTAACAATTGTCTTGTTTGGATCCCATTTTACCATTCCAACTAAAAGAAATTCTTTCATGACATAGAAAAATATCCAAACCAACACTAATCCAAATTTCCATTGAGCTCCTTTAGATTTCCTTATGGTTCCCAGATTTTCATTGATTTTTTGTAGCATGAGCTCTGCTAGATCATAAGTGTGGTCCTTCTTCACAAGTTTGTATGCAACATCTACTGCTATACATGGCACACTGCTCAATCTACTTGATTGATAGAATTTATGAGATATAGCTCTAACAGCAAAATCAAGTAGGGATTCAGTGATGGTGTCAATGGTCATTCCCCTGTTGTTCCATTTGGCACTAGTTTTTTTCTCTATGGCTTCCTTTTTGTCACTTCTTAGGGTCTTAGGCTGATCTAGGGTTGGGAATCTAGTAACCCTATGAACAATTTTCTTTGTGATCTTTACTATCCCTATTTCTAAACAAAATGATCCATCATGAGTTCGGTTCAACACTATACAAATCCATTCAATCTTAAATACAATGGGGAGAACTAGGGCTTTAGTTAAACCCTTCCTCTCAACAATTTGAAACTTGTCCTTCAATTTACCCTATCACATAGCTTATCAAAGGCATTGAAAATTTTTAGGTCACCTATGGCTCCAATCTTACAGCTATAACATTTTCTAACATCTTGCACCATTACTACTTTTTTCTGGAATGACTAACAAAGCACTAGCTAGGTCATTTTTATACACAACCTCAAGAATGGGTTTGAATTCTGGTTTCTTAACCTCATTACTAACAAGTTGAATTTCATGACTATCCTTTTCCTTTCTAGTTTTAGACCCAGATGCCATCTTGAGCAAACTAGGGTTTAATATTAAAATAAACTTTCAAATACTACGTATCTTGGCATTTGATGAAATACCTTTGAATCAAAGAGTTTGGGTTGAATTACTGTTGAGATTGGTGCAAATTGCTGCTAAATTTCTGTTTGGTAACCTCTTTTCTCTTCTCATTTTTTCTTTGTATTTGAATGGCTTGAAAATGAGTGATTTTCAACTTTATTAGGCACAAAAACTAGCATTTATTGCATAGTACTTACAACTGTACACTTGACATCCACTATTTTCTGTTTACTCAACAACCACTAACATATCTCATTCAACATCAACTGGACTTTCTAGCTCGGCATATACTAGAGTTTCACTCGGCATCCAAGCGTAGATTGGCATCTTTTACAAAATTTTCAATTTCTAACTTGACATCTTTTCCCATGCAGACTTCTTCTTGGCAGCACTTCTTTGTTCTTTTGGAACTGATGTATGATTTGACTTAGTATATCAGTCCCATACATTTTCCTTTGCTTAGTTGGATGAAGTGTGATCACTTGACCTCTTAGGTGAAGTGATCTCTCCATTGGATGTACTTGATCCATCTCTTCTTTGCCATGTCTTTTTCATGTCTACCCTGATGTTTTCCACATCAAATTTTTCTTTACCCTTGTTGATTTCTAACTTGGGTACCTTAGCCTTTTTTGGGAAATTCCTGTTGACATGTCATGTCTTCAAGCAATTTAAACATGTGGTTTGGCTTAACCACTTGCTAAAATTTTCCTTGAAGTGTGTTCTTATGCAGTTTTGAGGAACATGACCAATATTCCTAATAGTAGTGACAACTTTGCCTAGTATTTCTCTCAAAAGCTCTATGTACATACTTTTTGCAGTTGTGATAGTGACCTTCAAATGGTTTTAGTTCTGTAGTCTTGTGTTGAATGTCCTTGCATGTTACACTTGTGACAATAACCTTTTTTTTTGGATGTGTCTTTCTGATTGGTCTTTCTACTCCTACAAACATTAGCAATGTGCCCCTTTTTATTACAAAAATGACAAGTGGGTTTAGCATTCTTACCTTTGTTGGTCCTTTTTGCTGCAATCTTGGATGATTTGTGTAACCAAGTCCTGAAGTTTCATTACTAGCCCTTGATGATTTTAGTAATTATTCAAAGTACTTGATAGCTTCATTGGGTTTTTTGTAGCTTTCTGCTATCTCCTTTCCTCTCTTCAATTCATTCTGCAGTTGTTCCTTCTACATTTTCAAGGTAGAAATCTCAATGTCCTTCATGTTTAGTTCATGATGAGCATTCATCATCTGACTAAGTGTATCCAACTACATGTTGGAGATCTTTGTGAGTTCTGTGGACTTCTCCTCAAGTCTGTTTGCAAGGTTTCTATTTTCATCCTCAAGCATGGCTCTGTCATCAATTTCTCTTTTCTTTTGTTCAGTTATTTCATATAGCATTATGGCTTGTGATTCTTGTTCCATTTTAAGAGATCTTATCTCTTCTACTTGAGCTCTATTTTTCTCCATCAATTCTGCTATTGCTACATCAAATTCTTTGGAATCTCCACTAGCAAACACTTGTGTGGTGTCAATCTCCCTATAGTGTATGTCATTCTTAGCTATGACTATCTCCTTTCTTCTTTTCAAGGATTTTTTCAGTTCCTCTCTGGCTTCTTCTACCTTGTCTATAGCGAGATGCACATCAATCACTTGATTGTCAATAATCTTCCCAAGTTTGAAGACTTCCATCTTCTAATCTTTTTCTCCAAGTGGTTAGGCTTCTTCATGTGACAACTAGTTGCTCTAATACCAATTGTTGGAATGTTAAAAATGGGAAGAGTACTTTTGAGGAGTGGGGGGGATGAATCAAAAGTAAGTAGTTTTTATCTTTTTAAACCCTTGTTAACACATAATTGAAAGTAAATTACATGCATGTAAACATATAAGAAAACATGAAATGAAAGCATGCATCAACACAAGAGATTTGATAACCCAAAAACTCTCTAGGAATAAGAAGGTAAAACTGGGGTGGGGATGACACCCACAAAAATTACTATAGCAATATGTTCAACCACTTCTGATGGTCTGCCCTGTTAAAGGCTTTACACTGTGTTAATAGTGATCTAGTTAGAGGATTTACAAACACTTTACAAGAAGTGTCACCTTGTTAAAGGATTTACAATAGTTTGTTAAACCCACCTAATACATAGGATTTTCGTCACCTTCTCCTAAGGTTTTCCCACCTAGTTGTTAAGCTAACCTATCAATATAGATTTTTCATCATCTAATACAATGGTAAGAGAGTATTAGAACATTTGACCTAATAGAGTGCAATCTTTAATTGTTGGATTTAGGAACTAGATCTGCTCTTCCAGTTCTAATCCATGCTTGGTCTAATATTTGTATGTGTCCCTTATTCTATTCTAATCAACTAGATATGTAATTGCTACTCCTTTCACTAATTCCTTGACACCCCTACTAATTTCTCTATTCTACAACAATCTCTTGGCAACTTGATAACTTCAACAACCTCGACATTATGGTGTCCAAGTCTCCTTATAAAGACATTGTGGACTTATGGTTAGGTATGGATCTACAATCCATATTAAATCTCAAATTCCCACTCATACCTTGCATTTTTCTCATTGGTTGCATACCTTCTCCATTTTTCTAATTGGATGCATGCAGATCACATAGGGAATGTAAATGATTCATCCTTATCATTTTTCCTTTTCAAAATCTCTCTATGTCAGCTCCAAAAATGGTTTACATCTGAGTCTATGAGGTCACAAACTCATATGCTAATTCTGTGTTACTCAACACATATTATATTAGTAGTGCTCGAAATATGAATGTTCCTATTTTGCTCACCACATGTTACATTTTTAGATTGCTTGACACCTATTACACTCTATGTTACTTGGAACATGAATCTTCCTAAATCACTCAGCACATACTATGCTCTGTCTTGTTTGGCACCTGAAGTCACTCGCCACCTGTTAAGATTCTGACTTAGCAACTATTATAACTTACTCGACATACATAGTGTACTTGGCATATATGGTGGAGTTGGCCAAGTGTGTTGGCACTCGAATGTCAAGACTATTTTAAGACCAATAGGAAGATGATAGCAAAGACTACAAGGAAAAAGGCAAGAAATGCTACATTGTTGAAGAAGATTCTGATGAAAATGATGATGAAGTAATCTATGTGGCCATGAATGATGAATCAAATAAAGATGAAGATGAAGCAGTAGCATTGGTTACTTGTGTGAACAAGAATGAAAAGTGGATCATAAATAGTGGATGCTCACATCGCAAGAGAGGAGATAAAAGTAAGTTCATTACCTTTACTCAATATGATGTAAATAGTGTTAGGTTTGGTAATGATGCTCCATGTCAAATCAAAGGAAAAGGCTCTATTAAACTCAGAGAAAATTTAATGTGATAATGCATACTATGTTGAAGGATTGAACTAGAACTTGTTGAGTGTATCATAGTTAGGCAATATAGGTTGCAAAGTTGAATTTGGAAACAAAACTTCTAAGATTTATGACACTAATGGAAATCTAATAGGAAAAGGTACACAAACTAGTAGTAAGATATTTTACCTAAATATGGAAGATGCAACATGTCTTGTTGTTAGACTTGATAATGTGTTGTTGTGGCATAAAAGGCTATATCATGTTAACTTTTATAATTTGATCAACATTAGCAAGAAGAAGAAGGTCAGAGGGTTGGCAAAACTAAAGAAACTTGAGAACACAATGTGCAAACAATGTCAACTAGGGAAAATGACTAAGTCTAGCTTCAAAAGAGAAAAATACACTTCCAAAGAAGTACTAGTGTTAGTCCATACAGACTTATGTGGTCCAATAGAAGTGCAAAGCCACCTAGGAGATAGATACATAATTCTATTTGTAGATGACTATTCTAGGATGATGACTACTATGTTTTTAAAGAAAAAGACTGATGCATTACAAATGTTTAAGTCATATTTGGGCAAAGTTGAGAAGGAAATAGGAAAGAAATTGAAATGTCTAAGGTCAGACAGAGGAGGTGAGTTCACATTAAAAGAGTTTGAGATATTCTGCAATGACAAAGGCATCAAAAGCAAACATCAACACCAAGAACTCCACCACAGAATGGTATTTCTGAAAGGAGGAATAGGTTAGTGATTGACTATGCTAGAACCTTGATGATGGAGAAAAATGTTGCACTAAAGTACTAGAGAGAAGTTGTAAGTACTGTAGTCTACACACTACATAGAGTGTAAGTAAAAAAAGGTACAAATGCTACACCTTTTGAACTATGGTATGGTCACTCACCCAATGTTAAACATTTCAAAGTATTTGGTTGTAAATGCTATATTCTTAAAGATACTAGAAATGGAAAGTTTGATGCAAAAAGTGATGAAGGCATATTCCTTGGATACTCCACTAGAAGCAAGGCATATAAGTGTTTGAATATTAACACTAACAAGATTGTGGAGAGTGCAAATGTAAATTTTGATGAGCATGTAGAAGTTCAAATTGATGAGTCCAAGCAATTAGAGGATTATAGATCTTTTTTATACTTCTATTAAGGGATGACTGTTGTAGACATTGTTGTCAATCAATTTCAGAATCAACAACAAATTTTAGTATCTTCCATGTCACAGCCAGTGAATATCAAGCTGCATTCAAAAGCCAAGTTGCAGAATGTAGAAAATGCACATTCTAGTTCTAAAAATAGTATACATGAGAGGAGTGATGAAGTTCCAGATGAAGAAGAATAAAATGACTCTGAAGATGAAGGATCAAACATGGAAAGAAGGATAGAATCAAGGTTAGCCAAGTATGTGAGAAGACATCACCCTGTAGAAAAAATCATTGGTGACAAGGATTCTAGATTAATGACGAGGAATAGACTGAGGAATGAATCATGTTTGTTGAGCAAGGTTGAACATAAAATAGTGAAAGATGCACTACAAGATGATGACTGGTATAAAACCATGGAAGAAGAGACAGATCAAATTAAGAAGAACAAAAAATGGACCCTAGTTCCTAGACCAGCTAATAAGAATGTGATTGGTACCAAATGGGTGTTTAGAAACAAACTTGATGAGAATGGTGAGATAACAAGAAAAAAAACTAGACTAGTTTGCAAAGGCTATGCACAAGAAGGACTGGATTATAGGGAAACATTTCCCCTATTGCAAGAATGGAAGGAGTAAGAAAATTATTTGCATATGCTACATACAAAGGTTTCAAAGTGTACCAAATGGATGTGAAGTCTGCTTTTCTGAATGGTATACTAGAAGAGGAAGTCTACATAGAACAACTAGAGGGATTTGTAGATGAGAAAAACAAGAACATGGTCTACAAACTACACAAAGCACTTTATGTATTGAAGCAAGCACCTAGAGCATGGTATGAGGGATTGCACAAATATCTTGTGAAGATAGGATTTGAGAGAATAGATGACAACAACAACTTATACATCAAAGATAAAAAGGGTAAAGACATTTTGATATCAGAAATCTTTGTTGATGATATAATATTTGGAGGGAAAGATGTTTTTTGCAAAAAAATTTTGACCAAATGAAACATGAATTTGAGATGTCAATATTTGGAGAAATCAAATTCTTTGTTGGATTACAAGTACATCAATTGAAGCATGGCATATTTGTGACCCAATCCAAATACATCAAGGAGATACTTAAACCATTTGTATTAGAAGACTCAAAACTAGTTAGCACACCAATGGCTATAGGACATAAGCTATCCAAGAATGATGAGTTTCCTGAAGTGAATTAGACATTGTATAGATCAATCATTGGAAAGCTGCAATATGTTGTACATAGTAGGCCAGATATTACATTAGCTGTTGGATTAGTGGCAAGATTTTTTGCAAATCCAAGAAAAAGTCACTTAATGGTAGTAAAGAGAATACTGAGGTACTTGAAAGGAACTAATGATTTTGGTTTGTACTATAAGAGGAGTGAAAAGTTTGAACTGAAAGCTTACAATGATGCGAATTGGGGAGGTAACATTGATGATAGAAAAAGCACTAGCGGAGGAGCACTTTTCTTGGGAAAAAGGTTGATTACATGGACAAGCAAAAGGCAAAGCTGCACCTCACAGTCCACTGCTGAAGTTGAATATATTGCAGCTACTATAAATTGCACCAATATTGTATGGATCAAACATTTTCTGCAAGGTATGAAGGAAGATGTAACTAAGCCTATGATACTTTATTGTGATAATACAAGTGCTATCGACATATCAAAGAATCTTGTAATGCATGTTAAAACCAAGCACATTGCAATCAAGTATCACTATGTAAGAGAATTGGTGGAAGATAAATAAGTGAAGATGGAATATGTTAGCTCAAAAGAATAGATTGCTGACATCTTCACAAAGGCACTACCTAAAGATTCTTTTGAGTATCTTAGAGGTAAGTTAGGGGTGATACCCCTAGCCAAGGCTACTTGAGGAAAAAGAAAGATTGTCCTACATCAAATGAGTAGGTTGTTAAAAGATTTTACATATTGATGCAAATGATGTTTACTTTAGGATTCATGCCTAATGTAGTAGAAGTACTGAAGTTCCAAATTAGTCACAAGCAAGGTGACAAAGGGAGAAATTGAATGAACCTACAAAAGCTATATTTACATGTTAAGATGTAAATATGTCTTTGGCATTATTGTCAAAGAGGCAGAAATAGCAGAAAACTAATCAACAGGAGAAGTTGTGAGAAACTAATTACATGCTAATGATCTGGTGGTCAAAAGTATGAAGGAGATACTGGTTAAATAAAGATAAAGGAGAAGTTGAAAGAAATAATCAAAGGTTGATTAGAATAGCAGGAGATGAGAAGTAGAGATAAAAAAAGAACAAAGATAAGCAGCCAAGAGGGAGATGTAGAAATGAAGCAATCAAGATAGTAGAAGGAGATGGAAAGTTACAATTTACTTTTTGGCATTTGACTTACTATTCTAACCTAGTTAGCTTGTCATTGAATAGTTTAGTATGATGGTTGATCAGTTTTGTTTGCCATCAATGCCAAAGAGGGAGATTGTTGGAAATCTGATTGAAAATCTCATTGTTGAAGATCAAAGAGGGAGACTATTGCAAAGAAGGAAGATTGTTGTTTTCAATCATTGTTTTGTCATTAATTTCAAACCTGCTATTTGTAGGAATGAAATTTTCTTATAAGATCCAAGTACTATCACTTAGTTGATTGATGAAGAGGATTTGATCAACAAGATGTAACAAGAGCACCTAAGGGAAAGGTTGAGTTATGAAGTTGTAATGAAGTACAAGGATCAGTTAAGACAATGGTTAAATGATGTATTGATAACATACTTAAAGATATAGAGGTTGTTCACAGTTAGAAACATTGGAGGAATAAGTTGTAACAAGGTTGATTGCAAAGCTTAAAATAAGATCATTAGTGGGTTCCAAGCAAGTTCGTTGAAGCCAAGAAAACTCTCAGTTGGAGTTGAGTAACAGGAAATTCTAGTGTGTGCCGAGTGATCTTCAGGTGCCAAGTGAAGTTTAGGTGCCAAGCATCAGAAAACCTTAGTTGGTGCTGAAGGATCTTCAAGTGTCAAGCATCAGGAAAAACACAGTTGATGCTGAGTAACACAATATGTGCCAAGCACTAGTATTTAAATAGTGTCAAGCTGCTACATTGTTTCAAACGACCAAGATTCACCAAATCTAAGCTGAAAAAGTGGTTACCTTAAATTTGGTGAACAAGTTGGAAGATAAGGATGATGAGCTGGTGGTATAGAATTCTACATGTAAACCATTTTTGAGCGAATTCAAGGGGATTATTCAAGAAGTTTCTAGAGGAAACAAATTATGGGTTAAATGAAATGAATCCTACCTAATCCATACGAATTGAAAATTAAAAAATGGAAGAATCGAGTGGGAAAAAGAACTCTAAGACTTCTATTTAAGAAGTTATAGACTAGAAGCAAATGTTGCTAAAGAGCCAAACTGCAAAGTTGTCAAAAGGGTGTGAAGGAGAAGACATCTAGGAGAAGGAAGAGCATAGAGGTGTTGCTTCTATAAGTAGTCATGAAGAGATGATTGCACTAGTACATTGAGCATGGAGGCTCAAGGAGACTAAGCTTGAAAGGAGGGCAAGCTGTCAGAGTTGTAGAGATTGAAGGCCAAGCAATGGTATGAGCTGAGAAGTGATCTAAGATCTACAAGTTAAGTTGTATGTTGTCGTTAGGTCAAAGATTTTCTAATACTTTCTAGCAATTGTATTAGATTTAAAAATCCTATGGACTTAGGTTGGTTTAATAGCCATTTGTAAATCCTGTAACAGGGTCAGATCCCAAGTGAATGTTCTAAAGTCTTCTATTGAGGCCCACTTCTAACAAGGTGGTTAAATCTGCTAACAAGGTCACATTTGATAATGTGTTGTAAGCCTCTAACAGGGTAGACCTTTCATAGGGCATCACTTTAGAAGAGTGAGAATTGAATAGCATGTTATTGGTGGTTTTTCCCAAATTGAGTTTCCACATAAATCATTGTGTTATGTGTTGATTTCTTGTGTGTTATGCTTGCATTTTGATTTACAGTAACTTGTTGATTAGAAAAGTCAAAGCTTGGATGAATGAATGGTTGAATTGGCTCACTATACTTAGTAAAAAGGTTGAATAGGACATTTGGACTTTGAATAATTAATTCACCCCACCCCCCTGCTAGTTATTCTAAAGCATTTCTAACAAGATGTTCCTAAACCATCTAGAAAACAACTACCTCAGTGTCTCACTAGAGGTATCCCTAAATCCACATATGAACCAAAACTTTCTAATAAAGGTAAATATCCTACGAGTCATTATGTGTCTAACCATTGTTTGTCAAAATCAAATCAGTCATTTGTGAATCAATTATCTACTATATCTATTCCTAACAATGTGTAGGAAGCCTTAGTTGATGCAAGGTGAAAAGCCGCTGTGAATGAGGAGATGAAATCATTATAGGAAAATACACTTGGGAACTTGTCGACTTTCAACCAGAAAAGAAACTAGTTGGATGTCAGTGGGTTTATACTATTAAGTATAAAGTAGATGGTACAATTCAATGCTTTAAGGTGAGACTGGTGGCAAAAGGGTACACCCAAACCTATGGGATCAATTATACAAAGACATTTGCACTTGTAGCTAAAATTAATATAGTACAAGTCTAGTTGTCTCTAGCTACAAACTTGGGTTGGCCATTACAACAGTTTGGTGTAAAGAATACCTTTCTACAAGGAGAGTTGTTCGAAGAAGTCTACAAGAAACTTCCACCCAGCTGCATGATACCAAAAATACATAGTCTAAAGATGTGCAAATTAAAGAAGTCACTGTATGGGTTGAAACAATCTCCAAGGGCATGGTTTAGAAGATTCACAAATTCAATGAAAGCCTTTGGTTACCATCAGAGCAATTCAAACCATACTTTATTCATAAAGAATTAGCAGAGTAAGATCACTACACTTATTGTGTATGTGGATGACATGATAGTTATAGGAAATGATCTTGAAGAAAGGAGGGCTCTACAAGATTACCTGTTCAAAGAATTCAAAATGAAATACCTTGGTGCCTTGAAATATTTCCTTAGGATTGAAGTGTCTCGATCTGATAAAGGGATCTTTCTATCTTAAAGAAAGTATGCCTTAGACTTGTTATGGGAAACTGATATGTCAACATGTGAACCCACTGATACACCTATGGAAGAAGGATTGAAGTTATGTATTGAGTCTAATCAGGTACCAGTTGATAAAGGAAGATACTAGAGACTCATAGGAAGATTGATGTACTTAGCACACACAAGGCTAGACCTTACCTATGCATTAAGTATTGTTAGCTAGTTTATGCATAATCTTGGAGAGAAACATATGAATGCAGCTATGCGCATTTTGAGGTATCTAAATTCTGCTCCTGGAAACGGAATTTTATTCACTAAAAATGAAGATTATCAAAGTGTGGGTTCATACACTGATGTTGACATGGTTGGAGTAGTAGATGATAGGTGTTCTACTTGAGGTTATTTCACCTTTGTAGGAGGTAATCTCGTTACATGGAGAAGCAAAAATAGAATGTTGTTGCACGATAAATTGTCGAGGCAGAATTTAGAGGTCTGGCACTTGGAGTATGTGAAGCGTTGTGGCTAAGACTTCTCCTAAGAGATTTGGGCTGTCCACCTAGGTGGCCAATTCAACTATATTATGACAATAAAGTAGCATGTGATATTGCTCATAATCCGGTTCAACATGATCGTACAAAGCATGTGGAGGTAGACAGATTCTTTATTAAGAAGAAGTTGGATGAGAAGATTGTGGAGCTATCTAAGATTCAATCAGAAGATCAGTTGGCCGATATTCTTACCAAAGTGGTTTCAACTTGAGTGTTATTGAAGTTTTTGGGCAAGTTGGCCATGTGGGATATCTACGCATCAACTTAAGGGGGAGTGTTGCAATATTGGAAACATTCTAATATTGAACTGATTCTTTCCTAAAAACTATTCTTTCCTAAATTGATTCTTTCCTTTCCTATAGCTATTTCCTTTCCTATAGCTTTATGCATTTGGCACACAACTATATATATACCTGATAAGGTGTGTTGATGCCACTCGGAATGAAGTACTATATCAAAGTCAAGCCATCATGAACTGTGATTACTGTGTAGTGGCTCACAAAGGACCAGACACACTTTCTATGAAGATCCTTGAGCTTGTTTCTATACGATTGCCAGCTTATATATACGTTGGAAACAGTCCATTGTCAATAACATTGCACATTTGGTTTCTTGTTTGTTGCTTCATTTTAGAAGTATTATTCTCTTACCAAAGAAACAAAATTGATTACTATCTAGACACGAAAAAGAAACAATAGATTAGATCAATTGGCAGACAACTAGATAGAAAGAAATTGAATGACAAAAACAACATAAAAAGGACCAAATGGCATCAAAACAATGCATCCTTATCTTGTATTCCCTTAATCAAATAAAATATCTTGCATGGAAGAAATAAAATTCAAGTTGAAAATCAGGTCCACATCCTCTTTTAATTCCCATATCATTGTTATGCCGCACAACTAAATTTTAGCAATCGTGTTCACTGTTCAGCCCATTGAAGAATTTGGACTAAAGTCTGGTAATTAGTCAGTGTGTAAATAGCTCGTTCATATTGTGTCTTCAAGTCGCTCAGTTGCATGCTGTAATTAAATACTTTATCCCCCTGCCTGCCTATTACAACGATACATATAACTCGTCATCACTGAGAATTGCAATAGATATAGAGAATCCCGGGTAGAAGGGTTCTATTAAATAGGTCAAATTGTGCATAATGTAAATATCTCTTGTCTCACGTTTTCAACTTGTCTGCTATATCTTATAAACTGATTGATGCAGATCCATGGTTTCATCCCCTAAAAACAATTCAGCTATGTAGCCATGTGGCCTTATAGTATAAGGCTTTAATATATCACATATAATAAAATATTTGTTATGACTCCTAGATTTGCAGATCAAATGCCAGGTTCTGTATTTCCTTTCATAGAAAATTTGTCTCCTCATAAATGATGTATGAGCTGTTCACTGGCTTTATTATATATACGAGGACTGCTATTTTCATTTTGCTTAGTCAGATATTAAATTTAATAATTTTTTTAATGGAATCTCTTTAATTTTTTTAATGTTAAGTAAAAGATATCAAACGTTTTTCCATTGAAAATTTGTCTCCTCTCCAAATGTCTAGGAGAAGTTGTTTGAGAGACAAAGTCTATCCAAACTGTATTGTGTGGATTATACTTTGAGGGGAAATGTATGACCCAAATTTTTTTTTTGAAAAATGAAAATACATTATGTAAATCTAATATCATATAAGAGTGGAAACTGAAATTCCTAAATTTCTTATATTTTTTTTGTCTACCCACCAATGCAACATCCTTCATATGACTATTTTGTGATCCGTCATATGCTTCCATCATGGACCCATGATGTATGGACTTCTAAGAGTAGTAACTTTTAACCTAATAGTCTAGTTTTCTTGAAATTTGACAAGTGACTTCATTAGAAACTTTTATTTGGGAAATGCAAAGTTGATTTAGCTCTTCAAAATTTGCTTTTAGTTTTTTTTTGGATTTCTAGAAGGTTTTTGTAAAAGCTTCAAAGATATGTTTCTAATTTTGAAGACTCATTGATAATTATTATCATTTTTATCTTATTTAGAACAAATTTAGGAAAGAAATGAGTTCTCTTGAAAATAATAAAATTAAAAATCTAAAAAAGTGAATCTAGAGTGTTAATATTAATCTTCAGGTTTCTTACACTCTAAATATTAGATTATTTTTTCTTTTTTATTAGTTTATTTGTTATAGTTTATTTTTATTTCGGTAATTTTGTATAACAGTTTGTAATTGTTATTGCTGTCTCTTTTATAAATTTGTTGTATTGTTCTGATTGAGTAGAAGAACATCAAATAATAAATCATTTCCAATTTCTACATATTTTTATCTTGTTTTTCAATCTGGGCCAACAGTGGTATCAGAGCATTGGAATTAATCTATGCTCAAAGCTTCTTAAGACTGGAGTGTTTTTGAAGAAGCAAAATAAAAGAAAGTAGATTCAAGTGCAATTGATTTAATTTTGATAAATTTTTTACAACTTAATTACATTGCTAAATTTTAGGAAGAAAATTTCAACAATCATTTACAATTTGTGCAAATTGTGTTTCTTTCTATATTCACAATGCAATCTATTGTTTCATTAATTGGGGAAACATTATCTAGAAAAGATAATTGGATGGAATGGCATAGAAAAGTAGAAAATACACTTATATTTAATGATTTATGGTTCAAAATATGTGATGAAAATACTCAATCTATAGAGCCAACTGATGCTAAAGAAAAAGAAATATGGATATATAAAAATTCAAAAGCTTTAGCTTTGATAAGTGCTTCTATTAATGGAGAAGTGTATCGACATATACAGGGATGCACACTTGCCTAGGATGCCCTTGATAAATCAAAAAAATTATTTGATTGTCATTCAGAGTTAGAGTTTATTCAATTGCAGTTAAAACTATTGAATATTGAATTGAAAAATGGTGATGTTATGAGTCTAGCTTCAAAAATTAGAGCTATAAAACAAGATGTTGATGCTGCAGGTGGGAAAGTTGATATTTATCTCACAACTTTTATCAAAGCACTTCTTCCAACACATTCCACATATCTAGAGTCTCTTCAGGCAAGGAACCAATTAAAAATCATTACTTTTGATCTATTGGTTGAAAAGTTAGCAGAGTGTGAGAAAGCATTTGGAAGGAAAATAGATAATCCAAAAGAAAATGTTTGTCTTGCTTATCAAGAAAATCGTATAAATAAAATAGCTTCAAGAGGTGATCATAATGATAGAGGAAAAGGTAGAAGTCAATGGAAGAAAATTGATAATCAGAATGATATGCAATTTTTATATTGTAAAAGATGTGGTAGAAAAGGAAGTCATGAAGCAAATGAATGCAAAATCTCTTGGCAAAAGATAGAAAGTTTTAAAGGAAATTCTTTTAAGAAAAAAGATAAAACCAAAGTTTATAATAATGATAAATCTTCAGATGATAACATTTTAGGTACAACTCAATTTTCTTGTGATAGTGATGGTGATCAATATGTCCTTACTATTTTAGAATGTGCATCTACTTCCTCATGGTATGATACTTGGATTTTAGAAACTAGAGCAACACAACACATGAAAAATCAAGTCTCAAACCTATTGGAAAAGGAACTTAATAAAAGCGATTATGGTCTGATTTACTTAGCTGATAATTACTTTGAGGAATTTAATAAAAGTGATTGTGGTCCGATTTACTTAGCTGATAAATTAAGTCTCAAACCTGTTGGAAAAGGAACTATTCGATTTAAGTTGCCTAATCTTCTAGATTTTATGCTTCATGATGTTTTATATATTCCTCAGTTACAATGCAATTTACTATCTCTTGTATTGATTCGCCAAAAAGGTTACTCTATTCTATTAAAAGATGCTCAGGTTGCTATAAGAAAGCAATATAATAATCAAATTGTGTTGACTGGAAGTGAGGATGGAAGATTATTAAAATTAAATGGCACTCCCACTCTTTCTAAATTGTTTGCATATCTTATAGAGGAAGGTAATCTATCTACTACTATGTTGTGACATGCAAGATTAGGTCATATATGTTATGATAAAATTCATATCATGAAAAAGAATGGTGTTGATACTTTACCTATTTTGCCTAAATGCGTTGAAAAGTGTAAAGCATGCATTCTTGCCAAACAACATAGAAATTCTTTCCCTTGATCCAATTGGAGGGCATAGAGAAAATTATAGCTTATCCATTCAGATTTATGTGGGCCTTTACCAATAACTTCTGTAGGAGGATCTAAGTATTTTATGTTGTTCATTCATGATTATAGTCATATGACCTAGATTTATTTCTTGCAGAAAAAATTAGAAGCTTTTGAAACTTTTAAAAGATTTCATGTTATGATTGAAAATTAGGCTCAACGTAAAATTGGTACTCTCCGAACAGACAATGGTGGAGAATTTATTTCTCTCATTTTCAAAGATTATCTATGTCAACATGGGATTCAATGTCATCTCACTATACTAGGCACTCCTCAACAAAATGGAGTTGTTGAACAAATTGTTGAGATAATGGGTGTTGCACACATTGCATAATATTGTTATATTTTATTTTTATTATGTAATGTTGTACCTAGATGGACGTGCAACATGTAAAGATTCCCATGGAATATTCTTGATGAGTTGTATTCTAACATTGTAAAAATATTTTATGTAATTATTTAATATTGGGGAAAAGAATTAAATGCCCAATATTAAATGTGGGGTCAGTGGGTTAGGTAGCACATGGTTTTAGCACATGGTTTATGTAATACCTCTTAGTGGTTTTGTGGGACTTGCTACTATATAAGAAGCCACAAGGGTAGTTGTTGTAGAGAGAGAGATAGTGACAAGGAGAAGACAAAAGGCAAGAGTCGAGCGGGACAAGGCTTGACAGGTTAGCCAAGGGAGCATTTGTGAAGGTTGAAAGCATGGCATGGGATGTGTGGATTCATGCTTGTTCACATAGTTTGCTCGGTTGTGGCTATGGCCATGAAGGCTTCCATGGTTGTATGGAAATGGTATTTTTGCTGAATAATACATGGTGATGGATGCTTTTGGAGGTTGGGTTTTTCCCTCAATGAGGGTTTCTCAGGGTATATCTTGTGTCACAATTTTGTGGGTATGTTGTCTATTCTCTTGCATGTGAATTTTAATTTCATGTTTATTTCAAGATCTATTATGGGTTATGTGGAAACAGTTATATTCTTTATTGCCAAGTTTCCTTACAAGTGGTATCAGAGCTATGGTTTTAGTATTGTAACCCTAGATTGAATCCCTAGGAATGCATGAGAGGATAAAAGAAAGGGCAAGATATATGAATGATTTATTGCAGATCTAAAGGTTTCGGATTTGCTGTTATGATGGGATGTTAAAAGATTTAGGCATGAGAAATTGTTGGACAAAAAAAAAAAATTCGGATGTTTCATTTAAATGAGGGTTTTGGAGGGTAGCTTTCAAAAATTACCTCCTGGGTAAAAACAAACCTCACCATTGGATCCGAGTGAACATTTCCATAAATTTTGATATATAATATGCCCTAGTTTGGCCATGTTCAGAGAAAATGAAAGATTTTTTAGGTTTCAGCCCATGATGGCCGTCAAATTTAATCCCGTCGAAATTTTCGTCACTGAAAAAAAAATTAAAAATGAAAAATCGTACTGAAAATGGTAAAAAGACTGTCTTAGTAAAATGGCCATAACTTTCTCTCAGAATATCGGATTTTAGAGTTTTTATAGGTGTTGGAAAGCTAATTCAGAGCACTACAAGATGGTGTAGGTTTGGTTCTATGATTTTAAAATTTTGTCAGGTTTTAAGAGCCCTAAAGTCAGATGTTATTTATTTTGAGCATGGATTAGGGCATAACTTGGGCATATGGAGTCGGATTTTGGACTTCAAATAGTCAACGGAAAGCTTTTGGAGAGCTCTACACATTGGTTCAGATTTGGTGTAGGTTTGGCATGATTTATTTGTTGATATATTGATCTGAACAATTTATAGATATATTTTGACTATGGTAACATTGTGAGTTTATGGCATTGGAGATTTAAGATTTGATGTCATTGTATACTCAGTTCATATTTTAGATTGGTCTCATGATGATATGGTTATCAGTGTTTGGTTTGGATATGCATGATGACTTGTTGGGTCTACAAGTTGTGCAGTGTTGTAAGCGGTCTATACTTACAGGTTGCATTTATAGCTTGGTTATGGGTTGTCTTTGCCCATTGATCTTTCATTATTGATGCATATTCAGATTGGTGGCTTGGATTTGGGTTGTCTATGCCCAAAGTCACATGATTTGCTAATTTTATCTTCATGTAGAAGGGATGAGATGTTGTTACCAGGTACAGTCATGGTGGAGGATTGTGGTTGACTATGCTGACAGGTTGGACATATTGAGAGCCAGATGCTCGGTTCATGGATGTGATCATGGTGTCATGGATTTTGGCATGACATGATTGGTTATATAGGTACATCCTTGATGTTCATTAGCTTGGATTTTTTCTGATATAGTTATGGTGGTATATCTTCTTGGTTGAGGATCATGGTTATTTGGTTTTCTTTTGAGGAGCTCATGATGTGCACTTTGAGTTCTTTGATGGTTTGATGTCTTGGTTGATTCTCATGGTTAGAGGATGGATTTGTTCATCATATGTCATGGATAGCTTGGATACACAGTTTAGTGGGAGCTTGTGATAGTGATGGGGTGACAGTGCAGGATTAGTTCCTGGTTTGGTTTATATCTTCTTGGTTTGGAGAGGATGGATTTTATGATGCCATAGGTGACTTGGTACCATGGTTGAGTGGGAGTTGTTGGCATTGATATATTTATTGAGTGTTTGCAGATGTTGGAGGTTTGTCTTAGATCATGTTGCTGCAGAAGCGTCTTTGACATTTGCATGGTGCACTTGTTATCTTCATGGTGTGTGAAGATGGTTAGATCTTGAGGACTCATAGAGTTCTTGGTTATCTTCATGGTGTATGGAGATGGTTCTTCATGGTATGTGGAGATGGTTTTCTTCATGGTGTGTGGAGATGGTTGCATCTTGAGGACTCACAGGGTTCTTGGTAAAGGTGTGGTTTATGCTTTTATTTGGCATGTTATCTTTGGTATGATGATGGTTTCATTATTATGTCATGGTATACTCTTGATACGCGTTTAGAGTTGTGACGTGTTATAGTATGTTCATATGGAGCATGTTATCTCTTTAGTTGAGATGGTAAGATCATGTTGTCATGTTTATGTTCCTGAGGCCATGGTTGGAACTTTGACATTGATCTTGGTTTAGTTTCTTGGTATTGAGTACACTGATCATAAGTTGGATACTTCATGATATTGCTATGTTGCATTTGGAGTTGGCATGGATTGATTGGTTACAGGTGCTCATGGATACTTAGAGACGATGGTGATGCTGATTTCTCTTGGATTAGAGAAGTATTTGTTGGGATGGTTGATGGTTTCAGCAGGAAGTCTGAGGGGCAGTCACCTGATATGGACTTGAGAGGAGATTGTTCTTAGATGAGTCTTGGTTGGAAACTTGGGTATCTTGATGAGCATTCTACTTCCCCACTCTTGGTCTAATCGGTGGTTTTCTACTTGAGAGGTATAGCCCATTGTTTCTCTCAGTTGCATTATATTTATGCTTGTCTTTCATGGATATGGATCTTGAGCTATGGTACATGAGTTAGTTCTGGAGGGTTCATTTGAGAGATGGTTTAGCATTGGTTATCTCCATGTGCATATGTTGTTATGCTAGTTGAGTTTGAGAGATGGTTTTATATTGGGCATTTTCTTTGGATTAGGAAAGGTTATTCCTTGGTTTAGGAATGGGTTTATTGAGTTTTATCTACTTGTGAGAGGCTTACATCCATGATGAGTTATATGGTATGGTTTGGGTGTTGTTGAGGCTACTTGTTGGGGTTTTATGGAGGAGATCATACTTTCACAGTTTACATCTAGAGGTTTGTGTAGAAGGACATGATACAGGTTATGATTTGCATGGTTTCTCTAGTCTTGGTTATCTTCTTGGATGTTCAGTTTTGCCTACATTGGATTTGAGATTGGTTGGAGATTGTGATCACTGGTTTGTGCTCATGTATGTCATGTGAGAGATGACATAGTTATTCCTTTATCTCTTTCCTCTGTTGGTTGTGGTGAACTTGGGAGAGCATTGGAGACTTGTTATGAGAGTTGTTCTTGCAGGATATAAGTTTATGTATTGTGGATGTCCTTGATACTACATGGATTCACTTCTTTGAGATGTGTTGAGTGGATTGGTTATATATTTGACATTATCTTTTGTAGTGGGAGCTTCTTGGTATATATGTGGCAGGTATTGCTCTTGAGGCTTGTGATTGCAGGTTGTAGAAAGGATATGTCAGTGATATGAGATTCACTTGTTATACCTTTGAGGTATGGATAGTTGGATGGGTTTGGCACTTGTTGTGGGTGCTATTTCAGCTATGGATATTTTGACAACTACGGATACATGTGATTACCTTTGGATCAAGTTTTTATGCTTGGAATTTCAGTTGGTACAGGATTTTATGATCTTCTAATGCGACAGGTTGGGTGGTTTTCTCTTTGGATGGCTTCTATGTATGTCCAGTGGGAGTGGCATAATAGGAGGTGAGATCATTCATGTTCGAGATGTTGGATACTTTGATTTTGTTGTGGGTACCAAGATGGAGCACTTGGTGTATTTTGATCTATGATGGTGGATGTGCTACGAGGGATTGTTCCCTTGTTCTTTTATGTGGCTACGGATTGACCCTATGCAATGTATACAACAAGTGGGAGATTGTTGAGATAATGGGTATTGCACACATTGCATAATATTGTTATATTTTATTTTTATTATGTAATGTTGTACCTAGATGGACGTGCAACATGTAAAGATTCTCATGGAATATTCTTGATGAGTTGTATTGTAACATTGTAAAAATATTTTATGTAATTATTTAATATTGGGGAAGAGAATTAAATGCCCAATATTAAATGTGGGGTCAGTGGGTTAGGTAGCACATGGTTTTAGCACATGGTTTATGTAATACCACTTAGTGGTTTTGTGGGACTTGCTACTATATAAGCAGCCACAATGGTAGTTGTTGTAGAGAGAGAGATAGTGACAAGGAGAAGATAAAAGGCAAGAGTCGAGCGGGACAAGGCTTGACAGGTTAGCCAAGGGAGCATTTGTGAAGGTTGAAAGCATGGCATGGGATGTGTGAATTCATGCTTGTTCACATAGTTTGCTCGATTGTGGCTATGGCCATGAAGGCTTCCATGGTTGTATGGCAATGGTATTTTTGCTGAATAATACATGGTGATGGATGCTTTTGGAGGTTGGGTTTTTCCCTCAATGAGGGTTTCCCAGGGTATATCTTGTGTCACAATTTTGTGGGTATGTTGTCTATTCTCTTGCATGTGAATTTTAATTCCGTGTTTATTTCAAGATCTATTATGGGTTATGTGGAAACAGTTATATTCTTTATTGCCAAGTTTCCTTACACAAATGAATAGAACTATCATAAATATGGTTAGAGCAATGTTATACTTTAAAGGAATCAAGTTGTATTTTTGGGCTGAAGTAGCAAGAACTACAATTTATCTTCGTAATAGGTCTCCATCATCAGCGCTTCACCAAGTAATTTCATATGAGGTTTGGTTCGGATATCCTCCTTCTATTCAACATCTTAGAATTTTTGGGTCCACTTGCTATGCTTTAATTCCTAAAGATAAAAGAAATAAGTTGCAACATAATGGTTTTAAATGCATCTTTCTTGGATATTCTGAATCCTCTAAAGCCTATAGGTTGTATCATGAAGCTAATAAAAAACTCATCATTACATGTGATGTAGCATTTTGTGAAACTTCTAAAAATGTTGAAGATATTGAATCTCAACATATAAAAGAACTATCAAAATCTTCTCCTTGGAAAGAAACTTCCTATGAGATTATACATTCTGGGGGGGGGGGCAACTTATTTAGCATCACCTTTAATGGATTCACATGTTGCATCTGTACCTCAAAATCAAGCTGATCCATCTATGAATGAACAAGAAGAAACTCCATCAACCAATGAGCCTGGAATTTCTGAACCATTGGAAACTACTACAACTTCTTTTGTGCAACCAAAATCTTCTCATAAGTGGGAAAAACAACTCCAACAAACTCTAAAAAGACTTAAGACCTGATGAAATAGAAAAAATAGGTAGAAGAAGTTCTTACAAGGCAAGGCTTGCAACTTAATCCAATGTTGTAGATAATATAGAGTCTATTGATGAACTCAATCTTGCAAGTGACTTTGAACCAACTTCCTATATTGAAGCTAAAGTGAAGTTTGGAGGCAGGCTATGTAGGATGAGTATGATGCCTTAATAAAGAATGGCACATGGGAGATGATTGATCCACCACTTGGTTGTAACCCTATTGGTTGCAAGTGGATTTTTAGAAATAAATATAAAGTAGATGGCACGCTTAAAAAACATAACACTCTAAATATTAGATTAGGTTTTCTTTTGTATTAGTTTATATGTTATAGTTTGTTTTCAGTTCTGAAAGTTTTTTATAATAGTTTGTAAGTGTTATTGCCATTTCTTTTATAAATTTTTTGTATTGTTCTGATTGAGTAGAAGAACATCAAATAATAAATGGTTTCCACTTTCTACATATTTTCATCTTGTTTTCCAATCTGGGCCAACACTAGAGAACAAATAAATTTGTAAGTTTTCTTGTTATTTGAAGATTTTTTATTTATTTAGGAATTTGTAGATAATTGCACAAGCTTTTGGGAATGGAAATTAAATTTTTATTAATTCATCAATTATTGTGGTTGACTCACTACCACAAGATCCTACAACATAAAATTTTGAAAGTAATGGTATTCTTACACATGACAAATAGTCTAGCCCTTCTGGTGTAGTGGTGAAGCCCAAGCTCATGGGTTACTCCCATGGTCACAAGTTTGAGACTGTCCCAAGTTGGAATGGTGTGCATGTGCTATGGGCATGTGTGTGTATCCCAAGGGGTACTAGTTTCACTATACTTGCCTCAATATATATATAATTAAGAAAAATTTGAAAAGATGTCTATATAAATTATAACCAAATGAAAAGGAGAATATAAATTAAGAAATATATGTAAACAGATATGAGGAAGCGTTTGGATCACTATTTAAAAGCACAAATAAGATCTAGTACAAGATCCATACACATTCCTCATTCCTTATTAAGGATTACAATATAGAAATAACAACTTACAAGATATATAGGAAGATCCATCCAATTTCCCAAAATTATAACTAATAGTCAGAAACAAGAGGCCCATACGCAACCTCATCATAAAATATGTTTGCATAAATTATGTTACATCCAATCCACCAAAAATATATATAATATAAGGACATGGTTAAATACATACCTACTTCATACTAATGGGAAATAAATAAGAGCTTCTAATCTATTGTTGTAGTGGGCAAAGGAGTGGGCACACTTTTTGTGAAGACCTTGAGCATGTTTCTATAGCTTTTCCAGCCTCTATATTCCATGGAAACAATAAGTTGCCATACCTAGGGCATATTTGGTTCTCTTTGTTGTAGCTTCTTGGAAGATTTTGTTTTCTCATGAACCATAAAAGGTTGATTAGTACTTAAATAAAAAAAATTCATTAGATCAGCCATTAAAAAAAATTATAAAAAAGAAAACAAAGATCAAGTGGCATACAAGAAATCCATCTACATCTTAAATACTCTTCATCAAATTCAATATCTTGCATGGAAAATAGTTTCTTTTTGTGAAAGACCTAATTTTATAGATCTATGTTATCAATTTCCATATTGTACTTGTTGTAGGCAATACTATTGCATTCACTTTGCCTAAACGTTCAATTAAGTGTAACCAATCACAACACTTTGTTTTATTTTCTTTCTAAATAACTATAATTTTTACAAAGTTTAAATTTATATTTATATATCTTTTATAATTTAAAAAACTATTTATTTGTACTTTGATTGGTTCAAACCAATTTGTGTTATAGGGATGCTATTTTTAGACATACTCCATATGTATTATTTTTGGCAAGATTTTCGTCCATATTAAAATTTGTAAACATTTATTTTTGTGATGTTCTTTTGTTCTTTTCCAATTTTCATACAAACATAAAAATATAAATATATAACTATTCGTGTAAAATATATAACTTTGTATTTATTTATTGAAAAATATATAATTTCAAATGAAAAATATATAAGAAATAAAAAACATTAAAATTGAGATCATTTGAGCAAGGCAAAAATGTTGTAGAAGATAGTGCGAGGGGAAGAACCTAAAAAAAATTGTAATATAAAATTTGAGACACAAATTAATAACTAAAAATTTGAATTGTTTCATGTAGAATGAAATCATATACAATCATAATTTTTTTATTTTATAAATTTAGGACATCGTATTCTTCCTTAATAGAAATTTCATCTCATTATTGACTGTAATATATACTTTTGGAAAGAAAAGATTAATATCAATAATCTTTTGATTGCATTGTAATTCTGAAGTTGTAAATTATAGCTTGAAATTTCTAGTAATAATAGTTTAAATAATGATTTCCAATGTTCAATCAAAATATTTAAACATAGTAAAATATTTAATTAGTAATTATAATTTAAAAATATAATTATACTTGTATTTTTACTTTAATAGATAGATTAAAAGAAATTTATTTTCTAAAATGATATGAAATAAAAAAATCAATTCTAGATGAAGGGATATGAGATATAATTTGTATTATTAATAAAAATAAGTAAAATAAATATATTTGAATTTGTTTATATCAATTAGTGAATTAATTTCTATGATGAAGAGGTTTTGGTTTTTTCGCTCTGCTAGGGTTTTCTTGCTTCATGCGAAGTTGCAGTTTTTTTTGCATACGGCCTTCTGCTTGCACTCCCCTTCTGTCGGCACTTGTCATACCGCATTTACTGCGAGAGCTTTAGGTTAGGATATAATGTCTTCGGCTAGCGGTGAACCAGTTGTTTCTGGTGTTCACGCTGCTGCTTCGGACTGCCATGACGCCGCCACCAAACAAACGCCCGTGCAAGTTTGTCCTGAAGGTTTTCCATGAGGTAAGCCTGATATTGTCCTTCCTTTGCAAGAATTTGATGCCACATGTGACTGGTTAGAAAAACATACCTTGATTGGGTATTTTGTTGGTAGGACCCCACCTGAAGCTATGCTCAGAGAATGGGTTAACAATAGCTGGACCCCGCATGGCGTCTGCCTCGACGCTGTGCAAAACCTTACCAAAAGTTTTTTTTTATTTTGCTTCGCTAACTTGTTGCACCCTGATGCGGTTTTTACCAATGGCCCTTGGTCTGTGCGTTCCTCTTTGCTTGTATTTCAGAAATGGTCCCGAGACTTATCTGGCTCGGATGATAAAAAGCTTAGGGTTCCTGTTTGGGTTGAATTCCCAGGTCTACCCTTGCCCTACTGGCCTTTTATTGAGTCTATTGCCCAAGCCCTTGGCAAAGTTGTTACCAAGGAGCCAAAAAAAAATTTAATGCTCGTCCTCAGCAGCGTGTTTGCATTGAAGTTGATCTTTCTAAAGATCTCAAGGATTCAGTGGAAATCCAGATTGGCGCTCAAACCTTCGCACAGAAGGTGTTTTACTTGAACCTACCTAACACCTGTTATAGGTGTCAATCTGCGAAACACAAGATCAAGGACTGCCCTTTGGCCACGCCTAGGGTCAAACCCAGGCCTAAAGCGACACCTGTCAAGCAGGTCGAAGGGAAAAAAGGAGAATGGGTTACTATTGGGCACAAAGGCAAGCCTAGCTTGAATCCTTTGGCCCCCAAGCCATCCTATGCGACCATAACTACGATTCCTCCTGCTTCCATCGAAATATCTGCGCCTACTAGCGTGGAGACGCCAGCGGCTTCTGTTGCACCGGTTTCATTTTCGCAGGTTTCAAACCCTACTAGCTCATAGGGGATTAAGGCAGCCTCCAGGACCTCATCCTTGGCTGGGGCTCATTCTCCTCTTGCAGTCTCTTCCATAGTACCACCAGCAATAAGGCGTTCTCGCAGTCCTCCTAGATGTGCGGAGATATTAGGGGTCAAACGGCAGGCTGTAAGTCCAGAGGATTTCCCATCTGACTTCCACCCAATTTCTACCTTTTTGTAGAATAGTTACTCCTCTCTCAAGGACGAGGATGATATGGAAGAGTTTTCATGAACTTCCTCTCCTAGAATGTTCGAGGTCTTATAGACCTCCCCAAAAAATTCTATGTCTGGGATACCCGTCATAGACTTGGGAATTTAGATTTTCTTTGCCTGCAAGAAGTTAAGATTTCTGGTTTCATGCTTTCGGCTGCATGCCGAGTCATTTGGCAGGATAGCGTCATGTTTTCTTCTCAGTATGAAGCTGGCCAAGGTGGTGTAGTTACTCTCCTGTCACCTCACCTTCATTCTGCTATTATTTCGCACGGTTCTGACCCCACAGACCATATTATTTGGCTTTTTCTTTCCATCGACAATCATTCTTTTCGAGTCATTAATGTTTATGCCTCCAATGATGCTGTGGAAAGGGCGCAAATGTGGGTTTGGCTTGCTGATAACTTGCCGCATGCTACTTGGGTCCTGTGTGGGGACTTCAATATGGTTGAAGTGGCCTCTGACAAAGATGGCATTCTACCTTTCCGTTGGACAGCTAGGCAAAGACAAGCTTGGTTTCACATGCGTTATAAATTGGGCCTCTTTGATCCCAATACTAGCCGCCATCATGATAATGGGCCTTGGCACACTTGGTCCAATTTTTGAGTTGGTCCTGATCGCATATTGAAACGTCTTGATTGTGCTATGATCTCGATGCAATCTTTATTTTTATTTTTTTGAAGATCATGATCTACCTGTCATTCCCCTAACAGATGTGATGTTGTCAGACCGCTATCCCATTTATTTTGGCATTTCTTGACAAAAAACTGTCCCCAAAGTGGTTAAGTCTCAATTCTTCCTCAACATGTCTATGGTATTGCATGCCTCCACTATCTCCCACATACAACGTGTCTGGAATTTGGAACCACGTCCACATTCCCATCGAGGTTGGATTCAATGGTGGAATGATGTCATTACTAGAATGGCTCATTTTTTGCACATCTACAGGCATCAGCTGGCAATTTTTAGAAAATGTTCTTATGAAGCCAACATCGTTGCCCTCAAAAAAGCCTCTAAAGCGCTCACCTTCAACCCTTTTGATGTGGATCTGCAACTTCAGCTTGCCAAGCTTCGCCATTAAAAGTAAATTGCTGATAACTATGTTGCCCGAGGAGCTCAAATCAAAGCCCGTCTCCACTGGTTGGAGGTTGGCGACAAAGCCTCAAAGGAGTTCTTTTAGGCTCTTCAAGCCCGTCATACCAATATTGGGATTAAAAAGATAAAACAGGGAACACTTTTTGTCAAGCCTCTGGATCTACCATTCAATGGCATAAAACATTCTATTACCGACAGTCTTTTTTGCCAGCTCCACCTTGGCTCAGCCAATTCCAATGGAAATGGGTTACTCATGGAGAAATTTTTCACTTTCTTGGCATTCCCTTTGCTTTCTAGGCTTCCCCTGTGGAACTTTGGAATGCTGTTCTTACAAAGATTACCAAAAAACTTGATTATTGGATCACTAAGCCGCTTTCTCTTGCTGGTAAATTCTAGATTTGTTCTAAGATTTTGGCTACCACCCATGTGTTTTATTCTTCTTGTTGGGCTCCTTCCAAAGCTTCATACCTCAAATTAGAACGTTTGCTCAGAGATTTTCTTTGGGCCTTTGGTTCTGACCATCATGGTTTTCACAGAGTTGCTTGGGATTTTTGTTGTCTCCCGAGGGAATCTGGGGGTCTCGGTCTACTTTCCACTCGGAAGCAGGGCCTTGCCCTCTGTGCTAAATGGATTATCAGAGCTATTTCTGGAGATGAAGCCTAAAAAATTCTTGTCAGACATTGCATCTCTTCAGGCTTCCCTGCTAACAGACCGGCCTGGAAGGGAATTGGTTTTCAAACTCTTCTCACTATGTGAGAACCAGTGGTCATACAGGGCTCCTTCATTATAAAGAGCATCTAGAAAGCCTGGGAAGCTGTTAAACCTTGGCTTCATTGGGCTAGTAATGAGTTCCGCAATGGGTTGTCCTTAAATCTGCAAAACATTTGGTGGTCTCCCCTCTTTGCCTGCCAGGGTATTCCTCTTGCCAAGACTCAAGGTGCCAATGCTCTGCGTTTCTATAAATGAGGCATTCGCACTACTAAGGATATCTTTTCAAGAGTCACCATGAATTTCAGGTCTTGGGAGGATACGCAAGTTCAATACCGCCTTGTTCATGCCGATCGTCAGACTGATGAGCTTCTATTGTCTTCCATCCCTGTGCACTTACTTCATAAAGTGGGGATTCAGTTTGTTTGACCTTGGTGGTATGATTGGAATTGGTTTCCTGCCACTTCATTTACCAATTATAAGCCCAATATGGGATATAGATGGCTTTCGGCCCACCTTCTGATGGTAGACATGCTTAATCAATGGTGGCATTTGCATTCTTCAATTTCTCAATGGAGAAAATGGTTCGACACCATTTGGAGTGCCATTACAGAACCTAAGATTGCTCACTTTGCTTGGTGCCTTGCTTTCCAAGGTCTTCCCCTGGGGCCTCGGCTCAAGCACATTGGGGTTCCTGACCCCAGATGCCCCTTCTATGGCCAACCTGAGTCCTTTTTGCATATTTTTTGGTTTTGCAAACATGCTTAGAATTATTGGCACTGGATCCATGATTTTTTCAAGCCTTTCAAGCCCGAACCTTTTTCATGGCATATGATCCTTCTGGGTGATTCCCCCAGATTTCCTCGAAAGTTTTCCCAGATTTGGCATACCTTCAAGATGGAAATTTTGTTTTCTCTATGGAAAGATAGGAATGCAGTTTTATTCACTCAGTTTTTTGGATGTTAACATTGCAATGTACACTAAGGCATGCATTTGTAACAATGTCATTATGCAGATACTGGTGCAAGCTAATAAAGTTGCACTGGAGGTTGCCCACTTACAAGAATTGTTAAACCACTGGGGCAATGCTCTTTGTACCGTTGCCAGAGTGCCTCCGGAGGCCTCAGCTAATGCTTCCTCATCTCGCGGTCATCATTCCAGACGCCAGTCCTCTGGACGCCATTCTCACACACCGCGCTCCCAAGGTCCCCGCCATCGCTCTCCCAACGGTGGTCATGGCGGTTGGAGGCGCCGCTCCGCTTCTCCACCATGTGGTGGTGCTAGCTGGTCCCCGGCTCCCCCCCCCTGGGTGGGCTTCTAGATGATCTCCAGCTCCTCCCCCTGGACGGGCACACCCTGGCAAGTTTCCTTGGCTGGCCTTGGCAATTTCTCCTCTGCGGCGAGACAAGAAGGATGTGGAGACTGCAACTACCCCAGATCCTGCAGATGCTGCTGACGGCTGGACTGTTCCTAGTCCGCCTTACAATCCCACTGATGCATGGGGATTTCCAGATAAAGATGATCCTCCTCCCTCTACTAGTATTGCCTTGGCAACATGAGGATTGTTATTATTTATTTATTTTTGATGAATAGTTTATAGTTGCTGGCTATGACCATGTTGTTTGCTCCGGCTTTGGCCGATTGAACTCATTCATGGGGTGATCCTGTATCCCCCAACCCTTTTTTGTGAATTGTAATCTTAGTAAATTTTATTAATTGAAAAGGACTATTCATCAAAAATATTAATTTCTATAAATTAAATTATTTTATGAACACTTCATAAAATTCAATCTATTTATTTATTATCAACTATAGCACATAAGTACAATTAAGTGAATAAATGAATAAATTTACTTATTCATTAAACAATATTTTAATTAGTTCTAATATTTGAAATCTTGTGATAAAAGAAATAGATGACTTTAACAATACTAGTATAATAAGATATAATCATAATATAATTTAACATATTGAAGAGTGAAAAATCTAACAAATGATTTTAAATTTTTTCATACATATACTTTACTCTTTTATTATACTAAAATTAATATTAAATAACTAAATAATATAATAATATAATACTTTCAGACTATAACATAATTATTTTTGAAATTAAAATTATATTATAATTAATTTCTAAACTATGAAGGCAAGTAAATGCCACTAAGTGGCACTTGTTGATAAATGAAATAAAAATTCTGAATTCCTCTCTTGAAATTTAACATTTCTACTACTATATGATTCATAATGATTTCCCGATTTACATTAAAGTTTCTACTCTTCCATCCAAACAAATACACCAACTACTACCTGATATAACATTGAAGAAAGAACCAATGGCATAAATTCAATAAAATATTGACATAAAATGAAACATACAATTACCATAAATTTTATTAAATATTGGCACAGCTTTTATATCCTGGATGAGCTCTCTCCACCTCTAGTACATGCTTTTGGAGCCATGACAAAATCTACATGGCATTAGAGCCCAAGTGACTCTTCATCCCGAGTGAGCTCTCTCCACCAATGGTATGATGACAAAATCTACATTAAAATAAAGTACAAAATAGAATTAATTTTATTTATAAAAATATTAATGAAAAATACATTTTAAAATATTAAAACTATATAAATTATTATTTTTATATACATATATAATACATCAATATATACATAATATAAGAAACAATTTATAAACAATCTTATAAATAAAACACACCTACAAAATTCTCAGAAAAGTTAGTATCTTCATTACAATATCTTGATAAATTTCTAAACAGATGAGATTAAAGAATTCTACTGAAAACACAAAATCTAGAAGTTTCAACCTATTTTCTAAATATTATAGGAAAAAAGCTTAAGGCTTTAAAAAAATGATATTTCTCAAACATCAACGGCCTACAATATGTATACCAGTAGCTTTTAAATCAATTTGCAAACTAATATCACATACTTTTCATCAACGATATGATTAATTTCCCCATTAGCATTTTCCCCTAAGGAACTATTTGCTACTTAGCGCAGCACTACTAATTACCTCTTTTTTTCCAAGCATAGCGCGGCCAAACATTTTTTTCCTGTTATTCATTTGATCATGGTTTCGTCTTCATTACATGAGTACGTCATGCATTTTAGAATGAAAAGATTATCTGACCCTAAAACTCTTCGAACCAGCAATTGCATGCCACCTACGAGCATTTGACATCTCACCATCAACTATCAAATACATGAAAAGCTCAATACTGTTTCATTGAATATCACTACATAAAGCTTTAACACATCAACTCATCGTTACACATAAATCTATGTTACATTGTAGTTATCACTAAATTTTTACAATCGTGCTCAACCAACTAAAGAATTCATGAGGACAATACAGCTGTTTGGTCAGTAAATAAATAGCTTATGTATATTATGTCTTGAAGTCGTGCAGTTTTAATTGATTGGTCTCCTTGCCTGGCTATTGACATGATCAATACAACTCACTATCGCTGGGCCTTGCAGTAGACAAAGAGAATCCCAGGCAGAAGCAGGAAACTTTTCTTTTTCCCATGCCTTCTGCTTCTCTGCCTTCCATGTGCTCCGTAGCTTCTGGTGTAATGGATATGCATCCCATGGTTTGCAATTGTTAAAACAAAGCCATGTGGTCATCCAGTTTATGTTCCCAAGACTCAATTTAATACACTTCTTGTGGAATCTCATGAACTTTGCAAAAGAAATGCCAATTTCAGTCTGTCTTCTCAGTGTAAAAATGTGTGCCCAAAAATGTATGAGTAATTCTTTTTATTAATTATACAGACAGTAAAAGTTATCTTGAATCTCAAGCTGTAGGACAAATACATCCATTCTTCTTATTCAAAGAAATCCTTGAACTTAATATGAATATTTCAAATCTCCATATACGTTCTACTGTTGATAAGTGATACGCATCAATAATTTGCATCCTTGAATACCCTTCTTTGTCAGAGTTTCTAACTTCTCCTACCAGCATGTTTCAAACCATGAACAATATTTTAGGTTTTTTCCTGTTTCAGCTTTCCTATCTTTGCCTCGAACTACTATTCTTAATAATATTATTAAGTTTTTAAGTTCATGAAATAAATGTTATGAATATTTTTCATACAAGCACATTTGCTGATACGTATGACTATTCTTTCACTTTGCTGATATCAATGTCTGTTTCATTTGAGACTGTTTAGATATCTTCATTTGATCTTAGATAAGTTAATTGTCTTAAATTTCAGCTCTGTGAAAATACTTACTAGTGTATTAAAATGAAGGTATTTATTATATGAAAAGACTTGCAGAAAATCATAGAAATAATGTCTTAATAGTATGTAGATTACAAGGGTCTTGCAGCCAAGGGTAAAATGGCTAATAAGAAGAATGCCTGTACTTATTTTCACATTGAAATAACGCTAGATAAGAGGTTTTGTATATCCACAGATTTCTAAGGATGTTTTGAAGGCTCTGAATGAAGCATACCATGACACTTATCAGATTGTAGATTTTAAAATACTGGGTACGCAAGAAACAAAGATTTTACACAATAAATCTTTAATAATTTCTTATATTGCAGGCCTTTTGTAATTCATTCAACAGACAGTTTTTATAGAACTTGTAGCTTCTTAAATATATTGTTCGTTCCTATTCTATATTTGATACATTCATCATTCATTATTTCAGGAGCAATTAAACTGACAGCTCACAAACTATAGAGATATTAACTCACTCTCCATTCTATTCTCATTGACTAAAATATACTCCTTGCATGGCAGGATGAAGCTGACGATGAGAACTATGAATATAATCGGGAGTGGAAGCATTAGTTTTCTCAACACAGATCAAGGTATGTGAAACTATAAACATTGAAAAGAGAAAAGAGTATTATTTTACTTACATATCTATTTTAATAGATTGATAAATCATACAATTTTATGGGAAATTTAACTTTACTACCCGAACTTCAAGTATCCATATCTATATATTTTACTATATCCATAAACCATTATATAGAATCATCACTAAATCTTTGCAATCGTGTTCAGCCCATTGAAGAATATTTTAGGACTAAACTGTCTGGTGGGTGTTCGAAGTGTTCAATTCGTATGAGAAACTCAAACAGCTGGTTGATTTTGTGAAACTAGTCGTGCAGTGTCACGTTACAGTTTTTATTTATTTTTGTCTCCGTTCCTGTCTATTAACATGATATGTAAAGCATACGATGATGCAGTTCTGGTATGGTAGGCAGACACAAAGAATCTCGGGGCGAAGCTGTCTATTAAATAGCTCAAATTGCGTATAATGTAAATCTCTCTTGTCTGATGTTTCGAGCTTGTCTGCTCTGGTTCTCCATGCATTCAATGTGCTAAAGCTTATAAACTGATTGATGCAAATCCGTGGTTTCAACCCAAAAATAATCCAGCCATCCGTCCAAACAGTTCAACATTATAATTAATATTAAGTTTTATAAAATATTTGATACGAAATCTCCATATATTTGGAGATCAAAAGCCAGGTTTTGAATGTCCTTTCAATAAAAAGTTCTCCCCTCGCTGACGATGTATGAGCTGTTCATTAAATTTATTAAATTTATTATACATTCTGGGACCAATATTTTTCTTATCCTTTTTCAGAAGGATTGAGTACAATAATGTTTTTTAATGGAATCTCTTTAAATTTTCACATTAAGACACGTATTAAATATATTAAATATTTTCCATTGGAATGATGTCTCCTTTTAAAATATTTATTAGTAGTTATTAAATGAAAGATCATTGAATCTTCAGTCATAAGGCTGTTGACCATATACATTTGTTTTTATGATTGAATGGGATTTTTCAAATTATTCAGAAATGATTTTATAATTCTTTCTTAAGATATTAATTTTGAAATGAAAAAGATACATAATGATATAATAAATATTATTTTAATGAAATCCATTTAGTTCTTAAGAATTCAATTGAAAAGAGGGAAACTATTTCATATGTATGAAATTAGTTATAGGTATAGAATACTTATGTTTTAAGGAGTTTGAAGTTAAAAAAAACGTAAAGTATATCAAGATTTATCATATAAAGTTTAGAAAAGTATTAAATCAAACCATATAATGAAACGAATTTCATGAAGTCTTCAAATAGTTTAGCCAGAGAAAGTCAATCAAAACCCTATTGTGTAGGGCATACATTAGGTACAAATTGTGACAAAGTAAAAAATACAATTGAGATAAATCGTGAAGCTTAAACAAACTCAATAATAGAAAGTAAAATTCTTAAACACCATATGGGCCTCCTTTGAGGACAACACCACCATAACATCCTCAAAATTTTAGTAGAAATGATATTCAAAAGAAATAGTATAGCATTGTTTAATAGTGTAAAATTCAAGGTATTCAAGAAAACCCCTAGTTTAGAGGTTAAAATTAGCCTTATTGAGTCTAATACTAACATAGGGAAGAGCAAGAAAACCACTTCGAGGGCTAGAAAACATCTCCAAATGGATAAATTCAAGTCCCCCACTAAACAAGACTTTAGCTCTGAGTCAACTAAAAGTGAGAAGAATCTCGTCAAGAGGTAGAGGCCTCACCAATACAATGGAAAGAAGGTTGCCTCTAGCCCTCCTAGCTGCTCACACATCTTGGACACCTTGGAAGCTATCCCTTCCTTGAAAAAAATGTGGAGTGGGGGGGGGGGGGAGGAGAGAAAATCATCTCCCCCATGAAAGGCACTCCCAAAGGTGGGGGAAGAAAGGGAAACATAGCCATGGTCAGAGCCACAACAATGCAAAGTTGGAGAGGCTAGAGAATTCTATGAAGGAGCGTACGGAGAACCACATTGGCATTTGTAAAAAAATTGAAACCTTGGTGGAATTCTCTGTGAAGGTCATGCACTGTGTTGCCACCACTCTCTATTTCCTACAAATAAACAAGGATGAGAAGGATCTGGGCAAGGAGAGCAACATCACTCACTCCATTTACAAGTTCCTAGTGGAGGATTGGCTTAAAATTCTCCTTGAGAAACCTATCAAAGAGAAAGGAGTGGACATAAATAGGGAAGAGCCGGAGGAGAAGAGGAATGAGGAATGTGGAAAGAAAGCATGCAACTAGCCCTAGTTCTATTTGTTGTTGATGTTTTTTATGTTTTGGTTCCCGATGAACTTGGTGCCCTGTAGGGTTTTGTTATGTATATGTTTTATCAAGTACTGGGCTCGTAGCAACAATACGTCTATTAGTTGCTGGTATGTTTTAACTTTTAATATGCTTGTTAAGAATAGGGCAAATGGTAAGAACTACTCTGGTTTGGAGCTTTTCTATGTTTTTTTTTTTACATTTAAAACTGGTATTAGTTAGATAGGTGGATGGTAACCTTCGACTGTTTTTTGTCAGCCCTTTTCGTATTTCAGGGTTAGCCTCCCTTGCTTTTGGCTTCTATCGAATACTTCTAATGCATTCAAAGTATCGATTCACTCATTAGCCATTGTAAGTATTTTTTTTCCTTTTGGAATCATCCTTTCTCAAGAACAAAACAAAATTGATAAAATAAAAAAGAAAAGTAGAAAGAGTAAGTGGCATGGGAGACACTCCATCTCTATCTTACCTACCCTTCATCAAATAATCATCTTATGTGAAAGACAAAACTTTCATTGTAAAATATAAGTCCAAATACCTTGTTAACTACAACATCCATTTTAACCAAATAAAATATATCTATGTTCTCAAGTTACTTATTGATAAATGAACTAAAAATCTATCACATTCCCTCTTTGAATTTTATCTACTATCTAGTATTCACATTTACTCTTTGCTTTAGTTTATATTTCTTATTCTTCCCTTAAGTATCAACCTACAACCCCTCTATTGAATACTTTATCGTATACGTAGACTGGTATAAATAAAGAAATATTATATTCCCAATAAACATAAATACTAAAAACTCAAATAGTATTGTGAAAGAATAAAATACATAAATTTAATAAATATACATATAATAAAAACATCATTTATATATCAATTTTTGTGCAAGAGGGGGTAAGGGTTCAAATGTTAAACCCTCAAAGTTTGGCTTATATGATCTTATGAAGGCCATGGTTTAAATAGGGGGATTGTGAGAGTTCATTAGGAGGCTTAGTTAGAATTTGACATGTTTAGTGCCAAGTAATGCCAAGATTGTCAAAAGTTATTTACTTCTTCAACTATTTCTCAGTTGCTCAAAAAGATGTCAAGTATCCCAATTTGAACATTGTATGCAAAATGATACAATTATAGTTCAAAAGTCATGATTTTTTGTTTGATGTGTCTAGGGAGTCTAAATATATCATTTTATACCCTTAGATTGGGTATATGCATTGATGAGAGAAAAGTTCATATCTTGCAAGAATTTGTCATGACAACTTTTACAACTTTGGAATGTTGCATTGACAACATTTTGGCAAGGTGTACATTCATTCCTAATTAGTTATGGAAACACATGGGCTGGTTCAAATAGTTTTTATAGACACATATAAGATCTTTCGAACCATTTTTTGAAGGTTGCATGACATCTTGATGGTTTTGCAACACAATTTACTAACAATTATCTAGCGAAGTCCTACACAATCACCTTCTAACAGAAGAAAATTGTGTATGATGGATTGAAATTAGATTTATTTTTCTTTAAATAGTAAGATTAGTTCATTTCTTTTATCCTTTTGTTTTTTATTTATATTTGTGTATTTTTGTGGTTTTATATAAAACTTGAGCTCCTAATTATTATTCACTGGCAAAGTTAGGGTTTTGAGAAAAAGAACACCTCAATCTTGAAACTTTTCCATGATATTTCAATGGAAATTATGAATCTTTGGTTTGAGGAAATGTACATTATTTTATCTTTTATTTCAAGTCAAAAATTCAAATACTAAATTATAATATCATGGTCTAGGTGAGCTCTATAATAGTCAGAATAAGAGTTCGGATATCAATTTGAATAATATAGGATGATTGGATTGAGATTTAAAATACAACGATATCTAGGTGTGTAGTAAGACCAAGAGAATCCTTGGCTACATCTATTTGAGTTGGTTTTTAATAGTTTGTTTGATTTCATGTCTTATTAGGCTTTAAAGGACTCAGGTTAGGGTTTGGTACTATACAAAATATTGGAGATCCAAGACCTTAAAAATAGTTTAGGTCTTCCAAAAAGGTATTCATAATGGTATTTTGTCCAAGAGTTTATTTTTAAAGTTTTTGAATTATAGCCTAAAAACCCTAAACAAAGGGCTAATTGATTCCCTAAAAGGTTAGTAGGCCTAAATAGATTAAATTGTGAAATTTCTAAAGAAATGATGATGAGACCAAATTTTTTTGTACTGGTTCCAAGGATTTAGGGTAGTTTTTGAATCCTTTACACTCCCTTAAGATATTTGGACAAGAATTGGAATGTGGTGTGACTATTTTGTATGGATGATTATGCAGTTCAACTTGAGTTACATTGTAAATTTGTTGGGAGCTCTAGCAAAGGGTCTGTCAATAATCTAGCCTCCCTAATATTGTATGATTATATCCTAGGACAATCTTGAAAAATACCATGATAAATACTAACCAAGAGATAGAAGAAAGTTGGTAGAAACTAGAGACTCCCTATTAAAATGGTGTTAGAGCCTAAAGACTTAGGCTAGTATTGAGTTTGTGTCAATTATTGAGTCTATTGATGAGTCCAACATGGTGACAAATGTAGAGTTACCCAAGAAAATAGAGGAGAAATCAGAGGAGAATAGGCCCCTTAAGGAAAAGCTAGACTTATTGAAAAGTATGTTGGATGAAATGAAAACTAAGATATAGAAGGTCACTATCATGTTCATAGATAAAGAATAAAAATCTAAGAAAAACTCAATTACAAAAGAGGATATAGTACATGAACCTATAATTCTTGAAGAACCTTTCCTTAAGGCCCTAAAAGTAGGGGTGAAAATTATTTTTTAAAAGTACCACTATTCAATTGAAAAATGGAGCTGGACTTGGTCATCCAATCAATAGAAGGGATGGAGAACTATTTTGAATGTGTGGTAATTAGTAAACCTGAAAAAGTGAAATTTACTAAGTCTTGATTATGGAGAGCTCTTCCATTCTTGTGGAAATTTTTCCATTAAGAAAGACAAAAGGAGGAAAATAACCCTATTGCAAAATGGAAGGTTATGGTAGCTAGGATTAAAGAGACTTAGATACTAGAAGACTATGTAATTTAGCTACAAAAAAAGACACAAAATCTAGGGTAGAGAGAGCATGATGTTAATAAAAACACTATGGAATTCTAAAAATTATATTTAAGGTTCAGTGTTTCAGAAGATGAAAGAATAAATGTGGATAGGTATGTCAATGATTTGAGGTGGAACATTCAACAAGTGATTAGTTTTTTGAGACCTGACACATTGAAAGGATTCTATCAGTTGCCACTTAAGGTGGAATAAAAGAGAAAAAATAAGCATAAGAAGACTCATAGGGGAAAAGGAAGAGGCTGAGATGGTAGAGGATAAGAGGTGGTTTTCAAGGGAGAATTATAAACTAGAGGTCCCAAGGGGAATCCGATTGGGCATAGAAGAGTACATATTGCATTAGTAGAGGTTGCTAGAAAGGAACAAGATCTAGCTACAGTAGTAGAAGGTCTAGAGGATTTTGAAGAGGCTCCCATTTATCCACCATTAAATTCTTCAACTACAATAAAATTAGGTATCCTAACTTTATATTCCTCAATAAGGTCTCTTCATCACAAAGAGGAGATATGAGTATTAATTACATCCAAGAGGATGTTGCAAGTGTTAAGTCACTAAAAGTCAAGATGGTCTCAAATGTTGGAGAGAACCTCATGTTGATTAAAATTCAATTCAAAGAGCCAAAAAAGGATGAGTCAAGCCAAAGGAGATCATTATTCATGATAAATTGCAAAAATATGGATAATGTATGTAAATTTGTCATTTATTTAGGTTTGAAATATAAGAATATTTAGAGGTAGTAGTTAGTAATTTTAGGTTATGAAAAATTCCCCATATTAACTGTTGGCTATTTTCACCCCAATTCAACTCAACATTGATAACCGATCTGAGAGATTTTTAGTGGGCTATATCATTTACAAACAAGATCTAATGGCTCTCATGTTTTCACGAGCTATCTTCCCATTGGCTCTCATGTTTTGACGCACTATTTTCCCATCTCCCAAAAATCACAAAATGTCGCCACAAATCACCATTTCAGCATTTCTTCAAATTACAAGTCTTTGCAAGGTTCTAAAGTCTAGAATTGTGCCACACAATAGAGGTTCCCATCTCTAACACTTAGGTTAGCCCAATGTGCACATGTGCAAATTGGTAGTGGAGATTCAATAAAAGATTAAAAGATCGCCATCTATTCTATCAAATGACAAAATACAGGATGTTGCCAAGTGTCATGATTTTGGCATTTCCTCATACTCTAGTGTCTCCATGAGACTTTGAACACTAGAAATGTTCAAAAACCATTGGAATTGACTCATCTTGGAGTCTCCTCACTGCATCTTAGCTATATGCTATAAATAAGCTCATCTTGATTGATGATTACATTATAATCTCTCATTAAGAGATATTCTCTTACATCTAGGCCATTCATCTTGAGGGGTGATCTAAACCGACAACCAACATTCAATTTTGGGAAAATCAAAGTCAACTCTACATTTTGTGACCATATAATGTGTCCTATTATCCCTCCTTACATTTTCTACGAGCAACATGAATTAGCTTTGTGCAGGCATGACACACTATCAAGGTCAGTTATTCAATGACCAATGGATTCTTGGGCCTTGTTTCCATGGCACCATTGCACTCCATGCCTCTTCAATGCATGAAATGATCAGATTTTAGTGATATGATCTCTTTCCATGGTTTTATCCATTTTTAGTCAGTTAAAATTGTGCAATCTATTATGCCTTATGTTCTTGGATGTATTATGACAATTGTAGCACCTTGCAATTATGTTCATTTCAATTAACTAATCTGTTAAGTGAATTCAGTTAACAGTTATGTTGATTTCTTGGTTTCTTTAATGATGTTAAGCTTGAAAGAATACAGATAGTGGTATGTCTTATAAGGTCTATTGGGTTTTAGTGCAAATATTGGAAGAAGTAGATCAACAATCTATATGGCATGTCACCACAGTTTTTCCTTCAACATATTGAATTTTTGTTTCCTTCTCTCTTTTCCCTCTAAGTCTTAGTTAGGTGCACCTAGATTGTGAGGAATCTGGCCTTCTCTAGAGAGTCATCCTAAGAGCGCAAGTTCCACACTTGGAGGCTATTTCCATGTTACACAAGGCCGCTTGAGGGTCATGCCTCAAGCAAGGGTGTCAACTTTTGTGTCAACAGTAACCCATATAGAGTCAATGTGATTTAATAAAGGATAACTTGTCTTACTTAAGGGTAGAATCAAGAAGCTGGCTCTCAAAATCGTGGAAGTTCATAGATTCAAATCTTACTCCTTTAGAAATGAGCACCCATTTTTTTAAAAATGGGTACTCGCATTAGGCTCAGTTTCTTGATCCAAATTTCAAAAAATGAGTGCCCTTCTTAAAAAAATAAAAAAATTAAATTTTTGAAAATGGGCACCTGTTATTTAATAGAAAAGGGATGCCTGTTTTCAAAAAATTCAATTTTTTGGGGGCATTTAAATTTCATTTTTAAGTGTCAATTTAAATTTTTGAAAATGAGTGTCCATTTTTTGAATTTTAAATAAGGGGCACCTATTTTTTAAAACATAAGGTGGCATTTTCTTTCCCTGTCTTGGTTCTTTGTTCACATTAGGCTTGGTTGAACTAAGCCTATGCGATGAACTCTCACGATTTGGCTAAGGCATTAAATTGATAAATTTGGGCCCTTTCATAATTTTGAGAAGGTCTTCCTGATCAATTTTTTTGATGAAATGAAATACCATTAGAATTCTCATTCTCTAGATTTTAGAAATATAAATTTTATAGTGTTATGATTTCTTTTTCTATTTTTGCATTATATTTTAATCAAAGGTGGTACCTAAACATAAAATAGTGAGGTTCATTTAAAATTTAATTACATTTTTTAGTTTATATTTTTTCTGAAATTAATTCATATGTCATCAATCTACATACAATTCTTCTGAAGTTGAAAAAAATTATTGAAAAAAGTAAAATTAGCTTAGTAGCCAATTAAAATTTAAAATAAAATAAAATACATAACCAAAAATTGAAGAAAAGTATCCTCATCATTCTTTGGTGTGTTAGGAAACTTCTTGTAAAAATATTTTTAAAAAATCATTAATTTGTGTCAAATTATGGTGTCTATACATGAGTGTGATATGGTCCTGAAACTAGCATTTTCAAAAAGTAGTTTTTAAATATGCATACTGAAAAATATTTATATCAAATGGGTACACAAATAAATTAAATATTCAAAAATTAGACTCCGAGCACTAAAATTTGTATTACTAAAGTTTTTAGATATTTAATATCTAAAAACTTCAAACTTTAACATCAATTGATAGGAAATTTCAAAAATAAGAAAACTACTTCCACCTTTTTCCCAAAAGTGAGACCCAAATTATTGCACTTACCCTTAATGAGAAAATTTTTGAGAATATATGATTTGAGGGTATAAAGATAAGGTGTTGTGCGATGTATTATTGTAGAGAGCCATATGTGATTAGACAAATTTTGTTCTAGGGGTTTTCATACCTAACAAGGATAGACATAATATGTCACCTCAAAAAAAGATGAGATGGCCATGAAATTGCACAATCCTTTTGGTATGATTAAGAAGAGTATTAGTCCATGTGTAGTCCCATAGTATTGGAACAAAATAAAGATCTACTTGGATATTGTATACTAACTTAAAGGAAATAAATAGAAATCACTATTACGTATAGGTTTCCCATTCTATGGATTGAAGACTTGATAGATTATTTAGGGGGTGCAAAGTATTCTACTAAATATAATCTTAAGAGTGGATATCACAAAATAAGGATCAAGAAGGGAAATGAGTGGGGAAAAAAAACCCTTAAAACCTTAGAAGGGCTATATGAGTGGCTTGCTATGCAATTTCAGATGACCAATACCCCTAGCACCTTTATGAGAATGATGAATAAAGAGAAGTAATTTATACGTAAGTCCATAGTTGTTTTCTTGGATGACATATATTGATTTTCAGTAAAACAAATGAAGATAATGTAAGCACTTAGAAATTACTTTGGGGAAGTTACATGATGAAAGGCTAACAATCAATTTGGATAAGTGCTAAATTGCTAAGAAAGAACTAGTCTACCTTAGATTTTTGATATTATAGAGTCACCTAAAGATGGATCCCTTTGAAGTTGAAGAAAAATTTATTTGGAACACTCCTAAAATAGATAATAGCTTAAGAAAATTTCATGGTTCGGCACAATTTTATAAGAAGTATATAGGAACCTTTAGTTAAATATGTTCACCAATCCTAGATACCATAAAAGGGTTCATGAAAACTAAATTCCTGTGGACAAAAAATGGCTAAATAAAGGTTTAAAACCTTGCAGGGGAAGATGAATATTAAAAATGTGTTTGCACTACCTAGTTTCAGTAAATTGTTTATGATTGAATGTGATGCTAGTAATCGTACAATAGGGGAAATATTAAGTCAAGAAGGAAGACCCATGGTATTTTCAAATAAAACTTCAAATGAAGCTAAAATATTTTATTCATATTATGAGTTGTATTTATATTCCTACACAAGGAATTTTTATGTTTATAATTAGGCTTTGAGCTTCTTGAACTCCCAAGACAAGTTGAGCCATAGGCATATAAAGTGGGTAGAGTATATATTCAAGCCTATACTTTGACTATTAAGCATAAAAGAAGCAAGAAAATAAGTTTTTTGATTATTGAGAAGGAGGTTGTTGTGAGTTTCAGCATTCAGTTAAGGAGAATGAGGATTAATAACTTTGAGGAGGATTACAAAGATGGTGAATATTTCTTTGCAACTTCTGAAGTATGTTTGGACTTTAGAAATCAATTTCATAGAGACTATTTATATTAATTCTTACAAAAAGGCCTATTATTTAGAGTTAAGAAACTTTGTGTACCAAGAGGGTCAATGAGGGATAACCTAATCCAAGAAAAGAACAACGGGAGTCTAGGAGGACATTTTGGGCTCAATAAAACATTGGAGTTGCTAAAAAGATTCTACTATTGGCCAAAGATGTGAAAAGATATTTGGAAGTATGTTGAGGATGCAACATATTACAAAAATTGAAAGGGACATTCCTAATGTTGGTTTAAATCATCCTTTTCCCGTTCCCAATACGGAATGGGAATGCATTTGCATTGATTTTGTTGTTGGGTTTCCTTTGACCAAGAATGTGTTTAACAATATCTTTTTTATATTGGACATGTTTAGTAAGATGTCCCTCTTCATTCCATGTAAGCTAACTCATGATTCTTGTTGAACACACATCTTTTATTTTAAATAAATCATTAGGATCCATGGTTTACTGGTTAGTATTACATTTGATAGAGACTACATTATAACAATAATTATAGAATAATTAGGGATGGGGGTGGTGGGGGGGGAGGGGATGGGGTGTTGAATCAATTATCGTCAGGTCCAGATGTACTAGTTACACTTTTGAATACTTGTAACAACTTAGATATAATATTTAAGAATCTTGGTCAAAGGAGGGTGGGAGGGGTTGGTGTTTGAATTGGTTATCCTAAGGTCTAGATGTACCAATTCAACTTTTGAATACCTCAAACAACTTAGATCTAATCTTTAAACAACTTGGTCTCTATACAATAATTTAACATATAGTAACATGCAGTTTACTATCCCAAACGTAACCAACTTGTAGAATGTAAAAGATTAAATAGTAAAACATCTCAAATAACATTCAAACAATTATGCCACTAGGATTTAATGTGGACACATATATGGGAGAAACCACAAGTAAGATGCTACCAATTTTTCACTCTTCTAAAGTAAGCTTGGTTAAGATCCAACCCTGTTAAATATTACAATACACACTATTACGTTTGATCCTTTTAAAGGATTTAATCACCCTATTAGGAGTACCCTTTGGTAGAGGACATAAGAATATTTCAATAGAATATTGCCTTGAGAAAAGGATTTTAAAATGGCTATTATTTCAACCTTTATAAATAAAGGATTTAAAATAATACAATGGTAACAAAACAACAACATGTTCATATGATAAATTTACAACTCACTTTAAAAAGATAAATCAAAATGTAGCTCATCTAATAATGTATTGATTGGACTCCATTCATGTCTTCATCATCAATCTCTGATTTTCTTGGAAAATCCTTCAAGCAATCACTCTTCACCTCTGCTCTTCTCCTTCTTCATAACTTTTGATCAAGTTTTAGAATCAACAAAATCAAGAACTCTTCCATCCTCTATAGGTTAATCCTTATGCTTCCTTAATTAGGTAGCTTGATCTTTTTCTACTTAAACATCACTATTGATCTTAGGGATAGGTTGGATTCATCAAATCTTTCCATTATTTAATTTCTTTCTTCTCCTTTTAGTTACTTCTCGAAACTTCTCTTTAAATCCATCCCTAGGAATGCTCAAAGATAGTTTGTCAAGCATTAAATATTCTAAATAAGATTCAATACTTATCCTTTACGCACTTTAACTAATTAAAAAAAATCAACTATGTTGGCTAGGAATCTCAATTTAGTCAAAAACTATCAAATGCTGACACTCGGTCAATATTGTGTTACTTGACCTTAGTCATTAGTAGATAACTTTTTCATCACTAAAATTTCTTTCTCAACTTATACTATCTTCACTCAGACTTTTATCAGTGCTCAACTAACACTCCATTCTTTTGAGATATAACTTTCACTCAGTCGACAGAAGCATAACTTGACTTCTACTAGAAGTTCCTTAATCTTCTTCTCTGTAGGTCAGCATAGCCTATACATTTGGTCTTTCATTGATTATCTCTTCTACGATTCAACTCAAGTATCTTCTCCACTTACTGTTATGATTAATCAACACATTATCTTGTAAAATTTTAACTGATCAAGTGCCCATTGTAATTCCACATAATTCAACCTTTCCACTAAGTCTTCTTATTATCCCTTAGATTCTCAAATCATCTTCATCAATCACCTTGATATGACACTCTACTTAGATAGAAAATCTCCCACCAATAAAGTTTGTGGTCTGTGATAGCATAATAATTGTTCTAATTGTAGCTTCCAGCATCCATATCCATTTGACATTTTTGGAAGACATCACAAAAAAGACTAGGTGCCAATATGTCTTTTGTATCTACATACAATCCACAAATAGATAGGAAGACACAAATTATTAATTAGAGTGTAGGAAATATCCTAATATTTTTAACTAAGGAACATGGTTAGGCATGGGACCAAATAATCCACCAAGCTAAATTTTCTTATGTGACCCAAGATAATTGGTTTTAGGTTTGATCTTTGCCAAAATTATATCTTACATTCCTACAAGGTTCTACTCACATGCTCTAATACCACTTTAATGGGGGAGGGAACAAGGAAATAAAGGCCTCTAATCTAAAAATTATCTGAATGCTTCAAATGTCACTAAAGACACCTAATGGCCCCAACTTACCAAATCTTGTGTCATACCGTACTAAGGGATTTTAGAGTCTCAAGTACTCTCAACCAATTCAATAGATAAGGTACTCCAATAGTCCTCATTACACCAAGTGGTCTTTCTTCATGCAAACCCTAGTCTATCAATCTATTAGGTCACACGAAGAAACTTTTTCATGCTTTTTCTCAAAAAACATCCAAATCACCTCCAAAATAACTCATGGATTCTAGTGCTTGTCTGGGTGTACTTTAACATACCAAAGGATTAGTATAGGTTTTTTTAGACTAAACAACCCATATTATTCTCTGTGAAAGTTTTTAGGGGTTAAATAGTCCTATTTTCCAAAGCATCTATAATTTACAATTGGTACACTAGAGCTAGTTTGACTTGAGTAGAGATGGAGGAATAAGATGATGGTGCTGATTTTATTATTAAAGAGTTTCTTAAAAATTTGGATTGGAGTAATGAGGAGGATGTTGAAGCAAGTAGGGATGAAGTTGAGAAAACAATTTACTTAACAGAGGACACTTTTCTTCCAAAATATATAACTTTCTCATAGAGAAGTTTTGACTTGGTATAATATAAACCACAAGAGGAATCTGAGTACCTATCAAGTGAAGATTTGAGCAGTGTAGGGGTTATAAGGCTCGAGGAGGGTGGAGAGAGCTAGAATATCGAGGCTATGCATGATACAAAAGCCTTTTTGATGTTAGAGAATAAGGAGTTTGATGATTTATCGTTGTAGATTTTAGCAACAGAATGACAATGGATTGCATTAAATGTAGTTTTCTCTATGGAAGAAGATAAAGGCATAGAAACAAAGTTTTTTGAGCAAGAAGATGAAGGGACAACTAATAAAGAAGTTCAGACATAATTGGCATTGGAGAATACAACTCCCCTCACCCATACTTTGACAACATTATCATGTTACAACACCAGGTAGGGAAAGAGTTTGTACATGAAGATGCATTGGAGGATCATTGGATGGATGTTGTAGATGACTATGATGTCCATATAAGGGGCTATTGTAGGATAATTGTATATTTAGTAAAAAAGGTGCTTAAGATAAAGATCCCTCTTAAGGTTATGGAAAAGGACATTGAAGATGTTATGGATCCATTATAAAACATGAATAAATTTTATGATTAGCATATAATGAATGCTAAAATAAGGAAGGATGAGAATGCCAATGTAAATCATATGCTAGGTAGATAATTGAGTTGAAAAAGGAATGGATAAAAAAGCTATTCAGACTAGACCTAGTTCTACAAGCCATACCCCTACAAGCTACAACATGTCCAATTATAGGTAAAGGCGTGAAAGTCACAGTACCAACCTTTACTGGTTAGTCCCTAGGAAATGGTACACCAGCATGAGTAGGAGATTGAGTACTTTGAAACTAATAGGGTCATGAAAAGGAAGATAATATCTTCTAATACAAGGGAGATAATAGATCAAGCTCAAGAGTAGCTAGAATAGGTACAACCTCAATAAGTTGAGCCTCAAGCTAAGCTAGCACAAGACCCACAAGCACCTCCTCAGTCAAAACAGCTAGAGGAAGAATAGGTAGGAGAGAAGAGGATGCCACTAGTAGAAACTCAAGAGGAAGAAGACTTTCCCTCTTCTCCAAATAAGGCAAGAATTGATTCAACTATGGTGGGAACATAGAGAAATGATTTTCTTAAATTAATTTATATGTCATCAATCTACATACAATTCTTCTGAAGTTGAAAAAAATTATTGAAAAAAGTAAAATTAGCTTAATAGCCAATTAATTTTTTTTTAAAAATAAAATACATAACAAAAAATTGAAGAAAAGTATTCTCATCATTATTTAGTGTGTTAGGAAACTTGTTGTAAAAAAGTATTTTTAAAAAATCATTAATTTGTAACAAATTATGGTGTCTATACATGAGTGTGATATGGTCTTGAAACTAGCATTTTAAAAAAGTAGTTTTTAAATATGCATGTCAAAAATATTTATATCAAATGGGTACACAAATAAATTACATATTCAAAAATTATACTCTGAGCACTAAAATTTGTATTACTAAAGTTTTTAGATATTCAATCTCTGAAAACATCAAATTTTGACATCAATTGATAGTAAATTTCAAAAATAAGAAAACCACTTCCACCTTTTTCCCAAAAGTGAGACCCAAATTATTGCACTTACCCTTAATGAGAAAATTTTGGAGAATCTATGATTTGAGGGTATAAAGATAAGGTTTTGTATGATGTATTATTGTAGAGAGCCATATGTGTTTAGATATATTTTATTCCAGGGGTTTTCATACCTAACAAGGTTATATATAATATGTCACCTCAAAAAAAGATGAGATGGCCATGAAATTGCACAATCCTTTTGGTATGATTAGGAAGAGTATTAGTCCATGTCTAGTCCCATAGTATTGGAACCAAATTAAAGATGTACTTGGATATTGCATACTAACTTAAAGGAAATAAATAGAAATCACTATTACATATAGGTTTCCCATTCCATGGATTGAAGACTTGATAGATTATTTAAGGGGTGCAAAGTATTTTACTAAATATGATCTTAAAAGTGGATATCACCAAATAAGGATCAAGTAGGGAAATGGGTGGAAAAAAAAACCCTTAAAACCTTAGAAGGGCTATATGAGTGGCTTGCTATGCCATTTCAGATGAGCAATACCCCCAAGACCTTTATGAGGATGATGAATAAAGAGAAGTACTTTATAGGTAAGTCCATGGTTGTTTGCTTGGATGACATATATTGATTTTCAGTAAAACAAATGAAGAGAACCTAAGCACTTAGAAATTACTTCGAGGAAATTGCATGATGAAAGGCTAACAATCAATTTGGATAAGTGCTAAATTACTAAGAAAGAACTAGTCTACCTTAGATTTTTGATATTATAGAGTGACTTGAAGATGGAACCCTTTGAAGTTGAAGAAAAGTTTATTTTGAATACTCCTAAAATAGATAATAGCTTAAGGAAATTTCATGGTTTGGCATAATTTAACAAGAAGTATATAGGAAACTTTAGTTAAATATGTTCACAAATCCTAGATACCATAAAAGGTTGCATAAAAACAAAATTTAAGTGGACAAAAAATGGCTATATAAAGGTTTAAAACCTTGAAGGGGAAGATGGATATTAAAAAGGTGTTTGCACTACCTAGTTTCAATAAATTGTTTATGATTGAATGTGATGTTATTAATCACACAATAGGGGAAATATTAAGTCAAGAAGGAAGACCCATGGTATTTTCAAATAAAACTTCAAATGAAGCTAAAATAATTTATTCATATTATGAGTTGTATTTATATTCCTACAAAAGGAATTATTTTATTTATAATTAGGTTTTAAGCTTCTTGAACTCCAAAGACAAGTTGAGCCATAGGCATATAAAGTGGGTAGAGTATATATTCAAGCTTATACTTTGACTATTAAGCATAAAAGAAGCAAGAAAATAAGTTTGTTGATTATTGAGAAGGAGGTTATTGTGAGTTTTAGCATTCAGTTAAGGAGAATGAGGATTGATAACTTTGCGGAGGATTACAAAGATGGTGAATATTTCTTTGCAACTTCTGAGGTATGTTTTGATGTTAGAAATCAATTTCATAAAGACTATTTATATGAAATCTTACAAAAAGGCCTATTATTTAGAGTTAAGAAACTTTTTGTACCAAGAGGGTCAATGAGGGATAACCTAATCCAAGAAAAGAACAATGGAAGTCTAGGAGGACATTTTGGGATCAATAAAACATTGGAGTTGGTAAAAAGATTCTACTATTGGCCAAAGATGTGACAATATATTATTAAGTATGTTGAAGATGCAACATATTACAAACATCCAAAGGGACATTCCTAATGTTGGTTTCAATCATCCTTTTCCCATTCCCAATATGGCATGGGAATGCATTTGCATTGATTTTGTTGTTGGGTTTCCTTTGATCAAGAATGTGTTTAACAATATCTTTGTTATAGTCGACATGTTTAGTAAGATGTCCCTCTTCATTCCATGTAAGCTAACTCATGATTCTTGTTGAAGATGCATCTTTTTTAAAAAATAAATCATTATGATCCATGGTTTACTAGTTACTATTATGTTTGATAGAGACTACGTTATTACAATAATTTAGAAATAATTGGGGAGGGGGGTGGTGGGGGGGGAGGGGATGGGGTGTTGAATCAGTTATCCTTAGGTCTAGATGTACTAGTTCAACTTTTGAATACTTGTAACAACTTAGATATAATATTTAAGAAGCTTGGTCAAAAGGGGGGGGGAGAGGAGGGGTTGGTGTTTTAATTGGTTATCCTAAGGTCTAGATGTACCAATTCAACTTTTGAATAATTCAAACAACTTAGATCTAATCGTTAAATAACTTGGTCTCTATACAATAATTTAATATATAGTAACATGTAGTTTACTATCCCTATAGTAACCAACTTGTAGAATGTAAAAGATTAAATAGTAAGACATCTCAAATAAAATTCAAACAAGTATGCCACTAGGATTTAATGTGGACACAAAATTTGGGAGAAACCAAAAGTAAGATGCTACAAATTTTTCACTCTTCTAAAGTAAGCTTGGTTAAGATCCAACCATGTTAAATGTTACACTACACACTATTATGTTTGATCCTTTTAAATGATTTAATCACCCTATTAAGAGTTCCCTTTGGTAGAGGACATAAGAACATTTCAATAGAATATTGCGTTGAGAAAAGTATTTAAAAATGGCTATTTGGTCAACCTTTATAATTAAAGGATTTTAACTAATACAATGGTAACAAAACAACATGTTCATATGATAAATTTACAACTCACTTTACAAATACAAATCAAAATGTAGCTCATCTAATAATGTATTGATTGGACTCCATTCATGTCTTCATCATCAATCTCTTATTTTCTTGGAAAATCCTTCAAGAAATCACTCTTCACCTCTTCTCTTCTACTTCTTCATAGCTTTTGATCAAGTTTTCCAATCAATAAAATCAAGAACTACTCCATCCTCTATAGGTTAATCCTTATGCCTCCTTAACTAGGTAGCTTGAGCTTTTTCTACTTAAACATCACTATTGATCTTAGGGATAGGTCGGATTCATCAAATCCTTCCATTATTTAATTTCCTTCTTCTCCTTTTAGATACTTCTCAAAAATTCTCTTTAAATCCATCTGTAGGAATGCTCAAACATAGTTTTTCAAGCATTAAATACTCTAGATAATCAATACTTCTCCTTTACGCACTTTAACTAATAAAAAAAAATCAACTATGTTGGCTAGGAATCTCAATTTAGTCAAAAGCTATCAAATGCTGACACTCGGTCAATATTGTGTTACTTGACCTTAGTCATCAGTAGACAAATTTTTCATCACTAAACTTTCTTTCTCAACTTATACTATCTTCACTCAGACTTTTATCAGTGCTCAACTGACACTCCATTCTTTTGAGATATAACTTTCACTCAGTCGACAGAAGCATAACTTGACTTCTACTAGAAGTTCCTTAATCTTCTTCTCTGTAGGTCAGCATAGCCTATACATTTGGTCTTTCATTGATTATCTCTTCTACGATTCAACTCAAGTATCTTCTCCACTTACTGTTATGATTAATCAACACATTATCTTGTAAAATTTTAACTGATCAAGTGCCCATTATAATTCCACATAATTCAACCTTTCCACTAAGTCTTCTTATTATCCCTTAGATTCTCAAATCATCTTCATCAATCACCTTGATATGACACTCTACTTAGATAGAAACTCTCCCACCAATAAAGTTTGAGGTCTGTGATAGCATAATAATTGTTCTAATTGTAGCTTCCAGCATCCATATCCATTTGACATTTTTGGAAGACATCACAAAAAAGACTAGGTGCCAATATGTCTTTTGTATCTACATACAATCCACAAATAGATAGGAAGAAAAAAATTATTAATTAGAGTGTAGGAAATATCCTAATATGTTTAACTAAGGAACATGGTTAGGTATGAGGCCAAATAATCCATCAAGCTAAATTTTCTTATGTGACCCAAGATAATTGATTTTGGGTTTCATCTTTGTCAAAATTATATCTTACATTCCTACAAGGTTCTACTCCCATGCTCTAATACCACTTTAATGTGGGAGGGAACAAGGCAATAAAGGCCTCTAATCTAAAACTTAACTGAATGCTTCAAATGTCACTAAAGACACCTAATGGCTTCAACTTACCAAATCTTGTGTCATATCGTACTAAGGGATTTTAAAGTTTGAAGTACTCTCAACCAATTAAATATCTAATGTACTCCAATAGTCCTCATTACACCAAGTGGGATTTCTTCATGCAAACTCTAGTCTATCAATCTATTAGGTCACAAGAAGAAACTTTTTCGTGCTTTTTCTCAAAAAACATCCAAATCACCTCCAAAATAACTCATGGATTCTAGTACCTGTCTAGGTGTACTTTAACATACCAAAGGATTAGTATAGGTTTTTTTGGACTAAACAACCCATATTATTCTCTGTGAAAGTTTTTAGGGGTCAAATAGTCCTATTTTCCAAAGCATCTATAATTTACAATTCATACGTTAGAGCTAGTTTGGCTTGAGTAGAGATGGAGGAATAAGATGATGGTGCTGATTTTATTATTAAAGAGTTTCTTAAAAATTTGGATTGGAGTAATGGGGAGGATGTTGAAGCAAGTAGGGATGAAGTTGAGAAAACAATTTACTTAACAGAGGACACTTTTCTTCCAAAATATATGGCTTTCTCATAGAGAAGTTTTGACTTGGTAAAAAATAAATCACAAGAGGATTTTGAGTGCCTATCAAGTGAAGATCTGAGCAGCGTAGGGATTATAAGGCTCAAGGAGGTTGGAGAGAGCTAGAATCTCAAGGCTATGCATGATAAAAAGCCTTTTTTATGTTAGAGAATAAGGAGTCTGATGATTTATTATTGTAGATTTTAGGAACAGAACCACAATGGATTGCATTAAATGCAGTTTTCTCTATGGAAGAAGATAAAGACATAGACAAAAAGTTTGTTGAGCAAGAAGATGAAGGGACAACTAATAAAGAAGTTTAGACATAATTGGAATTGATCTTAGCTTTATTAAAGAAAATATATAAGATGGTTCAATACCCATGGACTTGGCTGGCTCAAGGGAAAGTTAGAGGAGGATGCAATTAATCAACACCTATGTTCATGATTTGGGGAATTGAATTTCCTTAATCAATGTGTTTGTTAATTTTTGTTGATGGATGAGTCCCAATAGCCTTTGTAATTTTTATTGGCTTCTTAGCAAGGAATGGAATCGGAATGGTGCATAAGAACGATACACACTATGCGAGCTTGAGGCTGAATTATAGAGAAGATATTTATAGTTCTGATGTAACTTGGCGAAGATTCATTCTTACTGTGCTAGAACAATTTTTGGTAGAATTGAGGTCTTCTCTAGACCTTGTTTTGTTCTGAGATTCAAAATAGGAAGCAGGGGATGCCATGATGCATGGATGAGCTAGTTGGACTTCATTGGGGAGATTGTTTGGATATGAATCCCAATAGTCATGACTATTCCTTCTCCCTCTTGTCTCTTTGTATTCGATGAGCTTTCTATTGATGACTTGTGCAGTAATGTACTGTATTGCATGAGATATTTCATTAATATAAATATTCCCTACTTCGAATGTGGAAGTAGACAAAGTTTTGCCGAACCATGATGAATAATTGTATCATTATATTTGTCTTCTTCATTCATTGATTTAATCTGCTTACTTAATAAATTACAAGTCCTCTATGACTGCACCATTTAATTATATGTTGATGACCTTAGTTGCAACTTGATAATGTATTTCCTAAACATCTGGTTGATCTGTCATTTTAAACTTTTCACTCACATATGGACCAGTTTTCCCCTTTGTAATTAATATCTCTTTGAGATTTATTATCAATACTGTTGCACATTGTCCCTCTGTCACCTATGTACTATGCCAAATAATAGGGGTGCGTTCTTTTTAACAGCAACCACATAGACTAGAAGTCAATTTGTTTGATGCTTACTCGTAAACCCATGGCCATTGCTCAGCATTCATATTCCAACCTGTAAGCATCGCTTGTCATTGTGCTATTAATTACTCGGCCTATACTGACCCATGCTGACTGAATTCGGATCCAACCATCATTTGAACTATACCACCTTGTTACTTATTTCCCTTCCATCAAACAATTTGTGCGACTTATCTTAACATTTCCACTTGGCACAAATGTATGATGGAGTAGTTTTGAGAATAAATTTCCCTCTTTTATTCTTCGCTGGGTTTCGTTCTCTATTTCAAAGCTATTATTTGGGACAAAGCAGACCGGAAAATCTACTGCCAAATGGATGGGTGCAGTGCTATTTCTGTATGGTTGAAACTCGCTATATGTATATCAACGTCCTCGAGCCCACTATATATCACCTTCGGCGCATTACGTTTAGCAGCCCGCACAATTTGATGGATGTCCATGAGCCACTTCGATGTTCCATTGTGTAAAGCACACTCATCCACATCAGATTCTTTCCAAGCAAGCTTAATCTCACATAACTTACTTTCAACTGGTGGACCTGCAACATTTTATACTTCTAGGTTGGTGACAGTTAGAAGAAAAAGAATGCCGGGGCTGTGAAATTTCAGAGATTCTGTTTGTTTCTAGGGAATTCGAATGAACAAATCATTTCATTTCCCATGTTACGACATTAAGCGAATGGTTTCTAATCAGCGTACAATGTTTCACATACTGTCCAATAGGATGACACATGACAAGGCAATCTATCAAACACTTACTGCACTGTTGTTATTCCACGCACCCGTGTACATTTACAACAATACTTTGAAGAGTGATGGCTCACATTCGACGAAGTGCTTATAACTATTTCTTGAATGACCAGTTCGAAATGCTTCGCTGCTCCACTTTTGAGCATATACAATCTTTGAAAAGGTTGCTCATTTGACTTTTTCAAGCATCAATGGATATGTTTTCTGCTTTCTTTTTAGCAAGTTGAAGAAAGAGAAAAAAATAAAAAGGTAAGGTGGTTTTATAGTCTACGACACTATGCCATAGTTTTTGGGTTTGCATATGGTGATAGTGATATGGGACTACCTCATACTCTTTTTCGAGAGGCGCTTGGTGCTACAAACGAGGCATACATACCCTACCCCCCAGTGGGATTTGAACTTGTGACCTCTCTTTCGACCCTAGGCCAAGAGTATAAGAAATAGAAATGTTCAGTCTATAAGCATTCAAAACTATTAAGTTTTATCTACTCATTTGACTTTTTCGAGCATCAATGGTTATGGTTATGTTTTCTGGTTTATTTTAGGAAGTTGAAGAAAGAGTTAGAAATGTTCAGTTTATTTGCATTTAAAACTATTAAGTTTTATCTACTCAATTTTTTTAAGCATGAATAATCTCTTATTGGTTTCCATTTTTTAGCAAGAGTAACTTCTTATTGGTTTTGAGTTTGATTTGAATGAGCACTTTAGTTTCTAATTTAAGTTTTCCAAACATTTTAGAAAAACTAGCTATGGATGCTCCCTTTTTGGGCATTAATAATTCCTTGGTTTTGATTGTTCAAACTTTGAGTATGTTGAAGTTCTTTAGGTTGGGAATGCCCAACTTTTAAGAATTTCTAACTTCTTAAGTTCAAATTTGAGCATTTTATGCATTTAAATTTTTTTTGGTAAGGAATTATTATTGTCTAAGCAACAGGGCATAACTTTCACAATTTAAGTCTATTTTTTAATGTGGTAGGCTTGTTTCAAAGATAGGAATGAAGAGAACCTCAAGATAACTTAAATTACTCTAAAAACCAATTTAAATTTTTTATTTTTATCAAAACTTGAGCCACATGATTTGATTGAATGTTTGACCAAGACAATTTTGAAATGGGGTTATATAAGGCAACATACAACACATTTATAATGGGCTATTTCATAAAATTCTATAGACAACTCATTCCAACTTCAGTTGAAAGTATTAAAATTATCTATATAGATTGAAATGACCTCAAACATTAAGCTCAAACTATATCCAAAGCTTAGGGTTGGTTTACCCAACCATTTCTAAAGCTAAACCCAAATCAAATATTAAGAAGAATTTTCAAAATTTGTGAAATGAGATCCTTCTTATAAAGTTCAACACCTTGTTCTTGAAGTGCACACTTGGGTTTAAGCATTCTAGAAGAAGTGTCTCACTTCAATGTGGGGTAACATTTAAAAAATGAAACATCTCTAATTTTAAAATGAGATAATATTTCTAAAATTAAATGTTACTCCATTTTAAATAATGGTTGGCATTTTTTTTTACCATTTTTAAAAAGTTTTATAGAAAATATAAATATTTAAAAACATTAAAATAATAAAATATAATTGATAAAAAAAATACATAACATAATTAAATATATCAAACTTTTACAGATGAAAAATAATCTAATGTATAGCAAAATAATATAATTTATTCTCTTAAGGTCATATAAATGTAAAAAATAGTGATCATATATTTGAGCTAATATGTTCTCATGGATCTTAAATTGTTATAGTGGGACTTAATGTGTTGTAATAGGTCATTCAAGGCCCTAGGACCAATCAGGTTCAATTAGGACTTGATTAGGACTCCTTGTGGTACTTATTACACATGGACCTATAATGTATCATGAGGTTTGTAATGGGCCCAAAGTGGTCCTAAGAGCACTTATTAACCATTATGAGTCAATATGATCCATTACAACCACTTAGGACCCACTATTTATTATAAGGGTCATGATGGGTCCTAAGGGATCTTAAGGGAGAATAATGGGACCCAAGGAGTAATAAGGCATTTTAAATTCTCACTATGGGTTTTAAGAGGTCATAATGCATCCTAAGAAACCCTAGGATCACTTAGGACCCATTGGCATGCCTTAAAATAAATTAAGATCATTGGGGACCTATTAGTGTATTGTACAATAGTTAATGCATTCTAGGTGTTGTAATGGGGTGTAGGGTGTTCTAATGGGACCTAATGTGTCCTAATGTTTGTTAAGTTATCATAATGGAGATTTTTGTATCCTAAAAGGTCCTAAGGGTTTCTAATATTGGTCAAAAGTAATTAGGATACAATTAGGAACCCTTAAGATAATTATTACGTAATAAAACCCATTATGTATCATAAGGGCCCTAATATATTTTAATGGGTCCTAATGGGACCTAATGTATCTTGTAACATCTTAATATGTCTTAATCAATCATAATGTAATCCAATAAATAATAAGGAGCTCCAATACTACCTAGCATCAATTGAGATGAAACGATGAACCCTTATAATCCTTAAGATACATAACGGATCCTAAGAGGTCCTAATTCATAATAAGTATCCTAAGGGGTCCTCATTGGTCCAACGACCTCTTAAGACACATCAAGACCACTTAGACACTTATTACACATTGAAGATGCTATGACCCAATATGTACCACATGGGCGGTAAAATGTTTTAATAGGTCCTAATGGGATCTAATGCTTTCTAATAGTTATTAAATTGTTGTAATGAGTCTTATAAATGTGTCTTAAGAGGTTCTTATGACAAGTTAGTACCAATTAGGACCTAATTTCGACCCCCTAGGAGATTTATAATGCATCAAGATCCATTGGAGCCCATTATGTATCATAATAGTTTCGAGGTGCCCTAGTTGCTCCTAATGTATCCTAAAGGGAGATAAAACTAGTTAGGACTCATTATGATCCCTTATGATACATTAAGATTACTTAGGACCCCTAAGTAATCCATATAATAGTTAATGTGTTCTAGGGGGTCCTAAGGGATTGTACAGTGTCCCAATAGGATCTAATCTATCCTATTGGGTCTTAATTTGTTTTAAGTGTCCCTCATGTGTCATAGTAGGTATTAGAGTTCCTTATACTACTTTTGACCATTGTAAGAATATTTATTAGACAACATGACACATAATGTATCTTAAGGGTCCTATTGTGTTCGATACTTGTCCTAATTTGATAGTGTGTTCCAAGCGATATTAATATGTCATACTTTTTTTTAATCAGTACTAAGAGGTGGTATGATCATTTTGTACTTGATTAGGACCCTTTAGGACACTTATTACATATTACGACCAATTAGGGTCCAATTAGGACCAATTAAGATATATTAAGACACATTTAATGACCCATTTGATTACCCTAAAGGTAATTGTCTATCAAAGCAAAAAATTTAGTCATTTACTAGAAAATGTTGTTTAGTCATCAATGTGATCGACTCATCATATAGGTTGAGCTATTAAGTAATGAAGTATATAAGAAGGTTTTTATGTGACGAGGCAATTATATTGACCAAGTGCATATTAACATCATTGACAATTTCTATAGTGATTGAGTGATTCAAGAGGCAACATGGACTGAGCAATCTAGAAGGAAGATTCAATAGAATATGAGTTAAGTTCATGTCGAGGGATAACATAAAAGAACAAGCAAAGGTAGAAATGCTAGAAGTTATTTGGTCTAAGTAACACAATTTATACATTTGCATTTGGAATGGCACAAACTCCTAGGTGAACTATTTTTTAGAGTTAGAAGCACATTTTTATGATCGAGAATTTAATAATGGAGGTAGTAATGCCTATAATTATAGATCATTAATCCCTAGTAATATTTTTCTTAGGTAATTTGGCATAGTAAGAAGCAAGAATTTAATACACTTTCCATTGGAGAGGTTGAATATAATACACTTTCCATTGGAAGTTGGTGCTTCTTGTATTTATCAAGTTGGTGCTTTAGGTCTAAGGAATTGGTGTTCCTTGAAATTGGTGCTTCTAAAATAGGGTGTTGGTGCTTCCTAGAGTTGTAGCTCTAAATGATTTGCCTAAGACACCAATAAAGTTTCAGATTAATGTGATTTTTTAGCCTAAGGGATTTTCCATATTAAACTACTATGTCATGTTGTTATGCATGACCTATCTTCCTCATATGTTAAATTTTATAACTTGTGATTTTTTCAAATTTGAAAAAGTATTTTAAACCACTGATTCACCTACTTAGTAGTGTTTGTATTTCAACAAATATTTTTTAAAGCTCTATTCCTTTTTTTACAACTGCAATTATGATTTCAATTCTTAGTTAGATTTATGCTAGAAATCTACATACCAATTTCTAAAATCTATAGACGACCATTGCACATGTGGTAACCGTCAGATGAAAATGTTGTATTGCGATTGAAACAATATGATCTAATCCCATTTTTCTTGCCAATTTATACGCCATTATTATATCAGACTAATTTTTTTCCTAAACTATACATCACTTGTAGACTTTGAGTATTTTTTTTGATAAATCATCTAACGTTGAACATTTCAGGGAGCTACCTGTAAATGGTAATGATGGATAAGGTAAAGATGCCAGCTGACTGAGGTGGTCTTTTTAAATTTCCCAAGACAGTTGAAATCCACCATGATTGGGCACCCGTACATTGATCATACAGACTATGAGGAACGATATTATGAAAAACATATTTGTAGTGTCTATATTTATGTTAGGAACGTGTGCAGGTTTGTACGGGATAAAGAAAAGCATTGAGGAAAATGACACAAGAGGGCCTTCAACAAGAAATGATATATGTATCATTCTACAGTTGTGGAATTACCAATATGTTTGTTCAGGAATCGTTGTATGTCGCAGTCTGTGAACCCGACTTCAATAACAGGTGGAAAAATATGGTAAATGGATGCAAAAGATGTATCGTATACATATCATTGTATTTATTGAAAACCCAAAATTAGGCTTAGAGATCATAGATCCATTTCAACAAGGGCTGCAGCAAAGCTAAGTTCCTGCCTAAGATTGAATATTGAGAGAATAATTATGACTATATTCATTACAAGGTGCAATTCTAGTAACATAATTTATTTCAGAAACAGTATTAAAATAAGGGTTGCTGGGTAGCTAAGTTTCTGCCTCAGATTGAAGATTGAAAGAATAGTTATGACAATAGCCGTTATAAGATGCAAATCTAGTAACATAACCTATTTAATCAACTATAATTGAAAAAGAAAAAGCAAGTGCTACTCATTCTAATAATATTTGGTTTCCAACGTTTCTAGTAGCCTTACCAATTGTAGGGAAGAAAGAAAGAACTAGCTTAAGTGTTTCAACATCCTTTAAAGCAACACTAAAAGGAAGACAAGCTGAAATAATAATATAGTTCAATACAATGTTTCACAATTGTAGAAACTAATAAACTTTCTAAAGAAGTTAGCAATGTTTTCCATAGTTGGGCTGGAAAGGATAAATACCTTAGAACACATAAGAAGAATTAAGTAACAAAAATATAAATTTGAAAAAAGAGGCCACTACGACAAAAACATTTTTTTGGTGTTTGGCACTAGAAACATTATTAAAAAATTTCCTTCCCGGACAAATTTCCTATACAATGAGCCACTCTCTATTTCCAAAAGTGCAGGTACATAGCCTATCCATGATAATTTAAAAATGAAAAGACAACATTGTGCATGTTAATACATTATCCATAAACATGGACCTTACAGCCTGCTCCACCTAGAGCTAGAGAAGAATCTATGCCAATTCCTCTAGAAGAAATAGTCACAACCACCACAAGACCTTCAGCCAACTTAAGAGATTGAACAATTGCTTGTTCAATTGAAGCAACTTGAGCCTTAGCCCCTGCATGCCAATGAATATAGACAGTTCCACGGGCTAGAATCATTGAGAATGATTTAAAAATTTTAAAACACATGGAGTTAGCAAGATCAAAGTACAAATTCCAAAGTTGTTGCTTCCATCTTCCCTTACCTACCCAGTATGAAGAAAAATTGTTGGGAGAGATTTTAGATAATTGTCAAAGGTGTGCAACAAAATATGAAATCTTGGAAAAAGTTCCTCGATTTTTTTTCTATTTTCGAGAGACTGCATTTAAAAGATATAAATCCAAATTCTGTAACTTTTATGAGTTTGCTGTTATTGTTCCTACCATTTTATATAAAGGCTACTTGTGGTCACGCAAGCAATGTCAAAGTATGTAAGCAATATTACTTTTCCTTCTCTTTTGTTGTTTGATCATTAATGAAGATAAGTATAAGAGATGACTGCTTCTAGGTTTAACTTCAACATGGCAACAAATCTCTATATTAGTGTACGGGCATGTACAAAATGTCAGAAATATTCGAGCATGGCACAATGAGTAATGATTTCAATATTTTAGCGTCTTCAAACAAAGAGCATTCGTTAATAGATAGTTCAAAGAAGGAATTCAGTGTCAGATATATCAATAATAAAACTATTTAAGACAAATTATAAAAGTGCTATAATTATTAATGAGAAACTAACATTGATAATAAAATAATAAAACTATTTAAGACAAATTATAAAAGTGCTATAATTATTAATGAGAAACTAACATTGATAATAAAGCATTAACATTGATAATAAAGCATCAACTAATGATTGTAGTTACTATAAGGAAAATATCATGTGAATGGACATATTAATCCGAAAAGAATAGAATCATATGCTATATAGGTCAATACTAGCATGTTATTGATGGAGGGCTAGTAAAAAAGATCCGACAAATAAATCATGAACCTCAAAGATTAGTCAATAAACTTTTTGAATAATGAATGACATGGTAATGATAGCTACAAAGACAGTAATTTCACAAAATTATCCTGATACTACCTTGGACAGTCAATAAATGACAAAGTATTATTAAAAATAACTGTAGGAAAAATTAGGACGATGCATGCTCGGAAAAGGGTTAGAATAGGAGGAAAAACTATCTAGGAAATTAACCCATAAAATTAGCAATGAGGAAAAGACATTGCTTTATACATCTTGCATCTTCTTCAGATTTAACCTTATTCCTTAAATCACGCGTTACTATATATTATATAATTTTGGTTTTATGCTACTGGTCACGTGCCATATGCACTAATGGTGAAAATATTTCAAAGATAAAGCTCATCAACTCAAAAAGATTACCATTAGAATTCACTCCTGCAAAAAGCAAAACCCTACGAGGATCATGGGAAAAAATGTATATAGTCTTCAAACATTTAAAACATTTACAGAATAAAGCATAAAGCATTAAGACCATGACTAACAAATATACTGGAATTATTTCTAGTTGAAAGAAGTCGTTCAAAGCCATCATTTCAAAGACAAATGTATCATAGGTATAATGTCCAAAAGCAAGGAAATAAATTATAGAAAAAGAGAAGAAGATGGGTATTTCTTGTGAAACAAGATTTCAAGCATGCCAGTAAACTAGATGTTTGGAAATTGCTGGAAAAATAGTCCATGTTAGATTATGCACTGTTTGGGGGCTGGCTACCTAGAGTGAATTGAAGTTCCTCTAGCCAAGGCTTGTGGGCAATATCCCCAGAAACATAGAAAGGCTCACCAATCTTCAGGGTATGTCTTCTTCATTGCAGCTCTTGAAAAATCAAGTCTAGTCTCACAATGAAAATAATATACTTACATGTTTGATTTTCGCAAAGTGAGGGGAATCTAGCACTCATCAGTTGATTTCTAACTTCAGAGTTGCCTCTTAGCCAAAGACTAATCTGCCACCTCCTCTCTTTCAATGGAAATTGGACAATGTAAATGCTTCGTCCCTCCACCCCACAGGACTTGATAATAACACGAAAATATTTATTGTTAAAAAAGTAGAGCAAAATGCTTCTTCACCTGCTCAGATTAGGCAGTTTTGAGAAGACCATGGCACTACAATTTGACAATTTTCTATGCCCCCTCTTCATGCAGATTCATGTCTATATTATGCTCCTTGCCTGCCAACTCTGCACAACCATATGCCCTACCCGCATAACTGAGCTCGCCAAATCCAAGGACTCTTGCAGAGAAAGTCTAGAGAGACGTTCCTTCTCTAGCATCGGGAGTAGAGATCACTTTCTTCCAAATCTAAAACCTTCTCTACAGTCCAGCACGAAAACAACAAAAATATTTGAATTAAAATGATTGTTAAAAATTATGCAACTTTACAAATAGCAATAGCAATTGGAAGATAAATCATAAATAATAGTTATTTTCCATTTGTGGTTGGAGGAAAGTTTAATCACTGTTTAAGTTCAATACCTGCACAATAGTTTCTGCCATGGCACAAAGCCTCTTTGCATTATTCTAGCTAGGGCAATTTTAAAGATAAATTCAAATGAACTATTGAAATTTATTAACCAAATATAACATCTCGAACCAATAAATGAGGTTGTAACCACTCTGCAAAAAATGTAAAGCTTAGATAGACTTGAACTACAGAAATAAAATAAGAAAAGACACATAAAATTCTACAGATGCTGTGATTCCTTAACCAAAAGTCTATCATGCCCTTTCCCTGGTGTCCTACTAATTGAAAGTGCAAGTATACAAAAGTTTTGCTTTGTTCTCAAATACGCTGCAAACTCTAATGAAAATTAGTAACCAATCAACCAATTTTTTTGATTTAATTCGGTAGGAACATATCATATGTGAAATAAATTAAAATGATGAAACTTTGTTATGAATCAACTTCAATCAAAAGAAAATAATGTCTGCCCGTAAAACACTCAGTTTTGTTTATGGAAAATGGCAAATGATGAGGCTTTTCAGCCTATTTCTATTGCAGATGTTCTGCAATCAGGAAAAGTGAACGGAGAAAACGCAAAACCTGCATAGGCAGGAACAACAAAAATAATTACTCGTACCTTTGAATAGCGCATGAAATAAGATATTTGTAAGAATATTGACCACAGACTTGATTTTGTTTCATGATTTGAATCAGCAGAATTGAAGAGAAAGAAGAAGAAGAAATGCAATAGCAAAGCTCCAGTTGGAATTGATATCTGCTTTAGAAAAAGTAAAGACGCAGGGGTAATACTTCACAGCTATAGTGGTAGCAGGAAAAACATCATAGGCATCTGTGAAAGCTTAACACACAGCCATATGTCACCTTTGCATGAAGGGAGGAAAGCTCTACATGCCAGCTGTTGTTTTGATCTTCCCATAATGACGACAGGCCCAAGACCTCGGTACTCCTTCCAAAAAATGCCAGCTACCAATTCACTTTCCAAGACTACTAACCCAAACAAACTTATTTTGATTTTAGCATCTTCTCTCGTCTTGGAATCGGCAAAAGTGACGATCTACACATACTGCTACTAATTGTCGATCAACTTTATTAGTTTTAAAATAAGCAATAGGAAAAAAATTGAACATTCTAAAAAGAAAAGGATAAGCAAAAATTCTGATTGGTTGTAGAAGAGAACACTAATCACTAGTTAAAGCGCACCCTTAGCAATAGAATAATTTATAGAGGTAATTGAAGACTAAATATGGTCTTGGTTTTTTCGCATTGGATGGTTTTTTCGCTCTACTAGGGTTTTCTTGCTTCATGCGAACTTGCAATTTTTTTTCCGTAGGGCCTTTCGCTTGCACTCCCCTTCTGTCGGCATTTGTCATACTGCATTTACTGCGGGAGCTTTAGGTTAGGATATAATGGCTCCGGCCAGCGGTGAACCAGTTGTTTCTGGTGTTTATGCTGCTGCTTCAGACTGCCATGGTGCCACCACCGAACAAACGCCCGCGCAAGTTTGTCCCGAAAGTTTTCCATGAGGTAAGCCTGATATTGTCCTTCCTTTGCAAGAATTTGATGCTGCATGTGACTAGTTAGAACAACATACCTTGATAGGGTATTTTGTTGGTAGGACCCCCCCTGAAGCTATGCTCAGAGAATGGGTTAACAAAAGTTGGACTCCTCATGGTGTCCGCCTTGACGCTGTGCAAAACCTTACCAAAAGTTTTTTTTTATTTCACTTCGCTGACCCGTTGCAAGCTGACGCGATTTTTACCAACGGCCCTTGGTCTGTGCATTCCTCTCTGCTTGTTTTTCAGAAATGGTCTCGAGACTTCTCTGTCTCGAACGATAAAAAGCTTAGGGTTCTTGTTTGGGTTGAATTCCCAGGTCTACCCTTGCCCTGTTGGCTTTTTATTGAGTCTATTGCCCAAGCCCTTGGCAAAGTTGTTACCAAGGAGCCAGAATTTTTTTTTAATGCTCACCCTCAGTGGCGTGTTTGCAATGAAGTTGATCTTTCTAAAGATCTCAAAGATTCGGTGGAAATCCAGATTGGCACTCAAAACTTCACACAGAAGGTGCTTTACTTAAACCTACCTAACACCTGTTATAGGTGCCACTCCGCGGAACACAAGATCAGGGACTGCCCTTTGGCCACACCTAGGGTCAAACCCCAGCCTAAAGCGACGCCTGTCACGTAGGTCGAAGGAAAAAAAGAAGAATGGGTTACTGTTGGGCGCAAAGGCAAGCCTGCCTTGAATCCTTTGGCCCCCAAGCCATCCTATGTGGTCGTAACCGTGATTCCTCCTGCTTCCATCAAAGTGTTAGCGCCTACTAGCATGGAGATGCCAGCGGCTTCTATTGCACCAATTTCGGTTTTGCAGGTTTCAAACCCTGCTGGCTTGCAGGGGATTAAGGCAGCAACCAGGACCTCGTCCTTGGCTGGGGCTCGTTCTCCTCTTGCAGTCTCTTCTATAGTACCACCAGCAACAAGGCATTCTCGCAATCCTCCTGGACGTGCGGAGATATCAGGGGTCAAACGAAAGGCTGTAAGTCTAGAGGATTTCCTGTCTAACTTTCACCTGATTTCTACCTTTTTGTAGAATAGTTACTCCTCTCTTGAGGACGAGGATGATATGGAAGAGTTTTCATGAACTTCCTCTCTTGGAATGTTCGAGGTCTTACAGACCTCCCCAGAAAATTCTATGTCCTGGATACCCGTCATAGACTTGAGAATTTAGATTTTCTTTGCCTGCAAGAAGTTAAGATTTTTGGTTTCATGCTTTCTGTTGCATGTTGCGTCATTTGGCAGGATAGCATCATGTTTTCTTCTCAGACTGAAGCTGGCCGAGTTGGTGTAGTTACTCTCCTGTCACCTCGCCTTCATTCTGCTATTATTTCGCACGGTTCTGACCCCACACACCATATTATTTGGCTTTTTCTTTCCATCAACAATCATTCTTTTGGAATCATTAATGTTTATGCCTCCAATGATGCTGTGGAAAGGGCACAAATGTGGGTTTGGCTTGCTGACAACCTGCCGCCAGCTACTTGAGTCCTATGTGGGGACTTCAATATGGTTGAAGTGGCCTCTGACAAAGATGGCATTCTGCCTTTCCGTTAGAGAGCTGGGGAAAGAGAAGCCTAGTTTTACATGCGTCATAAATTGGGCCTCTTTAATCCCAATACTAGCTGCCGTTATGATAATGGGGCTTGGCACACTTGGTCCAATTTTCGAGCCGGTCCTGACCGCATATTGAAACATCTTGATCGTGCTATGATCTCAGCGCAATCTTTTTTTTATTTTTCTGAAGATCATGATCTACTTGTCATTCCCCTGACAGATGTGATGTTGTCAGAGGTTAAGTCTCAATTCTTCCTCAACACGTTTGTGCTATTGCATGCCTCCACTATCTCCCACATACAACGTGTCTGGAATTTGGAACCACATCCACATTCCCATCGAGGTTGGATTCAATGGTGGAATGATGCTATTACTAGAACGGCTCATTTTTTGCGCATCTACGGGTGTCAGCTGGCAATTTTTCAGAAAATGATCTTATGAAGCCAACACCCTTGCCCTCAAAAAAGCCTCTAAAGCGCTCACCTTCAACCGCTTTGATGTGGATCTGCAACTTCAGCTTGCCAAGCTTCGCCATGAAAAGAAAATTGTTGATAACTATGCTTCCTAAGGAGCTCAAATCAAAGCTTGTCTCCACTGGTTGGAGGTTGGCGACAAAGCCTCGAAGGAGTTCTTCCAGGCTCTCAGAGCCCGTCATACCAATATTGGGATTAAAAAAATAAAACAGGGAACTAATGTTCTTTCTAGTCTGCCAAACATCCTGCAAGCTTTTGTTCTTCACTATGAGAACGTTTTTGCTTCGCAGGGCCATTCGGTTGCTCAGGAGGAGGCTCTTAGAAAGTGTATTTCTGTTACTCCAAACCGCCTCGTGGTTGAGCAATGCACTTTTTGTGAGCAACATCTTTCCCTCCGAGACCTTAAAGAGGTAGCTTACTCCATGGCGGATGACAAATCCCCTAGGTGTGATGGATTTCCCTATGAATTTTACAAACATCTTTGGGAGCAAATTGCTCTTGATCTGCACAAAGTCTATCTTGAAGCATACCATTCTAAAAGCTTAGGAGCGATCATAAATAAAGGCAATATTAAATTCATAACTAAAGCTAGTGATCCTGAGGACATCTGCAACTGGAGGCCCAATACCCTCCTTAATGTGTCTTATAAGATCATTGCTAAGGCGCTCTCTCTCAAAATCTGCCATATGCTTCCTATAATTGTGCGGCCTGAACAAACTGGCTTCATCAAATCCAAGTATATTCTTGACAACATCATTGCTATCTAGGAAGGTATGGAATGGGCCCGTAAGTCCAAGTAGCAGGCTATCTTTTTAAAGATAGATTTTGCTAAATCCGATGATCGCATTGAATGGCCTTTCATTTTGGCTATGCTGAATTCAGGCTCTCGGTTTTGGTCCCAATTTCCTTCACTCCATGGAGATGCTCTTTGGTGATGCTAATGCTTGCATCACCATCAATAATTTGCAATCTGAAGCTTTTGGACTTTTTGTTCCATCAGAAAAGGTTGTCCGTTAGCTCCTGCGCTTTATGTCCTTGCTGCCGAAGGCTTTGGTTATTTACTTGCTCACTCTGTGTCTTCTGGGCTGGTCTGTGGTATTTCCTTGCCTGATTCTTCCTCCCAGTTAATCAATGGTCATTTTGCTGATGATTATTTTCCCACTCTTCTTGAAGATGAAGAAAACATCAAAAATGTGTTAGATTGTCTTGACACTTTTTGTCAAGCCTCTGGCTCTGCCATTCAATGGCATAAAACGCTCTGTTACCGGCAATCTTTTTTGCCAGCTCCACCTTGGCTCAACCAATTCCAATGGAAATGGGTTACTCATGGAGAAATTTTCCACTTTCTTGGCATTCCCTTTGCTTTCCAGGCTTCCCCTATGGAACTTTGGAATGATGTGCTTACAAAGATTACCAAAAAGCTTGATTATTGGATCACTAAGCCACTTTCTCTTGCTGGTAAATTTCAGATTTGTTCTAAGATTTTGGTTGCCACCCATGTGTTTTATTCTTCTTATTGGGCTCCCTCCAAAGCTTCATACCTCAAATTAGAATGTTTGCTTAGAGATTTTCTTTGGGCCTCTGGTTCTGACCATCATGGTTTTCACAGAGTTTCTTGAGATTTATGTTGTCTCCCGAGGGAATCTGGGGGTCTTGGCCTGCTTTCCACTTGGAAGCAGGGCCTTGCCCTCTGTGCTAAATGGATTATTAGAGCTGTTTCTGGAGATGAAGCCTGGAAAATTCTTATCAGACATTGCATCTCTTCAGGCTTCCCTACTAACAGACCGGCCTGGAAGGGGATTGGTTTTCAGACCCTTCTCACTATGCGAGAACCAGTGGTCATACAGGGCTCTTTCATTATAAAGAGCATCTGGAAAGCTTGGGAAGCTGTTAAACCTTGGATTTGTTGGGTTGGTAATGAGTCTCGCAATGGGCTATCCTTAAATCAGCAAAACATTTGGTGGTCTCCCCTATTTGCCTTCCATGGTATTCCTCTTGCCAAGACTCAAGGTGCCAGTGCCCTGCGTTTCTATAAACATGGCATTCGCACTACTAAGGATATTGTTTCAAGAGTCACCATGAATTTCAGGTCTTGGGAGGATATGCAAGTTCAATACCACCTTGTACGTGCCGATCGCCAAACTTATGAGCTTCTGTTGTCTTCCATCCCTGTGCACTTACTTCATAAAGTGGGGATTCAGTCTGTTCGACCTTGGTGGTATGATTGGAAGTGGTTTCCTGCCACTCCATTTACCAATTATATGCCCAATATGGGATACAGATGGATTTCGCCCCACCTTCCGATTGTGGACATGCTTAATCAACGGTAGCATTTGCATTCTTCGCTTTCTCAATGGAGAAAATGGTTCAACACCATTTGGAGTGCCATTACAGAACCTAAGATTGCTCACTTTGCTTGGTGCCTTGCTTTCCAAGGTCTTCCCCTGGGGCCTCGGCTCAAGCACATTGGGGTTCCTGATCCCAGATGCCCCTTCTGTGGCCAATCTGAGTCCTTTTTGCATATTTTTTGGTTTTGCAAACGTGCTCAAAATTATTGGCACTAGATCCATGATTTTTTCAAGCCGTTCAGGCCTGAACCTTTTTCATGGCACATGATCCTTCTGGGTAATTCCCCCAGATTTCCTCGAAAGTTTTCCCAGATTTGGCATACTTTCAGGATGGAAATTTTGTTTTCTCTATGAAAAGATAGGAATGTAGTTTTATTCACTCACAGTTTTTTGGATGTTAACATTGCAATGTACACTAAGGCATGCATTTGTAACAATGTCATTATGAAGATACAAGTGCAAGCTAATAAAGTTTCCCTGGAGGTTGCCCACTTACAAGAATTGTTAAACCACTAGGGCAATGCTCCTTGTACCATTGCCAGAGTGCCTCCGGATGCCTCGGCTGATGCTTCCTCATCTCGTAGTCACCATTCTAGACACCAGTCCTCTGGCCGCCATTCACACACGTTGCGCTCCCAGGGTCCCTGCCATCGCTCTCCCAATGATGGTCATGGCGGTTGGAGGTGTCGCTCTGATTCCCCACCATGTGGTGGTTCTAGCTGGTCCCCGGATTACCCCCTGGGCGGGCTTCTGGCTGGTCTCCAGCTCCTCCCCCTGGACGGGTGCACTCTGGCAAGTTTCCCCGGCTGGCCTTAGCAATTTCTCCTCTGTGGCCAAACAAGAAGGATGTGGATACTGCAACTACCCCAGATCCTATGGATGCTACTGATGGTTGGACTGTTCCTAGTCTTCCTCACAATCCCACTGATGCGTGGGGATTTCCTGATAAAGATGATCCTCCTCCCTCTGCTGGTACTGCCTTGGCAGCATGAGGTTGTTCTAAATTTTTTTTTTTGATGAATAGTTTATAGTTGCTGGCTGTGGCCATGTTGTTTTCTCCGACTTCGGCCGATTGAACTCATTCGCGGGGTGATACTGTATCCTCCGGCCCTTTTTTGTGAATTGTAATCTTAGTAAATTTTATTAATTGAAAAGGACTATTCATAAAAAAAAAGACTAAATATATTAACTGATATGTTGACAAGAAATTTAGATTGTAGAGGATAGATTAGCCACTCATATTGACACATGTGAGGCCGAGTCTTTTAACTGTATGCAAAAGTATAGGAAACATGGATAAGCTGTGTTGTTCACTCCATTTTTATCATAGTAAATTACAAATGTGGATACAAAATATTCTAATGCTTCTCCCTAATTTCTACAACTAATAGCTCTATATATGGGAGAAATTATTAAAAATTCAAATAAGGTGGGTCTTGACATTAAGTCTTTTCAGGTACCCATTTATAACATAAATATTTTGTTCCTCTTGTCAATATTACTTCGTACTTTTTTTTCTTCCTCTCATCATGCTTTGGATTTTAAACCAATTTATCCATATTAATCATTTGTGATTTCCCCCAACTAATTCAATTTATTTGCTTTAGGTTTTTCATTGAAGAAAGTGGTTTTGGCTTACCACAAACCCTTCAACAAACTCTTATGTTTTTCACTTAAATAAGTGGTTTTGGCTTAACACAAACTGTTCAACAAACTTGGGACAAAAAAATATCATTTTAATGATGGGGAAACCATCTTTTATATTTTCTCCTTTTTTACTTGCATTAAACTAACTATTGATTCCATATAAAAGATAATTTAGTTACCGAGACACATTGATAACCAACTATTGTGGTCGCTAGTTCTCTAGGAATGATTTTTAGATACATGGTTCATCAATAAAGAAAACCAAAAAAATTGAAGTGCTGGGTACTACTGATGATGCACAATACATTTTTCAACTTTATCATTACATGTTCTTTGGAAGTAGCCCTCTCTTTTGAAGGATCTTCTCAAATAATATCAATTTCTTTAAGAGTATAATGAATTCCATAATTTTCTTTTACATAACCATGGTAACATAGGACTTGGCAACTACAACTAGAGAACCATGACAATAAGCTTAAGTATATCATCACACAAGTAATTATATCTATAACACTATATTTCTTACCAGCAACATATGAGATCTACAAAAAAAATTAACCTTGAGCACCCTTCACTCGTGGCTCAGATCAAAATTCTTTTGTGAAAAACTTTGTTTCTTTTAGCTATGATGTTGAGGCTTTTTATAGTCTATTCTTTTAAACACATATCTTTGTGTAGACAAGATCTCTTAGGGCCCATTTGTTTGCTAGCATAGGAATTGAAAACAAGAATAAAAAATTAGAATAAGAATGGAAATGGGGAATGAGAATAGAAAAAGACAATTCCAATCTTGTTTCATTCACTTCGAATTCGATGGGAATATGTTAATCCATTATTTGGTTGTACAAAATAGAATACGAATAAGGTTAAATTTTGTATTTTTAAAAATATTTCTCTTTAATTTTTTTGTTTTAATTTATTAGTTTTTAGTTAATTTTTTCCAAAATGGTAAAATAGTTAGTTTATTTTCATTTTCATTTTATTCATTGAAGTTAATGAGAAATATAGTTTATTTCATTTTTTAAACAAATGGATATAATAATAATTTTTTTAATGATAAAAATAGGTTTAAAAAAATTAAATGTTAGAAAAAAATTAATTTCTTTTTTTAAAATTTAAAAAATAAAATAAAAATTAATTTTTAAATTTTTTAAAAAAAGAAGAAGATTGGGAATAGGAATGGTCCATTCCAATAACAACTATTTTTTGGAATGGACATATGCTCTTTTAGGGGCAAAATTGGAATATGTTTGCGTATTCCCTATTCCAATTTGGGGTACCAAATAGAGAATGAATTTTCTATTCCAATTTTCTTATTCCTATTCCAATAAACAAATGGACCCTTATTTCTGAATCTTGGTCATAAATAACACTAGTTCCAACTTTTGCTGCACCTATTTAAGAGCTTGAATGTTTCATACAGATTATGATTTGTTACAATTACAATCTTCCAAATCCCTATAGTTTGTCAATGAAATCAACTCTTCTAGTTGGCTGCCCAGCCTAGATGAGATGGATAAAGTATTCAAGAAATTTTATGCTAATAGTAATGACCAAATATCATTCTTGGAGTTTCAAAGTCTAATGGTTTCTATGGTCAAGAAATCAAGCAAGGAGGAAGTGAGATTCATTATAAAAGAGGTTGATTCTAAATGTGATGACTTCAATAGTTTTGATGAGATTTATGAAGCAAAAAATTAGGGCATTAATGGAAACCACATTATGAAGGACTTATAGTGGGGTTTTTAAGATATATGAACATGATAGGAACATGCTTATTTCTATGGAAGAGAGACATAAGGTTCTTCAAAGCCTTGGTGAAAGGAGTGGACTTTATTAAAAATTTCTATAGGTTGAAATTTAAAAAATAGACTCCCAACTATGTTTTTATCTTTTATCTGCCACTTCAGGTAGCTTAACCTAACAAAGTCAAATTCATCTACAACTCTCCACTTCTACCATGTTCCTTTTTTCATAGTCTCTAAACTCTCTAGCCTATGATCTACTTCTACTTCATGTTCTTGTTTTCATAGCCTCTAAACTCTCTAGCCTATGATCTACCTACTCAGAGATTAGACTCTCACAAACAATTTGATTTTTCTAACAAAGATAACTGTGTCAATGCCCAAGATCATGGAAACCCAAATTTTTTCTTAGAGATCATAGGTTGATTTCATTAATTTATAAAGATAAAAAATTAAATATCTAATCTAATATGTTGACAACAAACAAAGAGTGTACAGGATAGATCAACCATTCTTGTTGATACATGTGAGGGCAAGTCTTTAATTATATGGAAAAGTATAGGAAACATGAATGAGTTGTGGTATTGAATCCAACTTGAGTATAACAAACTACATATGTGGATGCAAAATCTTCCAATATATCTTTGAAAGCTTCTTCTTTTTTAACTTTGAGAGTCAGTGCTATTGCGAATTTGGATCCTAGTGATGGTGTTACAAGATTTAATGGAAATCTATATTTTATGATAAAAGAAAAAAGTAAATATTAATTTTTTCTTTGATTTTTTTTTGTCAATGCATAACTTCAATAATTTAATTAATAGAAAAGAGACTATACATTAAAAAAAAGATGGAATATTGTTTCCCCAACATTTTACGAAGAGTTTAATTATATTGATTAATTGAAAAGAGAGAAATTAATACTCAAGAAAAATCAAACTTCCTCTCTCCCTATACCTTTCTCTCTCCATGTACTAAAACCTTTAGAGAGAAGTACAGGTTAAGGTGTGGGTTTGGGTTTTCACTCTATCTCTCTTCAAACTTTTCTCTCTCCACGTACTTTTCTCTCTCCACATACTAGAACCTTTTAGAGAGAAGTACATGGTTTGAGTTTTCACACTTAATTTTTCTATCTCCACGTACTAGCCTTACTCTCTCTCCCTATACTCCAACTTTTTACCCTAATCCTAACCAAAACCTCCCAACCCGAACTTCAACTTGAAAATAACCACCAGCTCTAAATAAAGTTCACTGAAATAATTTGAAACATTGGTTCTATTCATAGAGAAGGCGCTTGCAGGTCAGTCATGGTGAATGTGAAGGTGGCGGCTTGAATTTTTGTCTTTGAACCTGATAATACCTTGAGATGATTTGTATTTATGCAATTATAACTCTACAACTTATTCATATCTGTATTTTCGTTCCACATTGAGAGGTGGACAAGGCATATGAATGAAGACATAGGTAGGACGGTCTCATCATCAGAGGTTTGCAGTCTCCTAAGATGTTATGAACATCAAGATATTTGATGCTGTCAAGATGGGGTTGTAGCAGAGCCAAATCAAACACACAGCAATAGATCTCTACTATCATTTGAATTGCTCTTTGTTGTAACTAGAGTAATCACAGATGTATTTTGTGCTCACAATACCAGATAGGTCCTACCACCCTCACAAAGCCAAGATTCACATAAATCCATCTTCACAAATTTGATTGAAATTTATTCTCTATCAAACAAACAGCTCTATACAAAAGAAACTACTTCATTAACTTGTCATTACCGAGGTTTGTCACCAACACAAATAAAGTAACAGTTCTTGAACCCATTTTAGAAATCAAACTCGATAAATAATGAAGTCTTGGCAATAAATTAGTGTTGTCTAATGTCTCCACTTTCTTGACAGTCCTGAGTCAAGACAAATATGAATTGATATGTCTGCACGTTACTTAGTCATCCATGTAATAGAAATTTGTGGCTTCACAACATAAACCTGGCATGTGAATCATTTCTTTATTTCCCTCTTGGGACATAATGCAGCTTTGATAGGTTGAACTAGGCGTGTGAATTGTTTGAAACAATAACATATTCAATACAGATGCACATTCCATTCAAGTCCAATCTTAAGCAACTCACAGCATCCAAAATGTAGGTCAGTCATAGATAAAACACATGACTAGGTTCGATAATCATTAGCAACACCAATGGAAAGGTGGCAACAATGAACAATATTCACATTATATTTTTCCAAAATAGAGGACATCATATGATTTGTTTGATGTAAAGGAAGCTACTAATATGAAGATTACGCGCCAACCAAATGCTCACTACATCAATCATTTAACCTGCAAGATATAATATGTTAGAAGTTGGATTATGTGTCTTGAATCTCTAGAATAAGGAACCACAAACAAAATGAAAGGACTTGTGCATGCCCATTATCATGGATTAATGGTGATAAATAAGCCAACCAACTATTTGATGGAATGTTAAATCTAAAAATGCCCACATTTATCTAACAGAGCCATAGACTTGTTTGATAAAATACCTCAAACAAAGGTTAGTACAAGATTAGTTCTATTATAATGTGAATGAGGAAACAAGGAGATCAATTATGGACCTGAGCCAGAGAAGGAGAAGGCGAGTAAGATGATTGGTATGACATTTTAAGTGAATCTGTATGCCTCGAAGTCTAAAATTTGACTAAAGGAGCGTTGATCAAAGTACTTGATAGGTGACAATATGAGATATCAATTTCAAGGTAAAGAACCTCCTGCAATACTGAAAAGCACACTTCCAAAATATCTGACACAATGATGGGGCATTTAGAAATTGCAAATTTTTGGAAGGTGATGAGCAAAGAAGATAAATCACCCCTGGCAAGTCGAATGTTGGAAAGTGGTCTAGCCCATGCAGGTGGGCATCCGCTTGCTGTTCAATGTGTGGAATTGGTTTTGGAATGTATCAAGGCATATGATCTAAATTCTAGAGATATAAAGACTACAAGAGGTAATGTCCTGGCAACGTTGGACCCAATATCTATATCCATCACATTCAGATTACCAGTAAGAGAGGAGTTCACAAAAAATTCTAAAGAAGGTGCCCAAGGTTATTTCCATCAGAAAAAGAAAACATCTAAATGTTATTGAGCTAGAAGTTGGCTCGATCAACCCAGGCGAGGAAAATCATAGTTGCCAAGAATGTTACGTAGGAATATCTTTAATGAAGACATTTCTGATATGATAGTTCTTCTCAATAGAGTGGTGGGAAATCAGACGGCTGAAGATTTTCAGGATTGAATGTTTTTGTATATTAATACCATCACCACTGAAAAAAATTTATAAATTAGGGAGAGATAATTAGCGATGCACTCCATCACCAGTTGATAGGATTCAATGCAAATCAAGGATTTTACATGTCCTCGTATCTAATGTATGCAATTGCAAGTATGAAGTCATGGCTTGGTCTAAATCCTTATGGGGAGTATAGCTTAAGCACTCAAATTTATAACTATTACCCCCAGTTGGAATTAAAATAGAGCAATGTACATTTCCATAGGTTGAATGATGCCTTTTCTATGCTCACTACCAGGGAGCTACAAGGAGACATAGGACTTTGAATTTCTCTTGAAGCAGCAAATCTCATTAGTATTTATGGTAGCTTCTTCATACAATACCCTTGATTCACTTACATCTGCATCAAAGGTTTCCAAGATTTTCCTCTTATGTTGCCTCACTTCGTAGATGACAGGTTGGTACTTTCAAAAGTCTGCAGGAAAATTGATCATGTAAACAAAAAGTGCAGGAACAAAATATCAATCGCTTTCCCAATTGGCATTGGACATTATAGTTGTTTATATTCTTTAGATGGTCAAAATATTGAGATATCCATGGTGAACATAACTATACACTCTTTCTACAGTCGCTTTCCATTTGATGGTAGTGGGTATGTTAAAAATAACTTGGCACTTGGACCTGGCTATCTTCATTTCCCCAAATTGGAAGATTACTGGGAAAATTGTGAAAATGATTTTAAAATTAGAAAAAGGGACTAGATGAGATTTATAGTACAACAAATTATTGATTAAAAAATGGGATGAGATGTGACAGGCATAATAGAGGATGGGTCAGACTTGATTGATCCTTGCTTCTTTGAGCGGATACAATTACTGGAATTGCCATATATTAATTGGTCGCTACAAGAACTGAAAGACCTCAAGGAAAGGACTTTCTTTGTGATTCAATGAACTGAAACTTGGTTAAAGAATAAAGTCAAAGAAGTCAATACTGCTAAATCAATGGGAAGAAGTAGTGTAAATAATAATAATAATTCTCAAGAAGGAACATCAGTTTCAGCCATTCTATCTTCTATTCCTACATCCTTGGGCTCTTTACATAGTACACAAGGGGGAGATGATGGCAAAGATCCAGATAAATGAGTTGATCTAGTATCAGCATGTGAACTCAATGTGGTCACTAGGAAGAAGCGATCAAAACCCAAGGAGAGGACCTTAAAGCCAATTCAACAAATGATTGATGAAGCTCCTGAGATGAATACTTTACCATCATTTGTAGATGAGATGATTCAATCCATAGCATCTCCTACATGATCATTGTCTCCTGAAAGCACAGAAGTAATCCAAGAGGAGCCAATTGTAGAAAATGTGCATAACTTGAACTTATCTTCTACAGTCTTACAGGTTCCTTCAGTAATCAGCCCATCTACTAGTATTTCAACATCTTGGTTACAGTAAAGTTTAGAGAGAAAGAAGAAAAGGATGATTCAATTGGAAGCACCCGATCTAGATATTGTAGCTGACTTAATGCATAGAAGTACAAACATAAAGAAGACTAGAATGGATTCTAGACTAGCAGTGAACCCTAATTAAGGTAATTTATCTTTTGAAATTGTAGAACCAGTCACAGAGAAGGACATAAATGAGGTAAATGAATCTGATTTTAGCATCACTAAAGTAGATCTAGGCCAGACTACCCATGAAGGGAAAGAACACAATTTTCAAGTGTCAGCTACTGTCCTAATAGAACAATGAAGGATAGATAAGAAAGTTAAGAATCAATCCAAGTGTCAAGTCTGAGCCATTTCTCCATGCATCAGATTGATGGTTGGTGACTCCTTTCCAGATCCTAGTTCATCCACAGAAAATATAGGAGATCTGAAGAAGATGTTTGATGAAGAAACCATTCAAAACATAGGACAATGCCAAACTTATAGTAAAATGGTGAAAGCATGGGTAAAAAGCATGAAAGAATAGGCATCAAGCTTATTTTAGTATGTACAAGGTACATTTACCAAAGCGGATCATATACAACAAAGAATTCAATAAGAACTAACAACTCTCAAGGAACAAAAAACATTGTGGAGAGAAATTGATGCCAATTTAGTAGAGATTAAAGGCATGGACAGCAATATAGTCAAGTCACTAAAGTTAATCAGCTTTGGAGAAGAAGAAAAAATTGATATATGGCTGGAAAACATCCAATGGAAGAATGATAGTGTGAATGAACAATTGAGTGAAGGAGGACAATTCTTAAACTCATACAAGTTACTGAAAAAGAAGGCCTTGGAGGAAATAGCGATGATCTTAGAAGGTATTCCTATTAGTGAACATACTCAAAATCTAGACATATCTTCCATCTTGGAATGCATAGAGACAAAAATAAACACCAAACTTGGCAGTAAACAAAGTTCAGATGGTAGTGTTATGATGAGATTGAGCAGTGTCTCAATAGCATTGAACTCCTGTACTTAAAACTTGTTAGGTTGTGTCACAGAATTGGATGAAAGTAGAAAGAGACATGAGCTATGTAAGCTGAAGATGTAGTGTGTAATCATCATTAAGAACAAAACTTTGGCTCAAGTCATCAAATCATTTAGAGCATACAAGGAAAACTTGACTCAGTTGCTGGTAGCACCTACAGATCAAGGAATGAGTTCCAAGAATTAAAAGTTAGAAGTATTTCTGTCTAAAGTTGTCTTAGAATTTTATTGATGTATTTTGTAAAATGGTCAACTTTAGAATTAACTCTAGTTTTCATTTTTCTAACTGTAGTTAAGCTTCAAGGGTTAGAGTTGGTTACGAACCATCTTCAAGTAGTCCAAACTCTAACTTTTTGGTTACTTACAAACCTGAAAAGTTGGTTATTCTAGATTGGCTATAAATTCTTGAAAATCAATGTAATAAGGGACTTTTTTGGACTTGGATACAAGGAACACTTATGCTCTGATAACAAAGCAATTTTTGGAAAGTGTGTACAATTGTTGTTTTTATGTAATCAGTTATTTCTTTCTTTCTCGGCGCAAGAAATAAAACCTAAAGTACATTTGGCATTCTCTTTCCAAGTAATTTGAATTGTTAAAGTGTTGATTCATCTATGATTACTTTCATGGTATGGTGTGAGTATTTGTGGATGGTTCAATTAGCATTGTGTTGGTGAAAGTTCTCAAGCATAGTCCTTGATAGCTCTCATTAATAGTTACATCATTTTTATGAAAATGTTGAAGGCGTGTGGTGCATTTTCTATCAATGGTTTTCCTTCTTATTCTCTAAGTTCTTTATCTTTATTGACAAATCACATATTTTATCTTACGAGGGAGCTACCCCTCTAAATGCAGAGGAAGGCCAGATATCAGAGGCCTATCCAACTGTTGTGAACGGTTTGCCACACACTCTATTGGGCATATTTTACTATGATATATTTGTTTACCAACAGATTTTTGGTGACTCCGCTGGGAAGATTGAACAAGAAAGATTGATAGTCGCCTGTAATGAAGCACAATGGTGCTTCCACATGAGAACATTTTTCCTATTCTCCAACCGAACCTCAGCTTTCAAGACACCCAGGAAGATATCATCTCAGACTTGAACACTCTAGCCTGGAGGTGTACACAAAGTGCACAGCAATATCATCAAGTGAATCAAGTTCTTGAAGAAGAAGAAGGGTTTAGAGAAATCTTGCAAAGAGCCCCTATTGGTCAGAATGTTGTAGTTATTGAAAGAATAGTGGTCATTCCAAGAAGAAACAGATAGAATCTTGGTCATATTCAAGGGAAAATAAATAATAACTACTAAGCTAGCTGATAAACCATACACCCGAGTTGATAGACAAAAGGGTTTGGTAGATGAATATTTTGAAGCCCTTCGAAAGTTAGATTTTAAGCCAGTTACTCCTAAGAAGAAGAAAAAGGTCAAGTCTGTTAGTAGTTCTTCTTCACCAACTAAGGCTACTATGTCTCCTATGACCTTTCAAGCTTTGATTACGCCAGGTACTCTTATACCTTTAGCTATAAATTTGCAGCCCTTGAATATCATTCTTCTGACTATGGCACATCAAGCACCGCAACCAATAGTCCCATGTGAAGCTACTATTGGTCCTCTATATTTAGGGAACCAATTACATGACATGCCTGTTGGTTCTCAAAAAGTTCTTCCCAAGTTTTCTGGTGATGAAAAAGTCACTACTAATCAGCATATAAGTGCATTCTTTATAGCAAGTAGTGTTCTTGCAATTCAACATGAAGATGTTTCTGTCTGTCATTTTGTTGAAACACTCACTGAAGCCACAGCTGAATGGTTTGGACAGCTACCAGCTGGATCAATTACTTCATGGGTAACTTTGATTCAACCTTTTGAGAGGAGATTTAATACTATTGAATATGAACATTTGCTCCTTTCTTAGTTGACTCAGATGAAGAAGGAAATTCATGAGCCAATGCGAGAATTCATTGCTCATTTTAATCAGACGGTGAATCGAATTCCTCTCAACAAAGACCCACTGAAGAAAATAAAATTACTTTCTTCATCAGTCCTCAACCTTCTAACATAAGCTTTCAAATATGAAGGATAAGACCTACTAATCTAGCGGCCACGCAAACTTTGGCTACAAGGTGGAAGATGACTTGCTTAGTTCAAGAAAATAGACAAACTAAGTGGCTACCCCAATCAACACCAAGATTAGCCATCAAACATCCCTCATCATCTGGTAAATAGGCTACTATGTGTGATTTTCATCTAACAACAGATCATGATGATGCAAGCTATCATGAGATGGCTAGATTCATGCAAATGCATTTAACAGTGGAGAAAATAGAAGAATATGTAGCTCCTAAAGATGTAATAGAATTCACTGGTGGGACCTCTTCTATAAAATTTCTAGAATATGAATCTGATGATGAGAAAGATGAAGATATCAACAATCATTCTTGCAATGTGGCGACACCAACTTGGAGACAAAGATTAGAAGAGAAGTGCGCAAATGAAGCAAAGGATAAAGCTTCTAATGAGGCTCCTAAGCGAATTCTATCTCAAAAGCATACTTTGAAAGAGCCTTCACAAGAAAAGGAAGTAGATAAGTATAAAACCTCCCCCATTTTCGAAGATTCTTTTGATTTTATTGATCATTGTGAAAAGACCAAAGTGCAATTTTCTTAGTTGGACCACCTTAAGGCAAACCCTTATCAATTAGAAAGGTTGATTAAATGTGTTGGTAAAGGAAAAGGTTCACCTAAGATCACTATCAACCATGAGTTAGAAGTCTCTCTAGAAGCAGAAGATAATTTGGAAGGTCCCATGACTGAGAATGAATCTTTTGTTGCAACGTCCTTGTCAGATAAACCTGACCCTTTCTATGTTTCTCTTTATATAGCTGGATGCAAGTTAAGTAATTGTATTATTGATTCTGGTGCATCTAATAATGTTATGCCTTCCAAGGTAGCCCATTCCTTAGGAATTTCTCTAAATAAACCATCTAAAAAAGTGTACTCTATGGAGGTGAAACAAGTCCCACTGGTTGGCCAATTAAAAGATGCTCAAGTAGCAGTTGCAGCACATCCTTAGAAGAAGTTAAAGTTGAATATGTTGGTCATTGATATTTTGACTAGTTATGGGATGCTTTTGAGTAGCAATTTTTGCAAAGATCTTGGTGGTGAGATCAAGATGAACATGCCTCATGCCCTTATCCCAATTGGAGATAAAAAGGTTAAGCTTAATCCTAAATCTAAAGCTAAATATATGGTCCAAAAATTAGATGATCCAAGAGTGGAAATATTGTATGTTGATACTAAGCATGGAACGTATATGATGACATCCGTTGAAGAAGATTTAGCTGAGCTCCTTATGCCTAATATAACTAATGAATTATGGTCAATGGAGTTTGATGGAAGTTCTTCTTCTTCTAGTTTAGGTGCTAGGATAGTGTCGATATCACCAAAAGGAGAGGAATTCTTGAAAGCTTATAAGTTGGCTTTTGAAACCACCAATAATACTACAGAATATGAAGCTCTCCTACTTGGTCTCGAGTATGCAAGAGAAAAAGGAATAAAAAAACTCAAGGTATTAGGAGATGCAGAATTAGTTGTCAACCAAGTACGTAGACAATATCAAAAAAAGAATGCAAAATTGAAGGCATATAGGAATAGAGTGTGGGATGAGATTGAGCATTTTGATGCTTTTTCTTTATTTTCTATTCCTTGTGAACAAAATTCCAAAGTAGATTGTCTTTTAGTCTCTGGCTCTCTCCTTATTCCTCACCCTGAGTTCAATAGAGATGTTTACATAGTAGAGATGATTCATAGACCTAGTGTGCCTGATAACGATCAACACTAGCAAGATTTTGATGATGATGGGTAAATCATTGCATTTCTTGAGGGAAGGCCTCCATTTTAAGACTTGAAATTTGAAGGATCGTGTAATCATAATGGAACACTAGGAGATGACCCTGAAGTTATTCATTTGGAAGGTAATGTTATCCTGAGAGGATTAGTCACCCTAGAAAGTCTTTTTGATAAAGAAGATAAAAGGAAAGAAAAAGTTGAGGACACTAAACCTTTTAATTGTTTGGGTTATGAGAAAGTAAATATTGGTTCTGAGGAAAATCCAAAGATGGTCCTAATAGGGAAAGATTTGACATTAGAAGAGAAAGAAGCATTCATTAAATTATTGAGAGCCTACCAAGACATTTTTTCTTGGGTTTATGAAGATCTAAAGGAATTCATGAACGGGAAATTTAAACATCAGATTCCTTTGAAACTTGGTTCAACTCCCTTTTGGCAAAAGCAAAGGCAATTCAATCCTAAGGTAGCTGACGCTATTTTCAATGAAGTTGATAAGATACTTAAAGAAAAGATTATTTATCCCATTCACCATTCAACATGGGTAGCCAATATTGTTCTTGTCAGGAAGAAGAATGGTGAGATAAGAATATGTGTAGACTTTTGCAATTTGAATTAGGTGTCACTTAAGGATAATTATGGGCTCCCTGTCATGGATCATATTCTGCAATTAGTATCCAACTTAGAACTCATGTCAATGCTAGATGGCTTCTTCGGTTATAACCAGATTAGTGTCGCACCAGAAGATCAACATAAAATAGCTTTTACCACTCCATGGGGTATGTTTTCCTACAATCGTATGCCTTTTGGTTTGATAAATTCTTGGGGAACCTTTCAACAAGCAATGGATCATTCATTTTTAGATCTCAAGAATAAAATTATTGTAATGTATCATGATGATCTTATAGTATTTTCAAAATAGAGAAGAGATCATGTGCATCATCTCAAAGCTATCTTGCATGGATGTCGAACTCATGGCATCTCACTCAGTCCTAAGAAGTCTATATTTGGGGTGACAGAAGATAAAATACTGGGGCATATTTTCTCTAAAGAGGGTATTCAAATAGATCCTGAATGGGTGAAAAATATCCAACAGTTGTCACTTCCCATGAGTAAACCAGGAGTCAGATCTTTCTTTGGGCAAATAAACTTCATAAGGAGGTTCGTACCAGATTTCTCTGAGATTACAAAGTCAATTGTGGATATGATGAAAGGGAATACTAGTTTTAAGTGGACAAAAGAAGGTAAGGCTTCTTTTGAACAAATCAAGACTGAGATTGCCCATGCCCCTACCCTTTCTTATCCAAGGTTTTCTAAGGATTTTCATTTGTATTATTATGCATCTGAGAACACTTTATCTGCTATACTTACCCAACCTGACAAAGAAAATACCGAGGCCCCAATAGCATTCATGAGTATCCCTCTTAAGAAACATGAATTGAAATACTCTTTGATAGAGAAGAATTCTTATGCTCTAGTTAGAGCAGCAAAACAATTCAAGTTTTACATCCTAAACTCTCACTCCGAGGTGTTTGTTCCTGATTCAGCAGTGAAGACTATTCTGACACAACAGGAAATTGGTGTCAACAAAAGGGCCTCCTAGATAGCTAAAGTACAAGAATATGATATCGATATCAAACCTACAAAGCTTGTCAGAGCAAAAGGTTTGTGTAAGGCAATTGTAGAAGGATGTTCTAAAGGTGAAGAAGAAATGGAGGAAGAAATGCCTTTAGTTTTATTCATTAGCAATGTTGATGACTGGTTTTCAAATATTGCCTATTTTTTGACATATGGAGAATGTCCTACTCATTTATCACCTAAAGAGAAGAGGACCTTGAAATTGAAATCTATGAAGTATGTTCTTTGGGGTGATGCTTTGTACAAAAAAGGGATAAACGGTACCTTTTTGAGGTGTGTAGATTCTAAGCAAAAGAAAGAATTGATTCAATTGTTTCATAATGAAGCATGTGGAGGTCATTACTCAGCATCAATAATGGCTTACAAAATTTTAAGGAATTGTTTTTGCTAGCTCGAGATGTTCAAGGATGTAGAAGAATGGGTTAAGAAGTGTGATTCTTGTCAGTATTTCAAAGGAAGAGTTCAATTAGCAGCATTGCCCTTGAAGCCGGTAGTGATTGAAGAACCCTTTCAACAGTGGGGTTTAGATTTCATTGGTCCTATCCATCCTTCATCCACTTTCGAACACACTCACATTTTGATGGAAACTGACTATTTTACAAAGTAGGTCAAAGCTATCCCAGTCAAACAAACAACTTCAGAAGTGGTGTGTAGTTTTATCAAGCAAAATATTTTGGTTAGGTTTGGAGTTCCTAACAAAATTGTTATTGACAATGCTACCAACTTCTCCTACCAGGAGATCTCCTCCTTCTACTATCAATATGGAATCATTCTCTCTCACTCCTCAGATTATTTTTCCCAAGGGAATGGTCAGGTAGAATCAAGCAATAAAAATATTATGACCATTGTGCGGAAATTGATAGATGTCAATCAGAGATCTTGGCATAAACATCTGTATGATGCACTTTGGGCAGATTGAACCACTAAGAAGAGAGCAATAGGATTATCTCCCTTTGAGATACTATATGTAATTGAACCAACTCTTCCTCTTCCTCTAGAATTATCTGCCTTGAAGTTACAAGATGCTATTGAGAATCATGAATTCAAAGATGCTCTTGAAAAATGAATATTGTATTTGACCAAGTTAGAAGAAGAGAGGGATTTGGTTGTGAATAGAATTCAAGAACATCAAACCAGCTAAGTAGAGGGTGTTTCAAGAATGTGATCTTGTCTTGCTTTGGGATAAATGCTGAGAACTAAAGGGCTTACATGGAAAATTTGACTCCTTACGGAGAGGCCCTTTCTAGATTGAAGAGGTATGTAGAAAGAACTCTTTTATTTTGTCATACTTAAGTGGTACTCAGTTGCCCTTGCCTTACAATGGGCAACATTTGAAACATTATCATCAGTAAGGTGTCTAGTCTGCCACCTTGTATATATCTTAGCTAGGAGTTTTTGTTGTGCCTTCTTTTCTTTTCAGTTCAGTTGTGTTCCTATTTTTGTTGTGCTTAGTACCTTTTTCTTGGATTTATCTCCTTTGGTCTTACTCTATAGCCCTTGTAACAAAGCATTGCCATTTCCTAAATCTGGGTTCATTCAGCATCCTATACAATCCTTGTCCCTAGATAGAGCCCGCTATTTCCCCAACATTTTATGAAGATTTTAATTATATTGATTAATTGAAAAGAGAGAGATTAATACTCAAGAAAAATCAAACTTCCTCTCTCCCCGTACCTTTCTCTCTCCACGTACTAAAACCTTTAGAGAGAAATATGGGTTAAGGTTTTGGTTTTGGTTTTCTCTCTCTCTCTCTTCCAAATTTTCTCTCTCCATGTACTAGAACCTTTTAGAGAGAAGTACATGGTTTGAGTTAGGGTTTGATTTTTCACACTCAATTTTTCTCTCTCCACATACTAGCCTTACTCTCTCTCTCCCCGTACTCCAAATTTTTAACCTAATCCTAACCCAAACTTCAACTTGAAAATAACCACCAGCTCTAAATAAAGTTCACTGAAATAATTTGAAACATTGGTTCTACTCATAGAGAAGGCACTTGCAGGTTAGTCATGGTGAATGTGAAGGTAGCAGCTTCATTTTTTGTCTTTGAACCTAATAATACCTTGAGATGATTCACATTTATGCAATTATAACTCTACAACTTATTCATATCTGTATTTTCGTTCCACATCAAGAGGTGGACAAGGCATATGAATGAAGACATAGGTAGCACAGTCTCATCATCAGAGGTTTGTAGTCTCCTAAGATGTTATGAACATCAAGATATTTGATGCTGTCAAGATGGGTTTGTAGCAAAGCCAAATCAAACACACAGCAATAGATCTCCACTATCATTTGAATTGCTCTTTGCTGTAACTACAGTAATCACAGATGTATTTTGTGCTCATGATACTAGATAGGTCCTCCCACCCTCACAAAGCCAACTTTCAGATATATCCATCTTTGCAAATTTGATTGAAAGTTATTCTCTATCAAACAAACAGCTCTATACAAAAGAAACAACTTCATTAACTTGTCATTACCGAGGTTTATCACCAACACAAATAAAGTAACAATTCTTGAAGCTATTTTAGCAATCAAACTCAATAAATAATGAAGTCTTGGCGATAAATTAGTGTTTTCTAATGTCTCCACTTTCTTGACAATGTTGAGCCAAGAAAAATATGAATTGATATGTCTGCATGTTACTCAGTCATCCATGCAATAGAGATTTGTGGCTTCACAACATAAACTAGGCATGTGAATAATTTCTTTATTGCCCTCTTGTTACATAATGTGGCTTTGATAGGTTGAACTAGGAAAGTGAATTGTTTGAAACAATACCATATTCAATACAGATGCACATTCCATTCAAGTCCAATCTTAAGAAACTCACAGCATCCAAAACATAGGTCAGTCATAGATAAAGCACATGACTAGGTTCAATAATTGTTAGCAACACCAATGGAAAGGTGGCAACAATGAACAATATTCACATTGTATTTTTCCAAAATAGAGGACATCATATGATTTTTTTGATGTAAAGGAAGCTGCTGATATGAAGATTGCACACCAACCAAATGCTCACTACATCAATCATTTAACCTACAAGATATAATATGTTAGAAGTTGGATTATGTGTCTTGAATCTCTAGAATAAGGAACCACAAAAAAAATGAAAGGACTTGTGGCATGCCCAGTATCATGGATTAATGGTGATAACAAAGCTGGCCAACTATTTGATGGAATGTTGAATCTGAAAATGCCCACATTTATCTAACAGAGCCATAGACTTGTTTGATAAAATACCTCAAACACAAGTCAGTACTACATTAGTTCTATTATAATTTGAATGAGGAAACAAGGAGACCAATTGTGGATCTGAGCCAGAGAAGGAGAAGGTGAGTAAGCTGATTGGTATGACATTTCAAGTGAATCTGTATGCCTCGAAGTATAAAATTTGACTGAAGGAATGTTGATCAAAGTACTTGATAGGTGACAATATGAGATATCAATTTCAAGGTAAAGAACCGCCTATAATATTGAAAAGCACACTTCCTAAAATATCTGACACAAAGATGGGGCATTTAGAAATTGTAGATTTTTGGAAGATGATGAGTAAAGAAGATAAATCACCCCTGGCACGTCGAATGCTAGAAAGTGGTCTAGCCCATGCAGGTGAACATCTGCTCGCTATTCAATGTGTGGAATTGGTTTTGGAATGTATCAAGGCATATGATCTGAATTCCAAAGATATCAAGACTACAAGAGGTAATGTCATGGCAAGGTTGGACCCAATATCTATATCCATCACGTTCAGATTACTAGTAAGAGAGGAGTTCATAGAAATTTGTAAAGAAGGTGCCCAGGGTTATTTCCATCAGAATAAGAAAACATGTCTCAATGTTATTGCTAGAAGTTGGCTCGATCAACCCAGACAAGGACAATCACAGTTTCCAAGAATGTTATGCAAGAATATCTTTAATGAAGACGTTTCTGATATGATAGTTCTTCTCAATAGAGTGGTGGGAAATAAGATGGCTGAAGATTTTTAGGATTGGATGTTTTTGTATATTAATACCATCACCACTAGAAAATAATTTATTGATTGGGGAGAGATAATTAGCGATGCCCTCCATCACCAGTTGATAGGATTCAATGCAAATCAAGGATTTTACATGTCCTCATATCTAATATATGCAATTGCAAGTATGAAGTCATGGCTCGGTCTAAATCCTTATGGGGAGTATAGCTTAACCACTCAAATTTATAACTATTACCCCCAGTTGCAATTAAAATAGAGCAATGCACATTTTTGCAGGGTGAAAGATGCCTTTTCTATGCTCACTGCCAAGGAGCTACAAGGAGACATATGACTTTGAATTTCTACTAAAGCAGCTAGTCTCATTAGTATTTATGGAAGCTTCTTCATACAATACCCTTGATTCACTTACATTCACATCAGAGGTTTCCAATACTGTCCTCTCATGTTGCCTCACTTCGTAGATGACAGGTTGGTTCTTTCAGAAGTCTGCAAGCAAATTGGTCAAGTAAACAAAAACTGCAGGAACAAAAGATCAATCTGTTTCCGAATTGGCATTGGACATTACAGTTTTTTATCTTCTTTGGATGCTCAAAATATTGAGAGATTCATGGTGAACATAACTCTAAACTCTTTCTACAGTCACTTTCCATTTGATCGTAGCGAGTATGTTAAAAACAACTTAGCACTTGGATCTGGCTATCTTCATTCCCCCACATTGGAAGATTATTGGGCGAGTTGTGAAAATGATTTCAAAGTTAGAACAAGGGACTGGATGAGATTGAAAGTACAACAAATTTTTGATTATAAAATAGGATGGGATGTGACAGGCATAACAGAGGACGGGTCAGATTTGATTGATCCCTACTTCTTTGAGCGAATACAATTACTGGAATTGCCATATATTATTTGGTTTCTGCAAAAATTGAAAGACCTCAAGGAAAGGACTTTTTTTGTGTTTCAATGAACTAAAACTTGGTTAAAGAATAAAGTCAAAGAAGGCACTACTATTAAATCAATGGGAAGAAGTAGTGTAAATAATAATAATATTTCTCAAGAAGGAATATCAGTTTCAGCCATTTCGTCTTCTATTGCTACATCCTCGGGCTCTTTAAATAGTACACAAGGGGGAGATGATAGCAAAGATCCAAATAAACAAGTTGATCTAGTATCATCACGTGAACTCAATGTGGTCACCAGGAAGTGAGATCAAAACCCAAGGAGAGGACCTTAAAGCCAATTCAACAAATGATTGATGAAGCTCCTGAGATGAATACTTTACCATCATTTGTAGATGAGATGATTCAATCCATAGCATCTCCTACACGCTCATTGTCTCCCGAAAGAATAGAAGCAATCCAAGAGGAGCCAATTGTAGAAAATGTGCATAACTTGAACTTATCATCTATAGTCCTATAGGCTCCTTTAGTAATTAGTCCATCTTCTAGTATTTCAACATCTTGGTTACAGTAAAGTTTAGAGAGAAAGAAGAAACAAATGATTCAATTGGAATCACCCAATCTAGATGTTGTAACTAACTTAATGCATAGAAGTACAAAGATAAAGAAGACTAAAATGGATTCCAGACTAGTAGTGAACCCTACTTCAGGTAGTTTATCTATTGAAATTGCACAATCAGTCACAGAGAAGGACATAAATGATGCAAATGAATATGATTTCAGCATTACTAAAGTAGATCTACGCCGGACTACTCGTGAAGGGAAAGAACACAATTTTCAAGTGTTAGATGCTATCCTAATAGAACAATGAAGGAGAGATAAGAAAGTTAAGAATCAATTCAAGTGTCAAGTCTGAGCCATTTTTTCATGCATCAGATTGATGGTTCGTGACTCCTTTCCAGATCCTAGTTCATCCACAAAAAATATAGGAGATCCGAAGAAGATGTAACTTAATGAAGAAACCATTCAAAACATAGGACAATGCCAAACTTATGGTAAGATGGTGAAAGCATGGGCAAAAAGAATGAAAGAACATGCATCAAGCTTATTTCAAGATGTTCAAGGTACATTAACCAAAGTAGATCATATACAACAAAGCATTCAAAAAGAACTGACAACTCTCAAGGAACAACAAATATTTTGGAGAGAAATTGATGCCAATTTAGTGGAGATTAAAGGCATGGACAGAAATATAGTCAAGTCACTAAAGTTAATCAGCACTGGAGAAGAAGAGAAAATTGATATATGGCTGGAAAACATCTGATGGAAGAATGATAGTATGAATGAACAATTGAGTGAAGGAGAACAATTCTTAAACTCATGCAAGTTACTGAAAAAGAAGGCCTTGGGTGAAATAGCAATGATGGTAGAAGGTATTCCTATTAGTGAACATACTTAAAATCTAGACATATCTTCTATCTTGGAATGCATAGAGACAAAAATCAACATTGAACTTGGTAGTAAACAAATTTTAGAAGATAGTATTATGATGAGATTGAGTAGTCTCTCAGTAGCATTGAACTCTTGTACTCAAAACTTGTCAGGTTGTGCCACAAAATTGGATGAAATTAGAAAGAGACATGAGCTATGTAAGCTGAAGATGCATAGTTTAATCATCATTATGAACAAAATTTTGGCTCAAGTCATCAAATCATTCAGAGTGTACAAGGAAAACTTGACTCAGTTGCTGGTAGCACCTACAGATCAAGGAATGAGTCCAAAGAATTAAAAGTTAGAAGTATTTCTGTCTAAAGTTATCTTAGAATTTTATTGATGTATTTTGTAAAAAGGTCAACTTTAGAATTAACTCTAGTTTTCATTTTTCTAACTGTAGTTAAGCTTCAAGGGTTAGAGTTGGTTACGAACCATCTTCAAGTAGTCCAAACTCTAACTTTTTGGGTAGTTACGAACTCGAAAAGTTGGTTATTCTAGACTAGCTATAAATTTCTAAAAATTAATGTAATAAGGGACTTTTTTGGACTTGGATACAGGGAACACTTATGCTCTCATAACAAAGAATTTTTTTGAAAGTGTGTACAATTGTTATTTTTGTGTAATCAATTATTTCTTTCTTTCTTGGTGCAAGAAATAAAAGGAAGTACATTTGGCGTTCTCTCTCCAAGGAATCTGAATTGTTAAAGTGTTGATTCATCTATGATTACTTTCATGGTATGGTGTGAGTATTTGTGGATGGTTCAATTAGCATTGTGTTGGTGAAAGTTCTCAAGCGTAGTGTGATGTCCCCACTCTGGTATATAATAAATAAGTACTATATATAAAGTAATATTAATAATAATATTAAAATAATAATATTTTATTAAGTAATACTATATTATAATATCATATATCATATTATAATAATAATAATCTAATTTAATAAATCATAATATTATGATTAAGATATATTTTAATATAAAAATACTATATTAAAAATGTATTACAATATAATAATATATACTTAATATATTAAAATAATATTCTTTATAACATTACTATAACTAACCTTATTAATTAATATAAGTATATTATTATTAATATAATAAAATATGTATAGTTTATATAACATAATTATTAATATAACATATCATGTGATATTAATTAATATAATTAAGGTTATTAATATAAATATTTAGTTAATATAATTAACTTTATTATTATTTAATTAATATTACGAAAGGACATGACCCTTTCAATTAATATATATATGGTTTTATAACCTGGGTAAGGAGGAGATGGAAAAATAATGAAATCTATACAAATTCGAGAAAATATAATGCAAAGGATACAAATAAGAGATTAAGGCTGACATAAACAATGGACCCCCAAATTGGGTTCATTACAAATGGTATCAGAGCCTAGATTTGGCCATCCTGTGAAGTTAGTAAATTAACAACAAAGTGATGAGGAATATATAAAATCTGTGAAAAATTCAATCTTTGAAGACCAAGAAGGAAAAAGATACAGGGCTTGTCTCCTAGATAATGGCAGAATCAGTAGTGGATGTGCCATCCGCACCCCTCCATTTGCAATGGTGGTTATTCCAGACACCAATGTGGATGCCTCACCCAAAAATGTGAAATCATGAGGTGGAGGATAAATGATGAAAACAAAGTGAAGCTGTGGCACCTCTACACGGTTGAGCAGGCGCAGGAGCTGAAGCGAACTTTAGTGGAGTTTACAGATTATGCCTCGCTATCTGCAAGGGTAAATGTTGAAGAGTTGTGGGCTAGTTCCTCAATTCATTATCAAACAATACTGATGTCACTACAACAATGACAAGTCAGAAATGGGATACGATGAATTACTAGAAGACAACGATGAATGGTTTCAACATTCAGGGTTATGAAGGCTTATGTAAATACATAGCACATGATGGAAGCAGGAATTAGATAATTAGTAGAAGAGAGCACAAATTAGGGCATTTGGAACACTGCAATGGAACATTAGTACCTTGATTCATATTTTTTCCTAGAATAAGTGACTACTGACCATGATTAGCTGCTACAATCAACATGAAACTGAAGAAGTTCAACTAAACTTTTGTCTGGCGTTAGATAATTGATTAAATTATTTCATTCCTAGACTTGTTTTTACCATGAAAATGAATATGGTCTAGTTGAATTCACTGCAAAAGAAGGTTAATTGAGGCTTGTGACATCTGTAGTTTCGTGGTTTTTATCTTTCCTATATCAATTATGTATGGGAGAAAAGTTGTTAAAATTTTTCAAGAATTGACATCTTGTGAAAAAGATCAACTTCCTCAATTCAATAGTGATTTAATTGAGCAAGCACTAGAGGAATGTAGTGAACATCATGTTCAACTTGAAACTTGAATGTGGAAAATTCAAGAGGAAGGACTAGATGTGGAAACAACTCGAAAGGAAGACCATTATGGTGTTGTTATTAATCACATTTCCTTGATTTAGAACAAGCATTGCCTTATGTCTTACATTGTAGGGAGAAAATAGGAAACAAAGCTCTTAATACTCCACATGCATGTGAAGACCATGCAAAAGTATAGATAGCCTCTACGCCAAAGTGCAAATAGCCCATGTGTCAAAAGTGCAATCAAGTACCCTCATTCCCCGTGCCAAAGGACCGACATTAGGTACTATCCATAGTATTCTAGCTAATCATTTTAGGTATGAATATATTCACTCAATTCAATACTTCAAAATATAGACGAAATTAAATTAAAAGTGATTAATGGAGTTGAATAAAAAGTGATTACATAGAGGAATAAACATTAAATTATATTGAAATTTTGCTAACGGTAAATACATGGTACAAGTAATTTTAATATATATATATGTATGTATACACAAATATAGATGTGAATATATGAAAAATGAAATATAAATAAATATTTCACATAGAATTTTTTTTAAAAATGATATATATATATATATATATATATATATATATATAATGAAATATAAATAAATGTTGATTTAAGGAAAACATAGTAATTAGAATAAATTTCAATTATAGTACAAAGAGTCTATCTCTCATCGAAAATTATGTAATCTTAGATAGGGAATTGGTGGAGGGAAAGGCAGAGTAATTTTGAGCACTTGTCGGATACGCTTGGAGCTTGTTTCATGTGCCCTCTACACCGTCATTCTACCATCAAGATGATCGGAACAAGGAGAAAGAAAATTGTTTATGTACTATAAGAAGAAATCTTTCAAATGAACTAAGTAAATTAAATATAATACTCATCTTCTCATCCACATTATGATATCCTAAGGTAGGGAGTTGGTGGAGGGAGAGGCAGAGTAATTTCGAGCAATTGTCGGATATGCTTGGAGTTTATTTCACACGCCCTTTGCACCATAAATCTACCATCTTATGATGATCATAATAAGGAAAGGGAGAAAGATTCCTTCCAAAGGATTATGTAAATAAGGAAAAGGAACCCTACCACTTCCTATGGAGTCTGCAATCGGGTTAGGACACCCTATTGTAGTGCTAGTTAAAGGAAAGATAGTAATGGCTCCTTTTCACAAGAACCTTCCTAGCCAAACAAGCAATCCACTAAGTAGACCACCTAATGTGGATGCCTCACACCTACCACTAGGGCAAAGGGGGCCAAAGATCCGCTCTTGGGCTTAGTATGGAACTGGCTTGGATTAACTTGTATCATCTAAATTTCTTTGAAGTTTATATATATTTACATGCATGTACTGATGCTTATTTTGTGGTTGCAGGGTTCATAAACCTAATGAATATATTCATTGCGCATTGTTAATTTTTGGAATCTAATCAAAGTTATGTATGATGTGTTTACATTGTGTTTTCTCTGTGTCTTCATCTGTCTACATCGTGTCTACTTCATGTTTTCATTTATCTACATTGTGTATGCTTTGTGTTTTCATTCATGTATATTTCATAAATCTCATGTCTTTTGAATGCAAATATGTTTCGTGTCTATGATAAAGCCTGTGTATGAAAGATTTTTCTTGAGGACTAGCAAATTCGAGAGGGGAGGATTGTGATGCCCCCACTCTGGCATATAATAAATAAGTACTATATATAAAGTAATCTATAAACAATGGACCCCCAAATTGGGTTCATTACATGCAGTCCTTGATAGCTCTCATTAATAGTTACATCATTTTTATGAAAACGTTGAAGGTGTGTGGTGCATCCGCTATCAATGGTTTTTCTTCCTATTCTCTAAGTTCTTTATCTTTATTGACAAATCACATATGTTATCTTACGAGGGAGCTGCCCCTCTAAACACAGAGGAAGGCCAGATATCAAAAGCCTATCCAACTATTGTGAATGGTTTGCCACACACTCCGTTGGGCATATTCTACTGTGAGAAATCTGTTTACCAACAAATATAAAGTAGGATGTTCAATTTTATAATAATATTCAAGCAATTTTGAGATGAATGTAAAATATAACTAATTAAAATAATAGGCTATAGTATTATATATAATCTTTTCATTTAGCACTCTTGTAACTATAGTATTATTTTTTGATGTGTGAATACATTGCTATTGCACTACATATTATTATTTCCATTAGAAAAATACAATGAATTAAATAGTTTGTATGATCTTTTGTGATGGGACTACTCCTGCCTCTACCATGATTATTTACAAAAGATAGTCATTTTCAAGCTATCTCAAGGCCCCTTCTTTTGTGTAATTATGCCATTGATTCTAAGGTAATAGTAGAGGTTGGATACTGTATATATTCATGACCCCATACCATAATTTCTCAAACTTAGTTGTATAATATTTTTCTCTCATGTTCTTATTTATGTAGCTAGAGTATTAAGGGACATTCTATTGATGACTGAAGTTGTTGATCATTGCAAATATTTTGACAGTGATGATGAGCAATTTTTTAGTTGTATGTTATGAGCTAGGAATTATATTATAGGTGGCAATTATGGTGGTGGAACACTTTCTTTGAGATTTTACTATAACAAGGTCATTGTTTATGGCCATGGTGATAATTTATCAAGGAAAATAGGAGATTAATGAAATAGCGTTGGGCATTAGAAGGTCTCCATTAGATCAAAGAGAACTATTTTTGGGAAGAATGTAATAGAGGAGAGAAAAGGTGGTGTTGAAGTTCTAGAAGTGTGTGAGACTAGAATATGATGATGATGAGTTGAAGGAAAAGGGGTTCATGTGCTTTAATTTTTTGTCCTCTTTTCAGTGTCCTTTAAATTAGAAATTTCATCATTTCCCTTTCCCTTGTTGCTTCCAACTTTCCTATACACCATTTTTCCAAAAGCTTAACCATCATAATCACACAATAGAATCTTGGCCACAAAATTAGCATAAAAGGTTTTATATTTAAATAGAAAATTTCTTCTCAATAAAATAGTGACTCATTTTATATATGATAGGAATTTATTTTTGAATATGGTTAAAATTCCTTATTGTTTCTTGCTCAAATTTATAGATATAGGTTGGTTATTATAGATTCACGAAAAAGTCCACATAGGTCATATCTAATTTTATACTAATATTTTTGTGTCATAACCAAATTAGTTACCATTTTTCCTTGTCATTTTCAATCTTATTTACTCAAAAATAGGTATTGTTATAATGATACTTTAAGATTATATTTAATTATTAGGTTGTACTTTATTTTTAATTAAAATAAATGAATAATTGAAACTTATGTAAAAATATATAGTTAAATTGGAAAAATTATTATTAGTTATTAAATTTGATATAAAAATATTTATTTTTTTAGGTAAATTAAATTAGGTATAGTTAAATTGTGGATGACATTTTAAAAATCTAGTTATAGACAAAGAGAGAATTTTAGAACGGTTTCATAGAAGTTAGATAGTGATGTTCTCACCCCATTTTGCCTTATTAGATTGTCATAGAAATAAAAATATGTACATATTCACATCTCTTTAGATTTCTCTCTCTATCTCACTATTTCTCTCGAGCCCTCTCTATATTCCCTTATATCTATATTTCAATTTTATTTTTACTCTTCTTCATTAAGACTTTATTGCACAAGCACAAACCTTTGCTAAGTAAATTAATTTCAATTAAACTCATCTTTTCCTAAATGAATTTCCACATCACTTTCACCTACCCATTGCACACTAAGGTACACTTGGTACTTCGAAAATTGAGGTTTGGTACTAGAGAAGGAGTGCATTATATTATCTAGTGATTAATTTTACATGTTTTGTACATCTCAAATTATTAATTATTATTTAAAAATATTGATATTATATATTTATGTCATATAATATTTGTATTCTAATTAAAATTATTACTATATAGTAAATTATATAAACATAAATAAATCTAACCTTTTAGAAAATAATATTGTAGTAAGATATATATTATATAATAATTTCTTTTACACAATGTTTTTCTAAAATATTTTATAATAATCTAATCAAATATCATATTCTTATATATTATAGCTTTCTTAAGAAATAATTTTAAAATTAAATATATTTGAAGCCTTAATGTATGTAGATAGTGAAATAGAAATTACCTTGATAAAAATGGGGTCGATAGAAAAATATGCATGATAAAACTTATCAAAATTGCATTTTCCATTGACCAAACACTATATTCTATATATAATTTTTTTTGCAAATTTGCATTGTGTATTAAAACTATGAGCTACAGAATGGACAAGCCAACAATACAAAGTGAAATGAGTTTGATGGGTGAGGATACAATTGAATAGAAAATAGAATTGTACAACTGACAAGATAGGGATGACAAATATAAGCTTATTTCTATGCATTTGGGTACAATCCATTGATGTATGCACCATTATAGAAGAAAATTTACTAGTAAATGATGGGTAGTGTGTCAATCCATGACTATAAATATTAACAAATCAGGATTAAAACAACCAATTTTGATTATACTTTAGGAAAATGGGGAAAATGTTTTGGAATAAAAGTCATTCATCAATGCATTTACCACTAACATCATGTTTACAAGTTGGTATAATGTGAATGAAATATTTTCAGTTAATTGATTCATGATAAATGAAAACCTCTTTCTATCTTCCACTAGACTCCCAGACTAGACTATGAGCAACTCTTGAATCTTCCACCTATATTCTCCTTCTATAGATAGGAAATAATCATCCATTAGTATGAGATCCCATTAAGAACTCCCAATATTCCATTGATAAATTTCAAACAAAGGGAGCACATGTTGTTCAAAAACAAATACAAAAAGTGTCATATTGAGAGGTTGGTGTGTGTGGGGGGCGGGGGGGTGGGGGGGGTGAGGGGAATGAATTGGGATCAATTGGGATCAATAAAATGTCTTTCATTTCAACATGAAACATATTGTTTATCACCATAAAAATCTCTTATTTAAACATCCATCTCATATCAATCAAACCATTCATATAAACATAATATCATATCTACCTTCTAATTGCATAAGTGTGAACTCATAAATAACACATTAACACATAGATTGGGTAACATATAAACCCTCCAAAGTGAACATAAAACTATAGTGAGGATGAAAGCCACAAAATATTCACTACTACAAAAATAAATTTGCACCTATTAAGGCTATAATGACTTGATCATTTTAGGTGATCTGCCTTGTGACCTACATCCACCCTGTTAAATGCTAAAAGAACTACTAAGTTCTACCTTGATTAAAGGATTTGTACATCACAATGAAGTGAGTACTTTGTTAGGAGATTTATATAAGCTTTTTAAATCTACTTTGTTAAAATATATAAACCCTAAAACACCTATTAGTGTGTTTAGTACCTAATCCTTTAGTTATTGCTTTAATGCTTTATAACATATCTCCTCTATCCAAAAATATATTGCATGACCATGATAAATATCCCATGTCTCTACTCAAAACTCTTCATTGCACTGCTTGGCTTCTATACTCTGATACACCGCTAGGAAAATTCCCTTCACTTATTCATGCCCATACATCTCACACATTATGATTTAGATCATAGAACCTCCTTAAATAGATGATTGGGTGAACCTTCAAGATCCAAATCAATGATCTATAATCAATCATGTTTCCATTTAACCCTTGCACTTTTTTTTATTGGTGGAATGTCTTTCCTAGGGATCAATGGTCTCCCTTTTAATTCATAATCACCTCCTTGATCTTCAAAACACTCGTCAGTTCAAAGAAAATTGTTAACATAGAATTTAGCTCTAGTTCAAATAAAAATGCTAAACTATGTTACATGAAACTTACATCACACTAATGCTTGGGACAAATTGTTTCCTCATGTTTTCCCTCAACCATGGCTATTCTTAGCATGAAGTGAATATATTGGCATCCACTTATTAACTTTGACTAACTTGATAATTATTGTTATTGCTAATGGGTCTCTCATAAGCTTAGCAATCATTGAAGTACTCGGCAATAACTACTACTTGGCACATTATTTGAAATATGTATATCTTCATTCTTTAAAAATGAGTATACTTTATGAATTGGTCCTAGTGATGATTGAGTAATCCTTCATTGTGAATGACTAAGTATTTGATAATAATAGACAACATGAATTAGGTATCAACGATCTCCCCCTTTGACATTAGTCAAAAGAACACTTTGTTACGAACTTTCAAAAAATTTCACTACAAAATGGACAGACAAATATGCCCCCTTATAATATAATCCTTACTTTCACTTGGTTTGCAATATACATGTGTTGACTCTGCACTTGGTATATACATGCAAAATATCAAAAATAAAAAAATTATAAAATTATTCTATTCCTTTATCAATTCCCCTTTAGTCTTCACATTTCCTTCTTTTGACTTTATGATTATTCTCCTTTGTATTTTGTTGGCTCTTGATTTAACAATAATTTTAACTACCAGGTAGCCAAGAAAAGATTTCATCTAGGGGCAGCTATCTCATATGATGGACACAATTTGTCAAAAACCTAAGCCAACTATAAGGCTAAAATTGGACTTTAGGCTTTGCAAACCCTGGGTAGGTATATTTTTAGATTCATTCATATGGTACTTGTAGTGCCTACCCCTGGTTCACATTTTGTTATCATTGCTAAACTCTTTTAGAGCTAGTTTCATGTTGATGGTTAGTAACATTATTATGAGATTATCAAATATTGTGCTATGGATTCAGTAAATATGTGATGAGATTACTTAGACTCTACATTTCATGTATATATGATGATTATTTTCAGTGTTTGCAGTTATTAATGATGATTAGTAAGATGATTTATTATCATATGTGTTTTCTTATGGATACTTATCCCATACTTGCATGTGTATGATGTGCATGTTTGCTTTGTGTGTTTGCTTCTATATGGTGTGTCTGCTGTGGTTAAGGAAAAGAGTCGTAGTCACCTGCTAGTCGGGATCTACACGATGCACCACTTCCTGCCATTGCCTATTTAGTTTAGTATATATTGTGATTGTACATGCATGGTTTTTATGCAGGTTGCAAGTACCGGGTATCGACTTCCCTGAATTGCTAGGATGAGCGTACCCTATCACATTATCTCAATGATAAGAGAGGGGAGATAAATTCTCAAGTCCAAATCCCAACCTTTTAAGCCATTTGTCTTAATTGAAAAATTAGGACAAGTATCTAAGTTGAGTACCCTCCAAATATGTCGGATGACATATTTCATGATTTTAACCCTTTAGATTTATTTTGTATGATTTGTTCTATGATAGATTTTCATATTTTATCTTGGAGGTCTATGGTGAATTTTTCATTAGTTAAGTCTTAATAAATAGATTTAATTAATAAATTATTTATTTGAGAAACTTAATAAAATATCATGATCTTTGATTTTTTGATTGTAATTAATTAAATGTGAATTATTGGGGAAAAGGAATTAAATAATAAAAAACTAAAAATTAAAATTAATAATAATTATAAAATAAAATAATAATAAAATAATAAATAAAATAATAATAATAAAAGTTATAAAAATTAAAATGAAAGTTATAAAATTTAAATAGAAATTATTTAAAAAGTAAATTGGAGTTATAAACTTGCATGGAAATTAACATGTGTCAACAACACGGGGGTTAGCGCATCAAATAAGCACAAGGTGTCTACAACTCTATGACTCATCAAAAAGGTTGGAAAAGACCCATGCTTAGTTCGTGACACCTTCCAGCTATTTCAATAAGCATTCCAAAGGTTTCTTGAGAGCTCTTTATATTCAGGCATTCATAGAAACTTAAAAAAAGCTTCAAAGCTTACATGCATTGGAGAAGTTCATATATTTTCTACATGCTTCTATGCTTCGGCTAGCACTTCTAGTTTCTTAGAGGATTCGGTTGGCTTGGATCTTGGAGGAATTGCGAATGATAGAGAACAGATTTTTTATGGATTTCTGAGGCATGGTGGATTAGCATCAGTGTCAAGGTGCACTCATGATATTTGCATATTCTCTTTGCACTATTTCTCTTCCTGTCTTCATCATGTCTGTTATATGTGTCTGAATACTTCTTGTGAATGAATTTACAATTAAATTGGAATATAGATATATAGAGTTGCAAAGAAAACAATAGAGAACTCATTAGAAAACTTTAACTTTAATTTAAGAAAGAAATTAGATTTGAATCGAGTTTGGGTTCGAATTTATATTATAAAATTAGATAGACAAGATTTGAAATTAAAATAGAAATTCTAAGTTGAAAATTTGAATGGTTAGATGTAATCTTTCTATCAAATTATATTTTCATATGTGTATGGACAAACCTATTAGATGGATGAATGGGTAAATTTAGAGAATAATTATTTTAAGAGGGAATTCTTAATCCATCACAAACTATCCTGTCGCTGCCCCCTGGATAGACCCGAATTCAGTCATTCATAACTTTTTATTGTGATCGAATTTATTCAATCGTTCCAGCCACAATTGGCGCACCTTGGCCCTCTCTAACATATTTAAATTTTAGCCTGATCTAACGGTTCATTAGGGAGATATGACCGTCATACTGAGACTATTTTATTCAAGGACAAATATTTCTTCATTTCCCATAACTAAGAGTTCTTTATGCTTAAACTTCAAAAAAAAAAATATATCAAAGCATGAAATGAATTAAGGATATTGTAATCTTTCCTTATTAAAATCTTATTAATATGCATTAGTTTTATATGGTTTATTATCCAATCTAATTTAAAAAAATTTAATTAAGATTAGTTAATAGTCGAAGAAGTGTAACTAATTATTGGTCAATTTAAGTAAATAGATTTTAAAATGAGAGAAAATTAAAAGAAAAGAGATTTTAATATAGTTTATATAGTGGAATTTTTATAATGTATATTGAATACAATTTAATATATATTAAACAATTTTAGAGTTGTTTAATGAAGATGATAATGTTAAGAATTTGGAGATTATTCATGTTAAAATCTACAATGAGTCTTATTGGTTTGTGATAGGGATCTTTATATAGACAAAATATTATTAGAACAATTAGAAAATGAAGTCTAATGGTTGATTTTAATATTGATTAAATAATTGTAAGATGATAATTTATATTATGTTGATTTAAAAACTCTAAATGATATTGGACTGAATTATTATGTTATTGGTTAATACGTTTGAATACTTTAATGGAGTTAAGAGTTAGCCAAATATTAACTAATGAATTTATGGAAGGATTCTATAGATCGAGTATTTATAGTTTGAGGAGTTATTATTTATTAATGTTTGTAAGGACTAGCAAACTATTAATAAAAAATGGTTTAAATAGATATCAACAAATTTGATTAGAGTTAATCTAGTAGAGATTATTTATTGATTGAAGTTTAGTAAAAGATAACAATTTTTGAAATTGGATTATAATTGATTTTAATCAATTGATATTCATTGAGTTGTCAATATAATTATGTGATTGAGATTTATCTTGAAATGACTATCATTAGTACAAATTAATTAAGAAAACAATAGTATAATGATCTAAATAATTATTGATAATATAGATAAATTATGAAAACATCAGTATTCATATAAGAATGACGAATGTGATCATTATAGATTTCCAAATATAACTTCTTATTAAACAATAACAAGCCATTATTGAACTGTTAATATGAGTATTAAGGGAATTAGATCATAGTCAACTTTGAACCATTGTTAGTTATTAGTCAACTCATATTAATTGGAACGTTGCTATGGTTATGCAATTATTAACTAAATCAATTAATGAGAGTTAATTAGATTTAATTAATTATTAAGTTATGTAATAGAGATTTATTTAATATAATTCTTTTAACGAGATTGTAGAGTATCTATATTGAAGTTGATAAGTCTTATTCTAATAACTTGAATAATGACTTAGATATTTTAACGGTTATTAGTGACAATTTAATAATGATTATAATTAAGAGGCTTAAGTGTTACAGATACTTAATTGAGTTTTAACCATTAAAATGTTAATGGATCATAGAATTGTGCACCTAAGTTAATTAGTAGATTAGATTGATCATTTTAATTAAGTTATAATCTTCTTATTCGAAGATTGATAATTGGTTCTTTTATAAACGAATAATGATCTTTGATTATCTCGAAAAGTTGAAGTAACCTTAAAGAAGAGTTAATCAATTAGAATATAGATTATAGTTAAATCAAGAGAACAAATTAAAGGTCAATGATAATCAGTTTAGTGAATATTTATCTTTAAGTTATACTTAAAGTATTATTTTTAATTAATGGAAGAATAATGCTATCGGAGAACAAATGGGTTGACTTGTAGGTCAAATGATGAAACTTAAGACACTTGAAAATATACTTGCAAATAGAAAACAGAAAACCCCTACACATTATTCAACTATGTGAATTTAGTAAACCAAGACATGTGTTTGCATCGTGTATTCTCTATGCTTCTTGTTTTGAGTTTTGGGTTGACTAGTGTTGACCAGTCCTAGGTTGTTACCAGAGGCTCGAGGGTTATGAGATATGATGGCATGTTGATCTTATTTGGTCTCAATTTTTTATAAGCCCAACCATGGTAATGTGATCGTATGCTCTATGAAATGTTTGTATTTGTTCATCAGTCTTCATGTGTGAAGCTAAGATGTATGTGTATGAGATACTTGAGCTAATCATTTTTGAGTCATCAATCAGTTAGCCTTGGATTATTTTCTAGTCGCCATGATGGGACTGAAATGTGTATTTATTTCTTGCTGATGTAATGTTGTGACATGTTTGACTCAACCATTTTGGAGTCTTCGATCAGTATGATTTTGAGATATTCTTGGTTACTTGTTGAGAACCAATGGATATTGTGATTTATTTTGAGATATATTTTGGTTATTGAGAACCAATGTAAACTTATGATTATTACTGATGCCTTCAGTTGCCAATAGAGAACTGTTGTGGTCATGATTTTCTATGGATGCTTTTCAGATGCTCATGGAGATTTGATGATTCTTATCTTGAAGATTTGATAATTCTTATTATGGATATTTGTGCTTATTTGATGATTCTTTTTATGGATTATCTTTTGAATTTTTTTTACAGTTGCTTGTACAGGACTATGGTGATTTATGATTCCATGAGCTTAGGGTAGGTAATCTACTTGTAGTGTCGGAAAGTGGCTTGCAATGGGGGTCGGGGCCCTAAGTGGCTGCTAGGGTAACTCATTGTAAGTTTAGTTAATAAGTGATAACATTTACACACTAAATGGGGATTAAATGAACCTAAAAAGATAATTTTTTTGGTTCTCGCCCATGCCTTGAGTGCTTGTACAGGCTAGGATGGGAGTAGTGAGAAAGCATGGTTGTGACCATACATTTCGTAGTATGCCTCGTCAGTATGAGATGATACTAGTGGTCACATGAGATCAGTATGGACCCGTGGAGTTTAGCTAATTGCCAGGATAACTTGTACGTGATAATTGTGATGACACTTTCCCGCTTGCAGAGTAGGTTTTCTACATGTCATTGTTGTGCCTCTAGAAATTAGATGTCAATTTTGTGTGTGTTGAAACCTTTGAGTTAGTATACTTTTAGGATTCTTAGACTTAGAGATTTGTGCTATGTGTTATGGATAGCCTGTTTGGTACTTGAGATTATCTCCTCAGCATGGTGGGAGTGGACCACTTAGGTACCACACAGTCAGGTGGTAGTGTATTTTCCACTCTTATCATTTGAGATTCATTGAGACATCATGGCTGATGCGTCCTTCGTGATGGTGGATATGTATCCTTTCATTGATGATTAGCATATGTTAGATGATGTTATCTTATGCTTATATTTGCATGTTAGATTGCTTTCTACATATGATGTTGTATATGTTAGGAGTGACATTCCTACTATGTTAATACAGATGATCTCTTTGGTGATTTGGGATGTTACGCAAGGAGGGATGGCTAGAGCCCACGATGGTCTAATGACGCTATTAACGGTTGGGAGGAACAGTGCACTTAATTTATTTTGTTTGATCTTTATGATGGATGTATATGTCTTCTATGATGATGTATCATGTGATTATCTCTACTTTGATGTATCATAGATTGGAATAGGATGATGTACCTTATTTCACATATGTATATTCTTTTAAGCCTTCATACCCTGTGACATGTATAGTGGATGATTGAGCATTTGGAAATGTAATGTATGAACATTGGACTTATCATTTTTATTCATGTGGATGTTGTACTAGATGGATTCATGTATGTTAGTTTAGATGTAACTCAACATTAAGAGATTCTTAAAGAATGAAATCGGTTATGTATGTTATGTTTACTTTTAGATGGGCATTGCTATTGCTTCCATTATTATGTACAAGTTATATGTGGTATTTACTTTCATGTTATAAAAAATAAATAAAAATAAAATAAATAAAAATAAAATAAAATAAAAATGTTACCAAACTTAGTAAAATTCTAGGTTAATTTTTTGGATCCCTTGGTGGGGCATTACATTTGGTATCAGAGTCCAAGTTTCAACATTGGGAGCTCTGGGTATATTGGAATGTCACTAGTTGATAACTAGTTAAACAAAATGAAAACTTTGAACTATCATGTGTATCTCTTTCAAACTGAAAACTTGAAAACTAGGTGAGCTGAAACAGAACTTAAAACTGTTACTTGCATATTTTTCATACTTCAACACTTAGCTTTCAAAATTAAAAATTCTACTGAAAACTTAAATGAAGGCAAAACTGAAAATTGAAAACTTATTCTAGTTGCAAAACTTGTATCTTTTATCTAAGTTTCAAGGTAGTATACCTTTGTTTATCTTTGCAAGCATTAAGTTTCTCTTGTTTAGAATGTATTAAGGGATATATTTCAATAGTTGTTAAAGGAATGATGTTGGATCGATATGATTTTTAGTTTACTATTAAACCAGAATCATATTGCTCTAAGTGTGTTGTAAAATTCTTAATGGAATCATATTCTCCTGTAGGGAAGAAAAGGGTTCAATGGGACTCGCATAGTGAGTATCTTAGCTTTTTATTCTTGTAGGCTTCCAAGAGTAAGTCTAATCCCAGGGGGGGTGGATGTAGTGCCTACCCCTGGTTCGCATTTTGTTATCATTGCTGAACTTTTTTAGAGCTAGTTTCATGTTGATGGTTAGTAACATTATTATGAGATTATCAGATATTGTGCTATGGATTCAGTTGATATGTGATGAGATTACTTAGACTCTACATTTCATGTATGTATGATGATTATTTTCAGTGTTTGCAGTTATTAATGATGATTAGTAAGATGATTTATTATCATATGTGTTTTCTTATGGATACTTACCCCATACTTGCATGTGTATGGTGTGCGTGTTTGCTTTGTGTGTTTTCTTTTGTATGGTGTGTCTGATGTAGTTAAAGAAAGGAGTCGTAGTCACCTGCTAGTCGAGATCTACACGATGCACCACTTCTTGCCATTGCCTATTTAGTTTAGTATATATTGTGCTTGTACATGCATACTTTTTATGTAGGTTGCAGGTATCGAGTATCAACTTCACTGAATTTCCAAGATGAGCGTACCCTATCACATTATCTCAATGATAAGAGAGGGGAGATAAATTCTCAAGTCCAAATCCCAACCCTTTAAGCAATTTGTCCTAATTGGAAAATTAGGACAAGTATCTAAGTTGAGTACCCTCTGAATATGTCGGATGACATATTTCGTGATTTTAACCCTTTAGATTTCTTTTGTATGATTTGTTCTATGATGCATTTTCATATTTTATCTTGGAGGTCTATGGTGAATTTTCCATTAATTAAGTCTTAATAAATAGATTTAATAAATAAATTATTTATTTGAGAGACTTAATAAAATATCATGATCTTTGGTATTTTGATTGTAATTAATTAAATGTGAATTATTAGGGAAAAGGAATTAAATAAAAGAAAACTAGAAATTAAAATTAATAATAATTATAAAATAAAATAATAATAAAGTAATAAATAAAATAATAATAATAAAAGTTATAAAAATTAAAATGAAAGTTACAAAATTTAAATAGAAATTATTTAAAAAGTAAATTGGAGTTATAAGCTTGCATGGGAATTAACATGTGTCAACAACACGGGGGTTAGTGCATCAATTAAGCACAAGGTGTCTACAACTCTATGACTCATCAAAAAGGTTGGAAAAGACCCATGCTTAGTTCGTGACACCTTCCAGCTGTTTCAAGAAGCATTCGAAAGGTTTCTTGAGAGCTCTTTATATTCAAGCATTCATAGAAGCTTAAAAAAAGCTTCAAAGCTTACATGCATTGGAGAAGTTCATATATTTTCTACATGCTTCTATGCTTCGGCTAGCACTTCTAGTTTCTTGGAGGATTCGGTTGGCTTGGATCTTGGAGGAATTGCGAATGATAGAGAATGAAGGGATTTTTTATGGATTTCTGAGGCATGGTAGATTAACATCAGTGTCCAGGTGCACTCGTGATATTCACATATTCTCGTTGCACTATTTCTCTTCCTGTCTTCATCATGTCTGTTATATGTCTGAATACTTCTTGTGAATGAATCTACAATTAAATTGGAATTTAGATATATAGAGTTGCAAAGAAAATAATAGAGAACTCATTAGAAAACCTTAGCTTCAATTTAAGAAAGAAATTAGATCTAAATCGAGTTTGGGTTCGAATTTATATTATAAAATTAGATAGACAAGATTTGAAATTAAAATAGAAATTTGAAGTTGAAAATTTGAATGGTTAGATGTAATCTTTCTATCAAATTATATTTTCATATATGTACGGACAAACCTATTAGATGGATGAATAGGTAAATTTAGAGAACAATTATTTTAAGAGAGAATTCTTAATTCATCACAAACTGTCCTATCGCTACCCCTTGGATAGACCCGAACTCAGTCATTTATAACTTTTTTTTGTGATCAAATTTATTCAATCGCTTCAATCAGAGTTGGCACAACTTGGCATTCTCCAACATATTTAAATTTCAGCCCAATCCAACGGTTGATTAGGGACATATGACTATCATACCGGGACTATTTTATTCAAAGACATATTTTTTCATTTCCCATAACTAAGAGTTCTTTGTGCTTAAACTTCAAAAAAATATATATATATGAAAGCATGAAATGAATTAAAGATATTGTAATCTTTCCTTATTAGAATCTTATTAATATGCATTAGTTTTATATGGTTTATTATCTAATCTAATTAAATCAAATTTAATTAAGATTACTTAATAGTTGAAGAAGTGTAATTAATTATTAGACAATCTAAGTAAATGAATTTTAAAATGAGAGAAAATTAAAAGAAAAGAGATTTTAATATAGTTTATATAGTGGACTTTTTATAATGTATATTGAATACTATTTAATATATATTAAATAATTTTAGAGTTGTTTAATGAAGATGATAATGTTAAGAATTTGGAGATTATTCATGTTAAAATCTACAATGAGTCTTATTGGTTTGTGATAGGGATCTTTATATAGACAAAATGTTATTAGAACAATTAGAAAATGGAGTCTAATGGTTGATTTTAATATTGATTAAATAATTGTAAGATGATAATTTATATTATGTTGATTTAAAAGCTCTGAGTGATTTTGGACTGAATTATTATGTTATTGGTTAATACGTTTGAATACTTTAATGGAGTTAAGAGTTAGTCAAATATTAACTAATGAGTTTATGGAAGGATTCTATAGATCGAGTATTTATAGTTTGAGGAGTTATTATTTATTAATGTTTGTAAAGACTATCAAACTATTAATAAATAATAGTTTAAATAGATATCAACAAATTTGATTAGAGTTAATCTAGTAGAGATTATTTATTGATTGAAGTTTAGTAAAAGATAATAATTTTTGAAGTTGAATTATAATTGATTTTAATCAATTGATATTCATTGAGTTGTCAATATAATTATGCGATTGAGATCTATCTTGAAATGACTCTCATTAGTACGAATTAATTAAGAAAACAATAGTATAATGATCTAAATGATTATTGATAATACAGATTAATTAAGAAAACATCAGTATTCATATAAGAATGACGAATGTGATCATTATAGATTTTCAAATGTAACTTGTTATTAAACAATAACAAGTCATTATTGAACTATTAATATGAGTATTAACGGAATTGGATCATAGTAAACTTTGAACCATTGTTAGTTATTAGTCAACTCATATTAATTGGAACGTTGCTATGGTTATGCAATTATTAACTAAATCAATTAATGAGAGTTAATTAGATTTAATTAATAATTAAGTTATGTAATAGAGATTTATTTAATATAATTCTTTTAACGAGATTATAGAGTATCTATATTGAAGTTGATAAGTCTTATTCTAATAACTTGAATAATGACTTAGATATTTTAACAGTTATTAGTGACAATTTAATAATGATTATAATTAAGAGGCTTAAGTGTTAGAGATACTTAATTGAGTTTTAACTATTAAAATGTTAATGGATTATGGAATTGTGCACCTAAGTTAATTAGTGGATTAGATTGATCATTTTAATTAAGTTATAATCTTCTTATTCGAAGATTGATAATTGGTTCTTTTATGAACGAATAATGATCTTTGATTATCTCGAAAAGTTGAAGTAACCTTAAAGAAGAGTTAATCAATTAGAATATAGATCATAGTTAAATAAAGAGAACAAATTAAAGGTCAATGATAATCAGTTTAGTGAATATTTATCTTTAAGTTATACTTAAAGTATTATTTTTAATTAATGAAAGAATAATGCTACCGGGGAACAAATAGGTTGACTTGTAGGTCAAATGATGAAACTTAAGACACTTGAAAATATAATTGCAAATAGAAAATAGGAAAACCCTACACATTATTTAACTATGTGAATTTAGTAAACCAAGACATGTGTTTGCATCGTGTATTCTCTATACTTCTTATTTTGGGTTTTGGGTTGACTAGTGTTGACCAGTCCTAGGTTGTTACCAGAGGCTCGGGGGTTATGAGATACGATGGCATGTTGATCTTATTTGGTCTCAATTTTTTATAAGCCCAACCATGGTAATGTGATCGTATGCTCTATGAAATGTTTGTATTTGTTCATCAGTCTTCATGTGTGAAGCTGAGATGTATGTGTATGAGATACCTGAGCTAATCATTTTTGAGTCATCAATCAATTATCCTTGGATTAGTTTCTAGTTGCCATGATGAGATTGAAATGTGGATTTATTTTTTGATGATGTCATGTTGTGACATGTTTGACTCAACCATTTTGGAGTCTTTGATCTGTATGATTTTGAGATATTCTTGCTTGCTTGTTGAGAACCAATGGATATTGTGATTTATTTTGAGATATATTTCAGTTATTGAGAACCAATGGAAACTTATGATTATCACTGATGCCTTCAGTTGCCAATAGAGAACTATTGTGGTCATGATTTTCTATGGATGCTTTTCAGATGCTCATGGAAATTTGATGATTATTATCTTGAAGATTTTATGATTCTTATTATGGATATTTGTGCTTATTTGATGATTTTTTTTATGGATTATCTTTTGGAATTTCTTTATAGTCGCTTGTATAGGACTATGGTGATTTATGATTCTATGAGCTTAGGGTAGGTAATCTACTTGTTGTTTCGGGAAGTGGCTTGCAATGGGGGCCGGGGCCCTAAGTGGCTGCCACGGTAACTCATTGTAAGTTTAGTTAATAAGTGATAACATTTACACACTAAATGGGGATTAAATGAACCTAAAAAAATAATTTTTTTGTTTCTCGCCCATGCCTTGAGTGCTTTTACAAGCTAGGATGGGAGTAGTGAGAACGCATGGTTATGACCATGCATTCCGTAATATGCCTCGTCAGTATGAGAGGATACTAGTGGCCACATGAGATCAGTATGGACCCCCATGAAGTTTAGCTAACTGCCAGGGTAACTTGTATGTGATAATTGCGATGACACTTTTCCGCTTGCAGAGTAGGTTTCCTATATGTCATTGTTGTGCCTCTGGGAATAAAATGTCGATTTTGTGTGTGTTGGAACCTTTGAGTTAGTATACTTTTAGGATTCCTAGACTTAGAGATTTGTGCTATGTGTTATGAATAGCCTGTTTGGGACTTGAGATTATCTCCTCAGCACGGTGGGAGTGGACCACTTAGGTACCACGCGGTCAGGTGGTAGTGTATTTTCCACTCTTATCATTTGAGATTCATTGAGACATCATGGCTGATGCGTCCTTCGTGATGGTGGATATGTATCCTTTCATTGATGATTAGCATATGTTAGATGATGTTATCTTATGCTTATATTTGCATGTTAGATTACTTTCTACATATGATGTTGTATATGTTAGGAGTGACATTCCTACTATGTTAATACCGATGATCTCTTCAGTGATTTGGGATGTTACACATGGAGGGATGGCTAGGGCCCACGATGGTCTAATGATGCTATTAACGATTGGGAGGAACCATGCACTTAGTTTATTTTGTTTGATCTTTGTGATGGATGTATATGTCTTCTATGATGATGTATCATGTTATTATCTCTACTTTGATGTATTATGGATTGAAATAGGATGATGTACCTTATTTCACATATGTATATTCTTTTAAGCCTTTATACCCTGTGACATGTATAGTGGATGATTGAACATTTGGAAATGTAATGTATGAACATTGGACTTATCATTTTTATTCATGTGGATGTTGTACTAGATGGATTCATGTATGTTAGTTAGTTTAGATGTAACTCAATGTTAAGAGGTTCTTAAAGAATGAAATCGGTTATGTATGTTATATTTACTTTTATATGGACATTGCTATTGCTTCCGTTATTATGTACAAGTTATATGTGGTATTTACTTTCATGTTATAAATTTTTTTAAAAAAAATGTTACCAAACTTAGTGAAATTCCAGGTTAATTCTTTGGATCCGTTGGCGGGGCATTATAGTACTAGTACAAAGCATACATTTAAATCTATAAAAAATATATTAATCCCTTATTTCTCTTATACTTATGCAATAACAAAGCTATGCAATAGCAAGTTATAAAACCTATGAAATCAACAAGTTGAGTGAGGGTATCCTTTTAGTTCCTAAATAGGAAGGGAAAATGGATAATTGATATTTGATTTTGAATCAAAAAATTGATCCTATAGCTGATTAGTGCCCTATCTCACAAGTCACAACATATATAAGGTATTGGTGATCTATCTTCTCACTTGTGAATCAGACATCAATGTTCTTATCGAGCCTCATAGTTATCAGACATCCTTCTCATGAAACTCACAACCTTTTCAAAATGTGTCAAAAATTCACATGATTCTTGGAATAAAAATAAAATCACATCAAGACATACAACACAAAATGTGATGCAACTCTGAACACAAAAGATTATAAATAGCAGAGAAAGGAGACAAGAATCAGAATGAAACTAAGTAATTTTTTGCTCTTTGTATTCATTCCTTTGAAACAAGTACATCAAAGATGCATATTCAAAGACTCATAAAGCACACCATAGACCATAAATGTACTCAGTACTTCTTTATTGTTGTTCATACAAGATAAATACTAAAAGAATGGTGGAAACACAGTTGAGAACATGCTCAAAACTTTGGGAACCAACCCTATACAATGAAAGATGAAAGAAAGATATAGATGAGGAAGGAATCCTAGATCTAACCTGGAAACAATAGTTGTCCACTTAAATCTTCTTCCAATATTGTTGCAAAAAATCTCTCTTCCCTCTAGAATTTAAAATGGGATCAAATCCCATCATTGTACCCAACGTAATTGGAAAATATCTCCAAGAATGATGAGAAAAGAGATTTTTAGAGAAACTATCAGATATTTTGCCAATATAATTTAGAGGAAAAATAATAATACTAATAAGACCCTCTCTAGGTTTGGCACCTACCTATTTCACTATTTCCTAGAAACTGATTCTCAACTACCCATAACAAAATGTAGTTACATAAGGAGAACCTTGGACAAAAACTAGTCTATTTTTTACCAAGTGATACGTGTGTAGAAACTAATAGAAAATATGAAAAGTAGACTCCAAATTTTTATATCAATGTGATAAGCCTATACTTTCTTTAAAAAAATTCTAGGGATGCCATTTGAAAACCAAGTTCAGAACTGATTAATCTTCCATTTAGTTTTGCAAATATTTATTTTTTAGGCTGAAGTTCAAACTTTATGATAAAATTTGTTTCAATTTTAAAATGATTTGCACATTCATTTAAGGGAAATACTAAGAAAATAATTTATCTAAAAAGTTTGGATTTTACCTCCTTCTTTGAATCTAGGTCAACTTAAGTTGACTAGCCTATGACACTTGTTGCATCCTTATTGGTTTGCATTGTATAGTCATTTTTCCCTATTAGCACGTTCTCGACACCTCCACCACCTAGGCACCACATGACACCTATTAATTGTCATAGGGACTACTTCCCTACCTCTTACACACTGCCATGTGTCACCATTTTATTGGTTCTCACATTGTTGCATTTCATAACTAGTGAGAAACTTTCTATAGCAACTTTATGACACTCATTGATTTGTTGCCACATAATGCAATCTAGTGCATCCATCTGCAACCTACCACATTAGCATCTATTGCCATGTGTTGATCTCTGTCTTTTTCACATACATAGTTTACTTTATGCCACGTGATTACGAGAATGTGACACTGTGACACATTATAACCTATGGCATTCTTGCATGCTAACTCACCAACTACCATGTATTCTGTGAGAATGTGATGTTACACCACATGTCTTGTTTTACCATCTCATCTGCCTTGGAATGTTTGCAAAGTATCATTCTCTGATTAGTCCATCTAGTCATTCATAAGTTCATTGGTCCTCGGGTACTATGTTGGTCTCAAAATGCATGCCAATTTCTTCTAAAAATGGGGACCCCCATGTAAATTTTTTCCTACTAGGATCCTAGTCTAAAGTCTAGGTCACTTCTTGACTCCCCCAAGAGTCAAGGTCAAATCTCAGTATCTAATTGGGGGGGCCATCCACATAATAAAAAAGAATGAGAAAGAGTGATTATGTGGAAGAAAGTGCTTTAAGTGTGAGCTAACATAGTTCTATGCATGTGCACCTACACCTATACACTCAGTGTGTAGGTGCACACTACACCCACTTCAATTCTAGAGGGTGCACACCTATGAATGTACACACTCAGGGAGGTGCACATTAACCTTGGGGTTGAGGCCGCTAGTTCTCCTCACTTGCTCTTTCCATATAATTAGAGGTGTGCCTCTGCACCCTTTGACTGTGCACTCATTTGCTCCTCCTCCTAGCTCTCTACATTCTACAAAAACATTAACAAAGGTCAAAACTCCTTAAAAAGATGAGGTATGCATGTGGCCACCTCCACTTAGAAAAAAACCTAAAAATTAAGACAAATATTTTAGCATTTTACCTAAAGCACAATTAAGGTGCATGCATGCGCACCTCTATAAGGTGCGCATGTGTGTAGCTTCTAACATCACAATACAAAACATCAAAACAAAAATGAACTCCTAAGGCACTATGAAGGTGCACACATTCACACCTCCACAAGGTGTGCATGTGCATACCTCCATCCTTTTGGGAAAAAAAAGCTCCTCCCCAAGTTCCCATGCGTAGTATACAACTTGGTACACATATGCACAAAACCCATTTTAGGGCTTAAAAGAGTGTACTAGAACACATATGTGCACTTGGTACATTGAAGTGCACAAAAAGGCATATTGTAGGGGATGGACTACTTTTTTGACTAATTTTGAGCTATTTTGGAGTTAATTACATTTTTTCATAGGTCAAATTTTAATTTTCTGACTAATGATTTCTTCTCTTGTTAACATAAGATGACATCATCATCCTCTTTAATGGTGGAAAACATAGCTCTAAAGCTAGTCACTTTTAAGTATCAAGGGGAACCAAGGAAATCAAGGTTTCAAGATGGACGTTAGAAGATAAAAGACAAAAAATTGGGACACATTAATTGGAATGCATTCTTCATAATCTATAACAAGCCTAGAGAAAGATCTATGATGGTCTCAACACTCATATGCTCTAGTCTTGTGAACCTAGCATCTCACCCAACATCAATTCAATCCTTAGAACTAATAATGTCTTTTAAGGAACACTATGTATCCAAATAAAGGGTCCTCAAGAGTATCATTGAAGAGAGATAGTCCTAGACTTCTGACCCCAAAAAATTGAAAAAGTATTTCACCTCCCAAGTACAGATCAATATTTGTAAATTTCATATGATGGGCCTGAAAGATGGTACACAAAAAATGATAAGGTAATAAAAGAAATAATTCAACCCTCCTTCATGATTGATAGAACACCAATTGGCTCTAGAGTCAGTAAATTTGATATGACAAGGGGGCATAATAAGGATGACATTGGAAATGCAATTTTTCATTTGAGCAGAGCTATGGAATTCTATGAGCAACTTACCTTCAAACTTGGATGGTCCATTTTATTGAAACTATCAAGAGGAAAAAGATCTAAATTGATTGGGCTACCATCCTAAGTGAGAACTCAGATGAGTAGTTAGTAGCCATCAAAGCCAACCCACATTTCTACATGACACCATACATGGTGTATTTGTTGGTGGCTAGAACCACATATTACCCAAGCCTCTACGAAAAGGAAGCATGCAGGTTGCAAATGTTTGGCCCTATGTGGTATATCCACAATTGGTGAAGAAGAAGCTCCCATTGCAAAGTGTGAAATATAGGGTGTTGAATGGAAGTTTCATCTTTGCAATCATCAAGTTCATTGAAGGTGATTATGCCAAAAGAATGTCAGTAGACATGTAACAACCAAGATTGTAGAAATTGGTGCCTATTACATTTAGTTCAAAACCTTCACCTATCTTATAGTAGATGGTACTCTACTATTTCCTAGGAAGCTCCCATGATACCCATCTAAGAGTCTCATCCAACTAGAAATTGCACTCACTTTTGTATACGACCGAGTGATAAGATAACATTAGAAAACATGGGTTTGGCCTATCACAATTGTTACTTTTGACGTGAAGCAAAAGAAAGATTTTTTTACATTCAACTCTTAGTGGTATCAATATCCCTTGGAAGAATACACCTCCCCTCACCCACACTTTGACAACATTAGCATGTTACAACACCAGGTAGGGAAAGAGTTTGTACATGAAGATGCATTGGAGGATCATTGGATGGATGTTGTAGATGACTATGATGTCCATATAAGGGGCTATTGTAGGATAACTGTATATTTAGTAAAAAAGGAGCTTAAGATAAAGATACCTCTTAAGGTTATGGAAAAGGACACTTAAGATGTTATGGATCCATTTTAAAACATGAATAAAATTTATGATTGGCATATAATGAATGCTAAAATAGGGAAGGATGAGAATGCCAATGTAAATCATATGCTAGGTAGATAATCAAGTTGAAAAATGAATGGATAAAAAATCTATTCAGACTAGATCTAGTTCTACAAGCCATACCCCTACAAGCTACAACATGTCCAATTATAGGTAAAGGTGTGAAAGTCACAGTACCAACCTTTCCTGCTCAGTCCCTAGGAAATGGTACACCAACATGAGCAGGAGTTGAGTACTTTAAAATTGATAGGGGCATGAAAAGGAAGATAATATCTTCTAATACAAGGGAGATAATAGATCAAGCTCAAGAGTAGCTAGAACAGGTACAACCTCAATAAGTTGAGCCTCAAGCTAAGCTAGCACAAGAGCCACAAGCACCTCCTCAATCAAAACAGCTAGAGGAATAATAAGTAGAAGAGAAGAGGATGCCACTAGTATAAACTAAAGAGGAAGAAGCCTTTCCCTCTTCTCCAAATAAGGCAAGAATTGATTCAATTCTATTGGGAACATGGAGAAGGAGACTAAATGAGAAAAACACTCTGTCGCCACAAATACCTAAGACTATCTCGAAAGAAGAGGATGAATAATAAGAGGAGAAAATTGAATTTACCCCCTTAAGCCAAAGAACTCACTTGGCTAGGGAAAAAGAGGAAGAGAGGAGAAGAAGCTCTACAATGACACCTCCATTTGCTACAATGGAGCTTATCCAAGTATCAACATCAGAAGATGAGCAACAAAAATGGATAGATGATATAGAAGGTCAAGAAACTTATGTCATAGACCTCTTTGAATTTGACTTCATGGCAGTGGGAACTAAGATGGTGAAAAAAAGAAAAGAGATACTCCCATGAGTGAACCCTTAGGAGAGGACTTGAATCAATTTCCACCTCCACCTCAAGGACCTCTAGCAAGTCCACCATCACAATCTCAGGATTTGGCATTTTTGGATAAAGGTTTAGTGACTTCACTTCCCAAGGAAGGGTAGCCCCAAAAGCTACATATTGATGAAGTATCTAAGGAAGGGAAAATACTTGAATATCTTCAAAAAACTCCTCAAGGTGCAAAGGCTAGAACCTTAGCCCAACTAGACACAGAGAGTCAAACTGAAGATCTTTCTCAATAGGAGAAGACTCCAAGGAGAACATATAAGGGAAAGGACCCTATAGTAGGAGCAACCTCTTCAACCAAGTACATGTCTAAAAAGGGAGGTTACCACACTGAAATGGCTAAAGAGGGAGGTTATGTTTCACAAAAAAAGGTAGTTGGACCTTAAAGTTGAGGAGGGAATTAAGGAATTAATAAAAGAAATCAATAAACTTGAGCCACCTATAGGTGACACATAGACACTCATCTTCATAATGAAGAACCAAGATCATGACTTGATAGCACATGTTTCCACTCTTCCTCTTCACACTGACACCAAAGAACTGACTCCTAAAGATTACCAGATCAAGGAGATCATGTTGGGAAGAATCACAATAGATTATTCAAAAGTGATGATCACTATGAGCATTAAAGAGATTTTTAGGCATATGGACCAGGATGAGTCTAAGTTGATAACACTATAGAAGAAAAATGAGCTATTAAGAGACGACTTATATTGTGTTGTGGGCCCCATCAACCTAGAAAATCTAGAGATTACTCTTGTGGCGACATTAGAGGAAATAGGAACAAGGGCGACACGATTAGATCTATTTTTGGAAGCATGTTAGCAATGCCATGACAATTTTGACAAGAAAGATGTATAGATAATATAGGGTAATTTGAACTTGTTACACCATATTTAGTCAAGTGCCAACAAGTTGGTTTCCATAGTGAACCAAGATTTTTGGCCAATGGATGAAGGTCATAACTAGAAAAATGACCTATAGGCTCTAAAATCAATCAAAGGTCAAAGGTATCAAATTTTGATGTAAGTACAAATTTCTGAGGAGTTAGACAAGATTAGTGACTAGACTAAAAAAATATTAGCTGTCAATAAAGTAATGAAAGGATTACACATAGATCTAGAGGTTTAACAATCAGACTCAAGAGCAATTTTTGGAAGCAGAAAGTTACTACAATGCTGCTTGCCTTGATATTTTTGAACATGATTCTAAGACCAAGCTTATTGTGATAAAATCAATGGTCCAACAATTATGAGGAACATTCAAGGATGCTTCGTCAAATAAGAACATAAGACAAGCGTTCAAGACTAAAGAGGTATTGTTGGAGTTGGATATAAAGCTTCAAGATTTTGTGGTAACTTAGACTAAAGTTACTAATTACCATCAATCAGTAGAGGTAAAAATATGGAGCTTTGGATTTTCCATAGGCTACATAAGTGGAAAAAATAATAGAGAAGTTTAGGAGAAAACATCCAAACATCATTTTGGTGTGAAGGGGAAGAAAACCTGTATGCTAGAAATATAGTTTTGACACTTGAAGAATTTTGGATTTTTGGAACCTATCACCTAGCTATGAAGGTGGATAGGTGCATAGGCATGCTTTTCATAGAGGTGCATTGACCATTTTGAATAAGAAGCAATGCATTGATAGTTAACTGCAATTTCCTAATTTAGAGTTCCATGCACTGAAAACAAATTTTGACTATAGTTCAACTTCTAGAAATGCCTAGAGAAGGTTGAGTTTCCATTTTTAGAGATTTTAGATACTTCTAGATCATCTTACAGTTGCATTCCTCTTATCTTTTCATTTTTTCATTATTTTGTGTCATGTAAAGGATCATATACCCATTAATGAATATAAATAGGGGTATATAACTAGATTTATTTTATTAGTTTTTAGGATGTGTTTGCATTTTAAGAATGCTCCCTCCTAACATAAAGGGAGGAGATGATTTCTTATAAATACATAGATGTAATATGTACTTCAAGCCATTAATTTGATATAATAGTATATGCTATTGGTGCTCTCATTCTAAGTGTAGTTATTCTTGCCGGAGTGTGTTATTTTTATGAATGTGTGTTAATGAACAATAATGGAGCCAATGATTTTATTTCACTGATATGATTTTGTGACCTTTTAATTTTTGCGCTTTCCTTGTGTTAATAAATTCTATTGACACAATGAATTAGAGAAAAGATCACCTATTTTCCTTGCATAGCATCTTGTCTCACCTGAGCACACTTTCTGTGGCCTTGCAATTTGATGAAACATGAAACATCTTTTGATGATTGCATTAGTGAATTTGAGGAAGCACCGCTCCTAATTTCTTTGGTTTCTTACCTAATCTTTTGGATGATATAATTTATAGATGTGTTGCTACCATGGTTTATGTCCATTAGGAATTTCCCTTTCAAGTTATTTTCTTTAATCTTCTATCACCGTATCTTTGTTGTTCTCTTTGCTAACACTTGGTTAAAATAGGAATATAGTTGCATTGAGAAATTTCATTCATCATTAAACTAAAAATAGAAAAATATATCTCTTTTGTGATTACTTTTCCAAATAGTAACGAATCAAATACATTATCTGAAATTATTCAGAACCTACAAAGGCCTCCCCATGAACATAGACATTTATCTTGAATTGAGAAAATTTTAGTAGATCACAAGATTGCTTAGAACTATGGGATTGATCTTTGATTAGCTTTTCAAGAGAGGAGTTCAAAAGGATTCCTATTGTTCAACATCGTACAAAATGAAAGCTCAACTAGTATGTGTGCCAAGAGTCACAATATTATTCATCCATGCTGCCAGCTCATTCGTTCACATCATCCATCTTTGGTCAAAATTTCTTATTGGTCACCATCTGACTAGGGCCTACATTAATGGTCTTGTGTCCCAAAACATTGTGTGTTTGGATATAAGAATAGATCAAAAAATATCCACACCTTGAATGTGGGATGATATGAAATATAAATCCCTCTCAAAATGAGACACGAAAAACACAATAATCCCTTGTTCATGATTTGATAGCTAACTTCTAAATCTTGTATTATTTATCATCTCCATATAACACATCAATGGTGTTTTCATACATCCTTTTCTTTGGACATTATTCTTCACACACTACCAAACCTCAACTACTACTTCTTGAGGACATGTTATGCACCTCCCTCAAATGGTGCTCCTGGCTCGCAGGCATACATCAAGGTTAAAAAAGAAAAATGTCTCGAGTTGCCAAATGATTCATCCATATTCATCCTTGTTCAAAACTATTCCTCCCTAATTTCAAACAAGGAAAATCATGCTAGGTGAATCTTTATATGCAATTTCATTCTTCTAACCATACTAGTAGTTTTAGATCAATCCCTCTATTTTGCATCAATGACTTCACGAAAGATAGTTACCCATAGTTGGATTTCAACTTGCAGTTCTAGGAGACTTTGGTCCTTACAAAACTACATTATAGGAAATTTGAAACATCCATTATTTTCTAGAGTTTACGTTAATAGCTTGATCCTCATCTCTTCATATATGTGTTATAAATTTGCATCGTCATACTTTATGCTTTTGACTATGTGAGTGTAGAAAACAAGGACAACTTTGATGCACCTTGTGAAAGGAAGATGGATAAAATAAACTAAAATGAAAATTACTCAATGTGCTATGGCACTAATATATTTAATTAACCATTTTTTCCATATTAACAACATTGCAAGATGTCTCTATTTATAAAGGTCTTTGATTGATTGTTAGAAGTATCTAAATTAGCCGACATACAAAAAATAAACTTTTCTAGAACTATCTACATAAAAATGACTTCTAGAAGTTTACCTAACCCTATTTGGCAGTTTAGGAATTTCTAGAATCCTCTATTATGCTCTTACATTTCATTTGAGGGGAAAATTATAGATTCCAACACTCCCCCTAATTTCAACCTCAAATTTTGTTGCATACGGATCCAAATTCTTTCTTTTGAGTGATGTCATCTTCTGATAATCTTCATATCTGTTAATTTCTTCATGAATAGTATCTTCCAAGGTTGTGGCCTTTAATTTTGACAAATATTTTGTTAGCAATTGGCTGCCAATGATTTTCTCTTTTCATAGGATCCACTGATAATCTTGTCTCATCTATCACAAATGCTGGTGAAAGGTCTTAGCTTTATCGTTTCATGGAGCAATATCCACTGCCATTATTAGTTCTCAAATTCTTTATCTCCTTTCTAGTTTGTAACTCAACCATTACTTTAAATTCTTTGAACTAACTAAAAGCGCTAGCTTTACTTCTAAGAAAATAAATGCATTTTCTTCTACTGAAATCATCAACGAAGAAAACAATAAACTGATCTACCAATAGGAGGAACATCAACTCAACCAAATACATCCAAATGGATTAGATCAAAAATAGATGAGGACTTATGATAACTTGAGTAAAATTGAATGCAATTTTGTTTACCATCGATAAAATGCTCACAAAAATCAAAATCAAGATTGCAGTCATTCAACCCATCGACAAGGTTTTTATTATTTAAGGTTTGCAGATGTTTCTCACCTATGGCCTAGTCTCCAGTGCTATAACATAGTCTTCTCTATAGGTAACTTTGATTAAGTAGATAGAGCACCCTTGGGTACCCAAAAATCATGACCATCTATTGAAGAGAAACCCTCTCCTTCTCCAACAAAGTAGTCCTCTTCACAATCTTATCAAAAGTACTATTGCACTCAATTGTGCATGCATCAAGCTGGTACAATGTACCCAGTCTTCTTCCTCTTTCTATTACCATAGCACCTCTCACCATTTTCACACTTGTTTCAAAAACCTATACATGCACACCCACATCTATTAGCTTAATAATACTTAACAAATTCCTCGCTAGTACCCAAATATGCAAGACACCATCAAATCTTCTAATTCTACAATTAGAAAATTTCACATGAATACTTCCATGACCAACAATATAAGGAACTGAGTTATCACCCAAATACACCTTACAACCATAAATCTTTTCATATTTACTAAGCCAATTTCTATTAGGAGCATGTGAAAAGATATACTTGAGTCTATCAACCATGCATTGTCACCTACATGAGTGGCCAAGGCTTCAATAAAAGCATCTCCATCTTCCTTCTTGGACTCAAAATTAGAATCTTTCTTCTTCTTCTTCTTTTTCTTTTCCCCTTTGTAGTCCTTTTGGAAGTGTATGGGTTTGCCACAATTTCAATAGATCACCTTGGACCTACCACTAAAATTTGATCTCTTGTTATTCTTGGACTTAGAATAGCCATGCTACTTCTCGTTCTTGCCTCTTTCCTTTGGTCTTCCTCAAACACTCAAAGCCTCTTTGACATTTAGAGAGACCTTCCTTCTCATCTCTTTATAAAGTAGAGAACCAACAATGTCTTCCATCTTCAATACAATTGAAGTGCTCCCTATGGCCATAACAAGGTTATCTCATGAGTCCAACAACAAACATAGCATTATTTTCCACCTTTCTTCTTCATCCATCCACACCCCAACTGAGTTCAATTGAGTCATTAATATATTAGCACTTTAAAGATGTTCAAAAATCTATCAACCATCTTCCATTCTCAAGGAATACAACTTCTTCCTTGAATTTTTTTTTCTCACAAGTGATTTTACTTGATAGATCTCACTTAGCTTCTTTGTAGTAGGTTCTTCTTAGACATTAATCAATATAGAGTCTGCAAGACACAATTTGATGAGACTTATAGCTATTTTGTCTCTTACATCATACTATGCGACTAAGGTTGGATATGTGGGCCTTAGCTTTTTTTCATCGACTACATCCCATAGTGCTTGATCAATTAATAGATCTTCAATCTTTAACATCCACATTTCAAAGTTTGTGCCATAAAACTTCTCTACATCAATCCTCTCTGATGTGCTTGCCATCTTTGCAATCCTACAACATAGAAATAAAAACCTCTAGACAAGCTCCCAGTTAAACTATGATTAGTTCAAAAAACCCTGTACCCAACAAATAGAACCATAACTGGCCATGCTTTGATACCACTTGTAAGGAAGCTAAGGTGTGCAAAATCTCTTCCTACACTAATCTTTGAGAGGATGATTATGCAAATTCAACTAACTATTTCAGAGATCTCAAGAAATGCATAATAACATAATAAAAATAAAAATAGACACATAGCAAAATGATTACCATGGGGAAACCCTTCTGGGAGAAAAACTCCACCCTCTAAAACCCACACAATATATTCTCAAATATGGAAGATTACAATACACATAAAATGCAAGTTCTTATAGGAGGGCATCACCACAACTCGAACTTGGACTCAGACTCAAAGAGACTACTTCTAGCACTAGTCTTGCAAACTGAACTTGATTATTCAAACAACTCCCCAAGCCCTCTTTTTATAGTGATTTTCCACTTGAAAACCATTTGTGATTTTACAAAACCAAGGGCCAAAACAATAGGAAAAACAACCATGTCACATGTTACCCACTTGTAATTTGTAACTCCAAGAATACCATTTTCGTCCATAATTTTGTCCTCTAGTTTAGGCCCCCATAAAATTCATATAATGAGTTGTTTACACTAAAAAAAATAACCCTTCTACATTGTTCTAGAGACTAGACACTTTTTAAACAACTCATACACCTTTTTCCAACTCTTAAACATGTGGAAAACTACAACAAATGAATTCTAGAATTTTCTAAATTTTCTATAGTTTTTCCAACTAAATTTTTTTAGAGATTTTTGGAAAAAATCTTGCAAGGTTGAGACACAATTCTCAAAACCTTTTACATATACATTCCATGCTGCATATATGTTTTCCATCTGAGATCTCAAACACCTACCATTAGCTTTCTAACTGTGGTTTACATTATGAGCTATAGGATTTCATTTCCAATTGGCAAGAGGAACTAATCCTTGCATCTCCTCCTTTGTATTTAACCATTAACACAACAACTTCCACATTGATATCACAAACTATTAGTAAAATTATCAAAAGAGATCAAATAGAATGTGGCTGCTCCACATGCCCTCATTTGCATACATATAGCTTATTCTCTTCAAATTAATCATCACATTAGGCCTAGCTCTCCAAGATCTTGGATTCTCCCTTATAAAACTAATATAATATTCCCAAAGCATCTGTCATACTTAGAAAAGTACCAAATAGTAAAAAGGGTTGATTGAGTATGCCATATTTTGTCTTTTGTCTATTAGTTTGGTCTAAGTTCTCCATCATGAAGATGCCCCTTTAAACAACATAAATTTAAGAAAAATTCTCATTGGTATCTAGACTATTAATTTTAAGATTCCCCTTTTTAAATATGTGTATTGAGTTGAAGGAAAATATCTAAATGGCAATATAATTCATCACTTGCTTGTTTTCATGCATGAGCAGATAGATTGGGGTGTGGTTGGATACCACTAGCTCAAAAAAAAACCTCTTATTTTCATTTTGGATAAGCCCATGTTGAGTTGGCCTTTGGTAATTATCCACTATTTTAAACTCATCTCATCCATATTCACACATTTTCCTTCTTGTTAGTTGATAAAAGTCCATATTCTTCCATTTTTGAGAGCTACTCCTTCATTTGAAATTAAAATATGATCTACAGACATCAGTGTGTCATGTCCCCTTTTCAAATAATTAAAAAAGAAAATCTTTGCTAAGGCAGGCAGGCCCAAGAAAGTGAAGTTTCGGAAAAAGGGGGTTAATCTTTGGAAACCGTTGGACTAATAAATGAAAATTATTATTAAAATAAGTTTCATTAACCTCTCTTGGACGTGAGTTACAGTTATGCCCTCTTTTAAGGGGTTTGGAGGCATTTTGGGCTCATTCCAGAACTTGATTTTTGCTCATTCTTTGTTATTCTTCAGAGGCTGCCAAACCTGTGGAGAAGGAGACCCAAGAATGGGAGTTTGCAGGTTTCTAGGGAGACCCAAGAATGGGAGTTTTCAGGTTTATAGGAAGGCTAAGGACGGGAGTTTGAAGCCATTCCATGTGCATGCTCATACAGAGTTTGCCTTTGTGCTGAACAGTGTAGATTTGTGGGTTTTTGGGTGTGGTTTTTTGCATGAGTTTGGTGTTTTCAGTTGAGCATTTCATATCAGTTTTGGTTGCTGCTGTATTTCAGACTTTAAGCTGTTAAAATAGAGCTGAATATATGTATTGGGACGTGATTAAACTTTTGAGATAGTTTATTAGTGTTTTTGTGGTGTTTCCGGGCATTTTTGTGTTAATTTTGGGAGCCCGATGAGCATAGTTTTTGTCCTACATTTGTGAGCTGTTTTGTAAAGGCTATATAGATCTGGAAATGAAATTTTATAGGCTGTTATGCTGCTCAAATTTCTGTAAAAATTTCTACTCTCATATTTATTAATAACAGGTGAAGCTGTGAAGCTTTTTGGCATTATTTTCGACATACCCGATTTGGGGTTTCTTAAGAAATTTGGTGGATCTTGGTGATATCAGTTGTTTGATATTAAAGATCTGATTAAAGGTTGGAAATATAATACAAAATCAGAAAAAGGGACATTTCAGTGGTATCAGAGCCATGATCTTGTCAGCCTGAGGGTTTGTAGAAGTTGCAGGTCAGTTTTGACAACTACCCAAATCTTGCATTTCAGTTTTTAGAACTACCCAAATCTTGCATGCCATAATTTATGGTTGCATGTTGCTTCTAATCAGATGCATCTCAAAATTTATGGTTTCATGCTACTTCAAATCATTTTCATGTTAGTTCTTGATGAATTTGGTGGTTGTAGAAGTTTGCATGTCAGTTTTGACAACTACCCAGATCTTGCATGTCAGTTCTGACAACTACCCAGATCTTGCGTGTCATAATTTGGTGGTTACATGTTGCTTCTAATCAGTTGCATGTCCAAATATATGGTTGCATGCTACTTCTAATCATTTGCATGTTAGTTCTTGGTGTTTGAAGAAGTTATATCCTATTGGGGTTACACTCTACTTTATCCAGAATGGACAGGTATAGTACAGAGTCTCAGAGGAAATGAACTTGGACAATTGATAGCCAGAGTCAAAACAGTAGAAAGGATGGTTATTTAGACATTCGAGATAAACTTATGAAAATAAGCCATGACATGTCTAAACAGTTGGTTGAGCACCACCGTATAATGAATGATATGTTATCTGACCCAGCTAAGGTGGATAAGTTGACTGGATTTCTATTTTGCAAATTTTCTCACAGGACAGATGACACAATTCCCAAGAACTTGCATGAGGAGTTTGAGAAACTAGCTGATAGCCAGGTAGAGGTCTCAGATTCTACTCTTCCACAGGAGGTGGTGGGAAAGGATATTACACAGATTGATAGTAATGGTCAACTTGATACTCTAATTGAGACAATTTTTTACAGGTCGTCAAAGGGTGATGCCACAGGTATTCAGGATGGTATAGTTACAACAGACAGTGACTACAGTGTAGTGGGTTTAGATGAGGATTATGAGAATGTTGTTCTACATGATGGTGAGATACCTGGTGTAGATGAGCAGACATTGAGCATTCATGACTTTTCTGAGAGAGTGTACCAGGCACAGTTAGATGCTTCATCACATGAGGTTGAGGCTAGTAGTACTTCACATGATTTATCCCTCCAGCTGAAGGTGAGTGAAGACAGTATTTTCACTACATTATCTCATCATGACAGGTATGTGGAGTTAGTTGGTATTGGTCATATTACTCAAGTTAGGATTTTGCTTGAGTTACCAGTTGATTCTAGTTTACGGATATGGAATCAAGATTGTTATATTGGCATTTGGGATTCAGTTGACTGGAGATCTTTAACACTTTTTGGTAGCAGTGTTTGTTTGGGTGCTATCATGGATTTGATTAGCAGATTACACGGTGTTGTCTTTTCTTGTGCCAGTAACTTGTCTGATGTTGGTATTATTTTCTATACACCAATGTTGGGCTTTGTTCATATATCCAGTCGGCCATACTTGCTGGAATGTGTTGATGATATTTCATATTTGGCAATGTGTATAGATGAGTCCCAGGATCATATTGGCATTGATGACATCCAGAAGGATGCAGTGGGCAGTTTTGAAGACTTAGTTTCCTTGGGTATAGAGGAGTTGGACAGCAATGCTAATGTTTTTGATACTCCGTATGTTGATATGAGATTTAGATTTGATTCACAAGATATGGATGGTAATACTCTAGAGACTAGTAACTTTGAGGACACTCCTTCAGACAGTGCATCAGAGGAGGTTTGTAGGAGACAGTCAAGCCAGTGCCATCATGTGTCTAATTAGTTGAGAGTTAGTGACCAAGACATTGCTATCACTTGCCAAAATTTTGATGCTGCTCGTCAGTTGTTAGCAGTTTATGGATGGGGTTCTCCTACTAGTGATGAGCAGGGAGGAAGTTATCTTTCCTTGACAGAGATCCACTCTTTATGGGAGGCTATTTGGATTTTGAGACAAAATTATATGAAGTTGGTAGCCGACAGAGATTATCTTATGGAGTGGGGTAGTACATCATATGATGCATTGTTGGCCAAGGAAGATGAGGTGAGTGAGCTTACTGAGCAGCTTGAGGTGACTTCTGAGATTCTTAAGAATACACAGTTGGCTCTCAAGGAGTCACAGTTTCATTTGGCTAAGGTGACCATTGAGTTAGAGTGACTACAGTCTTTACCTGATTCTATACAGTCACAAGCTGTGGTGTTTGGTGATCTGAGGATGTCCATGGCCAAGATTGTTAGAGACAGTGGAGATGGGGATGCATCCATCCTTGATACTAACATTGGCATATCAGGTTCATTCCCACTAGAGTCATGTTCAATTGAGTTGGGTGCTGTAGCAGATTTTTGTGGTATGCCTGACATGGTGGTGACCTCTAGTACTAATGGCACAAAGACTAGAGATGTTGTATCAAAGACCATGGGTGATGTTGGTGAGCTGATAGTTGGCATGGTTCCTACTAGTAATACTACTCCCTTCGCAATGTATTCAGAGGTAGTAGTTAGTTCCAACTTGGTTAATGATCGATTGTAGTTAGTTACATCTGGATTGCAGTCTGAGCCACTGACTGAGATTGGTGCATTCTATCATCATTACACTGTGAGGTTGATAATACATGACTTAGAGTAGGATTTTTGGAGTGATGCTTTAGCAGGTGTTGTTATTGATTCTACTCCTTTGGCTATGACATCTCTTGACTTAGCTGGTGATCAGTCATAGTGGGTTGTATCACTTCTTCATGGTGAGCTGTTGACTGAGGTTGGTTTTTTTTATCAACATTATATTGCAGGGTATGTACATTAGTTAGCATTTGATCCTTGTGCTGAGGAGTTGATGGAAGACAAATTTGGTTTGGATTCCATTTCTTACTCTTTATCTTGTAATGTCTTTTCACCATTAGTAGTGTATGGGAGTTATGGTTATGAGATAGTGGCCAATGATTTGCAAAGTTGTGTTGACTGCAGGAGTTGTACAGTGTGTGGATTCTCCATACTTGGTACAGTTTCATTCGAGAGGGTTCACCATTGTTGTAGAGTTGGATTGTACATTCCATATAGGCCAGTGGGATGCGTTGATGGTATTTACTGTGTTGGTAGTTTGATTTGTCCACTTTACTTGGGTTTTGATGTTCTAAGAATTTGTGCCTCATGGGTTTTTGACTGTGGTAGTGGTGATTTCGAAGTTTGGTGGAGCTATAATTGTCAATTTGATTATGGATTCCTCTTGGTGATATTGCAGAGGATATTACAGGAGCCTGTGTTAATTGGTAGTAGTATAGTTCATGACTACATTTGGGATCCAGGTGGATTGATTGGTTTATTGTTCATCCATTTCTTGAGGACAAGAAATGATTGGGAGGGGAGGACTTGTCATGTCCCCTTTTCAAATAATTAAAAAAGAAAATCTTTGCTAAGGCAGGCAGGCCCAAGAAAGTGAAGTTTCAGAAAAAGGGGGTTAATCTTTGGAAACCGTTGGACTAATAAATGAAAATTATTATTAAAATAAGTTTCATTAACCTCTCTTGGACGTGAGTTACAGTTATGCCCTGTTTTAAGGGGTTTGGAGGCATTTTGGGCTCATTCCAGAACTTGATTTTTGCTCATTCTTTGTTATTCTTCAGAGGCTGCCAAACCTATGGAGAAGGAGACCCAAGAACGGGAGTTTGCAGGTTTCCAGGGAGACCCAAGAATGGGAGTTTGTAGGTTTCTAGGAAGGCTAAGGATAGGAGTTTGAAGCCATTCCATGTGCATGCTCATACAGAGTTTTCCTTTGTGCTGAACAGTGTAGATTTGTGGGTTTTTGGGTGTGGTTTTTTGCATGAGTTTGGTGTTTTCAGTTGAGCATTTCATATCAGTTTTGGTTGCTGCTGTATTTCAGACTTTAAGCTATTAAAATAGAGCTGAATATATGTATTGGGATGTGATTAAACTTCTGAGATAGTTTATTAGTGTTTTTGTGGTGTTTCTGGGTATTTTTGTGTTAATTTCGGGAGCCTGATGAGCATGGTTTTTGTCCTACATTTGTGAGCTGTTTTGTAAAGGATATATAGATCTGGAAATGAAATTTTATAGGCTTTTATGCTGCTCAAATTTCTGTAAAAATTTCTACTCTCAGATTTATTAATAACAGGTGAAGCTGTGAAGCTTTTTGGCACTATTTTCGACATACCCGATTTGGGGTTTCTTAAGAAATTTGGTGGATCTTTGTGATATCAGTTGTTTGATCTTAAAGATCTGATTAAAGGTTGAAAATATCATACAAAATCAGAAAAGGGACATTTCACAGTGCTATTCATAGTCCTTGTAGATGAAAATTGGAAAAAATTACACTATTGGTCCTTTCCTCTAGTATATCAAACCACACAAAATATCTTCATAATATGCAAAGAGGTTCTTATCACATTGATGGGGGACATTTTAAATAATCCTTGGTGTCCTTGTGTATTTAGCGGTAGATTGAAAGATAATGTAACAAGGAATGCACTTAGCTTTAGAGTAGAGTCATAAAATAAATGACACACTAGTAAGCTTAGGTCCATATTTCAAATGGATAAACCACCCCTTACATGCTCACTCTATTAGATCTGTCAAAAGTGATGTCCAACATGTTTGACTTTGCTTTGTAAAGCTACATCCCTTTACTAATATTATCACATTCATTTGATCAAGGATGATATTATTTGAACTCAATGGTACATTATAGTGACTAGAATCGTTATAATCTATTTTTGAAATCTTAAAATCTCATAGTGTCACATTAGCTCTAATGAAGCTGGTTGGGCTCTAGATCAGGTCTGACCAAAAAAAAATTTATATTTCAAAAACCTGACTCTTCAGATTATGTTCTAACAACATCCACTTACCAACTAAGGCTGATTTTGATCACTATTCAATCAATTAGAATTCAAGTGTTAATGTTTATCATAAGTGCCAACTTTGTGTTAGGGGGTCATTAGGTTGACCTTAAAAAACAACCCAAAACACCTACCACAACCTTCGCACTTGATCCACTTTCCATATTGTTAACACTCTTTTAGTCTGCAAAATATCACTTCATGATGATCATTCAAGAAAAAGTTATTAACTATCAAAATTGTACTTTTCAAACTACCTGCGATCAAACATAATATAAAACAATAAAATGGAGTTGGTTTTGGCTTTGAAAGTAGGTCATATGATAAGTTGGGGACACAAAAAATTGTGCATTGGTTCACTATAACATGAAGATTATGAATAAAAATTTTGAGCTCATGATGAATATTGGGGAAAATTTGGTAGGTGTTCAAAGTTGGGTACTTGGAATTGCAGAACTGGGAACACTAGCAGAACTAATTTTGTAAATGAAAAGGACCTATGAATGTGTGCATATCAATTCATTAAGATTTGACAACTAACACACTTGAAGAATTTTTAGAGTAGAACATAGTTAGACAATCCATTTGTCTCAATATATCATAATTTCAAAAAGTTAAAGTATCCCAAATACGGTTGCCAATCTATCTACATTTTCAATTACCAGTAAGATTTTAAAATTTGTAAATTTGGAATCACATTTTAAAACTAGTCAAATAGATTCTTTGTAGGCTCAAATATGAACATAACATGTTTCTAAACCCTAGAATGCAATGAAAAAATAATTTCTTCAATAGGGTCAACTAGGTCAAAGTTAGAACTAGTTAAATAGGGCTTCACAAAATTTTGAACAATATGCATCAGTAGGACAACAATAAGCAACCAACATTGAGGGATTAAAAACTTGGTCAAACATATCAACAAGGACATGAAATATGAAAAATGGGTTCTCTGATATGCATATTAAACATTACCAAAGTGGTGAGTTATGATAAAAATGTGCAAACAACCAAGGAAGAAAGTTTAATAGGTAAGTTTTGATCTATGGAAAATGAAAGAAGGTGATAATATTTCCCAATATAGTAAAAAGATCAAAGAAAGTGTAATTTAAATTAGAGCTATAGGACATAAAATTGATGATTAAATAATAATCAACAAGGTACTAATAAATCTTCTTTCCATTTATTCAATTAGAGTTTGAGTTACTCAAGAGATGAGATGCAATTCAACAAATAATCTAACCTTAGATTCTCTTGTGGGAAGATAACTACTTTTGAGTTGGATAACTTTGATAACTATGCTCCTACTTCTAGAAATATTGAATCTCCATTTAAAGCCAAACTAACCCTTGGTAAAAAATGAGGGAAGCCAAAAAGAAAATAAATTTACACTAAAGAAGAAGAAAATCAGATGAAGATCTTGAAGTCATTCAAGCTCTTTTAGAAAAGAGAGTAGTAAAAGGTATAAGAAAAATCAGAGGTAAAATTCCATTGATTTGTTTCTCATGTGAAGAAGATGGTCAAATTGTTGCAAGATGTCCAAAAAATAAAGATAAAGATGAGAAAAGGCTCAAAAAGTTCAATGGAAAGAAATACTTCAAAAGCTACAAGAACTAAATAGACAAAGGTAAGAAATCATGTTACATTGTAAAATATTCTAATAGTAGTAATGATGAAGATGAAGTAATTTATATTGTTATTAAAGTTGAATCTGGTAATGAGAAAAATGAAAAGATGCACTTATCTCTCATGTTAGAAAAAATGATACATGAATCATGAATAGTGGTTGTTCTCATTGTATATGAGAAATATGTTAGCAAGAAACACTAATCTATTAAAAAACAAAAGCATTAACTAGCATAAAAATCATAACATAAATGAGAGACAAAGTGAAACCCTCAAATGAGAATATGAGCCATAGAATGGCTCTCCCAATGAGGATGGTCACTTTATTTAGGGATGAGTCTATGTAAAGGATTGGTATGTATGCTAAAACTTTCTCTATGATTCAATGGTGGGGATGAGTAAATGACAAATTGGTAGCTTTGTCAGCTCTCAATTTGGCATTATAAGGATATGGTTGATGGCTTTTGGTTCTCAAACTAGCATTATAACTTTGGCTTAAAGGTTGTGATGAAATGGCTTGGGAGGGGATTCAATTTATAGGCTAAGGGCTTGAGGGATGGAGGGCTAAGATGGAAGGAAAGGAAAAATCTTATGGAGGGCTTAGATTGTATAAGAGGAGAGCACATGGATTGTGCTTGTTTACAACCAATCAGGGAGTGACACATGTCACAGGGTGAGTGGATGGAGTAAAGGGCAAGGATGAGTCAACAAAGGAGGCTCAAGGGATAATATCTTCATAAAGACCCTTCTTAATGGCTTGTAAGAGTCTTTGTGGCCTTTGTAAGAGCATTCATGGCTTAGTGGTTGGGATATTTTGGAGGGAGTTGAGATTCTTGACTTTGCTTGGCTTAGGAAAGTCTTAAGCTTGCTTAGAGAATGTGACAAGATTAGGGAGGGGATTAGACGTGATTTAGGATTAGATTAAGCTTGTTAGAGATATGCAAGTGGATGGCATTCATGAGGTTGGGTGAGTTAGTGACTAAGCTTAGTTAGTATGGGTGGATGGGGTGGATTAGGCTAAATGAAGAGTTAGGGATAGGTTAGGGGTTATTAGATTTGAGGGTTTTATTTATCAAATAGATTTATTTAATAAATGGGGATTTTGGAATTAGATAGAAGAATAGGATTTAATTGATAAATGATAGGTTATTTGATTTATCAATTAGGACTATAGATGATTAATTAAATTAATCAGCTAGGGGATGGCAAAGGATTTAATTAAATAGGAATTTAATTAATGATGCCTTTAGAGATAATGAAATAGGATTACCATAGCGGTGTAATCAAATTTAGGTGTCTACACTCATCACATGACTAGTGTTAAAGCTAAATTTGAACATTTGGAACACCGTGATGGTGAAAGTGTTAGATTTAGAAACAATGAGCCATGCCATGTAAAAGGAACATGAATCATAGAATTAACTAATAGAATCAAGTGTGAGAACACCTATTGGGTTGAAGGATTAAGACATAGTCTACTCAGTATAAAACTTTTGAATGATATAGAATTCAAAGTTGAATTCATGAATGGAAAAGATAAACTATTGGATGGAAAAGGAAAACTAGTTGAAACTAAAAAAGTAACCAAAGGTAATTTTTTTTACCTATATCTCATTAAAAGTGCATGCTTGCTACCTCAAATAGAAGAAGGTTGGCTATGGCATTAAAGAATGTGTCATGTTAACTTTGATAACGTGATCCTCATAAGAAAGGACAAAAGAGAAAAAGACATACCTTATCTATAGAAACATAAGATAAGCATGTACAAATAATGTCAAATTGGTAAAATGAGTAAAAAAAGTTTCAAAAGTAAGTCCTAAAATTCTAAAGAATTTTTGGAACTAGTTCACACAGATCTTTTAGAGAAAATAGGTGTGGAAAGCTATTGTGGAGATATAATTTTATTTCATTCTATTTGTTGATGATTATTCTAGGATGATGACTATAATATTTTTAAGAGATAAGTCTAATGCCTTTTAAAAGTTCAAATTTTATTAGGCTAGAGTTGAGAAAGAAACAAGGAAGAATCTAAAATGCATGAGATTAGATAAAGGAGGAGAATTCATCTCAAATGAATTCAATGAGTTTTGCAATAAAAGAGGAATCAAAAGCAAGGTATCAACACCCAGAGATCCAAAAATGGAATACCAGAAAGAAGAAAAACATCCATCACAAAATGTTTAAGAAACTAATAATAGAGAATAATGTTGTACCAAAATATTCAAGAAAAGCAATCAACACAATAGTTCATAAATTGGACCAAGTTCAAATGAAGAAAGACACACAAAAAACACCTTATGAACTATGGTATTGGTATAAGCCTAACATTTTTTGTTTTAAAGTATTTGGAAGGAACTTTTATATATTAAAATATGTAAGAAAATAAAATCTTGGTGCAAAAGTGATGAAGTAATATTCCTAGAATACTCCAATTGAAGCAAGGCATACAAGCATTTGAATCTCACTACTCAAAAAGTCATAGAAAGTGACCAAGTAAAAATTGTTGAGTTTGCAAAAAGAAGTGAAGAGAAAAGTAAAAAGCCTAAAGATTATAGAATTTTTTTCCATTATGAGGAGGAATATGAGACTTTACCTTTGAAATTTGAAGTCAATCAACAACAAAGTGTACCTAGCAATTCTCTGGTTGTTCAATTTGAGTCACAAACAAAGACACTCGAGTCACAAATAGTTCAACTCGAGTTGCAGCGTTAGGTAGTGCAACCCAAGTCATAGAGAGTGCAATCCAAGTCATAGTTAGAGGAACCCAAGTTATAGCTAGATCAGCCAGAGGAGTTTAAGAAAATGGATGAAAATCTTGGAGAACAAAGTGAACCAAGTTTAGAGTCAAAAAAGAATGATCCAAGATTTGCTAAATATGTTGGAAGACATCATCACTAGATCAAATAATTAAAAGAGAGATAAAAGGCATACTAAAAAGAAAAAAATTAAAAGGTACTTGTTTTCCTAGTGAATTTGAGCCTAGATCTCTAAAATATACTTCAGAAAATGAAAGTTGGATAGAAGCAGTTAATGAAGAGATTGAGAAAATAGAAAAGAACAAAACCTAGTCTCTTGTTCCTATCCAAGGATAAAAATAGGATTGGTAAAAAATGGATATTAAAAAATAAGTGGAATGAGAAAGGAGAAGTGACAAGAAACAAGGAAAGACTTGTATGCAAAAGGTTATGCTCAAGAAGAAGGTATTGATTATGGGGAAACATTTTTCCTTGTTGCAAGACTTGAAGGAGTTAGAATAGTTCTAGCATATGCAACACAAAAAAGATTCAAAGTGTATCAGATGGATGTTAAATCAACTTTCTTGAATAGGGTCTCAGAAGAAGAAGTCTACATTGAACATCCTAAAAGTTTCATTGATCCAAGCCAAAGAAATATGGTATGTAAATTTCATAAAGCTTTATATGGATTAAAGCAAGCTCCTAGAGCATTGTATGAAATAATACATGGATATTTGGTAAAAATTGGTTTTGAAAATACAAATGATAATAGCAATTCATATATTAAGGAAGGACCACATGAAAAGATTTTGCTTGCATAAATATTTGTGGATGATATCATATTTGGTGGACATGAGATGTCATGCAAGTCATTTTCTAAATAAATGAGGAAATAATTTGTAATGTCTATGTTTGGAGAGATTAAATTCTTTGTGGGTCTAGAAGTGCACCAGATACAAGATGGTATATACATCACTCAATCAAAATACATCACAAGAAAATTGAAAGTATTTGGAATGGAAGATTCTAAACTAATTGGAACACCTATGTCTACTAGACATAAGCTCTCAAAGAATGATGATTCAAAGGAGGTAAATCAAATTGCTTATAGATTAATGATTCAAAAATTTCATTATGTGGTTCACACCAAACCTAATATTGAAAATTTGTAGTTGGCATGGTTGTAAGATTTTTTTCTAATACTAAAGAAAATCACATTATGGTGGTCAAAAGAATTTTGAGATATTTAAAGGAATTGAAGAATATGGGCTATGATATAGGAAAGGAGGAGATATTGAGTTGAGATCCTTTACTGATGTAGATTGAGAAGGAAGTATTGGTGATAGAAAAATTACTAGTGGAGGAGCATTCTTAATTTGGAAAGAGGTTACTGTTTTGGACAAGAAAGAAGCAAAATTGTATTTCTAAATCCATAGTAGAAGAAGAGTATGTTGTTGTAGTAGTTAATTGTTCTAACATAATGTGGATCAAGCAACTGATGTCAAAAATGGAGGAAGAAATCAAGGAACCAATGGCTATCTATTGTGATATTACAAGTGCAATCAATATATTGAAAAATCCTTTGGTTCACACAAAGACAAACCAAAATGCAATCATATATCATTTCCTAAGAGAATTCATTTAGGAAAAAGAGGTGATATTGGAATATGTAAACACCAAGGAGAAGATAGTAGATATATTTACTAAGGCTTTAAATAATGATGCAATTATGTCTCTAAGAGGTAAACTAGGGGTTATTCCTCTATTTGATGCTGACTAAAGAAAATGATAATGATGCATTAACCAAGCTCCATTGAGATCTATCAAAATGATATAGATTATCACACTTCAGGTGTGAAATACAAAGCATATTGCATATGAATTAGTAAAAAGGTACATTGCAATTTCAAAGTTTGTATCCTTTGGAATTTTCCTTTCAAAGAGGAAGATTAAGGGAAGTTTAGTATCAATGAGAAAGAGGGAGACTCTTGATATTCACATAATGGATTTTCAACAAAGTGGGAGAAAATGACAATGGAGTATTGACAAAAAAGAAGAAAAGACAAATCCATGCAAAATCTCAGAGGGGGTTAGTATGGATGAGAGTTAGAATGAAACTAAGGATATTATCCCATTGTTCATACTTCTATCAGTTTATGTTATTTTTTGTGTTGCCATTAATGCCAAAGAGAGAGTTTGTTGGAAACAATTCTTGAATTGAATGTTGTCATTGATGTTGCAAAAATGTCAATATTAATTGAGAAATGTAGATTTTGTAGTATTAACCTTGTATATCTCAGTATTAACTAAGAAGTTAGATAAAGAAGACTTTTTGATATTAAATAAGTAGATAGTTAATATAGGGATTCCTACTTCAAGTATTGATCGAGTGGTCAGGCATCAATAAGGCTTGCAATACTGATTGAGTGTTTAGGCATTGGAGGATTCATAGTGTCTACCGAGCCTTCAATCCTAATATTGATCGAGTGATAGTAAAATGTACTTATAAACAATTTAATTGATTGAGGTCAACTATTTGGATGTTTATTGATGTTTTGAAAGGTTTTTCAAGCCAACTTTTCCTAGCTTATGATATATAAGAAAGGTCAAGTTGTGATGTAAAAGGGGATGAAGTTGAATATAAATTAAGATGGATATGTGAGTGAAGCAATAGTAGGAAAGAGTGGAATAAAAGATGCAAAGAATATTTAATCACAAAGGATCCAAAGGTTAAGCCAGAATAGAGATCTGAATATGCAAAGAAAATTTCTTCATAAATCATATCATAATTTTTTTTTCTTTCTAACCACTTTAGTAGTAAAGAAAAATCTTAATAGAGTTAACAAAAGAGTCATTTTTTAAATCCTCTAACAAGGTGACATTTATAGATTTAAGTGTTTGAAGACCTCTAACTAAGCCACTCCTAATAGGTTGATCTAAATCTTCTAACATTGTCATATTGAATAGTATATCTTGTAACATTTAACAAGGTTGGCTCCTAACAAGGCTCACTTATGAAGAGTGAAAATTATTGTGACTAGTTTGAAAGTGGTTTTTCCTAAATTGGGTTTTCATGTTAAATCTTGGTGTCATCTGTGTTCATGTTATTTATGTATGCTTTATGTTTCTACAACTAAGTTACTAAAGGATAAAATAATTTAATAAATCTTAAGATTACTTTGTTAACTGAGTGATAGAAAAATTCTATTGTTAACTGAGCTAGTCATTATTGCATGAACAATGGAAGGTTGTATTGAAATCTAAGGGACAAGGATTTTTTTATTTTTTTTGGGTAACTGATGGACCCTCCCCCTCTTAGTTACTCTCTTACATTTCCAACATCTACATGTACTGAATTTTTTTCATATGAGTGATTTTAAACCATCTAATACAAAATGTGAAGTAGGATTAAAAATAATTTCTCATTCTAATCAATAGAATATGGATGAAAATTTGTATAGGTATCTTGTTGGAAGTCATTTATATCTTACCATAACAAGACCAAATATTGCATATGTTATTGGTGTTGTATCCAAGCACATGAAAATCTACCTTTTGATCACTGGAAATGTGCTAAAATGGTTTTGAGGTACATAAAAGGTATTTAAAAGCTTCCATAATTGAACATACATATGGATGAGAACCTCCTTAAGTAGGTTATACAAATTTTTATTATGCATGTGATATTGATGATAGAGGATGGACTTCATGATACATAATTCATCTTGAATTTGGACTAGTTTCATTGAGTAGCAAGAAGCAATCAATAGTTTCACAATCATAAAAAAAAGACCAAATATATTGGTGCATCAAAGGAATCTCAAGAATCTCTATGGCTTAGAAGACTAATTTAAGAGACACAAAATTAAAAAAACTCATCCAACTACCATATTCTATGATAATAAAAGAACTAGCAAGCTTGCAAAAAGTGATTTATATCATGCAAGGTCCAATCTCATTGAAGTTCATCATCACCTTTTTCATCATTTAATGGAGAGTAAAGTGGTGGATTGATACTTTTGTGGCACTAATAATAAAATTGAAGATATATATACTAAAGCATTGTCTACTATCAAATTTCTCAAACTTATAACCACACTATGTCTCAGATAGGTTGATGTTTGAATTCATTCTTGTAATAATTTATCTCATAGAAAGAGTTATTAGTTGTAAAAACTAAGGAGTGTAGGAAGAATTAATAAACTCTCCCACATCAGGTATATGTTATAACTAAAATCATAGTTCACCAATAGTCTCTATACAAAATACTCATTCTCTTAAACATATGTCCAATTTACTTATCTTACCTATCTATTCCTATTCCATGTATGGATTTTAGATTAAATTCTCTTGGTCCATGTATGGGTTCCTTGTCTATTTTAAAACATTAAATATGTAGAGGTGATGTAATTTTTTTAGGAGTGTTGAATATCAATAGAATATTTTTTCTTTCATTCAATCCACTCTAGCAAATGTCCTTCCTTTATGTTGTTGTAAAAATATCTCTCTATTTTATATCATGGTGCAAGACTAAAATCTGATCTTTGGGATATGATATGGTGATTTTTTCTTTTTTCTTTTTGAAATGTTGATATATTTTATAGGTACTAATCTAGTTGACTAGAACCAAATGTTTTTTCTTGTGTCAAACAATTTCTATAAATATTTGGTGGGATCTTTTTAATTCTAAATTTTGGTACTGAATATGTTTTGTTTCTAATTTGAAAAGGAGAGAAGTATATTTATGGACTACTCTTCCCATAGCTAGAATTAAAGAAGTATTATGTTTGGATTTCACAAATAAAGATATCAATAACTCTATAAAGTTACAATGATATTGCTCTTGTTGGTAAACAAAGACCAAAAGATCTTGTAAGAGAACATGAATATTGGGATAGGAGAGATAAGAATACAACATTCTTTATCAATATAACACATTTGAAAGAAGCTTTTCCCAAAATATTGAAAAGAAATAAGTGAAGTGAAAGTATGGGATATATTGAATAATTTGTATCAAAATTCAAATGACATATGGATTGAATATCCCTCGCCATATAGATTTATAATCAAAAATTAAAAAGATCACAAAAAAAAGCTGTCTAATTTAAGTAAATTAAAGGAAAATAAAAATGATAAGTAGGATATATTTCCACAAGAAGTCAAATTTTGATATTGATATAAGGATTTAACTATGGATTTTTTGAGTAAAAAGAACTAACCCATGTTGAATGAGTAATTATTAACACATGAATACATCTCTCATGAGAATAAATAGAATAGTTAACATTAATTAGATCTAGGTGATTCTCACATAGGTGAAGCTCTAAGACTTCCTAGGAGGTCACCCATCATAGTACTACTCTAGCTCAAGCATGCTTAACTAAGTTTTGTGCCTTATGGTCCATTCATTAGATATACCCTCAAGCTCATCAAGTGATAAGTAGGAGGTATTTGCATAGAATGTCAAATTCTCATATTTCTATCAAGATTTTGTTGGAAATGATTGAAAAGATCATGAGGGAGATTGTTGGAAATGATCATATATAAAAAGTAATGGAAGTAATGGAACTGGTAAAGAATGTTCTCAATCATTGTTTTGTCATTGATGTCAAACTTGCTACTTGTAGAAATGACAATTGCTTTAGTGATCCAAACACTATCAAATGTTTGATTAACAAGGAGGAGGCAATCAATAAGATGTAACCAGAACACCTAGAGAAAGGTTGAAGTTATGATGTTGTAATGAAGTACAAGGATCAGCTAAGTCATTGATGAAAAAGTGTATTGATGACATACTCTAACACATAGAGAATGGGCACACTAAAACATATCAAAGATGTAAGGTTTTAGCTAAGTCAATTGTAAAGCCTAACTAAGTTCATTAGAAAGAGAGAGCCGAGCAAGCTAGTAAGTGCCAAACATATTCCTAGTTGAAGTCGAGCAATTTCAACTTTAGTAAGTGCCAAGTGAACTTCAACAAGTCTTGAGCAGAAATAAGTGCCGAGCAAATACAAGTGCTGAGTAGATACAAGTGCAAAGAAAATACAAGTGCCGAGCAGATACAAGTGTTGAGCAGATACAATTTTTGGGCAAATACAAGTGTCAAGCAAATACAAGTGCCGAGTAACATAGAAATGCCGACCATCAGTAAACCAATAGTGCCAAGTTGCTGCATTATTTCAAAGATCAAAGATTCGTCAAATCTAAGCCGATAAGGTTGTTATCTTGAATTATTTGAATTAAATAGAAGATAAGAGTGATGAGTTGGTGGCATAGAACACCATGTAGAACATTTTTTAAAAAATACAACTGGACTCTAGATGATGTTTCTACATAAGAGAAAGATATGGGGTAGATACATTGTATCCTACCTAATCCATTTGAAACTATAAAGTTGGACAGGGAGAATCAAGTGGCAAAGGCAATCCAAATTTCTATTTGAGGAATAACAAGGTCACGAAGAAAAGAGAGAGGAGAGTCAAGCATGAAAGTATAAAGTGCTGAAGGAGGTGCTAAGGAGTAAGAAAGCACAATTAATTTGCTTCAACAGATGATCACAGATATGATTACATTGGTATGATGAGTAAGAAGACTCAAGGAGATGAAGCTTGAAATGACAAGCTATCAGAGCTTAAGTCATCAAAGGCAAGAAAAAGGACTAAACTAAAGTGTGATCTAAAATCTGCAAAATATGTTGTAAGTTGTATCAAATCAACAAGCCATTATTGTTACTTTCTAGCAATTGTAACAGATAGTTTAAATCCTATGGACTTAGGTTGGTTTAATAGCCATGTTGTAAATCTTTTAATAGGGTGACATTCCAAGTGAATGTTCTAAAGTCCTTTGATCAAGCCCATTCCAAACAGTATGGTGAAATCCTCTAACAATGTCACATTTAATAGTGTTTTGTAAGCCTTTAATAGGGCAAGATTTTAACATGGCATCACTTTAGAAGAGTGAAAATCAAAGCTTTTTTATATTTCCTCTTATATTTCCAAAAATTGGTATCAAAGCTTCTTGGTTCTTGTAGAGAAGGTTTCAAGAACCCAAGTTGAAGATCATGATGCCTTATAGAAGGAAGATCTCCAAGACAAATAGAGATAACTTCAAGGCATGGCAGAAACTCATGAGACTACACTTGGGAAACCATTGGAGATTTCAGGCTAAAGTACCTAGACACCAAATACATGACACCTTGTGGAACCATGACTATTGAATAAATTATAGAAAAGAAGAGTCATAACATTATGATGATTGATATTGCTTCATCTCTCAACTATGTCAAATTTGATGAAGTCAAATATTGTGGAACTTCTTATGACATGTGGATCAAGCTAAAAGCCATCTATGGAGGAAATGACAATGTAAGAAGAGTTAAAGCTGAAACTCTTAGAGGACAATTTGATCAAATAAAGATGAGGGAAGATTGTAAAATAAAATGATAGAATAAAAGCCATTGTTTGTACAATCAAAGATTCAAGATGAATGATTGAAGATGAGATAGTGGTAAGTAAGTTTCTTAGAAAACTTCTTCCTATATATGCAATCAAAGTATCAGCAATTCAAGAAATGCAATGCGATACATAAAAATGATATAACATTCAATGTTGTAGTTGGAAGATTGACTACATTTGAGCTAGATAACTATGATAATTATGTTCCTAGTTCTAGCCATCTTGAATCTACATTTGAAGCCAAGTTATCACTCAAGAAGGAAGCTAAAAATTCAAAAGCCAAACAAATCGAAAGTGAAGAAGAAGATAGTTTTGATAGTGATCTTGAAACTATTTAGGCATCACTTACAAGAAGGTATCCTAAAGGAAAAGGGAAGTACTAGGATAAGATTCCTTTGATTTGTTTCTCTTGTGAGGAAGTTGGTCGCATTGCTGCAAGATGTCCAAACAAAGAAGAAAAATATGAAAAGAAGCACAAGTACAAAGGAAAGAAGGATTTCAAAAACTTCAAGGACTACATGTACAAAGGTAAGAAATCTAGTTTTATGGCTAAAGATTTAGATAGTAGTGAAGATGATGAAATGGTTTATATTGATGTAAAAGATGACTTTGATGATGAAGGAGATAAAATGACACTTATCTCTCATGTTAGGAGAAAATGATAAATGGATTATTGATGGTGGTTGCTCACATCACATGACTAGTGACAAAACCAACTTTGAACATATGGAACATTATGATGTGGAAGTTTGAGATTTGAAAATAATGAACCATGTTGCATAAATGGAAAAGGTTGTATCTCACTCACCAATAAACTTACATGTGATAATGCTTATTGGGTTAAAGGACTAAAACATAATCAATTTAGTGTGGCATAGTTGAATAACATTGGATTCAAGGTAGAATTCATGAATGGGAAGGCCAAGTTGCTAGATGGAAAAGAAAATCTAGTTGGGTTTGGAAATCAAAGAAAAGGTAACCTATTCTACCTAGATCTCATAAAGATAATCAAGATAAGAAAGAAAGCAAGAGTGAGACATATTCCTAGTCTTAAGAAACTTGATATGGGTCTATGCAAAAACTGTCAAATTGGTAAGATGGGAAAGACTAGTTTCAAGAGAAAAAATATCATTTTGAAGAAGTATTGGAGTTGGCTTAGATAGACTTATGTAGATCCATTGGAGTAGAGAGCTATTGTGGAGATATTATTTTTATTCTTTTCTTTTCATGATTATTCTAGAATGATCACTATAATGTATTACAAAGATAAGTTTGAAGCATTTCAAAATTTGAAGTGGTATTGACCAAGAATAGAGAAAGAAACTAGAAAGAAGCTGAAATGTTTAAGGTTAGATGGAGGTAGTGAATTCAGTTCAAATGAATTCAATGAACTCTACATTGAAAGATGAATTAAAAGACAAGTATCTATGAGGCCTCACCCAATCCACTATAGTATAGATGACAATTGTATTGTGGTACTTTTAATTTGATGTTTTGATATAGTTTCGAGACTATACGGTTATGTCATTTTAATATCAGCATTTTAGTGATTTGCCACTAATAGAAACTATTTGATATATTTAATGGTCTCATTTCATGTTCTAAATTAATTCAATTGCTTTAATGGAAACTAAATTGCATCAATACTTGAATGTCAAATTATAATGTTCAAATGAAAATTAGAGCCAAAGGATATGACTTTAGTGTTTTATGGTTATAAGTATGGTACTAGAGCTTAGAATAGAAAATTCCTCATGTTAAGAAAGATAAATGTTGAAACCCATATGTTGATATTGCAATGTTTTGAATATGAATCAAATGGAAGTTAATTATATATGTACTTAGATGAAAGTTAAATGGAATATGACATTGCAATGTTCTATTGATAACACTTAAAATAGAAATGATTAGATGATAATTAATTGTATACACTAATGAGAAGTATGAGATATTGGATCTATATTGTAATTGTTTGTATGTATCCTATATTATTTTATTGGGCTACTGATGTTTAAGTTGAGTGTGCAGGAAAGTTGAACCATGGAGATTAATGGGGAAACAAGGTTCAATCTTATGTGAACATGGTAAAGCCAAGGTGAATCTTTGTAAGATTCAAAACCTCATTGTGTTGTGTTTATTTCATAATGTGATTGTGCATGAGTGTTATAGTCAGAGAGCATGATTAATTAGAGACATGTCATCGTGATGTGTAAAGTGTTTTAATGTGTATGTCTATGTCCTTTGACACTTGTATTGTCTATGTGTAAATGACATGTAAAATAGGATTCTTTGGCATGAAGTCACTTAACCTAAGCCTAATCCTCATTATGAAATCCATTAACCCACCTTGGAGAGTGTTAGGAAAAGACATTGTCTTGATGGAATTCAAGTTATATTGTGATAGGAACCTAAGAGAGCCTAAAGTGATTTCCAAGTGTTAATTTTGTGAAAATAAGTTACCCACAAGGTAATAGTATGGGTTGGGGGTTTAATTATAATCATAAGTGGGTCTATGGGACCTATGGGACAATCAAAAATAGTCATTTCCAAGCCAATTCGAAAATCATATTGTCACATGACTTCTTCCCTCATTACACCACTTGGTTAAGTTTTCATTGGTGGAAAGATACAAAAATTAAGAGGGGTAGGTGAGGATGAAAGTGAAGGTCTTTATAGGGAGCTTGTGCCAACCTTGGTGATCATTCACCCACTCTCTAATTTTAGAGATAGATAGAGATAGGAAAGGAGAAGTTTGGAAACCAAGCAGGAAGAGGTCTTCATTCCATTGCCATAGCTTGTAAGTAGGTTAGTCCTTCATGCCATGCTTCTTTATATCATATAGCTGAAATTGGAAATTGTACGAGTGCCTTTTTGTAGGATTGTTCCTGGGATTCTTGTGTTTTGTTGCATTTTGAGGGTGTGTATTATTCATGAAATTTCTTGGGGTTTCTTTTAAATTTTCCTATTTTGTTTGGATGTTGAAATTTGTTCACGGGTGTGAAGACTTCACTCACTCTTGGGAGGGAAGAGCAAGCCTTGGGTGAAGGGGTTAGTTGGGCTTTAGATATAGTTGAGAACCTTGAAGTATGGCCTCCATTGTATGCCATCTATTTTCATAATTGTTATGGACATTAAGGAGAGTGAAGGTGTGGCAAGAAGGTTGAGGAAGTATGGAAATTCAAGGATGCTTTGGTTGATGGTAGTATGATTGGAGGTTGGTTATGAAAGCCCCGAAAGGGCATGAAAAAACTTGTTGTTTGTGAAAGCCCCAAAAGGACATGAAAACTTGTTGTTTGTGGAAACCCTAAAAGGGCATGCAAATTGTTATTTTATCTTTGGTATGTAATGGAAAATCTCCTAATTGAAAGCCCACCTTCACCCAATGTTTATGATTCCATTTGTGAATCATTGTGCAAACCTTGGTTGGGGTTGTAAATGTGTTGCTAAATGTGTGATCTTGTCAGTTCATGTTGCAATGGTGATGTTTGGATGTATCCCGATTAAGCCTTGTTTCCCCTAGCGCAGGGGTGGCCTCCTTGAGGCCTAGGTTGGGAGGTGAGCCTCCATGGTTCATTACTTTTATCATTTATTTGCAGGTTCTCATTGGATGGTCTTGAAACTCGAAACTCTTATTACCTTTCTATGTAGATAGGAAATGAAGATTTCCATTATTGCATTGAGATGAGATAGAGAATCAATTCCACCTTGATATGTGAATCCAAATGTGTTGTAAGAGTAATGTTATTGTCTCATTTTTGATTGTCAATTATAAGGGTTATGAATATTTCTGTATGGTAGGAGGTGTTCTTTTGTGAATTTTGTTGTCATACATTCATTTTACCATCCTTTGTGTTTTTTGAATATGACATCGTCTCATCACCTTTTTGTGTATCATAAGAATTCTTGAAGAAAGCACGTAATCGGTATAGTTGGTTAAGCTATCTTGGTTCTTAAGATTATTGTGCTCCTTAATTTCTATGTAGATTGCTAGATTGGATTTAATTTGCATGGAGAAAACAAAATTGTGATTTATAGAAGTTATTACCATTTTAGCTCTAATGTATCATAGTAGAATCTTGTATGAGAATACATCATTAGTTTTCTATAAATTGTTCCAAATTTCATTATTCATAAGTATAATGAAATCATTAGTTTCATGTATAGTGATCCTCTTAGGAGATAGTATTGACTGAAAGAATTATCTTTGTTGAGAATTATTATCACTTCAGTTCCATTGTATGATAATTGTGATTGCACATTCAAACTTGAATATACATGAGAACATAATGTTAATCCTGGTCTTGGGCAATGGTTACCGAACTTCATAATTTATATATATGAACAATCCTGATAGTTGATATAAGATTTTATCATACAATGTATAGTCACTACATTGAGCTTTACTGTTTGGATGCTAAAAGGAGAAGTTATCAACCTAGATTATACAATATGAAGAGAATTTCTAAGTTAGCATAGTAAAGTTCTAAAAATTATAGTATAGACTTATAGGTAATAAGTTAACGAAGAACTTGGTAGAATTTTGTATATAGAAAATAAGTTTGTTGTAGGTGCACATATTATCCTCTGGAAAATGTATGAGAAAGTAAAATAAATCTCTTCTCCTGATTTAGACATTAAAATATTCAAGAGCATTCTTTAGAATCCTAGGACTCTATAACCTAGAAGGCATATTTTAATATAATAAATTCACCATCCTATTAATTGCAATAGAGGGGACCACATATGAGAAGCATAACTCAAGTCAACATCCTATCAAATCATAGCATGAAAAACAACCTATTGTATTATATACTTTAGTCTACCAGCTACCTTGACCAAACCCATTTTGAAATTTGTCATCAAAAAAAAATGTGGAGATAGGGCCCCATTAGGCGACTTGGATTGGCACATGAGAGAACAATTTAATATGTTATGAAGATAGGGTTTGAACTATCCCCTAGGCACTTTATGTTTTTGAATATAATATGGGGCAACTTGCAAGCTAATGTCATAGTTCTGACATGAGTGAATAGTTCCCATCTTGTCTTAGGTGCCTTGATTTCCTTGGAGATAGATATGGGAATTGTTTATGTAATTTTCTTGCACCCACTTATATTGCCTAGGAAAACTCTATACTGCCATCATTATGAATCCATGATGCAAGTCAACATGACTTGTAAATTCAAAATGCATGGCTTTTCACCCAATTGAATAGGATTTGACTCCTATAAACAAAAGCATTTGTGCTTGTTTGTCTTTCAAAACCATTTTTGGGTAAGTTCACCATGGAGGGAAGCCAAAGAAATTCGTAGGGCCTAAGTAGGTAGGGAGGAGTAGGGGGAAAAAGGACACATGGGAGAAGGTGTGGAAGTTTGATTGGAGTAATAAATAGGCATATTTTGGGTGAATATATATGTCATTTTATATAGTCTCAAGCATGTAGCTAGCTTAGGAAGTAGGTGTTTCTAGGAGTTAGCTTGAGTTTTCTTATTATAGTTATTGTAATGATGATAATTTGCTTTAAAATCAACTAGCCATGATTAAAGTATTCTAATTTTATTTAGTTTAACGTTAGTGATAATTAGCTATTAGGAATTAAAGAGAGTATATTTGTAAATCATTTAAGATATATGTTTATTTATGTATAACTTATTTGATCATTCTTTTTAGAACAATCTCATTTGCACCAGGTATTAACTCTAATATTAAAATGAAATGTTGAGAGCATTAAAGACATAATATGAGTAATAAATATCGGGATGTACAATATATATTAGTTATAATATTTACAAATAAGAAAACAACGAAATTAAATTAATTGGAATAAATAAATAAATTAAATAGTATAACTCTATCAATGATAGGTGTAAGATGGGATCAGTATAGGATTGATTGACAATGTTAAGGAAAAAAAAACACACCCATTAAGTTTAAAGGAAAATTCTAAATACTCTAGAGAGGTATTAATTATGTATATATATAGTTATTTGAATTGATTGCCTAGCGTAGCCTAGTTGGCATCAAGTGGGTAATAGTTCTAATGGATGGTAGATTGAGGGTTGCATGCATTGAAGAAAAGTGAACTCATATGACAAATAATAAGAAGACTAAGAAATTGTGAATGCAGATTTGAGTCACAGGTATGAGTAGTCTCATTGCAAACCCTAGACTAGTAGATGTTGGAGGAATGTCCAACTCATTTATGATCAAGTTGTAACACACATATGTCTATTGAAGACTATTTAGGCTTATTAAACTACTAAATAATAATAAGAAGAAAATTAAAGTAAACAAAAAAAAGAAATTAGTCATTTTTAGTCTTGTTAATTTCAGTGTTACGTCTTGATAATATCAGGGCACTACATTCTAGTATCAGAGCCAAGTTGTTAAAACATTGGGCACTGATGGGTCCATAAACAAATGTAAAATTTATATATGACCTTTAAAAGAGAAAGACTTCAATTGACTCATCTTTAAAGCTAGTGTCTTCTATGAGAAAGTCAACTAAAGCATAACACCCTTATTATTCCTAACTTGTTGATAAGATAACTTTTGAGGATTTTTTTTATAAATGACCTTTAATCATATTAAATAGATTATTCTAAATGATACTAACCAATATAATTATAGTGAAAATAAGAAAAGAAAGAAATCAACAATAAATAAGAATTGAATTTCATTTAAATGATTACATTTATTTTATAGATTTTACTCTATTTTTTTATTGATTTTAAATATAACCTTAGTATTATTATCATTATTAATTTCTATGATTAATTAAGGAAACAAGAATAACCTATATAGTTTTCTCATTCCATTGATAAAGGAATACTAATTTAATATTATGTGTCAAAATGTCCCTATACACATTTCACATTGTCACTGCATGTAAGAGAGCATATAAATTAGTGTGGAAAATGATAATAATTGAAGGGCATATAACAATATCAAAACATGATGAAGAGAACTGTATAGAACGATATCCTAGATGTGAATACCAATGTGATATTAAGATTTGTTACAATGTAGATAGAAGTGAAACTTGACCTCAATTGATTGATAATATGGTGGTCATGGAGTACCTAATATATATAGCAGAGGAATTATCATCTTCTTGTAGGGGCTATGATACTAAATAATAATCCATTCAAGACACCATTGTGTGGTATAGTAAAAAATGCAAGTGTCAAGAAGTGATATTCCTATATTAGATATAGGATGTAATCGATAGTTGGAACCCTTAGTATGATTGCTACTTATCACACTATCGTATAGAACTCTTGGCTTGAGTAAATATTAATCCTCTAGGAGTTGTGATCTTAGTGTAAATGTTGGCTAAGTTGGATAATTAATTATTTAGGCATATCCATTTGGACACAATTCAAATTTGGAATCTAAGTTTCACAAAGAATTTACATGTTACTTTATAGATATCATGCTTACCCTCAAGTATAGGATGTTAAATTGAATCATTGATAAAGGATATTTCTATAGCAAGGTTGCATAAACATGCGTTCCCTTCTAAGATCAACTATTAGCAGAGTCTAGTTTCAACACTAGGTGCCTAACCCATTATGGTTCAACATATGCAATAAATGACAAATTGGTGTAAGATGTATTAGTATACCCAATTAAACCATGATCTATGGATGATGCACTTAGAGATATAGGGGATATGAGACTTCTTACTAAGCTATTAGTCCATAAAACAACAATGTATCTTCTTCTCCATCAGGGAACTTCAGTATGGTTACATCATGCTTGTGAAATTGTTATTCAATGTAAAAATTTTCCATTCCTTTGTTCTAATTTTGCATTATGCACTTTTTATTTTTCTTACCAATAATTTGACTTAATTTTTTTAGATTTCTTGATCTTGGTCCCATTGTGCCTCAGGGAAAAGTCTTAATTTTTTTTGTGATTTACCAGTGTGGCCACATCTATGTTGTTTTCCTGTTAAATTTATCTTTTTATTTTAAGTTACTTATGAGGCATTTCTTATTGAATAGGTTGACAAGAATATTGCATTGAAATGGCCATACCCAAGAGAATCCTTGACAAACTATCTTGAGAATTAGTGTATCAACAAACCTTCTTGTTATCCATTGTAGAGCTACTAGACAAGGTTTCTAAGACATCACCCTTCATATGTCATAAATATGAATATGGTCCAATTTCTTTTATCACATGTATATAAAATATATTAAATTGGATAAGAGCATAGATGCATGCTATGTTAAGGACCTTAAACAAGAACATAAACAACTTAGCAGTTACACCTTAGCAAGGTAAAGATTTTTCAAGTAACATCAATAAGTAGGAGACTTAAGTTGGGACAAAATTTGTAAATGTAACAAAGATAATGTTATAGTACCTACACCTTTTTGATGAACTCCAAGAGGAGGTTCATGCCTAGGGGGGAGGATGTGAAGCCTCACCCAATCCACTATAGTATAGATGACAATTGCATTGTGGTACTTTTAATTTGATGTTTTGATATAGTTTCGAGACTATAGGGTTATGTCATTTTACTATCAGCATTTTAGTGATTTTCCACAAGTAGAACATATTTGATATATTTAATGGTGTCATTTCATGTTCTAAATTAATTCAATTTCTTTAATGGAAACTGAATTGCATCAATACTTGAATGTCAAATTTTACTGTTCAAATGGAAATTAGCGCCAAAGGATATGACTTTAGTGTTTCATGGTTATAAGTATGGTAATAGAGTTTAGAATGGAAAATTCATTATGTTAAGAAAGATAAATATTGAAACCCATATGTTGATATTGCAATGTTTTGAATAATGAATATAACTAGATGAAATACAAATTTAATCTAAGAGTTAATAAGAAAACATTTAAGCTAGAACAGGTAAAATGAAAGTATTGAATGAGAATGTAATCCTTTAAAAACAAAAAAAAAAAAAACCACACATGTAGAATATTCAAACTAATAGAGTTTCTTCACACACAAATTTCATACTCTCAAATGAGAGACATAAGTTCCCAATTTATAGAGAAATCCAAAATAAATCAATGGTCTATGTCAATTAGATGAATGGTGGAGATTGAATGAGTGTTCACTTTGAAATGGAAGATTCCATTTGAGAGGGAATTAATTGATTTGTTTCCTTGTTCTTTTCAAACTCACTCAATTTTTCCATTTTTTTTCAAAAAAACAATCAAAAGAAGATTTTGGATATTTTGTTAAAATTATGTCTCATATTTTGAATATTGAAATTCAAATAATAAATATATGTACATATCTAATTCAAATAAGTAATAAATTCATTTTTTCATGTAATTTTAGAAAATATCAAAATTAATATAATCAAAGTACTAGGTAATTTTAATTAAAGTAATTGATTTAGTGGGTTTAATAGCTAAGATGTTGATATGTACTGAGATGAAAGTTAAATGGAATATGACATTGCAATGTTTTATTGATAGCACTTAAATAAAAAATAATTAGATGATAATTAATTGTATACACTAATGAGAAGTATGAGATATTGGATCTATATTTTACTGGTTTGTATGTATTCTATATTATTTTATTGGGCTATTAATGTTTAAGTTGAGTGTGCAGGAAAGTTGAACCATGGAGATTAATGGGGAAACAAGGTTCAGTCTTACGTGAACACAATAAAGCCAAGGTGAATCTTTGGAAGATTCAAAACCTCATTGTGTTGTGTTTATTTCGTAATGTGATTGTGCATGAGTGTTATAGTCAGAGAGCATGATTAATTAGAGACATGTCATCGTGATCTGTAAAGTGTTTTAATGTGTGTGTGCATCCTTTGACACTTGTATTGTCTATGTGTAAATGACATGTCAAATAGGATTCTTTGGCATAAAGTCACTTAACCAAAGCCTAATCCTCATTATGAAATCCATTAACCCACCTTGGAGAGTGTTAGGAAAAGTCACTGTCTTGATGGAATTCAAGTTATATTTTGATAGGAACCTTAGAGAGCTTGAAGTGATTTCCAAGTGTTAATTTTGTGAAAATAAGTTACCCACATGGTAATAGTATGGGTTAGGGGTTTAAATATAATCATAAGTGGGTCTAGGGGACCTATTGGACCCTCAAACATAGCCATTTCCAAGACAATTCGAAAATCATATTGTCACATGACTTCTTCCCTCATTACACCACTTGGTTAAGTTTTCATTGGTGGAAAGATACAAAAAGTAAGAGGGGTAGGTGAGGATGAAAGTGAAGGTCTTTATAGGGAGCTTGTACCAACATTGGTGATCATTCACCCACTCTCTAATTTTAGAGACAGATAGATATTGGAAAGGAGAAGTTTGGAAACCAAGCAGGAAGAGGTCTTCATTCCATTGTCATAGCTTGTAAGCAAGTTAGTCCTTCATGTCATGCTTCTTTATATCATATAGCTGAAATTGGAAATTGTAAGAGTGCCTTTTTGTAGGATTGTTCTTGGGATTCTTGTGTTGTGTTGCATTGTGAGGGTGTGTATTATTCATGAAATTTCTTGGGGTTTCTTTTAAATTTTCCTATTTTGTTTGGATGTTGAAATTTGTTCATGGGTGTGAAGGCTTCACTCACCCTTGGGAGGGAAGAGAAAGCCTTGGGTGAAGGGGTTAGTTGGGCTTGAGATATAGTTGAGAACCTTGGAGTATGGCCTCCATTGTATGCCATCTATTTCATAATTGTTATGGACATTAAGGAGAGTGAAGGTGTGGCAAGAAGGTTGAGGAAGTATGGAAATTCAAGGATGCTTTGGTTGATGGTAGTATGATTGCAGGTTGGTTATGAAAGCCTCGAAAGGGCATGAAAAAACTTGTTGTTTGTGAAAGCCCCGAAAGGGAATGAAAACTTGTTGTTTGCTGAAGCCCCAAAAGGGCATGAAAATTATTATTTTAGCTTTTGTATGTAATGGAAAACATCCTAATTGAAAGCCCACCTTCACCCAATTTTTATGATTCTGTTTTTGAATAATTGTGCAAACCTTGGTTGGGGTGTTAAATGTGTTGCTAAATGCGTGATCTTGTTAATTCATGTTGTAGTGGTGATGTTTGGATGTATCTTGGTTGAGCCTTGTTTCCCCTAGCATGGGGGTGGCCTCTTTGAGGCCTAGGTTGGCAGGTGAGCCTCAATGGTTCATTACTTTTATTATTTATTTGAAGGTCCTCATACGATGGTCTTGGAACTCACAACTCTTATTGCCTTTCTATTTACGTAGGAAATGAAGACTTTCATTATTGCATTGAGATGAGATAGAGAGTCGATTCCATCTTGATATGTGAATCCAAATGTGTTGTAAGAGTAATGTTATTGTCTCATTTTCAATTGTCAATTGTAAGGGTTATGAATATTTCTGTATGATGGGAGGTGTTCGTTTGTTAATTTTCTTGTGATACGTTCGTTTTACCATCCTTTGTGATTTTTAAATATGATGGTCTCATCACCTTTTTTGTGTATCGTAAGAATTCTTGAAGAAAGCACGTAATCGGTACAGTCGGTTAAGCTATCTTGATTCTTAAGATTATTGTGCTCCTTCATTTCTATGTAGATTGCTAGATTGGATTTAATTTTCATGGAGAAAACAAAATTTTTATTTATAGAAGTTATTACCATTTTAGCTCTAATGTATCATAGTAGAATCTTGCATAAGAATACATCATTAGTTCTCTATAAATTGTTCCAAATTTCATTATTCATAAGTAAAATGAAATCATTAGTGTCATGTATAGTGATCCTCTCAAGAGATAGTATTGAATGAAAGAATTATATTTGTTGAGAATTATTATCACTTTAGTTCCGTTGTATGATAATTGTGATTGCACATTCAAACTTGAATATACATGAGAACATAATGTTAATCCTATTCTTGGGCAATGGTTCCCGAACTTTATAATTTATATATATGAACAATCCTAATAATTGATATAAGATTTTATCATACAATGTATAGTGACTGCATTGAGCTTTATTGTTTGGATGCTAAAAGGAGAAGTTATCAACCTAGATTATACAATATGAAGAGAATTTCTAAGTTAGCATAGTAAAATTCTAGAAATTATAGTATAGACTTATAGGTAATAAGTTAACATAGAATATGGTAGCATTTTGTATATAGAAAATAAATTTGTTGTAGGTGCACATATTATGCTCTGGAAAATGTATGAGAAATTAAAATAAATCTCTTCTCCTAATTCAGACATTAAAGTATTCAAGAGCATTCTTTAGAATCCTAGGACTCTATAACCTATAAGGCATATTTTAATATAATAAACTCACCATCCTATTAATTGCAATAGAGGGAGATATAACTCAGAACTTGAACTTTAAACTTTTCAAATCTGCATACTTCCCTAAAATCTTCGTGAAGACACCAAATTTGGCTCACTAAGACCATGTGGAATGTTTGTATTTCCATTCCAAGCTCAAACCCACTACATTATAACTAAGCTTTCCTCACATAAAGTTTCTTACATATGAAACCACATATATCCAAAGCTCATCAAGATAATAAATAGAAGAGCCAAGGTGCAAAACATGATACTATGGTTCTTTCTATCACAAAGTGAAATGATTGGCTTTTACTCATGCTCCAATAGTGTAGCTTTTCACCAACTTCAACTCAAATTCTCATAAACCTAGTTATGACGACAATAAAACATAAATAGAAATTCTTGTGTTTGGTTATTCACCCACAACTTCATCTTTAGAGCATACATGGCGACATTACAAGTTTGCCACCTTTTCAGCAATACAAAGACCAAGTTCAACACTGTGAACTTCACCACTATTTTGGAAATGGTCTTAAGTAGCTTTCGAGTACTTAGATACACATAGCTCAATCAATTGCTTGTTTGGCCTCCTATGAGCATAAGATCTTGCCTCTCGATTTCTCTTTAATGTGGTTATGGTGCATTAACACTCGGATCCATGGGAGTGTAACAACTACCCATTTGAAACTATCGCAAGACTGGAAATAACGGTTCTTGTAAACCTTGCATGCTACCAGCCAAGACCAAAACTATTTCAACTCAAACTTGACTGTAATAGTTATATTTGACACCTCCATTTACACATGCTGAGTACTGGTTATATTTGCCTTCATTTCCAAATAACAAAACTGCCATCGTCCACTATTAGGGATTGTTATATGAGGAGAGAATCGAACATAAACAACTCAAATATTGAAACCAATTAGTAATGCCTCATAGGACCCGATACGTAGACACATAAAAAGACTATGCAACAAAAATTGCCAATTATGGGAATTCGATTAATTTTAACTGTTCAGCTTCTCTCAATCAGAAATATAGCATGCATGGCTCTCTGGTTTTTAGCCAGAGAGCTGATTGTCTCCTCTAATCCTTTTGTGCTCTCTCTAAGCTCTCGTATTCTTTCTACTCTCCCCTATATATTTTTCAGTTACACGCTTCCTCTCTATTTCTAGAGATGCTAAGGTAGTTATCAAACTAACCTATTTTCTCGCTAGCTTAATCAGTTACAATGCTCTTTGAACATTCCCATGATGTTTTAACACATTAGAATGCAATTTTAGGGATTTTAACCCTTTCTTGACATGGTCCCACGAAATTAAAAGGACTCAAACATTACGATATTATGAACCTCCTTATAATGTGAATGGTCAAGATGCTAGTTTGTACCTAGTGCTTCTTTCTTGTCATTTTGGCTTGTAGTGATGCTAGCCACATCACTAGTGGTTTAATAAGACCTAATAGGTCCTTAGGTAAGGTTTCATTAGTTGCTAAATGGGTTTTTGCTCCTAAGTTGCTGTTATGCCAAAAAGTTGCTCAACAGGGGTTAGGTTGACCGAAGTGGTAGGAAAGTTGACCAAGGGTCAAAAACCATCTTGGAATGTCTAAATCAACCTAATATGAACCCTTACGAAGTTTGGTGAACTCATTTGTTAAGAATTTTAAGTTATGGCAAAAATTGCTCAAAATTGCAAAAGTTGCAAAATTGCAATTTTGCAACTTTTTGCAACTTTTCTTGCAAAGTTGAAAATGAGCGAAAAGAGTTAGTTAGGGGTTTGAGCATGACCAAAATAGGTTGGAAACACCTATATAAGTCCATTCTTAATCAGTTTGAGGGGTTGGCAGGTTTAGTGGCCATACATGTACGGATTTTGTGTGCATTTTTTCATGGCAGCCACTTGGTAAATGAGCATTTTGGTGTTGAATATGGTTGGAAGTCTGGTTTTTCTTGTTTGGAAAAGTTATATGCATTATTTTTAATCTTTTTCACATGCTCAAGTTGATAGTACAAGCTTTGTTAATACTGTACATAAATTTTTTTGAAGTTTTTGCCAGTTTTCTAGTTTATAGCAGCAGTTTGAATTAAATGGACTCTTTCTCCATTTTTCACCATTGAAACCTCATGATGCTGTGGGATTTTGAGAAAGATACAATTTACATTATGTTACAAAAAGAAGGGCTCTTAAATATGAAGGAAAACAATTGTTTGTTGATGCCCTAGGCAAGAAAAGTGTCTTGGCTAGTGAAAATATCGCTGTAACCAGCATTATATCACGTGTTGGGTGATTGAAAATATGAAACCAAGTATGGGAAGTGGTAGGGAATGTTCCTAAAGTACTCTTGGTGCAATTGGAGGTGATGGTGTGCTCTAGAAAGAAAGTTATGCAAGATTTTGCAAAACCGGGTTCAAAAACTACTTCTAGCTTTAGTTTATAGCATTTTTGTGTTTTGGGTGTTTGGCATATGGTGGAGGCCTAAACGTGGTGGAATAATCTCTTTTTTTGAAAAGGGTATTCATATCCCTAATTTGTTTTAGGATTTTTATGTAGGTTTTGTGAGAAGCACACAATTTTAAGTGTTGAAACCCTCTTTTCTTGGTTGTATGATAGCAGCATTTGTAAAGGTCTTTGTGTGAACTTGTAAGATCTTCTATTGAAAGTTGTTTCTTGGCTTGATAATGTCAACATGAACATGTTAAGGCAGTAGAAATGTCTTCAAGGATGAAGGAAGTTGGAAAAACACAAGGTCTATGTTCTAGCCTTGTTTTGGCAACATTATAGCAGCACTTTGCCAACTTGTTTGTAAAGTTGAAAAATCTTTCTAAAGTGTTTTATTTTCATTTGAACATGATTAAAAAAAAATCTTGATGAAGCATGGGAAGACCACCAAGAACCTCAAGAAAGGCTGGAGAGCATATTGTGGCTAGTTACCTAGGAAGCACCTGGCAAGCCATGTGGTGAATGAAAATTTTAGTCACCTATGAAGTTGTACTTTATTTCAATTAGTGTCACAAGGTGAATGGAGTGGATCTTGGATTGATCCAAGGTTGGTGAGTGGGTAATCACCATCAAGGTCAAAGGAATGACCTATAAGCCCTAGGAAAGGAATAGGTAGCAAGAGCAAACCTTGTGGTTACATCAGAGGGGACCTCATATGAGACACATAACTCAAGTCAACATCCTATCAAATCATAGCATGACAAACAACCTATTTTATTATATACTATATTCTACTAGCTAGCTTGACCAAACCCATTTTAAAATTTGTCATCAAAAAAAAATGTGGAGAGAGGGCACCATTAGGCGACCTGGGTTGGTGCATGAGAGAACAATTTAATATGTTATGAACATAGGGTTTGAACTATCCCCTAGGCGCTTTATGTTTTTGAATATAATATGGGGCAACTTGCAAGATGATGTCATAGTTCTGACATGAGTGAACAATTCCCATCTTGTCTTAGGCGCCTTGATTTCCTTGGAGATAGATATGGCAATTTTTTATGTAATTTTCTTGCACCCACTTACCTTGCCTAGGAAAACTCTACGCAGCCATATTATGAATCCATGATGCAAGTCAAAATGACTTGGGAATTCAAAACGCATGGCTTTTCATCTAGTTGAATAGGATTTGACTCCTGTAAACAAAAACATTTATGCTTGCTTGTCTTCCAAAAACATTTTTGGGTAAGTTCACCATGTAGGGAAGCTAAAGAAATTTGCAGGGCCTAAGTAGGTAGGGAGGACTAGGGGGGAAAAGGACACATGGGAGGTGTGGAAATTAAATTGGGGTAATAAATATGCATATTTTGTGTGAACATATATGTCATTTTATATAGTCTTAAGCATGTAGCTAGCTTAGGAAGTAGGTGTTTCTAGGAATTAGCTTGAGTTTTTTTATTATAGTTATTTTAATGATGGTAATTTGCTTTAAAATCAACTAGCCATGATTAAAGTATTCTAATTTTATTTAGTTTAATGTTAGTGATAATTAGCTATTAGGAATTAAAGAGAGTATCTTTGTAAATCATTTAAGATATATGTTTATTTATGTATAACTGATTTGATCATTCTTTTTACAACAATCTCATTTGTAGTAGGTATTAACTCTAATATTAAAATGAAATGTTGTGAGCATTAAAGACATAATATGAGTAATAAATATTGGGACTTGCAATATATATTAGTTATACTATTTACAAAAAAGAAAACAACGAAATTAAATTAAGTGGAATAAATAAATAAATTAAATAGTAATAACTCTGTCAATGATAGGTGTAACGTGGGATCAGTATAGGATTGATTGACAATGTTAAGGAAAAAAAAAATACACCCATTAAGTTTAAGGGAAAATTCTAAATACTCTAGAGAGGTATTAATTATGTATATATATAGTTATTTGAATTGATTTCCTAGTGTAGCCCAGTTGGCATCGAGTGGGTAATAGTTCTAATGGATTGTAGATTGAGGGTTGCATGCATTGAAGAAAAGTCAACTCATATGACAAATAACAAGAAGATTAAGAAATTGTGAATGCAGATTTGAGTCATAGGTATGAGTAGTCTCATTTCAAACCCTAGACCAGTAGATGTTGGAGGAATGTCTAACTCATTGATGATCGAGTTGTAACACACATATGTCTATTGAAGACTACTTAGGCTTATTAAACTACTAAATAATAATAAGAAGTAAATTAAAGCAAACAGAAAAAAGAAATTAGTTGTGTTTAGTCTTGTTAATTTCAGTGTTATGTCTTGATAATATCAGGGCACTATAGTATTAGCCCCTGGCACACCACAACAAAATGGTATAGCTGAAAGATGGAACAAATCCATCATGAATTGTGCATGAAACTTGATGATAGAAAAGAATATTGCAATCAAATAATGGAAGGAAGCAAGTAGTACTTCATTGTACACCTTGAATAGAGTACAACTGAAGAAAGACTAAAATAAAACTCCTTATGAAGTATGGTATGGCTACAAACCTAATGTAAGATACTTTAAAGTATTTGGTAGAAAATGTTATATCTTGAAGGAATCTAGGAAAGGTAAATTTGATGTCAAAGGTGATGAAGGCATATTCTTAGGATACTCTAGTAGAATTAAAGCATATAAATGTTTGAATTTATCAACTCATAAGAACATAGAAAGTTTAGATGTGAGAATTGATGAGTTTGTACAAAAGAGTGAATAAGAGAGCAACAAAGAAGTTGAGGATTACAAAAAGTTTATCTACTATGAAGCTAATACATTTTTCAAATCTAATTGGAAGTTAATTGACTTTACCTCCCAAGTCCCCAAAAATCTCCAGAGGCTATTGAGTTGCAAATATTGCAACCTGAGTCACAGTCTGAAGGACTTGAGCCATAGTCAAAAGCTATTGAATTGTTTCTAGAACAAATCAAGTTTGATGGACCTAAGTCATAGATAGTGGGACCCAAGCTTAATATAGAAGATCATGGTGAGGCTAGTGGAACAAGTTCTAAATCAAAAGTACTTATGTCAGCAAGATATGTCAAACAAAGCACTAGATCAGATCATTAGAGACAAATCAAATTGAACAATGACTAGAAAAAAATTGAAAGGTACATGCTTTCTTACTAAATTTCAACCTAGATCACTTAAAGATGCTTTGGATAATGAAAAATAAATTGAAGCTATGAGTGAAGAGATAGAATAGATAGAGAGGAGTAAGATCTAGATTCTTGATCCTAGACCAAAGGATAAGAATGTAATTGGCACAAAGTGGGTTTTCAGAAATAAGTTGAATGAAGATGGAGTAGTTTCCATAAACAAAGCAAGGTTAATATGCAAAGGCTATTCTTGAGAAGAAGGTATTGATTATGGTGAAAAATGTTCTTTTGTTGCAAGATTAGAAGGTGTTGGAACTTTATTTTCTTATACTACACAATAAGGATATAAAGTTTATCAAATTGATGTGAAATCAACATTCTTGAGTTGAATTCTTGAAGAGGAAGTTTACATAGAACAACTAGAAGGTTTTGTAGACTGTATAAAAAATAATATGGTTTTTAAATTGCACAAGACATTGTATGGAACCAAGAAAAATCCCATAGATTGGTATGAAAGACTTTGCAGCTACTTGATAAAGATTGGTTTTCAAATAAAAAATGATACCAGTAGCTTGTATATCAGAGAAGGACAAGACAAGAAAATTGTATTACTTGATTTTTTTTGTGGATGACACATTTTTACTAGAAATGATGACCTATGCAAAGCCTTTTCAGAAGGGATGCGTAAAGAATTTGAGATGTCCATGTTTGGAGAGATAAAATTCTTTTTTGGATTGTAGATCTAGCAAAAGAAAGATGGTATCTACATTACTGAATCCAAACATATCAAGGTGATACTAAAGAAATTTGGAATGGAAGATTCAAGTCCAATTGGAACACCTATGTCTAATGGACATAATAGTTACAAGAATGATGATTCTAAAGAGGCAAATTAGACTACATATAGATCAATGATTGGAAAATTGCAATAGGTACTGCATATAAGGCTTGATATTACATTAGCAGTTGGTATGGTGGCAAGATTCTCAACAAGTCCTAAAGAAAATCATGTGATGAAAATCAAGAGAATCATGAGGTATCTAAAGGGTACTAAACATAATGGATTATGGTACAAGAAAGTAGGAAATCTAGATTTGAAAGCCTTCACCAATGTTGATTAGGTAGGAAGTGTTGATGAGAGGAAGAGCACTAGTGATGAAGCATTATTTTTTGGTAAAAGAATAGTGCCATGGAGAAGCAAGAAGTAGAATTGTATTTCTTACTCTATAATAGAGGTACAGTATGTGGCAGCAGTAGCTAATTTTTCCAATGTTGTTTAGTTCAAGCAACTATTGGCAGGTATGAAAATAGAAATTAAGGATCTAGAGGCTATCTTCTATGAGAACACTAGTGCAACAAATATATATCAAAGAATCCTGTAATGCACACCAAGATCAAGCACATTGTTATAAAATATCATTTTCTAATAGAATTGGTGCAAGATAAAGATGCAAGATTGGAATATCTGAATATATTCACTAATTCATTACCTAAGAATGCATTTTTTAATCTAAGAGGTAAGGGGTAATTCCCCTATCTAAAAATCACTAATATGAAGTTTAGTGATTCATCAACCAAAGCATGTTGAAGACTAGTTAGTTGATGCAATATTGGAAATGCATATTGCATATGAATCACTACATGAGGTACATTGATATTCACTGAATATTGTATTTTGCATTAGATGTCAAAGTGGGAGAGTTTACTATCATATTTACATAATTTTTAAAAATAATTTTCTTGAAGATGTCAGAGAGAGAATGAACTTGGTTTGTTATCAAAGAGGCAAAATTTTCTATTGGAAGAAGATGTTGAAATTAGAATTTTCTAAAAGAGGGAGAAATTGAAGGAATAGGGAGTTCACACTTAGAGGGTGTTCTCATATATGAGAATTAGAATGAAACTAAGGATATTTTCCTTACTTTATTTTTCTCTAAAAATTTCATTGTATTATGATATGTTGTGTTGCCAACAATACCAAAGAGGGAGATTGTTGAAAATAATTGGTTAATTATGTATTGTCTTTAATGTTACACAAAATGTCATATATTTTCTTGTTAGTGTATGTCAAGCTCACTCAATTATTGAAGATAGTTTCTTATGTTTGCTAAGCATTCCAGAGTTTGCAAAGTTCAAAAGATAGTGGCTATCGAGTTCATTTGAGCAACAACAAGAAGTCCATTTAAGATTGAGTGTTAACCAAGCTCGTTCGATTAATGAAAAAATAGTTAGATCAAACCAAGTGTTAACCAAGCTCAGTCAATTACCAAAGGAACTTTGTGAAGATGTAGTTTTAATAGAGTTCATTTGGTTAACATAGGAAAATCATTGCTGAGTTAGTGTCTAAGTAGACTAGGGTCGACTAATGAAGGATTTTTTTATTTTGACATATAGAGTTCAATAGTTTTTTTTGTTCGTTCTAGTCGACTAATGAGATGAATATTAATTATTCTAATTTGTATTCAAGATGACTTAACAATGCGTATGAAATAATTATAAGGTCAAGTTAAGGATTGAATGTGTGCAAGTAAATGGAAGAATAGATAATGCCAAGAGGAAGCGAAATAGAAGGATAAACAGAATATCCTTATGGAACTACAAAGAGACATTCGATCACAAAGGATCAAGTACATAAGCCAGAATTGAGATCTATAATCAGTAATTTACTTACATCAAAAATTAGGTCATCTCATTGTTACTCTTTAACCATTGTAATATTGATCTAAATATCTTAAAAGAGTTGGCTCAACAATTATTTGTAAATCTTTTAACAAGGTGGCACTTATAGACTAAAGTGTCTAAAGACCTCTAACAAGGCCACTCCTAATAGGGTAATTAAATCATCTAATAGGTTCAAACCTAAGAGTGTGTTTTCTAATGTTTAATAGGGTTGGATCCTAATAGGGCTCACTTCAAATGAGTGTAAATCAATAACTAGTTGCAATTGGTGGTTTTACCTAAATTAAGTTTCCATGTTAAATCTTGGTGTCCCTTGTGTTCATGCTATTTATTTAATGTGTATGAAACTAAGTAAGGATAATCACATTAAATATCATAAGATTTTCATGTTAAATATTTTTTGAGTTACAAAATTTATAATTATAAATCGAGTGCTTGTGTGTTTACTGAGCATCAATATTTTTAGTGAAATTAGAGTTTGATGTTGACATCTAAGGGATCTAGGATTTATTTTAGTGGTAACTAATTCACCCCTCTCCTCTCAATTACTCCTCTTATATTTCCAACAATATATAATAACCTTCTTTACGTATAATTTAAAAATTAAATTTTTTTGATGAATTGTCTCTTTCTTAAAGGCATCAATTTTCCACAATCCATTATTTATAGCAACAATTTTTGGAAAAGATTGTGTTGGAGTTTTTGAGTCAATGTTTTAGATCACACTATTTGATCCATCATCAAGAAAAAAGAGAGTTGAAGAATGAGTAAGAACATAGATTGATGAAAAATCACTCTCTAATCAATCTCTGTTCTTATGCATCCTTCAACTCTCTTTTATGTTCATAATGGATCACAAAATGTGATCCAAAACATTGACCCAAAAATCCCAACACTATCTCTTCTAGAAATTATTGCTATAGTCCCTTTCTATTAATAAACTTATATACTTGTTACATATTCTCAAAAAGGGGGATAGGAGATACGAGATCACCCCATGAGAGTTCACATGGTAGAAGCTGGAGACAACAACTATTCACCAAAAAAAATAAGAAAATGCCTTGGGTGTACGAGAGTGGTGATAGGAAACCTGTGAGTGTACTGTATGCAAATGGTGAGTAGAAGAATTGTGACCCCAATGGAAGCCCTAGGGTTGAATGTGATCAATTAAAGAGTCAAGAGGAACTTTGATGATTGTGCAAAGTATGTTACCCCAATGATTGAGTAATTCTTTAAGATGGGCCATTTCTAGCACAACCCTATTTTCCTAGAGCTAGCTTTTCAACATTACATTACTATAGATGGTGGCTTTAGTATACCTTCCAACATTGATATCAAGAAATTTTTGAGTGAAAAGAATAGAATTCCTATCTTTCCACAAGGTAAAAAAATCTTCATCCTAAAAATATGCTAGATTTGAGTAATTTGATGAGGAATCCTCTGGGAATCACCCAGAACAATCATGTGCCAAGAAAAGGGTTATGGCCTAAAAATATTTTAAAAATCATGTATCTAGTACCAATAATTATGATCATGCCTACAAAACTAGAAAATATGCAAAAAAGACTCAAGATGACCAAAAAAATAACACGAAGATGTTTGAGCCATGGCCCAAGAAGAAGGCCTTGAAACAACATGCACAGGAAAAATGGGAAATCTGAGGCTTAGTGATAGCATCCCAAATAGTATCAAATTGAACCCTCCAATGATGAGGAGAAGATTGAAGATGTCATCACTACTGGAGAGTATCAACCATAGGGAGATGGGGAGAAAGTCATTGATACCCTAAGCTGGGTCTATAATTGGTGAAGGGTTTGACAAGATACCACTTCCATTCTTTCCACCAAGGTTGCATAGATTGGATTCCCAACTAGTGAAGCAAGTCATTGAAAATGGTATTGAGAAAAAAATTAGAAGTTTGTCGATCTAGATGAGAAAAACAACACATGACTTCAATATCATCCCAAGATCTAAAACTTGTAGAGACCCTAGAGAAGAGGTCCTTGTGACTCTTGATTTAGTGTTTAAAAAAATGTAGAGCACTCACACCTTGAGTCTTAGCTAGAGGCATACCCTGAATGGAAAACACTAAAGACAACTAAAGGTTTTGTTGATTTAAAGAAATCCCATCACCATCCCAGTGAAGCCATGGCTTCATAGCTTCACAAGCTTTCCAAATGCTCATGATAAAAAAAGAGGCTTGGATATGAAAAAGTTCTTGCATAAAGGTATATGCACAAGGTTGTGGTGCCAAAAAGGTGACAACATTTTTTTTTTCATTTTTTGAATAGTTCATATGTGTTATAGCATGCACGCACTTTAAAAAAAGTGAAATTATATAAATGTGCTGCAGGTTTATTTTATCTAAGTGTTTAAGCTTCTTCCAATAGTAGCGCCTACGTGAGTTCGATAAAATGAAACTTTTCACCACCTGCATTATCGATATGCCTCCTTGCTAGAAAAATTCAAGATCACAAGCATGCCCACACCCACGATGTATGTGATCTAAACTTCATTTTGCATTTTTTGATACATTTTTCATATTATTTTGTAGATTTTTTATATTTTTTTGTAGGGATTTTAAAATTTTTATTTAGATATCAATTGAATTTTTATCATGAAATGTCAATAATCAATCGAAAAATCCACAAGAACCTCAAAACCAAAATCCTCCCCAAGAAGAACAACAAATTCTACAACCTGAACCAATTGCAAGACCTCCATTTGGCACACAAGAAAATATAATAAATGAAATAGAAAGAGGCAAAACTAAATTAGGACTCATTGGTCATTTGAAAGAATCTGGACAAACCAATCCAATGAGGGCTCAATTGACATCATCCCTCGAATCCATTAAGACCCAGATTGCCTCAGTTAGAGGTCAGTTAGATATTTGGTGAGTTAAGAGGGATGAACAAAAAAAGATTTTATGCAAATAAATTGTCAATGATGTTAAAAAATATATATACCAAAAGGTAGAATACGTGCATTATTTAGAAAACCCAGTGAGCAAGATATTGTTAGAGAGGGTATTAAATGGTTCCCCATCCATTGGTGCATACATGATGCTATTAGAAATAATTTTTGGGATAGGTGGTGGATGGTTTTTGATGCCCCTCCTTGCAAGAATCACGAGGTCCCTATGTATTTTTTGAAGAAATTGAATTTTTGAGTTTGTCCTTGGGGAGATCCCCAATTATTTTGATATATTAGACTCCTAGGGTAGAGGTGGGGGGTCATCATTTGAGAGGTCAGGAGTGCGTCATGACCCTAATGTAGTTAGAGCACCTGTGGTCAAGCCACAATGCAAACATGTGACTATTCCTTCAGTTGTGAAGGAACATGTAGAGGCCAGCACTCTAGGGACTATTAATGCTTTGACATAGACCCTCATCCATTACATGAGCCCAAGATATGACATGTAGCTCATGACGTTGGACACTCCTCCTCATCTCTGATAGTTCGTCGATCATGGAGTGGCCACAGCTATGGCTAGCTCACAAGCATCGACTGAAGTATGAAAGAATTTTCTTGGTTTTAGTTGTTATTTATAATAGTTTATCAAAATTTCTAATGTTATTTATAAGTGATTATATTTATTTAATTTTTGTAGGGTTTCATTATGCCTGATCATCCACAAGCCTTCGAGGTGGACTTACAGAGTGACTATTTGATGGTGGTAAGAAAATAATTAATTTTCCATGTACATATATTTGATTTCAACATATAATAAATATTGATTCATATCTACTTTGTTTGTACCATCTCAAGTTAGAGAAGAGCTTCAACAAGAGGATGACTGAGCATGTCAGGAGGACCCCATCATCTCCATAGTCTCCCTCCACATGATGATAGAAGACCTTGAGAGATTTGTTTCCTTCCCCTCATGGGAAAGAAAAGATATAGTTGATCTAGACATGTATATATATAGGCATCAGTGGACATATTTGATACACATTTGATGTATATGAAATTCTATATTTGATGTATGAAATTATTCAACTTATGAGATTATTGGTTAATATATGATATGTTTATTCATATACAACATTATTGGTTATCATTTTATATTATATGTTTGTTCATGTAAGACATTAAACTAGATATGTTCATGTATGACATTAAATTAGATATGTGCATGTATGACATTAAATTAGATATGTTCATGTATGACATTAAATTCAACACCTAATCTTTTCAAAACTTTGATAGAATATTGATTAACAATAAACTTTTTCACTATTAACGCATAAGTTAATCATTTCCAATACGTCATCGTCATATGATTTATGATCTTGTTCATGTTTAAAGTTTTCCTTCTCTGTCATTTGTTTATCAAGTATTCAATACCTAATTAGTTTGAATTTTTGATACAATATTGATTGGCAATAAACTTTATCGGTCAAGATTGATCTCACAAAGTTTAAGAGGCATTGTTTGATAGCTTGACTTGTTTCTGAGGTAGTCACACAAGGATCAAATGCCTTAGAAAGAAATCCATTATTGTAATATACCTAACACTTCCCTTAACAAAAATAATATCTACTACCAATTTATTCCAAATCGAAGCAATCAAATTCAAAATACACTAACCATTAGATAAAACAACTGATAATATAATACAGGCCCTAATAAGCATAGTAATAATGCAAGATCTATAATGGTATTACCTACAAATCAACATTGCACCAATCCTACCCTTTATAGTATTAACCCAATGCACAAAGTGATATTATAACTATGCTCCTATGCTCTATTTCACCCATTTATTTTATGTCTTAAGTTTTCTGTCAGGATTAGTGGTATGGAAAATACCTTGGGAGGGATCACTAGATCACAAGAGTTGTGTTATCTTGTGTTATCCAAGGTCAAATTCTTCAACTACACCAATGTTGTATTCATACAAGCAATTATCAACCATGTAGGTGTCCTAGATTAATGTGTAGATTAGATTCATTTTAGTACAATGCAATGGTTATAAATGATTCTTACTATGCAAAAAAATTGTAAATTTAATTATTCGGGTTAATATTAAATATTGTTACATAAGAAGAAGATCAATTTTTACAATTTCTAATAATCATTAATGTATGCACATAGACTTAAACTTAAAAATGATGACCTAAAGAAGTCAAATTAAGTATGAAGTCTATACAAAATCAAAGAGAGAGTTCTAACATGATATCTTCAATATTTTTTGAATTAGAGAAAACTAAGTATTAATATGATGATCTCTATGAATCTATATCACCATCTAGATGTCTCTCTGTGTCTCCCTAACTCTCTCTATTTTATCTCACATTCATCCTCTTCCTATATCTCTATTCATTTATCACTATCATTTTATTTCCTTAAATTTTCATGTCTACCTACAACTTTTTTGTTTCCCTCTATCTCTATGCATCTTTCCTTCTCTCCCTCTCTCCTTCTCCCTTTATAATTATATTTCCCTACTTCTCTATCTCTATCTCTCTATATATAAAAATTTCATATCTCTCTATCCTTGTATCTCACTCTCTCTTATTCTCCCCCTCTTTATATTTCACTTTTTACCATATCTATGTAGCCATCTATCCTCTTTATCTCCTCTTCACTAATGCAGAGATGCTGAGCAAGAAGTGAGGTTTAAGCACTTTCTTCTTCCTAATCTACCAAACTAAAATTTTGGCCTTCCTAATATCTTACTCCTTTAGGATATCATTTTTGTGGCCTATCCAAAGTGATAGGGTCATTTGTGAACTCCTCAAAGGTGAGTACTTCTCTAATTAAGATCTTGCACCTTTTTGTTTTAGGGACCCTAGCCCTATTGCAAGCCAACAATTTTAACTCTTCACCAATGGCTTCAACAACCCCAAGTTTCTATTGGGACACCTTCATTATGTTGAACTGATCGAGAATCAACTCTTGGTTTTACCCTCCAATTGTCATACAATACAAAATGTTGACTATCATAGAATTCCTTGCAGGTCTCCTACTCTAATTTTTTGGACATGAATTCCTCTTAGGTTGAAATCTAATTATTCTATGGGTAGATTCAAACACCCTTTTGGAATTTATTTAAGACTCCAAATCCTAGATTCCCAATTCCATTTTTGTAGCACCTAACCCATGCAAAGTACATAGACCTAATAAGGTCACACTAGGTTTGGTTTTCAAAGTAATTACTAGATAATTGGTGCATGAATTGGTGCATGGCCTCAAACCTCCTCTACTAACCAAAAATAACTCAAATCCATCACTAAACTAAACTCATCAATTCAATTCAACATTTTAAAATCTTTTTCGACTCAATCCTACCTTAATACACTAAGCTATTCAACTTAGGGATTAATGCAAACATGGTTTTTCCATCAAGACACTTCTTAAGATCTAGGAATCTATAATTATACCCTCCTTACTTGAATTTTCTAGAATCTTAGAGAATTCCACAGGTTCAAATACAAGTTAGGGCTTCATTTGTGGAATGAGCTCTTAATAAGCCTTTTCCTAGATTGTTTCTAGAAAAGTTGCCTTAAACACTTTAAATCAAAACTAAACTATCTCAAAAAAATTAAAAATATCACAATAACATAAATTATCTTCAAAAAATCAACTTAGTTTGTAAGAATCACCACAGATATGATTGCACAAATAAAACCATACTCCCTAAGACCAAATAACTTAAGTCCCTTTAGTTAGGAGCTCTTCTGAATTGAAAGTAGTCTTCTTAATGTTTTTAAGTGTCAACCAAGTAGCATCCTCCAATAAATGGTGTTTCCATTTTACTAGGTATTCATAGTAAGTAGATCACTTTGTTTGTTTGGCTGTCCTCTTTTCTAGAATGCATTCAATTTCTTGTACTAGTGGTTGAGAGAGGTCTTGTAGCTTCTTGTCTTATGGTAGATCTTCATTACCTACAATGGTGATACCAGTAATAGGACCTTTACATGCATATAGGTCAGCTATATCATATAATAAGTTGAAATTAGATAACCATTAAACACTTTGTAAAGTACTACCTACATATCGTTCCAGCCATGTCAACTGAGTTCAAATTAATATTTAGAATCTAGGAACACATCAAGAAAGACATATGAAAGGTGAGAGAGATTTGGAAAGTTTATTTGGACAAATTGATTTAGCCATGTTTACTTGGCCACTTGGAGCTAACGGAGTAGACAGTTTGATCCCACAATGAAAGGTGAGAGAGATTTGGTAGTTGGCAACTTTGTGCTAGCCAACACTACAAGTTTCAACATCACCCGAGATGGTATCATAAAATGAAAATAGAGTTTGATCTCCAAAAAGTGAGAGAGTTTATTGTAGGTCTCTACAACATAGTCTTGTAGGAACTAGAATCACATCCATAGCTCACACAAGCTCCTAGATATGCCGAATCAAAGATCGTAGCCTTATGGCATTTTGTAACCCTTAGGGACGTTCCAGTTTGGCATGCCCAAGAATGTTTGAGAGTTGAAGGAGATAGGATGAGGTTGGGGATAGGGTTTACCCAGCCACCTAGAGCTAACAAAGCAGACAATTTGATCCCACAATGAAAGGTGAGAGAGATTTGGCAGTTGACAACTTTGTACTAGCCAACACTGCAAGTTTTAGCATCACCCAAGATGGCATCGTAAAATGAAAATAGAATGTGATGTCCAAAAAGTGAGAGAGGTTATTGTAAGTCTCTACAACAAAATCTTTTAGGAACTAGAATCACATCCATACCTCACACTAGCTCTGAGATATGCCTTGAAAAAGATTGCAGCCCTATGGCATTTAGTGACCCTTAGGGACATTTTGGTTTGGCATGCCTGAGATTGTTCAAGCACTAAAGGGGATAGGATGAGGTTAGGTATAGGTTTTACTAGCTACCTAGAGCTAATAGTGTAGATAGTTTGATCCCACGACAAAAGGTGAGAGAGATTTGGCAGTTGGCAACTTTGAACTAGCCAACACTACAAGTTTTAGCATCACTCAAGATGGCATTGTAAAATGAAAATGGAGTGTGATCTCCAAAAAGAAAGAGATTTTATTGTAGGTCTCCGCAACATGGTCTTGTAGGAATTAGAATCTCATCCATACATCGCAAGAGCTCCAAGATATGCTCCATCAAATATCATAGCCCTATGGCATTTAGTGACCCTTAGGGATGTTCCAGTTCAGTGTGAAGGAGAATGTTTGATTGCTAAAGGGGATAGGATGAGGTTGGGGATAGGGTTTACCCAACCACCCAGAGCTAACAGAGCAGACAGTTTGATCCCATGATGAAAGGTGAGAGAGATTTGGCAATTGGCAACTTTGTACTGGACAACATTGCAAGTTTTAGCATCACTTGAGATGGCATCGTAAAATGAAAATAGATTGTGATCTCCAAAAAGTGATAGAGGTTATTGTAACACAGTCTTGTAGGAACTAGAATTGCATCCATTACCTCACACGAGCTCTGAGATATGCCCCATCAAAGATTGCAACCCTATAGCATTTAGTGACCCTTAGTGATGTTTTGGTTTGGCATGACTGAGATCATTTGAGCACTGAAGGGGATAGGATAAGGTTGGGGATAAGGTTTACCCAGCATTTGAAACTAACAATGCAGACAATTTGATCCCACGATGAAAGGTGAGAGAGATTTGGCAGTTGGCAACTTTGTACTAGCCAACGCTAAAAGTTTCAGCATCACCCGAGATGGCATCGTAAAATGAAAATAGAGTGTGATCTCCAAAAAGTGAGAGAGGTTATTGTAGGTGTCTACAATAGGGTCCTATAGGAACTAGAATCACATCCATACCTCACACAAGCTTTGAGATATGTCCTGTCAAAGATCACAGCCCTATGGCATTTAGTGACCCTTAGGGACATTCTTGTTTGGCATGCCCGAGAATGTTTGAGCATTAAAGGGGATAGGATGAGATTGGGGATAGGGTTTACCCAACCACCTAGAGGTAATGGAGTAGACAATTTGATCCCATGATGAAAGGTGAGAGAGATTTGGCAACTTTGTACTGGCCAGCATTACAAGTTTTAGCATCACCCAAGATGGCATCATAAAATGAAAATGAATTGTGATCTCCAAAAAAGTGAGACACGTTGTTGTAGGTCTCTACAATATGGTCTTGTAGGAACTAGAATTGCATCCATATCTTGCATGAGCTCTGAGATATGCTCCGTCAAAGATTGTAGCCCTATGGCATTTAGTGACCCTTAGGGATGTTCCGGTTCAGCATGCCTGAGAACATTTGAGCATTGGAACAGATAGAACAAGGTTTTGGATAGGGTTTACCCAGCCACCTAGAGATAATGGAGTAGATAGTTCGATCCCATGACCCTTTTTCCACTAAGTTTCAAATTTGAGCAACTTTTACAACTTTCAATAGTGCAACTTTGCTCAAATAGTGCAACTTTGTACAAATAGTGCAATTTTTACATTTTTCACTTGATTCCAATTCTATGATTTAGAAAAGGTTTAGAAATAGTAAAATAGCTTATTTCCAAATGCTCAGTCCTTTAGCAAATTCCAAAATCCTACAAAGTTGTCAGCATTTTTGCAATTTGCTTTGACAACTTTTGCAATTTTTTGCAATTTTTGACATCTTAACTCCTAGATGCCTAAAACTTAACCTAATGACCTTTAGGACATTTATAACCTTCTAAGAAACATAAAATTCTTTTTTTCCTTGAAAAATCACCTATATTTCTCATTTTTATGCCTAAAAAGTGGCCCATAGGCATATTTGACACAAAACCCCACAAATAAAAATAATTACTAGGGGTTACTCTCAAGCATGGAAAGGGTCTCTTTAGGTCCAAAATAACATGAATCCAACATTAGATTTAAATTATGCAACTTTCATTGGCTAGTTGCTTCACACACTCAAGACTAGGCTTCTAGCCTTGAACATGGAAAATCACAAACATCTCCTCTTAACCTAAAGAATAGAATCATGGATTTGGATACCCTTTTTGGTTTTATAAAACATACTAAAGCCTTGGGATATCAAGAGAAGTATGCAACAACTAAGTTTTTAAAGGCTCACTTAGGAATGTAGACAATTAGGCATCTATTAACAAAGGAAGTATCCTACCCCTTGAGAAAAAATTCAAACCAAACATTGTAACATGAGGGGGATCATGTAAGATGATTACATACTAATTTTAAAGCCTTGAAACCTTCTTTATAGCGAGTTATGGAAGATGTTGCTACAAATTTCTAGCATGCACATGGATCTTGCATGCCTAGGGCATCAAGTTTTTCTCTCAAACCTCATTCTTTTGACCTAAAACCAAAAGGAACATTAAAAAAAAAATTTCATAACTTAGATTCCACCAAGGGTCATTAATTTCCCATGGTGGAATCTCAAGATATGACGGAAAATAGATGAAACCCTAGGTAATGGCACAAAATGCGGACAACAGTTAGTAAAATGGGAATATCTTGAGTTGTAGATTGAATTAGAACCTCATTCCAAGTGCAACAGAAAGAAGATTGAAAAAACTATCCAACCATACTATATACCCATACTTACATGTGATCAACTTGACCAATGAGAAGCAAACATTGAATAAAACTTAGAATTTTTTCCTTTTTCTCTATTGTTTCAATTTTGCACGGCTTGTATGGATTGGTAGTACTCATACTTCCTTTGTAACCCAGCCTAATTTGGCCAATTAGGTCTGTGACTCAAAGTGGGTGTTAGTTGGTGCTGGAATAGAGTCAAAGTTTGATCTTTTGGAATGTCTAAGAAGTGGTTAAAGGGTGTCTAAAGTGGTGAAAAGATAGTGTGGCCCTTTGCTAAGTGTCTAGTTGTATGAATTAATGTTGATCCATTAGCATTGTCTTATAGAAATATGGAAGGAAGATGGGCCTTATTCGTCATGGATAACTTCAATTTCTTCAAGAGATAGTGACATGTATTCTAGACATAACCACATATCATTATGATGCATGTAAAGGATTTTTTTGGAAAGTTTACAAAAGCATCTTTTCTAATGAGTGACACTAGATTTGAGGTTGTTCTTGATCTAGTACAAAGGGAATACCAAGGAAGGAATCAAAAGAGATTGAAATATTCCTTATAATATATAGTATAATTGAGTTGTTGAGAGAAAGAATCATTCTATATATAAGGTAGAAAATGTTATATGCTACATGACCAAGACATGCCTTGTTACCTATGGGAAGAGACATGTAGTACAATAGTATACACCTACAACAAATCTCCACACAAGATGCTAGGGAAGATGACACCAAAGGAAGCTTTCATAGGGAAGAAGCTAGATGTTAGTTGCTTCAATATATTTGGAAGTTTGATATATTTTCATATTCCAAGTGATACACATGTACTAAGTAAGATCCGACTATAGATATGGGGTACTTTGTTTGGTATAGTAAAACCTCAAAGGAATATAGGAATTTTCTTCCAAACACTAGAAGAGTTATACTCACATGTGATGTTAATTCTCATGGAGGAAAAGACATTTAGAAGGTATAAATATTTTCTACTTGATGATCAAAGTGAGTACCTGATAAAAGCTACAAGGATAAATCGACCAAGTCAAAGGCATCAAATCTTGAGTAGAGTTACTAGTACAAAGTAGGATCATGTGGTGAGGATTCACAAAATATGGAAAAGCCAGTGCAACATGAAATGCATCAAGAAGATATAGACTTAAATGGACATGATTCAACAAGTTTTATAACCCCAAAACTCAAGTTCATGCACAAACCAAGTTACCCCCTTGACGAGGCTACTCTCTCTATTAGGTCAACGAACACTATTTTTTGGACTTATCTCATGAACTTTCCAAAAAAACATGAAAATAAACACTTGTTTTAGATACCCTTTTCAAATTTGTATAACATATCTAAAAACAAGATATCACTCCTTTGTAAAGATTGTATAGAACAGGGCAGTTTGTCTTAGAATTAGGCCAATTTTACAGAGTGTGCTTTAAACGTAGCTCCAAACTTCAAAACTTTCTACAGTATGGTATTTTGATGCCAACCTAAGGATTCCATAGTCCTTTTGCCAAGTTAACTCTTCTAGGAATGCTTTCCAACAAGCCCTCTCATTAAATGGTGCAAAACAAGGGTTTTATGGTTCTTCCCCTTCCAATCACTTCTAAGACTCATTAAAAGACTAAACACCATATTTAGGACATGCCCTAACTCATCCAAACATAAAATAATACCCTCATTAAGGTAAATGTTCTATCGGTGTACTTGTAGCAACATTTTCCTCTCTTTTTCCCACTAATAGTCACAGTGAACACCCCATAAATGTTTCTTCTTGCACTCAAATCAGTTAGTAGCATTTGAAGCATATTATAATAGATCCATAACCCAAGAAAAAACAAGAAAATACCCAAAAAATGGATCAGATCATCATAAAACCCCTCAAAACAGTTAATTTTTTGGGACTGTTACAACACTGTTAGTGTAAACAACAAGACAATGAGACTTAATTCTTCAAGATCACTTTAAACAACCATAAAATGATTGTATGAAAGTCTTAATTCATCCCTACAAGAGTTAAATGATCTAGTCAATGAAGATACAATGAAATCATTCAAAGAAATAGTCTTCAAAATATTCCAATTTATTGGCTTTGTTGTCAAGATCTCCTCCTTAGTCCTTGGTGTCTTCATTGAATGTATCTTCATAGAATGACCTTGGTGACCCTACACCATTAAGCGATGATGATGAACATGAGTAAAATTATGAGATCTTTGCCTACATGTTACAATGAAAAAGTCATATCTATGTTGAAATTAAGAACTATAAAACAAGTTTCAAGAGAAGCTTAGGCTGGAAGTCTTTTTTTTCTATAACAAAATTTTTCCAATTGTTGGCCAACACTGGTGTAGGAGTACCAAGGTCACAAGCAGGAGATAAGATGAGTAGTTGGGAAATTAATGGATCCTTAGGTGGATTGGACAAAAAGTGGCCTTCTAAGGTCATTAAAACTTGTAATGAGTTTAATCATGGACATGTGACCTTGTTTTGATCATAGATTGATCATATTGTAACGAAAGCTTTAATGTAAGCCTTAATGGCATTATTGAGCCTACAAGGTACCTAGGGGTCACTAGGAATGGATTTGGATTGATACTAGGTTAGGGGTGGATAGAAAAGACCTATAAAGGTCTTGAATAATGTAATAAGGCTATCAAAGCCTCTAAAAGATGTAAAAGGCACTAAAAGTGCAATATTTTGTAAAATTGCTAAAATTGGCAATATAAGCCAAAAGGGGCTTAATGGAGTCATGTAAGGGGTTCAAAGGGTAGATATGAGTTTTTTTAAATTTTTTGTGTTTAATAAGGTCTCAAATGACCATATTAATGTAATGGGATAGTCATGTAGCAAGGAAGATCAAAAACTTGTCAATTGACAACTAAAAGTGTCAATTTGACAATAAAATAAGGTGATTAATGCACAAAGGTGGTTAGAGGGGTAGTTAGAGAGGTTTCATTTGGTTTTGAGAATCTAAATGAATTATTCATTCCCACATGTGGGAGAAAATTTTGGATGGTCGAAATTGATTGGTAATGTAAGAGTTTTGAAGTTTGAGCAATGAATGCATAGTTTTGCCTGAAATTTTGATCAAAAGTCAAAACTTGTAATTGTTGTAATTTCATTTTCATGATACCTTTTGATCTGGTTCTTTTTGGAGGTGATAGAGAAATGTTTTAACTTTCATTTAGCATTTTTATGAAGGTTTAATCAATCATTTGTATTTTTCATATTGACTGTCCTAAAATCTGCTATAGGTGACAGTTTAAGAGGGGTTTGAGAGTCATTTTGTGAATCTCACCCATTCCACTTTATGTGATTATTGGGGCTTTTGGAATGGGTTAGGAATATTTTAAAATATTTTCTTTAATCATTCATGTGCAGGGAAGAAGCTGGAGTTGAGTTTTTGATGCCCAAGGGTATGGGGTTGAGTGAGAAAGAGTGCATAAAAAGGGGTATGTGACTTCTCCAAAGGTGGATTTAGTGTTTTCTCCAAAAAAAGAGTTTCATTTTATCTTGGGATTAATATAATATAACCAAATTTAATGTTTTTGAACCATTTTGGGGTTCCAGAGACGTTGCAAAGTAAGATTTATAGAAAGCCCTAAGGTAAAGGGGCTAGAAAGGAGGGTTTTGTAAAAACCATTGTAAAGTTGATCATGAAACCAAAAAAAAGAATAATCCTTGCATTTGAGCCATTTATTAAGAATTTTTTGAGTCATGGGAGTTCTAGGAGTCAAGGGATTGTGAGTTGCTTTGTAAATGGCCTCAAACTAGGCCTAGTTGGCAGACTGAAATAGCCAATTTTGAGTGATATTTTACAAAACAAGTGTAGTTGGTTTTTGAGTATATTTTAGAGTGAGGGAAAGGGTATTTTAATCAACCAATATTTTAGGAAGTTCTATGTGAAAGCTTGAAGAAAACAACAAATTAGTGACTAGCAAGGGCTAGTTGGGACAAGCCTAGAAGAGGCAAAATTGAGAAAGTGTAAGAGATGAGTTGCTGAGAGTGTGCAAGGAGTTGGAAAATGTTAGATGGGATGTGTTGAGATGATCCAAGGTATTGGGGTCATGGTATTAAGCCAAGGACAAGTTTTGGCATGTTGGAGGCACTAGGGTAGACTAGGTGCATGGTGAACAATGTGAGTGTTTAGAAGACAAACTGAAGATTTGGGCTATAACCTCTTAGACATGGTTGTAGGAAGATGTTACCAATTCAAAGACATCCTCTTGAACCCTAGTAGAGTCTGATTCCTTGGGTATAGTCATAGATATTGTGATCATTCATTTACTTGAACAACTAACACCATGGTAGAAATAGTGTTGTGAAAAAGGACTACAAAATAGAGGGAAATGGCCATCAAATATGCATGATTTAAATAGCTATATTAAATATCCCTTTACTCCATAAACCATTTCAACTCAATTATTACGTTGTACTGACAACCTCATCATATGTCACTTGAACAAACCTATCATAAGATTTAAATATAAAAATGAATTTAGAAAGGATTCTATTGATGAAATTTATCAGATTACCTATCTCATGTTGAAGGTTCTTTCTTCAAACAAACACCAATAATGATGAACTTATCTGGACCCTTCACCTACACAACATTTTGGAAATTGTTAATCAATTTTCCATGTATCTTCATACATGTAGTTTGAAATATAGAAAAACAGACATTACAAAAAGCAAGAAAAATTGAAGAAAGTCTTATTTGATATCTATTGTCCAAGGAAAAATAATGGTGTTGGAAAATATTTAATGTAGCAATAGTAATAGATCAATCTAAATAATGATCTACAATAATTACAATAACCATAGAAATCTTATATTGTTCTTCAACATAAAATAACGTGGGTTACATAGAAAACATATGCCAGCAATATCTAATATGGTTTATTAGATATATGCAAAAATCATAGTCAATTTTCAAATCATAATGTTAAGTTTATGGTTTTTCTGATGAGATACAATTTGCTTTACTCAAACCTTGGAATGACATGTTTAAAATCTGCATAATAACTAGGTTTAATATTTACTATACAAAATCTTGGAATGACTTGTTTCATAAAATATATTTTCACTTCATAATGTATCCCTCCCATGATTAGGTTGTGTAGAAGAAAAAATTTATGGAATTGTTTGTCTCCATCATTGATTTGGCACAAGATCTTTTGATTGAGTTGTATATACTCTTAGTCAAATTTTCTTCAAATTGATCATTATTTTACTATTGTAAATAGGGTTCTTGAAGAATGTTTTAGGAATTTTGTTCATGACCAGATTGACCATATTAGCTCATTTTTTATTTATCTTTTTTCTTCTACTTAATGAGGAGTTACAATGTTTGATTTATTCAAACTATATTTAAAAAAAAAGGATTTAGCTTTGGCATATAATGAGTGGCTTTTTCCCTCAAATTTATTTTCTTATAGTTCCAAGCTTTAGTTAGGGGAGTCTCCATCTAATAGTTCAAGTATGCCTTAATTAACTTCATATAGTTTTCGATTTATGTCTAAATATTCTAAAAATGTGTCCTTCACTTGTTCATTCCTCTACCCACACTATCCATTTTCTTCTCTTATGACAATTTTTTCCATCATAGAAACAGATTATTAAGATAAGCATACATAAAAGCAATTCGATCTATATCATGGCATATATTCTTCAGTGTAAAAATCATCATATTTGTATCTCTAGAATATGTAACTAACCTCTATTTCACTGTGTTGGCTATTTATTAGATATTTTATTCACACTAGGAAAATTAGGGTATTAGAAGGGTGTGGTTTGTATGATGGGAGATAGTTATGCAACCATCATGAATGTAAATCTTATGGAGGGCCATTTGAAACAAGAGCACATGACTTTGTTAGTCATTTTTATAAGATCATCTCTTCAAAAAATAAAATCTTAAACATGTGATTCTTCAAGCACATAGTTTATACAAGTAAATGGGGGAGCTACTATAGGAAATGATGAATAGGTGAAAAAAGTTGAACCTAAGAATATATAGCAATTGCCAATTCAAAACATCTCCTTTTTATACCTAAATCCTCTGCAATTCTAGGCATAAGATGATTAACACACAATGGTACTGGAACAAAAAGCACTAGTAAATATTGAGGATATGAATTGAACATACTGTTTCATAGATGATTTTGGCATCTCACCCTTTATCACTGGTCGTTCGACTTTATTAGTCCTCTTCTTTGGTGACTTGCAAATGAAGAATTAACACGGTAAAAAATCTAAGATAAGATTAATCCACTAAAATTAGAGAATAACAAAAAATGAATATGGCTTGTGATTAAGAATTATCCATTTGTACAAATCCTTCCTTTTTGAGTTGTATGATAACCCTTGCTTGATGAGTATTGAAAACTTCTCCCATTGTATCCTTTCTTTTGCCAATTTGAAGTCTCTAGTTACATGCACACAATCATGACTTTACATCACAAAGAATTCACATTCTAACAATTTTCATGTTCTTTCATTACGTTTTGATCTAAACAACAAATCTTAAAATTTCACTTATTCAAATGACTAATCTAAAAATGGGTCCTATTAAAGAATCTAATATAAATTCAAATAATGTATCTAGATTCTAAACAAATCAAAACATTAAATATATGATTTAAACTAAATCTCATCACTTACACATCATAACGATTTGGTCCACCTTAGCCATGTGGACAGTCTTGGGGAAGAGGTTGCAACATTGTATTTGGATCCAATTGATCACTCTTTCTCTCTCTCCCTCTCTCCCTATTCAATCTAATGAGCTAACTGGATCTACTTGACATTTTAATGTCTCAAGTATTTCCTTGTGGTCTGACTCGTGAACTTTTCAAAGAATCTTATTAGGTGATTTTCCACCATATTTTATCAAGTGGACATTTGATGTGACAACAAGGTTTGAATAATGAAGAATCTTCCTCTCTATTTTCCAATCCTTGAATAACCACAAGGTAGGGTTCTTCATAGAATATCATCTAAGCCATGTTCTAATTACAACCATCGCACCAACATTGTACTGTAAACCTTCACCATCTATAACTGAGTGATCCAATTTTTGTTTGGCTTGGACACAACAACACAAATTATAATCTGTCCCTTCTTCATTGTCTTGAGGTGTAATAATAGTAAAAACATGGCCTACAGTGACAAATGTACAAAATGTGATCATTAATTCAGAAAATACTTAGGTAAAAGTTATAAAGTTACATATGGTAATTACAAAGATATATATATATATATATATATAACCAAGTTGCACTAGATTTGACAAGTGGTCAAAGTCAATAGACAAATCCATCTCTACCATTTCTAGTGCTTGTGGGGGACAATCGGTGTTAATTGGGTCCAAAACTCGTATATCCCATTTTTCCACCCGTTCAGTCAACTCATTGTCATCCCAATTTTCCTCTGCACATGATGGACAATAGCATTCCATTTTTCATTTGTGGATACTCCATGAACCTACATCAGAGCTTCTAAAAGAATGTAACTCACTGGATCCTATTAGTGTGCAACAATCTTGATACATATGGTGCAATGTTAGTATTATCTATCAACCAAAAAAATCTACAAACTATAGACTCACCTTCCTTACTTGGACCCATTATAGTGTTACACCCTTGGACAATGGATTTTGCATCTGTCAATATTGGTCCATCTTTGTACTTTAGTTCTTCATGAGCTAAGGATCTTTTGATGCATGTTCCTGCACCATCGTGCTCTCCCTTTCCATGACCAACCTCTGTGAAATTTCACATATATTGAATTCTACAAAACCTGTGCATCCTACTTAACCAATAGAACATCTGTGCATTCTTGAATTGAGATGCACAATTGTCTGGCCAAATAATGTGTTGACAATATGTGATGCCCTTGTTAGCCAAATATCCATAAAATATTTGTAAACAACCCTATAGAAAACTCTATAGAATGTGATCAATCATCGCTGATTTAAAAAAGGTACTCCCTCAAAATCTTCCTATCATCCTCTATACTTGTAGGTGAATGCATGAATGTTATATGAACAAATATGAAAACCTGTTGAGAGGTATAATACTTTGCTTGCACCTCATTCTATGGTTGTAGTGTGTAGTTCTCTATGAAATCTACAACTGAAACAATGGTATCTAGTGGAAATGTATCCTTGCACAACTTGAATTGAAAATCCAGCCATTGAGCTCTATGTATATGCCTTGCATAATTGTAAATAATCTTTTCATGAAAAATCTTCATGAACTCATACACTGGAATTTTTTCAATGACTAAATCAAATCCTTTTCCCTATTTCCCATCTTTTAGAGCATATGTCACTATCTTAAATATTCCATAATCTACTATTTCATTTCTAATTGCATGTGTACTATCCATATGTTGACAAGTTGATAAAAGTTGCAAAGAACCACAAAATAGGCATGTACCATCCAAGCATGATGTCTTATAAAAATGTTGGCCATCCCTTATTTCACATAAAATGTTGGATATAAATTCCCTTGAAGATTTTGGTGGCTCATTCATGTCACAATCCTGCAAAACAAACTTAGAATGCAAAAATACACGTATATGCCTAAAAACATCAAAATGGTTAGAAAATTAAATATGTATCCTACAACAACAAGTTGTGCATGTGTGATTTATCTTGACATAAAAAGGTTTACCCATCTCAACAAATCTTTGACTTATTCAAATTTGAGGATACATACCAATAAATTTTGCAAAAAATTGTGTCTAAGTTGAGTCCAAAAAATGTTTCGCATGTGGGTCGTGATTTTGGCTACCAATCCTCCTTACAACATCTCTTTGATTAGGAGAAACACTTGTGTTATTTTTCTAAAAATCTTCGATCATTGATTTCAAAGCTTCACTAATTCCTTTATCCTTTTTCGGTAGTCTACTGCAAAATGTCGATAACTCATTTTTTGTTGGATCTTCCAATATCTCATGCCTTAGCATGGCTCTCCTTAGAGTACCTCTACCAATTTTAAGTGTTTTTCTTGTCTTTCTCACAAGTCAAGCCTTCTTCATTTGGCTACTCTTATGATATTACTATCTTTGGTGTGTGATTTAAAACCCACTTTGTCATAAGCACTCATTAGATTCTTTACAATGCTTTTTTCATTTGAATTGTCCGTTGTTCTTAGCCCAAGAATCTTCATGATAGGCCTAAGTTTCAAATTCATCATCATTTCAAAACATAATTGGCATTTACCTGTAATATTTAATTCTTCAAAAAATAATCTCCACATACAATTAAATTTTTTTTGACAAGTATGCTTGCTAATCTTGTTAGGAATTGATTTCAAAATGTTAGTATCAATATCAATCAAATATTTTAGTCTTCTAAAATGAATTCTAAAAGGTGTTATGATCTCTTCAATTCTCTCAACATTTTGAACATCAACATAAGGTTGAGTGTATTGTGTACCTTGAACCAAAGATGATGTGCCTTGGTAATAAGATGCAAAAGATGGAATATCACCTACTTGATGTGTTGATGTTGTGCTTTCAACATGACATGATGGAGTGCGTATATAGTCAGATCTATAAATTAGTGTCTCTTCATCATGAGAAGATGATATGACTTCAACATTGGAAGATGGTGTAGTGGACGATATGACTCCAATATTGGAAGATGGTGAAGCTTCACAATTCAATTATCTTCTTGAGCATAATAGTCTCATTCATTCTCTTTGTCTTTCTAATTCTTCCTCTTTGTTTCTTTGTACCAGTGGTTTTTGATCCTCTTCGAAAGTCAATTCTTCATTATTGCTTTGCAATTTTCTTTGTTCATGTAGTAATTTCATTTTATCTCTTTTAATTGCCAAATCTCTCTCCTTATCTTCATTTGTTTGAGTTTTTGGTTTCTTCCTTGGCATGGTGATGATTTCTACATGTCAAATTATTCAAACATCTAAATTACTTAAAATGTGTAAATTACAAATTATTCAAATACATATAAAAATCATAATTATTTTAATGAGTACACAATATATATCAAATGATTTGTCAAATTTCTAACCATTTCAAAATAACATTTCATTCAAACATATAATTTTAAATGAATTCACTATATATTAAACAACATGTCAAATTATAATCAGATTTGTATCTATATATCAACAAAAAATATTTAAAATGGATTGTAATAACCTTTTTTACACAACGAATTTTCAAAAAGTCTTCAAATTGCATATCCAATGATTGAATTTGGTGTTTGCTAGCTTCAAAAAGTGTTGAAATAGTGTTTACTATGTTGAAACCTGTGATTTCTATCAGAATAATAGAGTGCACAATAGACCAAAAGTAGAGAATGAATCAAATGGGTCCCAAAATTACTTTTTTACCATTTTGAGGTGATTTCACATAGTGCATATGCACTATAGCACATATGCACTATAAAGCATGTACACACTATGTGAAAACACATCACTCTCCATCCTTCGTACTCTCTATCCTCTGTACTCTCTCTCTCTCTCTCCCTACTCTCTCTGCCCTCTCCTATCCCCTACTCTATCTCTCTCTCTCTCACTCTCCCTCTCCCACTACCTACTCTCTCTCCCTCTCTCCTCTCCCATCTCCTACTCGTTAGATCTTTCACACACACTCCCATCCTCCCTCTCCCACTTCCTACTCTCTCTCTCTCTCTCTCTCTCTCTCTCTCTCTCTCTCTCTCTCTCTCCCTCTCTCTCTCCCATCGACATACTCTCTCCCATCCCCTACTCTCTCTCATACTCTCTCACATCTACTACTCTCTCTCTCTCTCTCTCTCTCTCTCTCTCTCTCTCTCTCTCTCTCTCTCCCCCCTCTCCCATCCCCTAAACTCTCTCATTTATAGATATGCACTCCCATCCCCCCCTCTCTCTCTCCTCGCCCATCCCCTACTCTCTAGATCTCTCACACACTCCCATCCCCCCTCTCTCTCCCCCTCTCGCACTCCCTCTCCCACTGCCTACTATCTCTCGCTCAAGTTCTCTCTCTCTGTCCCTCTCTACTCTCTCTCTCCCCCATCCCCTACTCTTACTCTTTCTCCAATCCCCAACTCTCTCTCACTCTCTCCCATCCCCTACTCTCTCTCACACTCTCTCCCATCCTTTCACTCTATCTCTGTCATCCCATACTCTCTCTCTTCCACTTCCTACTCTGTCTCACACTCTTTCCCTTCCTTTCACTCTATCTCTCCCATCCCGTACTCTCTCTCTACCACCACTATTCTCTCTCACACTATCACACTCTCTCCCATCCCCTACTCTCTCTCTTTCACACACACACACACACACACACTCCCATTCCCCCTCTCTCTTCTCTCCCATCCCCTACTCTCTAGATTTGTCACACACACTCCCATCCCCCTCTCTTTATCTCCCTCTTCCTACTCTCTCTCACACTCTCTCCCATCTCCTACTCTCACTCTCTCTCTCTCTCCTATCTTGTTCTCTCTCTACCACCTACTCTCTCTCAGACTCTCTCCCATCCCCTACTCTCACTCTCTCTCTCTCCCATCTTGTTCTCTTTCTCTACCACCTACTCTCTCACACACTCTCTCCCATCCCCTACTCTATCTCTCTCTCTCTCTCTCTCTCTCTCTCTCTCTCTCCCATCTTGTTCTCTCTCTGCCACCTACTCTCTCTCACACTCTCTCCTATTCCCTACTATCTCTTACACACACTCCCATCCCCCCTCTCTCCCTCTCCTACTCCCTCTCCCACCACTTAGTCTTTCTCTCCCATCCACTACTCTCTCTCTCTCCCCTCTCTCATCCCCTAAACTCTCTCTTTTATAGATACACACTCCCATCCCCCTCTCTCTCTCCCCCCTCCCATCCCTTAGTCTCTAGATCTCTCACACACACTCCTATTGCTCTTTCTCCTCCTCTCCCATTCCCTCTCCCACTGCTTACTATCTCTCTCTCTCTCTAGTTCTCTCTCTCCCTCTCTACTCTCTCTCCCATCCCCTACTCTTACTCTCTCTCTCTCTCATTCCCAACTCTCTCTCACACACTCTCCCATGCCCTACTCTCTCACACTCTCTCCCATCCTTTCACTCCGTCTCTCCCATCCTGTACTCTCTCTACCACCCCCTACTCTCTCTATCACTCTCTCCCATCCTTTCACTCTATCTCTCCCATCTCGTACTCTCTCTCTGCTACCCCTACTCTCTCTTTCACTCTCTCCCATCCTTTCACTCTATCTCTCACATCCCATACTCTCTATCTCTGCCACCCCCTACTCTCTCTCTCTCACACTCTCACACTCTCTCCTATCCCCTACTCTCTCTCTTTCACAGACACATACACACTCCCATCCCCCTCTCTCTCTTCTCTCCCATCTCCTACTCTCTAGATGTGTTACACACACTCCCATCCCCCACTCTCTATCTCCCTCTACCTACTCTCTCTCACTCTCTCCCATCCCCTACTCTCTCTAACACTCTCTCCCATCCCTTACTCTATCTCTCTTATAAACATTCCCATTCCCCCTCTCTCTCTCTCTTGCACTCCCTCTCCCACTGCCTACTCTCTCCCATCCCTTACTCTATCTCTCTTACACACTTCCATTCCCCCTCTCTATCCCTCCCACTCCCTCTCCCACTGCCTACTATCTCTCTCTCTCTCTCTCTCTCACTCTCTCCCTTTCTCCCTCTCTCCCATCCCCTACTCTCACTCTCTCTCTACCACCCCTACTCTCTCTCACACTCTCAAACTCTCTCCCATCCCCTACTTTCTCTCTTACACACATCCCATCCCCCCTGTTTCTCCCTCTCCCACTCCATTTTCCATTTCCTACTCTCTTTCTCTCCCATCCCCTACTCTCTCTATCTCTCTCTCTCCCCTCTCTCATTCCCTACTCTCTCTCTTTCATACACACACACCAATTATCCCTCTCTCCTATCCCAAGCCTACTTTGTCTCTCACTTGCTCTCCCTCTCCCACTCCCTCTCCACTACCTACTCTCTCTCTCTCACTCTCACTCTCACTCTCACTCGCTCTCACTCTCACTCTCACACTCTCTCTCACTCTCACTCTCTCTCTCACTCTCACTCTCTCCCTCTCTACTCTCTCTCTCTACTACCCCCTACTCTCTCTCTCTTTCTCTCTTTCTCTCTTACACACATTTCCATCCCCCCTCTCTCCCCCTCTCCAACTTCCTCTCCCATTGCCTACTCTCTCTCCCATCCCCTAATCTCTCTCAAGCTACTTTGTCTCCCCCCTCTCCTATTCCCTACTCTCTCTCTTTTAGACACATGCACTCCCATCCTCCTCTTTCTCACTCTCCCTCTCCCACTCTCTCTCCCACCACCTACTCTCTCTCTTCCATCCCCTACTCTCAATCTCTCTCTCCCAATCTATATTCTCTCACACTTCCTCTCTCTCCCATCCCTTACTTTCAATCTCTCTCCCCATCTTGTACTCTCTCTTTGCCACCCCTACTCTCTCTCACACTTCCTCTCTCTTCCATCTTGTACTCTCTCACACTTCCTCTCTTTGCCATCCCTACTCTTTCTCACTCCCTCTCTCCCATCCCATACTCTCTCCCCTCTCCCATCCCCTACTTTCTCTCTATCTCTTTCTCTCTCTCACACACACATAGCCATTTCCCTGTCCCCCCAGCTCTCTCTTGTGCTTGCATTGCAATTTAGGCCTCAATAGTGTGTGTGGCCTATAGCATGCATGCACTACTAAGAATTCAAATGGTTATAATAGTGCGTGCGCACTATAGGGCACATGCGCTACTGAAAGCTTTGCATTAAAACCAAGCCTAAGGCTTGGTTTTTCCTTGTAGATCCAACCCAAAGGTTTGGAGTTTATAAACAGGTCTAAGACATAATTTCCAGCAAACATATAAAAAATGATTGATTTTTCTTGTGTGCTCTCCTTCAAGATTCCTCATGGTTGGGTATTGATAATATTAGGTTACATTGCATTACAGGTATCTATGTTAGCTATCTAACCATATAATTTATTTTTAATTTGAACTATTTCAATCCTTTCATCTATAATTACTTTTGAAAATATGTTCATTTTTTGTCAAAAATCACCATATACAAATTGGGCTATAGATTTTAGCTCGTTTATCGAATTTTGCAACAACTTAGTTTTTTAGAAACTAGACTCTATTCTACACACTTTTAAAAATAAAAGTTTTGATTTTAGATTAGTTTTCAATTATTTCTAGGGGGAGCACACATATATTTCATATTTTTGGGATGTTTCTAGTTAAAAAATTCATTAAAAAAAATAGATTATAAAATTACCTGAAAAAATTGGGATAAACTACATGGTGTTAAGTAACTTTTGACTAGAGTGATTAAAGAATTTCAAAAAAAAGGTTAAAATTTTAGGGGGGCCACACTTTGTACCTTGCTATTTTTTTTGGAATAAACAATACTACTTTTTGTGGCCCCCTTTCTTGAGGATCTAAAACTAAACCATTTCAAAAAAAAATTAGTAATTTAGAAACTAGATTCAAAGGACTACGACTTTTGTTTTTGTCATATCTTAAAATTTTAAGCATAACTATCTTCAAATTCTTGTTGAAGTTCAGAAATTGTTGATTTTAGGAAAAAGGTGTCCATTTATATCCCCCTTTTGGCACCACAACTGGGTGCACTTACCCTTAATGAGAAGTGTCTGAAGACCAATCCCCTTCCATGCAAACCTATTGACAGAAAATCCAGAAGAGATGCAATGCTAAACCAACACGTCCCAAGCTTCATCACTAGTGAGAGCATGAATAATCCACTTAGCACAAAGATAAATCCCTTTCTTCTATGTGGATAGAAGGCCAAGACCTCCAAACTCTTTAGGGAGACAACAAAAACCCTAGGCAACCTTGTAAAAGCCATGATAATGAGAACTAGAAGCCCAAAGAAAGTCATGAAGCAAGCATTCCAGCTTGAGGTAGGAGGATTTAGATGGTTCCCAACAAGAGGAGTAATACACATATGTAGCAGTCAACATCTTCAAGAAAATATGGAATTTCCCCACAAGATAGAGGGGTTTGGTAAGTCGGTAGTCAAGATTTTTCTTTATTTTCATGAGCATATTATTCCAAAAATCTAATAGAGAAGTTTGAAAGGAAAAGGGGATGCCAAAAAAGTGGAAGATGTCTCTAGGAGTGAGCCATTTCTGCTCAAATTAAGAAAGCCAAGGCAGAGCTAGAAGAAAGGATTGCTTATAAAAGAGGATCTTGTGCCATTGAATAGCTAAACTAGAAGATTGACAAAAGGTATCAAAGCATTGCAAGGCATTAGTGATATTATCCTTGTCTTCAAGAAGAGTGAGAAATTAGTCATCAACAAAGTGACCATTGAAAATTTGGGAAGATGATTCAGGCAAGGAAATGCCACCCACCAAACCAAAAGAAATAGAATGGACAAGTAGCTAACTAGAACCTTGAGCAACAAGTATAGAAAAAGCAAGAGCTAGAGGGAAACCTTGATAGATAGATCCAGAAAACTTGAAGGCTTTAGAATGAGATATTTTGATGGTAATACAAGCATTAGCATCATCAAAAATCATATCCATAGACTATAGAAAATTAGGGCTGAAACCCAAGCCAACAACATAGCCAAAATTAAGGGCCATTCAATTTGATTGTAAGCTTTGGCAAAATCAAGTTTCAAAAATAGTGTCTATTGGTTAGACTTATGAGCCCACTCCATGCCTTCCCAAAAATCAATGATGTTGTCAAGAATATATCTAGATTTGAAAAAACTAGCTTGCTTAGGTCAAATGATTAAGGGAAGAAGATACTGACTCTTTAGAGCTAAGGCCTTAGCAATGATCTTTTATGAAACATTGAGAAAGGTGATGGGCCACTAATTGTAAATATACTTAGGTTACTGGCTTTAAGTATGAGTTTAATGTTTCCTTTGCTAATAATGGCTTCAAGACTTTTAGTATGATATGCTTCAAGATAAACTTTGTGTAGGTCTTGGTCAATAGACTCCCAAAGGTGCTTGGAAAATTCATAGGGGAACCCATCACATCTAGGAGACTTTTCATCTACCATAGAAAAGAAAACCACCTTGAGGTCCTTAATGGTGAGAAGTTGCTTAGAGAAACCCTATTTCTCAACCACTAGGTAGTTTGGACTAATAGAAATACAATTTTTGAAAGCTTCCTCCCAGGCACCTAAATTTACCTGTGAAGCGAAAAAAAATTCATAATGATGGACAAAAGCTTCTAGGATGTTAGGGAGATTTGAAAGAATAGTATTGCCTTGTTTGATATTTTTAGTCCCAATGTTGGTATGATAGAGACTAAGAGATTGGAAGAATTCTTTACAAGCTTTGTCTCCAATCTACAACTAGTGGAGGTGAGCCTTGATTTGGCACCCATAGTAGCATAGTTATCAATAATCCATTTATCATAGAGAAGCTTAGCAAGCTGGACCTAAAAATCCAAATCAAATGGGTTAAGGGAAAGAGCCTTAGAATCCTTCCTAAGAGCCATGGTATTAGCTTTATAAGATCTCTTTATGAATATAGTCAATTATCACCCATAGATGTGAAGAAACCTAGCATTTCTGGTAATATAATCATTCCACCATTGAATCCAACTTGATTCAGAGTGGGGTCTTAGCTCCAGGATCTGGATACACAGAATTTAAGCAATAGTAGAAGCATGCATTAGCACTAACATGTTAAGGAAAAATTATGTTCTAATAAATCGCTAGATAGTTGTTTTCCAAGAAATGGTAAAATATATGGGATAGTTATCTAACAATGTCACATCCACCAAAAGAATGACATGTACCTCTTAATCTTCAAAAAAGGGGAAAAAGATTGTGTAGTAATCATCACACAATCAAGATGTTTTAATATATGGTTTGATCCAACTCTATTAGTGGTGAATTAGAATTAGGATTAAAAAGGCCCAATTTATTATGCATAAAGTACCATGCTTCCCTTTCCCTAGATGTCCAATGAAAAGGAAAAATACCTTCTTTATCAGAAGTCAGATCAACAATATTAAAATCAATCCACATTACCCATGTAGCTGGGGGAAGTTCTCAACCATCCAACACCAAAGTTGAGATCATTCCACATCATCATTGGGAGCATAATCATTAACTATTATGAAGGAATGAGTGTTGATAGAAAAAAAAATCCAAAGAATTTTGTGCATGGGGTCAGAACAATGTGAAATAATAAAAAAAGTAAGACAAGGTGAAAGGAGAGTAACTATGCCACCTCTACCAACTTCATATTGAGAAAAAAATATAATGTTATTTGAAGAAATTATACAATAGGTAAAATAAAGCATGCAACTAGATATTTTTACCTCTTGCATACATAGGAAATCTAGATTACCAAGTCTATGATGAGTAGACTGAACATAGTGCTTTCTAGAGAGGTTTGTAAGACCTTGCACATTCCATGATAAAAATTTCATGAAAAACTCTTTCATATCTTTCTCATCCTCAAGCAAGGAGTGACTATTTTGCAAGAAGGTTATAACTAAGTTAAAACCAAAGGGAAAACACCTGGGAATGATGACCCACCGCTTCTCTTTTGGTTTCTCAGCATACTCTAGTTGATTGTGAGAATGCCACAAATTCTATGTCTCAATGGAGGATACAATGAGTGGAGTGCGAACCAATATAGGAGTGGTAGCCCTTGCAGTCACCTTGATCCCCTAAGGAGGGTTTGAAACTTGTGAAACAACATGAATTGATGACTATGCAACTACATTGACCTTGTAATGGCTGGGGTTTACACCCCATTCTGCATAAGAGGGGTGGAATTTGATGCTATATTTGACTATTTGTGGGCTAAGGAAGCCTTTCATTTGCACCTAATAGTGATCCTCTCCTCCCTTCTTTTCCCTTACACTGGCTTAATAGGAGTATTCTTGGGTGGGAATTTAACTCTAGGAACTACCAAAGGGTAATCCTTGATCTTGTGTTCCACTGACTGATAGCTATAATAGGTGTTTGGCAGGTTCAAATGAAGCACCTTTTGAGAGAAGCTGTGGGAAGCAACCTAAATCTCCACAGAATACTTGAGATCCTTGGAGAGGTCAACCTCTATGAAAACACATTTTTTAGGGAAAACATTTTAAAATTTATCATGTTCTTTAGTAATAACTTTACCAAGAGTATTGGCAATGGACTCAATAAATGGCCAAAAAGGTACAAGGAGACAAGGAAATTGAAGCCAAATAGAAACCTGGAGCATTTTGGCATAAGAGATTGTAAAGTCTTGAGACCACCTTTGAAACACAACCAAGGAGGAATGAACCAACCCAGGACCATTGCCAAAACCACATTGGCCTAGGATAGGCTAGCAAAGAGGAATAAAAAAAACCTTTAGTAAAGTTTTACACAGCTTCAAGCTGGACTCCATAAGGACTGCAACTCTTGGTAACCCATTCTCTCAGCATGGCTTTAGGAGGAGTCCTAACTACAACATACGTTATCAAAGTATGTTGTTCTAACCATTCACAACCAACAACAATTCTTGCAAACGAAGAATAATATTAGGATTACCTTGTAGAAGACCTTCAAGATGAACTTGTGGGGATGTTTGTTCAATGGAGGTGTCATGGCTATCTGAAATAGCAACACAAGAACCAGTATCAATCAATACTAGGTCATAGCTGTTCATTGCCATTTTAAACTACCCCTAAAAAATATTGCACTAAATGAAGTTTGAAAGATGGCAGACTCAGAAGGATAGCTCTGAAAGAGAGCAAGACACACATGAAATCCTAGCAGAGCGAAAAAATTCATATAAATTAAATATATTTAAAATCTTAATGTATATAGATAATAAAATAGAAATTATCTTAATAAATTTGAGGTTTAATAAAAGATAAGCATGACCAAACTAATCAAATTTGAATTTTTCATCGACCATTGTATTCAATATTTGTTTTTTTTTCTTCCTTATAAAGATGTGTTCTATATTCAGGCTATGAGTAGTAGAATGGACAAGACAACAATATGAACATGATTGAGTTTGAAGGGTGAGGAGAAAATTGAATAGAAAATATAAGGACAACTCAAGAGATAATGATGAAAAAAAGAAGCTTATTTCTATGCATGTGAGTACAATCTATTGATGTATGCATCACAAAATGATGGGTAGTACATTGATACATGACACAATTATTAACAAATAAGGGTTACAACAACAAATTCTGACCATGACTACAAGAAAATGGAGAAATGTTTTGGCATAAAAACCATTGGTCAATGCATATCTCATTCAAATCATATTTATAGGTGGGAAGAATATGAGTGAAATCTTCAAAACCAATTTACTCAAGTCAAATTCAATCCTCTTATCTTATTCCACAACACTCTCATACCAAACTATGGGCAATTGTAGAATCTTCGACCTATATTCTTGTTTGAGGGATATAAAATAGTCATCTATTAGTACTAGAATATGATAAGAAGTCACACCATTCAATTTATACATTGAAAATTAGTGTACATATTGTGTTAGATTTAAGATATTATCAAGATAACTATTCCCTTCTAATGAATGAAAAAGAATCATCTACAACCAAGAAATGTATTGAACGGCTAAAACATCACACTAAGGCTTGATTTTGATGCAAAAAGTCTTATATTGTCAAAGTTGACTTATTTTTCAAGGTTATTTTCTTCCTTAGTGTGTGATGTTTAAAAGTGGTTGTAATATATTCAACTCAAGTATAGTCTTCAAATTTCTAAATTTTGCTTCTATTATATGGGGCATTCATCAAAAAATATAAATAGGAAGGGAGAAATAGTGATAGGAAATAAATCATAAGATGGAGAAGAGTCCAGTGAACATAAGTCGAAAGATATTGTTTTGGAGAGAAATGAAAAGAATAAGAAAAATCAAGATTATTGTGGAAAGATAAATAGAAAGAATTTGAAAATTCAAAGATTCTTTTCTATGTCAACATTAAGAAATGAAAAGGATGAAAAATGATAGAAATATCAATCTCACACATATTTTAGTTTTTTAATGTCAATTGTTAATTTAGTGACCTATCAAATATTGGAAGGGGAAGAAAGAAAAAAGGTTAAAAAATGAAGATGAGAGAGGGTGGGGGAAAGAGGTAGAGAGATAGAGACACAAATAAAGACATAAAGAAACACATGCAAAGTGTGAAAGAGATTATATTATTATTTTATAAAATGGTAGATAATTGTATGGGGCTAGAATATGCTAGCCTAAGGATGATTCATTGGGGCTCGATAGTCTTATAGTCCGGAGGAGATAGTTGGTCAATGCCTCGTGCCTATAAAACTAACATAATTGGTTATAATGAATAGGTAAACTATAGGTATTATTGGTATGAGGATAGATGAGCAAGGAAAGGAGAAATAATTTGAAGAGGAGATAGAGGTATGTGCATGAAGGAGAGACATTGGTATAGTAAATTGAGAGAAGATGCTAGAAGTAGAGAGGGGTAGAAAGAATATGACATTCATTAAGATAATATGAATTGAATTATAAATATTTTAAAATACTATTATATAATGAAATCGTATATTTTAAATATTCTAATATTATTATAATTACTCCTAAATGACAAATGAGTATTATTTTTATTTAATATTTATTGACATAATATACTTATTATGTATGAAAGTTTCTATTACATATTATTACTGTTGTTTATATTATTATTTTTATTAGCATTTAGATATTCTAAAACTATTCAAACTAAATAATATTCTTATTTTATCATGATTGATTTTCCTTATAAATGATCACGGGCTTAGAAAAATAGGAGAACATACCTTATTTTCATATAAAATAAAGTGTGATACAAGGGAGATCGTAATTATTGAATTGGTTAAGTAACATTAATAACTATAGTCAAAGGAATTGTGAATTGGGATATGCTTTGACTTGGACATCCAATGTGCACCACCCTTGAAGATTGCACACTAATGAAGAAATTATGCTTGGAAAAATAAGTCAACTTTGACTATTAATACTTTTAGGTTAGGAATATCACTACTACATAGACAGTGGTTTAAAGACAATATTTAAGACATGTTTTTAATAGATTGTCGTAACTTGAGACAAAATAAAAGTTGTATATTGTCTTGAATACTATCTTTGAGTGAGTGTCATAAATAATTGTCTTAATCAATAGTCTTACAAAGAAAATAAAAGATAATGGTAATATTGTCTCTTTAAAGACAATATTCACATTAGAGACTGTCACTTTTGTTTCTCTAAAAATTATATCAAATAATGGATCTAAGGAAAACATAGCTGCAATATGAATGATCAACTCATGTGAGGGAATGGTGGAATCAAACCACCAACCTCTTGCTTATAATAAAGAAATCACTCTTCCATTGAGCTAGAACCCTTCCAAAAATATATATACACTTTAATCTACACACCATTTCTTGACCTAAAACATTATCTCCATAAAAATTTATAAATATGTGGCATGCTACTAGATTTCGTAATTATAGATAAGCATTTACCTTTTGAATACCTATGTTACATGAATTTCACTCTTTTCTTGAATACTTAGTCCATAATATTAAGGTCAACAACATGTTGGTTGTATCTATGCATAATCATTGTCACATATATTAACAGTTAGAACTAAGAATACCACTATATTTTCTTACCCAGCCTGTTAAATAAGGCCAATAAACTATTGAGTTTATGTCTCATTATCATGGCATTTAATAATTGTCACAACTGAAAATGCACTATATTTTCTCACTCTTCTTTGTAACAATAAGTAGATTTATATACTTGCAAGATAGGCACTACACACAACCATTATGCATCTCATTTGTATTCTCTCCAACAAAATACATAGGTGCATAGAAAAATGTATTTCACAAGCTATGGAAAAGCTCCATTACAAAATAATACAACATTGATCAAAATTTTAAGAAGCTTTCATACGACCAAATCTTTGAAATGAGAGATTTTATGTTATATACTACCTCTATTGGCAAATTTACTATGGATTCTAAAATTTAATAAACCACCAATTATTGCTTGTTAAAATGTGTGGAAATTTAGAAACATATCCAATGTCCATGAGATCATAAGTATCACCACTATCACAATATCATGGAACAAATGTCAAAAAACAACTAGGGCACTTACCTGATGCTCTAGGTAAATTATTGGTATGTCAAAGTTATGACCTAGCCATTTAACTTGTGAACAAGATGCGACTCCTGAACCTAGAACCATTTATATTTTTTATGGCCTTCATGAGACCCCCAACAACCTAGTAATATAATCTGGTACCAAAATGTTAAAATAAAAAATATCCAAGAGGTAATGTGTTAATAGTATCTTTCAAGAAGAGAAGAGCCATGAAGGATGCACAAGGGATGCATATGAAGCTACCATTTAGGTGAAAACTATTAGAGTCGAGGCTAACTATAGTTTTTATTTCAAGACAAAAGATAACTTATTTCAAATATCTACGAAAGAAGAAATAATATTCCAAACATGACGAACATATAAAATTTCAAACTTATATGAAAGAAGGAAGATATATTTCTATGAGATTATTTAAGCTTTCATTAAAAGAGAGGTTCCAAACACCAATTTTTAGTAGAACTCATGGATATTTAAATATTTGAACTCATCAATAAAGAGAATTAGACAATATCCAAAATAGTAGCATTTGAATGTAGAAGCTTGAAATTAAGATAAAATTAAAGAGGTCGGATTACCTTTTATTCAAAACTGGAGTTGGAAGTTTGTTGAACAATCAAATGATCCTATAAAGATGAATTTGGATATGACACTCTCTTAGAAGGCTATTGTGATGATATTTTAGGTGTCACTACTTGAAGATTATTTGACCTATTATTGTTTTAAATCTTGTAATGAGCTACCTATTTTTTCAAATGTTATATCAGCACTTTTAAAATGATTCCTAGTTGGATTTATTTGTTATGTGAAACATAGGCCCAAAATAATTAAGGTTGATATTGCACCAAGCTTCTATATGACCCAACCATCTTAAAAATTCACATGCTTTCATTACCTATATCAGGTACTAACAATAAGCACAAGTAATATTTGTACAAATAATATTTATTCGTACTACAAGTAACATATCAACTTGATGAATTTCCTAGTAACATGAATGCTAGTAATCTAGAACTATATTGTGAAGGAAACAAGATAACTTGAGCATAGGACATGGTGATAATGGAGAATTTTGAGATGGAACTAAGATCTGCAATGACTTGTGCATATAATATGGTGATCTATAACTAAGAGAATTTTTTGCATATCTTTTTAATGCAAGTGAAGTAAGAACTTCATTTCCCAGTGGTGAACTGGTGAAAACTAATCAATGCTACATATGTAAATTTAAGGCTACAATTTTTTTTGACCTTTATAGAGGATTTCATAGCTTTTCCATATGATTTAGATTTTGACACAAAATTGTCTAATATAAGAAATATACTAATTGCAAAAAACTACTAACATAAGATTGACTTTCAAGTTGAATCAACTAATAACAAAGTCAAATAAAATATATCATCGAAAAAAAAATTTAGTAGGAGTTAATTCCATACCTACTATAGGTAATATTTTCCAAAGCTACAAGTCACCCTTTCCTTGTGAGTTGCAACAAGGAGGAGAAAAAGATTCCATCGTTTAATTTATTTTGTATTCATTAGGAATTTTTAAAAATGAATAAGTCTTAGAGGGGAAATTTTTTCTCAAAATATTCTATCACAACTATTTGAGGGCCTTGAAATCAAGGGTATATGTCTTTGATAAGATAAATTACTTTCCTAGTAAAGAGAAATAATAGTTTTCCCATAAAAGGAACATATGCTGAATGGCTCAATTATATGGAATGAGATCTTAAAGGCACGAAACCTAGTTAACTCTAAGGCCAAATGGAAAGTGGGAAATGGAGAGAAAATTCTCTTCTAGCATGAAAATTGGCTAATTCATGGTCCTCTCATTAATAACCCTACTTATGATAATTGTACCAATGCCTATATAAGGTTGTTCAGAATGAAAGTTAGAGACTATATAATAGACTAGGGATGGAGAGACCTGTCTTTGATTTTGAGAGATCTTAAGCTAATAATGGTGATGTTGAATTCCTTGATTTTGAATAATAATAAGGATGAATTGATATGGAAGAGTAATCCTAGTGGATCCTACTCGGTGGCCTCAGGGTATAACTCCCTTTGGACCCTAAAGGAGAAACCTTTTTGGGCTAAGGCCTGGTTACCTAGAATTACCCCTAAAATTAACATTTTCTTCCTACTAATGGTTCGAGATAAAATTCTCACTCTAGATAATTTTGCAAAAAAGAGGTCAGCATATCCCTAATAGATGTATTCTTTGCAAGTATCACTTGGAGATGGTTAATCACATTTTCAACCATTTTCTTTATTCAATGGAGGTCTAGGGAAATATCACCAAGAACTATGAGGTTAGTTGGTGCAAGCTAGGAAATATGTTGGACTTATTTTATCAGTGGGATAGCATGTACAAAGGCACAAAACCACATAGTATTAGTGTATGGACTTTGCCCCACTTCTACTAAGGAGTTTGGAAAGAGAGAAACAATTGAATTTTTAGAGATAGGGAGGCTCCTACTTATGTGCTTGCAGATAAAATCAACACCATTATGAGAGAAAATTTTGTGATAAGGAAGGGTGGAGATATTGATGAAGGAGGTAATAGTAAGGAAAGGGAGAAAGATAGGAGAATGAAAAGAAAGGAAGTGAAGTGGAAACTCCCACTTGAAGGTTGGCATAAAGCCAACTTCAATGAAGCAGCTAAAGGTAACCCTGGTCCTTTGAGATGCGGGTGCATCATTAGAAATAGTCATGGTGCAGGTGTTGCCTCTCTTTCCTATCCCTTGGGAATCCAAACAAACCACTATGTAGAAGCTAGTGCTGATCTCCACTCTTCTAAACTGGCCCTAGAACTGGGAGTCAAAAACTTATGGCTAGAGGGGGACTTAAACAATATCATTAGATGCATAAAATGTGTTTTGCAACCTACCTGGACCATTGCAAAGATAGTTGAAGAAATCTATATAACACTCAGCAAATTTGAGTGTTTATGTTAGCCATTAGTATAGGGAGTCTAACTTAGTGGCTGATTGGTTTGCCAATGGGGCAATCAAGAAAGAAATGGCAATGATATGGAACACCAGAGGGAATATTCCCTCAGTCACAACAGGCCTAATTTATTAGGAGAGGGTCTAGGGAGGTACAGGTGAAATCTATAATTAATTATAGAAACTAATGCAAAAATGTGTCAAAGCCAATGCAGTTATGGAAAATACAGGAGGAGGTGGTGGATGATGCATTTAGTGTCTAATCACCATGCTTTATGGGTTTCTTATTTTCTTTATAAATTCATTGGAATTGAAAGAAAAGGTAGTTTTGGATAGAGTAAATAGAGGACAATAGAAGGAGAAGAGAGAACTATGTTTATGCAAAAAGATATCACTCAGATTATCGAGATGATGGGAGAATGAAGTAGAAGAGAACCAATTGGAGAGTTAGAGAAATGGAAACAAAGAACTAAGGTCTAGGAGAAACTTGAAAAGGGAGGCATTGCAAACTATATTGCCAAGCTTCATGGGTATGACTTGGCGATTACCAATCTCATGGTAAATTCTTGGAAGGATGGTAGTGTTAAGATTGAAGGGGTTTCACATCATGTTAATGTGGAGGTCATTTCCCATGTCACTGAAATCCCTGATGAGGGCTTAAAGTTCTACAAAGAGAAAACAATTTATGTGAATGTAGTAAAGGATTTTGCCAAGAATATGGATAAGAAGAAGGAGCTAGTGAAGAGTGGGACTTACTATGACATGGACTTAATTAAGAAGCACTGGATGTATGTGTTGAGGGCCATCATTGAGTTTATTTCTCTAGATAGGAGGTTTGATAGGGTTAGAACCCATCATTTTGTTTTTCTCAATCATTTCCATAATGGGGCTAATATTTCTTTTCCTTTTTACATGTATTCTTCCATGAACAAGAATATTTTGGGGCATAAGAAAAAACCTAGTGTTAATCCTACCCTACATGAGAGTTTACTTCTTTTTCTCTATGAATATTATAAAGCTCAATCTAGGAGAAAATCCTTATCTCATGTCGTGGTTGCTTCTAAGGAGATGAGGAGCTCCAATTTCTCCTTAGACATGGAGGAAATCCAAAGCTTAAGCTCAGAGGAGGAGGAAGAATATCATTTTTTCAGGAAGAAAACTAGGGGAAGAGACAAGAATAATCCTACTCCAAGAAAAGTTCTTTGTAGGAAAGGCCCTAGGGGTCATGTGCCAGAATGGCTAGTTAGGGGGAAAAAGAGTACAATGAGGAAGGAGAAGATATGGACATGGATGAGGAGAATAAGGGGGTGGATGTTGAGACTAGAGAGGAGCTAGCTAGTAATTCTAAAAAGAAGCAAAAGAGGAATAAAGAGAAGGACATGCCTCTAGAGGGGAAAAATGATACGGGTCTAGAGATCTCTATACTCCCTCCCCTTCCCATTCCCCCATAGGAGCAAGAAAATGAGAAAATGGAGGAGGGAAGCAATGTGATTATTATAAAAGATAGGCATATGGCATAGGTGATGATCCTTTTCTAGAGTTTATTCATTATATATATGTTTTCATTGTAAGAGTCACGTCCTTTCATAATATATTATATTAATTTAATAGTTATATTATATAATTATATATATTTTAAGCTTAGTTATAACAATTAATATTATATTAATAGTTATATTACAATTAATATATCAACTATGTTTTATATTATATTGTATTAATATAGTATCACCATATTAAAATATATGATAATGATAATATCATTATTCTTGTTTTAGATTTGTATTTTCAGATTACAATATAATATGATATTATTACATGATTATAATATAATATTATTTGTAAAATATTATTATTTTAATATTAATATTAATATGTAATACTTATTAATTATTTAATTTATATGTTAAAGTGGGGACATTAAATATCCCCATGTAATAAATTCCAAATTTTTTCGTAGAGCTCATTCATTTGGCTAGAGTTCATCACCACAAACACAATGTAATGTAAGCATTCAATTGAGGTATATGGAAACTGAAAGGCACACATTCTTGGTGCTTGACAATATCAGCTGGTCTCTGCACAATAAACCCACAATAGGATAAAAATATTTTGTTCAAACAAGGTTGTATGTAGAGAAAAATGTTTTCCGTAAGGTGAAATAACTTGTTAGCAACAATTAATATATGTATATATGTATATATATATATATATGTATGTATGTATTTGTATGTATATATATATATATATATATATATATATATATATATATATATATATATATATATATATATATATATATATATATATGTATGTATATATATATATATATATGTATGTATATATATATATATATATGTATGTATATATATATATATGTATGTATATATATATATATATGTATATATATATGTATATATATATATATGTATATATATATATATGTATATATATATATGTATATATATATATATGTATATATATATATATGTATATATATATATATGTATATATATATATATGTATATATATATATATGTATATATATATATATGTATATATATATATATGTATATATATATATATATATGTATATATATATATATGTATATATATATATATATATAGTTATAGTTATTTAACAATTATAATATATTGAAGATATATTACTTGTGTTATAACTATAACTAATGTAAGTTAATATGTTAAAGAGACATGTCTCTTCAAGAGATCTTTATTTCACATATATATTCATTGATATAGTAACTTGGAAAATACATAAAATTTCACAAGTGCTATTACAAGTTACAGATCCTATTTCACTAACATTGTATCAGAGCCTAGTTCAATCTTAGGGACCTTTTGATATGTATATGATGAATAGAAGAATATTGTGATATTTTTGCTGAGTTGAAGCAGAGTGCGGGCAGGTAAATTGTGGACACAAATGGAGATGGCCTTCAAACAAGCAGATACTACTAGTACTAAACTAGAATGTTTTTTAGCATTACACAAGCAAGAGGAATTGATAGCTTCTACTAGAATTGAAAGCTTGCAAGAAGCATTTAGGTAGCAAAAAAAAAAAAAGAACTTGAAAGACAACTATAGATTCGATATGAAAATCTACTTGTCGGACAAGCTAATATGCAGAAACTTTTATAGTAATATAAGGAAAGTACAACTCAACAAAATGATACTAGCATTCTGGATGACAAAAATCTTGTACCGGTATAGTTAGGCTCGCACCAGGTTGATATGGATATATTAGAAACTAGTAAGGTTGTGGATTGCAGTGATGTTGAACTGCCACAGTTGGTTTCTTGCGAGGTTGGTATGTGGGGATTAGAAATTGAGAAGGTTGTCATATAAGCCTTGGAAGTTTCATTTAAAGGCAATGAAATTGGAATGTTGGACAACAATGGAGCTTTTGATGGTCATTCTTCTTTCTCACTAGCCCAGGAGGGTATTGAGAAGGTTAGCCCTCCTGGTCGATAAAGAATGCTTAGATAATTTTGAAAATGTTAGTAAAATAAAGGCTGATCATGTACTTAAACTCGATGGGGCTAATTCTATTTTAGAGAATATACAAATTGACCAAGTTACATGTGGGCAAACTATTGTTTTACATGGGGAACATATCAAATAGGTCATGCAATAGCAGAGTGACCCAATGGTCACTTTGGATGGTCATATTTCTGTTGCAGATGGTGTAGATGCTCAACATGAAAAGCATCATAATACCTTGGATGGGTTATGCATACATATGTAAATATTTTGTGTGACTCTACTACTTAAACCTTCATACAGATATAAACCATGTGTATGAGCTTGCTCAGTTTGTGAAGAAAATGGAGCTGTAGTATAAATATCAAATAATTATATGTTGGAAATTGGTTCCAAATTTCTGATAAATTTGTCTAAGGCACAAGTTTTACACTCCCACACTTTCATCTTTCCAAGTACATAAGAAACACACGATGTGATGCTTCTTATTTTCCTTGCAACTATGGCTTAATGGATGGGGATATACATTTAAGTCTGATGTTAAATTGAGGCAGACATGGATAACATCTCTTCCCTTGGAGGGAGAGATTGCTTTCCCTTGATGACATGAATAGTTTTGTAAATTATTTTCATTGGAAATGAAGAAAGATTGGATAGGAAATTAGGTATAAACTGATCACATCAACGATAACCAATGCATGGCTCACATTGTCAATGTTTTTGTGGCCACCTCTTAAAACCTAGCTCAAACCTAAAAGAGAAGATGGTATATTAGAGGGCATACCCATTATTGAAAGTGTGGAACAAACTACAATCAAAGGTGGCAAAGAAAAATTTAACTCTTTTACTCACCCCATGTGGATAGGTCAGTAGATTTACATAGAAGATGAGCATATTTGTGTTGAGAAATTTTTTTGACACTTGACGCCCAGCATGGAATCCTCTAACATGGGCTCACTAATCAGAAATGTTGAGAAAATACTCATTTAGGAATCAGTGGTTGTGATTAATGTGTGTGTTGTAGTTTAATTTCACACTTGGTGCAGTGACTTGCTACCTATAGTTGGATTCGTGTTGATCGAGCATAGAATGTGCCATAGATGGGATGAGCCTCATAGTGGACTCTTTGTCACTATACTGATTGGGAGTACAACATATGCCTTATAGTCTATATGGATTCAAACTCAGTGAATTGACTTTAACATCAATGTTGAAAAGGCAAATCATCCAATTCAATGCATTTGGGTTCACACACAAAGGGCACTTGGAAATGATAGTGAAAGATGAATCATACAAAGCTATGAAGGAAGTTGATTTGTATCACATAGGTTTCTTCCTAAGCACGCAAGAGGCTTGGATCCATGTCCTTCATGAGCTCTATTGTAGCAACATCTACTATGTCTTCAAGAATACACTCATGATCGAGAAAAGTTGGTCCAAATTGATCTTCTTTATATTTTGTTCACTTCTATGGTTGGTACAATTCTATCTCCCATGTAGAGGAATAGGAAGTTATTGAATCTACAGGCCTATGCCAATGAAAGGGACTGCCTAACCTTGGCGAATAGTAGGGATGCCCTAGACCTAGTTCCTACTGGTGATCATGTGATCGCTATTGATTGAGAAGTTCTTGATAAGGATTATGAATTATGAGAATCAAATAGGAAAATATGAATGATCATAGAGGATTATAAACTTGTGGTATGATCTAACCATCTATTACCAATGATGTCAGAGATGAAGTCTATCATATATGATGAGATAAAAAATATATTCAATAATATATGAGTGGGAAATCTAACATTGTAAGGGGGAATGATAACCAATGTTCTATTCCCATTTGAACCATCCTTATATAGGAGTAGAAAAGATGTACTTAAATTATTTGACAAATTCTTACATGGAAGCATTTTTTGATCTAATGCATATGGACCTTTATTGGAGCAACTTGATGATGTGCAGATAAGTATCTATTATCCTTGGGTATTGTGTGTATCTACTCACTATAGTCCCTCTCTTATTTCATATTTCTATAATTACTATAAAGAGCCATTTGCCTTGATCTTTTCCTTTGTCTCTGAGGATTTTCTTGCAGGAAAAGAAGATTGGTACATTAGGCATGCTGCCAAATATTGTGCAAACTCAATCTTATGACAGTAGGTCCAAAGAAGCTATGATTTAGGATTCATGAATCACCTAATTATTAGGTTGGATAATGTTATTTTATTGAAGCAAATATCCTTGATGATTGAAATTATGAGAGGAAGTCAAACAGTTCATTAGAGGCATCCTAGCAGAAAGAGAGGGAGTAGAAAATAAAAATGCTTAAATCAAACTTTTGATGATATTGGTTTAGAAGGAGTAGACCTTGTTAATGGATTCAACACTAGTCAAAAACTATAATAGCTAAAGGACTATGATTCATGGGATAAAGTCTCATGTATGTAGGTTAGAAGGCTTTATGCTATCAAGATACCCATTGAACTAGGGAAGCATGACATGACTTGCTTCCAAGAGGTTAGAAGGATGATAATAGATTCAAAAGAAGTCTGACACTTTATCAGAGAGAACCTTGTGCTAAGAGGTCAGAAAAGTTGATATCAAACAAAGAGGGAGAAATCTTATTCTTTGATATGTTTTATGGTGAATGTTGTGACAACACCACATGATAGTATTCGTGGAGACTTCATGCAAACTTTTGATGTCGTACATGTTTGAGCTTGTCCCCTGTGTACATCATGAAGAAGTGACAACTTCTAAATGATCATCACTTGTATTAGGAGAATTTGTTGTAAAGTGATGTCCTTACAATAACTTGTATCATGATTTAATTTTGTGAAATCGTTTCATGTAAAGGTTGTATCTTATAAATCAACAACTAAGTAGTTGATATCATTAATTTGATTATCTACAAGTTGCTTGTATAGATATATTTTTGGTACTTGGTGTATATCTTGCCTTGATATTCTAAGAGGCCATTACCACATTGAGTACTTGGTGGATATCATTTAGTTGATGTTCTGATAGGCCATTACTCAGAGTATTTGGTGAATATCATTTGATTGATATTCTGATAGGTCAATGCTCATGTTACCAAATATGCTATCAAATAGTAATTGGTGAGTATCATATGTTGATATTCTATTAGGCCAATACTTACATGATATCATATTCTAGAAATCTTCTGATCAAAGATTTCCTATATGTGTTATTTTTGAAATATTACCTATGATGTAATATCTATGTGTTTTATCCTTCTTCATTAAGATGGAGTGTTAATGTTATAATTTTGTTGGATAAATTATATTATATATATGAGATATATAATATATGAAAAATATTATATATGGGATAATTAAATTATATTAAGAGTGAGATATATATATATATATATATATATAATATGTATTGTTATATAACAATTATAATATATTGAGGGTATATTACTTGTGTTACAACTATAACTAATGTAAGTTAATATGTTAAAGAGACATGTCTCTTCAAGAGACATGCCTCTTTATTTCACATATATATTCATTCATATAGTAACTTGGAAAACACATAAAATTTCACAAGTGCTATTACAAGTTACAGATCCTATTTCACTAACACAAATTATCTAATGCCTTTAGATCCACAATCATGTTGAAAATATAGAGTAGCAACCAAAAAGAATAAAATAGGAACAAAAAAAAGTAAATCTGAATGCTGAATACAATGGAGTATACTTTGTTTTAGTAGCTAAAAAAATATAAAACTCTTATTGTAGCTTTTACAGATCAAGAAAAGGTATAACCATATTCTTTATTTATCAAATAATATATGCAAAAGAAGAAAAACTATTGGAGAAACCTAAAAAGGAAAAACAAATAGATGATTTCTTCTTACAATAGTTTAAACATTAAAACTACTCCAAACTGATGGTGGAATCATGTTGGAAGACTGATTTCTAAACTAGAGAAAACTCCTCATATCAATGCATCAATCATTCAATCCTAAACTATTTGAAAACTGAAATCCTGGTGAGTGTGTCGTGGAACTAAAGTTTTAATTTTATGCGAATTCCTTCAGGAATAACATTAATCTTCAAATCAAATGAGTAAAAATACATAATATGTCAGCAATTTCAATATCTAAAGCTTGTGAATTGAACCATTTCTTGTCTAGACTAAATATACATCAAGAAAAAATTGTGTATAACTCCAAATAATAACATTTTTTCCAAGTTTCACAAGCTCATGAGAATCATTAAAATGAAATTTTTAGGCACTAAGAACATTTAAAAAATTAAAAATATAGCTTCTATGTAACCTTAGAATATTTAATTTTCATTTAGAGAGTTAGCACATGAGTTTCTTCTTTTTTTTATCACTAGCCATAAAAATCTATGGCTTGCCAACACATTTTTCATATAGTTTTTTTGGACATTAATTAATCATATGTGTATTTTAGTAGAACAAGAAAAAGATAGAAAATAACCATGAAAGGAATATCATTCATCATCCAAAATTCTGAGGTTTAAACATTGATAAAATCTTATTTTATTATATTAATTATTCTCGTTATGATAATTAAAGAAACATGGCTTTTTTTCTCTTATTTAGTGCATTGTGATTACAATAACTTCTTATGGGACAACTATATTTCCTCTAATTGATTTAGTTTCAATATTGAGCTTCATAAAAAGAAAAACTATATTAATAGGTTGAAACAACTATGATATTGTGTTGATCGAGCACCTTTGTAAATGAACCAAGAATGAAAAGACTCACCCATTCAACTACATTCAAGCCTTTGGAAATAAATGATAGATATGTTGACTATTTCTCATAGAGAAACTCTAGAAGAACAACACCAGAACTGTATACATCAGATTTTTCTATCACTCACCTGCTTTGAAGGCATTCTATTATTTCACACATAGAGGAACCAAGGTATATTAGAATCTCCTAAGATTTTTGTGAATCATTATTCATAAAAGATATGTTTTGTGAATAAATAATAGTATTGAATTACTTAAACCCTACATACTCATAAGTAAGAGAATTCATACCTAGAGCCAAGAATCCAAAACTGCCTACAACTATACTAGTAACATGGGATTCATTATCTTCAAAGAGTTTGACAAGACAAAAATATGATACATGTAAATCCACAATTGCATCTAGTATTATATTTCTCAACTTAACATTGTGAAATATAGTATGAAGAGAAACAATCATGAGCAGATACGTCAAACCTCAAGCCACTCCAATTGATATGTTAAATAGGGCATTCAGCTATACATATCTCCTCCTTATTCTCATATGAAAACTTTTTCCTTAAAAAGCATGACAAAAAGGCTCTTCTTTTTTTCCTAGATCTCTTTATTTTTATACCTATTTTTATCACTATACTGCTCTATTCTAGTCCTAGCCATAAGGGAAGGAATACTTGCCACTTTGAATCAGCCATATTTTGTCCATCCTTAGATATGGAGAGGGATAAATTTGGAAATGTGACTGATAAATCTAGATCCCCATATAAATTTTGGGAAGATTCTTGTGGGTTTTCAAATGAATCCTCATTGGCAAAGAAGCTTGTAATTTGAAAAAGAATAGAGGAAACAAAACAAAATTGGTACTTTATAAAGTAAAATCTTTAGGAATCTCAATTAAGTTATGGAAAAGAGAGATTTATACATTTTGAGCATGTGGTCACATATCAAACAGGCTTGATTGAAGTTTTGGGTGGCCACTTGTGTTGGAGTTCTTGTTGTAACAAGATTTCTAGTTATCCCTCTCCAATCACCCTTCCCAAGCTTTTCCAATTTACCCAGAAAGCCCTTCCTCACTCCATGGCACCCCTATACAAACACCTAGAAATTCATGGAACTTTTTTATTCCTCTCATTGAGAATAAAAATCCTAGAAGAGAGATTAAAATTGAGTGAAGAGATTTTGAACATTCTTCTTTTTCTAGCAATAGTTGTTGTAAGATAATATTATGAACAAGTTTTACCAACTTCAAAAGATAATTAAATCATTTTTGGAAATCACACTATTTAGAATAACAATTCAATTAAGATATGTAAGGTAATATAATGAACAAGTTTTCTTAACTTCAAAAGATAATAATCATCTCATCTTGTATAGATATCAAAACCTCATATAATGATATATATGTACAATTAGAATAGAGGCTGCAAATTTTTAGCATAGAAACACACAGGATTTAGAAGACATATATTTCATCAAAAAAATACCCTTCATCTCCAACTGCTCCAGAATTTGCTAAACTCAAGTTATTGAACGAGGTCCCCTATTCTAACACTATTTATCATCTGCATATCCACATCCATTGTAGTGAGCTTTAGAAAAAAAAATTTTACTATTCTAGAACACGTTATTGAATTGTTTCCATAATGCCTACAATGAGAACACTTCCTACTTAGAACTCCTTTGCCATTCACCCAAAATCAAAAATGAAAAAGTAAACCTTTGAAAAAAAATAAAGCAGCTAGTCAACCAAGAATTCTAAACCTAAAAGAAATAACAGTTTAGATTATATATATGAAGGATTGTGTAGCATTAGCATTAGAGCCATGTTTTCCTCTTGAAAGTTTTAGTCCCTTATAAGCTACATAGAAGAACTAAATGTATCTATGCTAATAAAGGAAATCTGGAAAAAAGTTAAAGTAGATGAGAGATAATTTGGAACTACTTCTGCTAATAAATCTAAATCCCCATAGAAATTTTGAGATGATTCTTGTGCGTTTCCTAATGAATCCTATGTACAAAGAAGCTTGTAAGCTGAAAAAATAGAGGAAACAAAAGAAAAATTGATACTTTACAGAGCAAAATCTTTTGGAATCTCTCAATTAAGTCATGGAAATGACAAATTTATATATTTTAAACATTTGGGAACATATCAAAGAGGCTCGATTGACATTTACTTCTTGGCAGACTACTTTTCCTCAGAAAATATTTTTGGGCATGACTAACCACTTGTTTTAGACTTCTACATCATTTTTGGAAATTCCTCTCCAATCACAGAGCACAAGTTATTTTTCCAGCATAGAGCACAAATGAGTAGTTACCTAATATCCCACCTATCTACAATCCATTGTGACACTTTGATGATTGCATTACAAATACCAAACTTTTAAGATGCAAAGATAAATCATGAAGTTATTTTTTTTTCAACGATGTGATATTTTAATGAGAGTACCCAGTCAAGTAGCCAAAGACTATTGTTTCTCTCTCCCAATATTCAAAGCTTGTACACATTTCAAATTAAAAAAAATGGTATAGTTCTTTAATTCATTTTAGGTTTTTCGAAACAAAAGCGTTAGCATGTGGAAAAAATTATTACATGGTACAGTAATAAAAGACTTGATTTTTCAAGAATGATCGAACTAAAATATTGCAGAGAGATGGTTATCTACCTCACTACTTCTTCCTAAAAAATATAATTTGAAGTTTCTAATATTATGGATAAGAAGAGTAGCAAAGGTCCCAACCGTGAATGAAAAACTAGGAGTAAAATACACATTTTTATTTAACTAGACTATTTCAAGTGCCACAAAATACAAATAGAAGCAAACACGCATAGATTTGTTGAAGATTTTATGCTTTGATTTTAAGATGTGCAACAACCTACAAAAATTAGAACAAATTAGGGCCAAATTATGTGACAGCCTGCACATAGCCAAATTATAATTGGTCATTAGTAAAACCTTGGCACTAATTTCATCAATAGCAGAAAACCCATTTTTGGTAGTCTTAGATTTTGTGTAGGCTAGCAAATTATTTTTAAAAAATGATTTAAGAGATTAAAATAAATAGAAGACTCAGAGATGCATATCTAAGTGCCCAACATCTATTACCCCATCAAAGAAAGTGGGATTTTTGTAAAGAAAAATAATTGCCATAAAAAATTGTGCATGCCCTAATTTCTACGGCAGAGTCCTTAAAAATTGTACATGTGGTTGCTGCAAAGCACTTAAATTCCCCATTCACACCATTTATGTCATCTCTCCCTAGTACAACTAAGCGAAGCCTATTGAAATTTTATTTTTAGGGAGAACCCAAAAAATGGTGTTAAGGTTTCATTGAAGCCGCTGGCATTTGCATATTTAATTAGACTATATGCATAATTGGCCTCTACAATTTTCAGATCGGCTTCTAGATGGAAACCAAAATTGGGTTCGGCTTAAATAAGAGCAAATCTTGTGATTTGAATTACAAGGGCACATAAGAAGACCATTCTTTCATGAGGGAGCGTGAGAACCAAAATAAATCTTATTATTTACATTCTTAAACATAAATGGATATTTTGTACCTGAATTGACAAGCTACTAGCTGGGAGGAGTCATTCCATCTCCTGCCCCTTTTTGTAATAGTTGTTGTGGAAAGTGCACAGGTGGAGCAGAGCGAAGAATTCCAAGGCTAGGTTTTCAACTTTTCAATATCGATTGGCCTGTATCTTGGATGACATTACTTTCCTGCTTTCATTTTACCTTGTCAACAAAAAAACAAAAAACAAAAGTTATTAAAGTAAATACATTTAAAATAAAAGAAAAATAATTAATTTTCATTTAAAAAATTTGTCTTAGTAAGACTTGTCTTGTAGTAGTAATCAAGCTTTAGTGTGTGAGATGTTAATTATTGTTAGTTGGACAGTTGTTATTTCTGACCTAAAAATAGCAGTTGTATTTATGGGTAGCTTGGACAGCTGTTCGTCCTTATCTATGTATAGCAGCACTATTTATGAGTAGTTTGGATAGTTGTTTGTCCACTTGCCAAGAATTGGTAAATGGTTGTTGCAAGGATAATTATTTACTAATTTTAGTGATTCCCTTTTGGACACCTTGCAACCAATTCTATTGTTGGCTGTCAAGTTGTCTTAATCTCAACCGTCGATTGTAAATAAATCTCAGGCATTGGGTTACCAATAGGAATAATATAAAAGGGGTCTAGGGTGCATTTGGAGAACAAGGGAGAAGTTTTGGAGAAACATTTGCAGTGTTAGCAAACAGTCTTGCAGTGTTAGCAAGGGCGCAGTGTTAGCGTGGGGATAGCAGTGGAGAATATCAGCAAGAGAAATTAGGAGGTTGTCAGAGTTCTACCAGTGAGAGGCAAGGAATTTTTGTATCTCTTGATTTGCTGAAGTTTAATATAATTCCTCATTTGAAGAACTGGTTTTCCCTTAGGGGTTTTTCCAGGGACAAATTTGTCCGAAAATATTGTGTTCATTGTGTTGTTCATTTCTTTCCGTATTATATAAGTGAAGTTGCAGTTGTGTTATTTTTCAATATTAGCCGGAAATTTGTTTTCAGTAGTTTAATAAACGTTTATGATAGGAGATTAATAATCAGTGATTGCAATAGTTGATTTTTCACATGGTATCAGAGCATTGTTAAGGGTAGAAGAGTTTTTCCCTAGGAAAGAAATTTTGATCTCTTTAGATTTATTATTGCTTTAAACCCTTGAGATGGCTTCAGCTAGTTTGAGAGATCAGGATAGATTGGATGGTGCCTCAAATTTTGGTGTCTGGAAGGCCAGAATTTCTTTATTGTTGGAAGAGAATGGTATCAAGGATTATGCTACCAGTGGTGTACCTGTACCAACGGATGTAACACAGCTTGCAGCATATAGGAAGGATGATGCCAAAGTGAGGAGGATTATCCTTGATGGTGTCAAGGATCATATTGTTCCACATATCTTGGAGCTAGATACAGCGAAGAAGATGTGGGATGCCATTCTAAATCTGTACTAGAATGCTACCACCAACAGGAAGTTGATTCTCAGAGAGAAGCTAAAGAATACTCGGATGAATCAGGGAGAAGACGTCACAACTTATCTCACTAGGCTTAGACTTGTCAAGGATGAGTTAGCAGCTATTGGAGATAGCCCTAGTGATGATGAGCTAGTGAGAATAGCCCTAAATGGGTTTACTAAACAATGGAGTGTCTTTGTTCAAGTTTTTAGTGGATGAGATACTTTACCAAGTTGGGATTGACTATGGAATGATTTCACTCAGGAGGAGTTTAGACTAAGTCTTGTCAATGGGGCCAACAAGAGTCAAAAAAATGAGGTGGAACAAGAGAACGTTGCCCTAGCGGGTAAAGGGAAAGCAAAGAAGGGATCTAGCAAAGGATCAAATTCATAAAGTGAAAAGAAGAAGAAAGACCTTTCTAAGGTCAAGTGCTTTAGATGTCACGAGTTTGGCCACTATGTCAGTGATTGCCCAGAGAGGAAGAAGGGTAAGAAGCAAGTGGCAGCTTCAGCAAGTGCAGAAGAACTCTCCAGTAGAATGGAAGATGATTTTGCACTCATAGCTTGTATGGTTAGCTCAACCTCACAGTGTGTTTGGTATATAGGTAGTGGGGCGTCATTTCATATGACAGGAGTTAGAGAGTACTTCTCCAGTTACAAGGAGGAGGACACCAACATCTAGATTTCTATGGGAAACTTGTCCAAACTCAACCCTGTTGGGAAAGGGACTATTTAGTTTTAGAGGGAGAATGGAAAGATAATTCCACTTCATGATGTGTTATATGTGCTAGGCTTAGGTATGAATTTGATTTTTGTATCTGTTCTTCAAGATAGGGGGTATAATGTACTCTTTAGAGGGACACATGTGTTGATTAAGCATAAGGATTGGAAATCACCCGTAACTATTGGAGTTAGGAGTGGTCGCCTTTATAGATTGCAGTTTGATGCTCCTAAGGCACTTATGAGCAACAGTAATCCTAGAGATCTTGGAGAGCTATGGCATAGGAGGATGGGCCATATTCATCATGGAGCACTTAGATTGCTTCGTGAGATCGTGACAGGTGTTCCAGAGGTGAGCACAGAGCATAACGATGTATGTAAGGGATGTGTGTTGGGGAAGTTTGCGAAAGCATCTTTTCCAAGGAGTGACACCAGATCTAAGGGTGTTCTTGATCTAGTACATTCAGATGTTTGTGGACCAATGTTGACGAAATCTCTCAAAGGATATGAGTACTATGTTACTTTTATTGATGATTTCTCTAGAAAGACCTGGATATACTTCTTGAAGACTAAGGATGAGGTTTTCTGTTGATTCCAAGAGTTCAAGGCTCTTGTGGAGAACTTGATAGGAAAGAAGATAAAGGTTCTTTGGTCAGAAAATGGAGGCGAGTACAAAGCAAATGTCTTCCAAGAGTTCTGCACTAGAGAAGGAATCAAGAGAGAATGGATTGTTCCTTACAATCAACAACAGAATGGAGTTGCTGAGAGGAAGAACCATTCTATATCGGAGGCAGCAAGAGCTATGCTACAGGTCCAAGACATGCCCTGTTACTTATGGGCAGAGGCATGTAATACAACAGTCTACATTCAGAATAGAGTTCCACACAAGGTGCTAGGGAAGATGACACCAGAGGAGGATTTCACAGGGAAGAAGCCAGATGTTAGTCACTTTAGGATATTTAAGAGTTTGGCATATTGCCATATTCCTGGAGATACATGTACAAAGTTAGATCAGACTGCAGAGAGGGGGTACTTTGTTGGTTACAGTGAGACCTTAAAGGCATATAGGATTTTCATTCCAGGGACTAAAAGAATTATTGTCAGACGGGATGTCAAGTTCATGGAGGACAAGACATTCAAGAGATCCAGAGATTTGCCAGCATATGATTAGAGTGAGTAGCCAACAGAAGCTCCAAGACCGAGTCAAGGGCAGCAAAGCTCAAGTACAATTACCAGTACAAGTGTAGACTCAGTTAGTGAAGATTCATAGAGTATGGAGCAACGGGTGCAACAGGAAATGCATCTAGAAGACTTAGAGGTTGACATTTCATCCTCTACAGTTGGCAGTAGGAACCATCTGGTTCCAGATACACAAAGGGATACTCAAGAGTTTATGGGAGCTCCTAGGAAGAGTACTAGACAACGAAGACAACCAGCCAAGTTCAATGACTATGTGGCATTAGTTAGTCAGTTGGTAGATAGTGAGCCTTCTAGCTATCAAGAAGCTGCAGAACATTAGGTATGGTGAGATGCTATAGTTGAGGAATATTCTTCAATAATGCAGAATGATGTGTGGGAGGTAGTACCTAGACCAACAGATAGGGCTATAGTTGGATCACGCTGGATCTATAAGATAAAGCACGGTGCAGATGGTAGCATCGAGAAATACAAGGCTAGGTTCGTGGTAAAGGGGTTCTCTCAGAAGGAGGGAATAGACTATGAGGAGACATTTGCTCCAGTTGCCAGGTATACTTCTATACGAGCTGTAATCTCACTTGCAGCACAGATGGGATGGAAAATCCATCAAATGGATGTCAAGACAACATTCCTTAATGGTGAGTTGAAGGAGGAGGTATACATAAAACAACTAGAAGGCTTTGTAGCACACAACAAAGAGACCCACATGTGCAGATTGAAGAAAGCATTGTACAGACTCAAGCAGGCTCCTAGAGCGTGGTATGAGCACATTGATACATACTTGCAAAAAATGGGCTTTGTGAAGAGTGAAGCAGATGCTAACCTCTACTACGTGATGGTTGGGGGTGAGATTCTCATTCTTGTTCTTTATGTGGACGATCTATTTCTTATAGGTTCACTAGGGCTCATAGTGGATTGCAAGAGGAACCTTGCAGAAGAGTTCAAGATGAAGGATTTAGGACTTATGCACTACTTTCTAGGCATGGAAGTGTGGCAGACAGATGGGGAGATTTTCCTTGGTCAAGGGAAATATTGCATTGAAATCTTGAAAAAATTTGGGATGGAGGATTGCAAAGCCATGTCTACACCCATGATCACGAATTAGAGGAAGGTAGATACATCTAAGGAGAAAGATGTAGATCCCACTTTATATAGAAAATTGATTGGTTCGCTTATGTATTTGGTTAACACTAGGCCAGATATAGCATTTGCAGTAAACTCTCTTAGTCAGTTCATGGTTGAACCAAAGAGAATGCATTGGATAGCGGCTAAGCATGTGCTGCGTTACCTGCATGGTACAGTCGAGTATGGGATCAGATATGTTCGAGGTGAAAGTATCAGGTTGATAGGCTATACTAATACAGATTGGGCAGGAAGTACAACAGACAAAAGGAGCACTTTAGGGTGTTGTTTCAGCTTGGGATTAGGAGTTGTATCTTGGTTCAGCCGGAAGCAGAAGTCTATGGCTCTAAGTTCAGCAGAAGCAGAATACATAGCAGCTAGCATGGTGACATGTGAAGCTATATGGCTTCGGAAGTTGTTAGTAGCCTTGTTTGGTCAAAAGGTTGAGACTACTATGATACATTGTGACAATCAGAGTTGCATCAAGTTGTCTGAGAATTCAGTGTTTCATGATAGGTCTAAACATATAGATATTAGATATCACTTCAACAGAGATTGTGTACAAAGGGGAGTTGTTCGACTACAATACATACCTACAGATGAGCAGGTAGTAGACATTCTGACAAAGGCTTTGGGAAAGGCCAAATTTATCTTCTTCAAAGATAAGATGGGTGTCATGCAGAACAGTTTCCTCGCTAAGAGGGAGTGTTAATTATTGTTAGTTGGACAGCTATTATTTCTAACCCGAAAATAGTAGTTGTATTTATGGGTAGCTTGGACAGTTGTTCGTCCTTATCTATGTATAGCAGCACTATTTATGGGTAGTTTGGATAGCTGTTTTTCCACTAGCTGAGAATTAGTAAATGGTTGTTGCAAGGATAATTATTTACTAATTTTAGTGATTCCCTTTTGGACACCTTGCAACCAATTCTATTGTTGGCTGTCAAGTTGTCTTCATCTCAACCGTCGATTGTAAATCAATCTCGGGCGTTGGGTTACCAACAGGAGTAGTATAAAAGGGGGTCTAGGGGGCATTTGGAGAACAAGGGAGAAGTTTTGGAGAAACGTTTGCAGTGTTAGCAAGGGCGCAGTGTTAGCGTGGGGATAGCAGTGGGAAATATCAGCGGGAGAAATTAGGAAGTTGTCAGAGTTCTGCCAGTGAGAGGCAAGGAATTTTTGTATCTCTTGATTTGCTGAAGTTTAATATAATTCCTCATCTGTAGAACTGGTTTTCCTTTAGGGGTTTTTTCAAGGATAATTTGTCCGAAAATATTGTGTTCATTGTGTTTTTCATTTCTTTCCGTATTATATAAGTGAAGTTGTAGTTGTGTTATTTTTCAATATTAGCTGAAAATTTGTTTTTAGCAGTTTAATAATCGTTTATGATAAAAGATTAATAATCAGTGACTGCAATAGTTGATTTTTCACATGAGATATAAGTCATCCGCCCAATGCACTCCTCATAGTATCATCAACTCTTATGAAGCGTAAGTAACTGAAGATATAACCTGAAGACCTGGAGAGAGGGCCTGTCAACTGAGCAAGCTAACACCGAGGTGGGTTGCGAGTTTAGCAGCGGTGACTGCATTGTGCAGTGGTATCATCATTTATGCGAGTATTTGACTGCTTATGCTAGGATTTCATTTGAAAAATGAAATCCTTACTCTGTGAGCGCTGGGTTGTTTGTGATACCAATTTAAACTTAAAATTATTTCAATCATTTAAATCCATTTTATGAATGAGTGTGGAGAGGGGGATCTTCTGTCCACATGTGGTTAATTGGGTCATATATTGGAGCCTCAAATACGTGGATGCTCCTCCATAATAGGCAGAGAATTTGATGTGGAAATAGGCTATTTTAGATAGTTCTTGAGGCCTATTTCAAAAATGGAGACAAGAAACGTTAATCCCAATTCATATGGAGATATCATTCAAGTACACGTGCACAAAAAGCCTTGGATTTCCTATAGTTTGGTATTGCATATGCCCATGCAACAGGGTCTAGTCATGCAATGTGGCACAATGAGACAGTATGATGAATTAAAACAGCAGCACAAAGAATGAAAAACAGAGCATAAAAACAGAGCTTAAAACCAGAGCAGCAAAACTCAAATATATCAAAGAGCTATAAAAAAATTTCTTGTTATTACAGCTAAGAGGAATGCTCTATTTATAGAGCTCATACATATTTCTAGAGGGTTCTTGAGAAGCTTCAAGAAAGGAAGCACTCTAGAGATTTCTACATAATTTTAAATTCATATTTTGCACAAAGAGAGAGGCTCCAAGAAGCAAGTAGAAAGTTCTGGACTGTGCATTAAATGCCCAGCTACTATAATAAACATTATTTTTAACACCCCCCCATAATGTTTATTTGGAGAGAGTAGGAACATCTTTGAGCTGCAATAGATCTCTAAATTTCGTAGATTTTACAATAGACAATGCTTTTGTAAATACATCAGCAAGTTGATCTTCTGTTCCGCAAAATTGAAGCTCCACCTCTTGTCTTTCAATTAGATCTCAAAAAAAATGATGATGCACTTCTATATGCTTGGACCTTGCATGATATACTGGATTTTTTGCTAGCTTGATAGTACTTTGATTATCACAAAATATTGTTGTTGGAGAGTCTTGTGGATGATGCAATTCTTCAAGTAACCTCCTAAGCCATAATGCTTCTTGAGATGCCTTTGATAAACCAATATATTCAGCTTCTGTAGATGAGAGTGACACTGTTGATTGCTTCTTGCTACTCCACGAAATCGATCCTGATCCAAGATGGAAGATATATCCTGAAGTTGACTTTCTATCATCAATGTCACCTACATAATCAGAATCCATATATCCAACTAAAGTAGGTTCTCCTCCATATTTGTATTCAATGCCAAGCTGGTAAGTACCCTTAATATATCTTAATATTCTTTTAGCCGCTTTCCAATGTTCAATGTGTGGATCTGCCATGTATCTTGATACAATACCAACTGCATATGCAATATCTGGTCTAGTTATAGTAAGATACAAAAGATTTCCATCAAGCTGCCTATATAATTTTCCATCCACTTTCTTTTGAGTAGAGTTAGCACCTAGCTTTACTCCTATTTCACATGGTGTATTACATGGTTTACAATCACTCATATTGAATTTTTTAAGTACATCAAGAGCATATTTAGTTTGAGAGAGCATGATTCTTCCTTCTTCTTGCCATACTTGCATACCCAAAAAATAGTGCATTAGTCCTAAATCAGTTATTTCGAAAGCTCGTTTGAGTTGATTTTTAGTTATCTCAATATCATGTGTGTGATCTCTTTTAATAATCAAGTCATCCACATACAATACAATGATAACAACCTTATTATCACAATATTTTACATACACATCTGGATCAGCATTACTTCTTTTAAATCCAACTTCTAGGAAGTAATTATTAATTTTTGAGTACCATTCCCTTGGTGCTTGTTTGAGACCATAGAGTGATTTTCTTAATCTACACACCAAATTCTCTTCTCCATACTTAATAAATCCTGGTGGTTGTTGCATATAAATTTCTTCTTTTAAGTCACCATGCAAAAATGCACTTTTTACATCCATTTGAAAAATTTTCCAACCAAACTTTGTAGCTAAAGCAACTATTGTATGAATGGAAGTCATCTTAGCTACTGGAGCAAAGGTTTTAGTATAGTCTATACCTTCTTCTTGTGAGAAACCTTTAGCCACTAACCTTGCTTTGTATTTTTCAATAGCTCCATCTGATGTGAATTTGGTTCTATAGGTCCACTTGCAACCAACCACATTTTTGCCTTCTGGAAGTGTTGTTAGTTCCCATGTTCCATTCTTCATCAAAGAATTGTATTCTTCTTGCATAGTCGCTTCCCATTCTTCTTTTCCTTTTGCTTCTTCATATGTGTTTGGAGTGTCAACCTGCATCACCTTAGTCATAAGAGCATAGTTAGCAAATATATATCTAGGACCTTCTTGATAAATTTCTTTGATGCTTCTAAATTTCTTTGGATTTTCATTATCACTTTCTTGAGTCTCATCCCATGTAGTGGTTTGCACACCTTGACTTTGACTATTGGTAGAAGTAGAATTTTCTTCATCAATCAAAATTGGAAAGAAATATAATGTTGGAGAATTATCATTCTTAACATCTTCATCAAACCATACATTTCTTTTAATATAGATTTCATTAGTTCTAGGATTGTATAACCTATATCCTTTCGATTCCTCACTATATCCAACCATTATGCACTTCTCGCTTTTCCTTTCAAATTTGCTCCTCCTTTCATCAGGAATGTGAACATATGCTTTACAACCAAAAATTCTAAAATGAGATACTGTAGGCTTTCTTCCACTCCATGCCTCTTCTGGTGTTATGTTCAAAACTGCCTTAGTAGGTGTTCTATTCAAGATATATACGGCAGTATGAACTGCTTCAGCCCAAAATTTAGCTTCTAGATTTCTAGAATGAAGCATGCACCTAGCCATTTCTATTATAGTTCTATTTTTCCTTTCAGCAACACCATTTTGTTGGGGTGAATAAGAGACAGTTGATTCCTTTTTAATGCCATGTTCTTTACAAAAATCGAAAAGAGCTTTATTCATGTATTCAGTCCCTCTATCAGTTCTTAGTATCTTTAAGTACTTCCCACTTTGTTTTTCAGTCAAAGCTTTAAACTCTTTAAACTTTTGAAACACTTCATCTTTCTTTTGTAGAAAATACACCCAAATTCTTCTACTATAATCATCTATAAAAGTGAGGGCATACCTTGATCCTCCAATTGATGATGTTTTGAAAGGACCCATTACATCACTATGGACTAAATGTAGAGGAGTTTTTGCTCTCCATGATTTACCTTGAGGGAAACTTTCCACATGTTGTTTTCCCATTGCACATCATTCACACACCTTAGGGCTTAATGATATCTTTGGCAGCCCATGCACCATTTGTAATTTCTCCATAAGCTTGAGACTTTGAAAATTGATGTGCCCCAAACGCTCATGCCATAACCTGCTCATATCATCATATTGGGCAATAGCACACATATGTTTATCTCCACATTTAGAAGTAAATTCTTGAAATTTATATAATCCATTCTCCATTTTACCAATTGCAATGACTCTATAATTATCATTGACATCCTTGATTAAGCATTTATCATTGTAGAATTCTATTTTATGTCCTTGACTTGCAATTTGAGATACTGAAAGCAGATTTGTTTTTAATTCAGGGACTAATTTCACATTTTTGAACAAACCATTATCAATTTTGACATTACCAGTCCCTTTAACTTCTAAAGCACTATTATCCTCCAAATATATTTTCTCTATATTATTTTCACTTATTGATTCAAATTGATTCTCATTATGAGACATGTGTTGTGTAGCACTAGAATCAATAACCCAATCTTCTTTGAAAGTATTATTTTCTTTAACTGCAACACAAAATGCATTTCTTTTAGAATCTCCTAATTTTGGATAATTATTTACTTTCTTTTCTACATCTCTTTTCTTCTTGAAACATTCATTTGCCTTATGACTCATTTTACCACAATAATGACATTTCCATTTACTTCTATTATGATCTATATATGAAATACTCTTATTTTCATTCTTCCAATTTCTTTCTTTAGATTCATTTTCTTGTGACTTCTTATAATATTGTTTTCCTTTCATTACAAATGCTTGAGATTCACCATCAAATGATTCTTTTTCTTTAACTTGTCTTTTCTCTTCTTGAACCAACTTAGCACACAATTCTTCTAATTTAATACTTTTTAATTTATCTGCAGTATCTAAACCCCTTATAAATGATTGATAAGATCATGGAAGACTTTGTAATATAATTTGCACAAAATCTTTATCATCTATATCTTTTCCAAGAGAAGCAAGCTCATTTTTCTTTTCCTTTAACTTACTTAAATGTGGGACTATCTCTTGTGAGCTTGATAATTTCAAATTGTATAATTCAGTTGTGAGAGATAAGATCCATACATCACCTGAATTTTGATATAAATCTTTCAAAATCTCCCAAACTTTGACTCCACTTCTCTCATTATGAACTTCTCGAAAAACTTCTTCTGAAAGTGTAAACTTGATTAGTGCTGCTGCCCTCTTGTCCCTTTTATCCCAATTATCTTGATCATTTCTTGGATTCGTAGGCCTTTGTTCACTACTAGTCACAATATCATAACAATTTTGAAGGGTTAGAGTGATTTCAACATGAGATACCCAATCATAATAATTTTTTCCATTTAATTTAACTGTAGGCAAAGTCACACCAAGTGATTCCATTGTTAAATTCTCTCCCTTTTTTTTTTGGATGAGAATGAAAGATATTTAAAAACTTGAACACCCAAGCTTGAAATTGAAAAAATCTCACCAATTTGTTGAAGAAAAAACCTTTTTTTTTGCTGCAATATCCTTCCTTTGATGTAGTTTTTTTGTCCCAAACCAAACTGCTGTTCACTCCTTAGTTACAGCCTGCAAATGTAAAGATTCACACAAGGAAAACACATATATTCATTCCAAAAGCATCATATATTCACAGCCCAAAGAACTGAAAATGCTCTGATACCATGATGAATTAAAACATCAGTACAAAGAATGAAAAACAGAGCTTAAAAACAGAGCAGCAAAACTCAAATATATCAAAGAGCTATAAAATTTCTTCTTGTTATTACAGCTGAGAGGAATGCTCTATTTATAGAGCTCATACATATTTCTAGAGGGTTCTTGAGAAGCTTCAAAAAAGGAAGCACTCTAGAGATTTCTACATAATTTTAAATTCATATTTTGCACAAAGAGAGAGGCTCCAAGAAGCAAGTAGAAAGTTCTGGACTGTGCATTAAATGCCCAGCTACTATAATAAACATTATTTTTAACACAGTACATATAAATATTGGACGCTGTTTTTTGTTTTTCCTATTGTCTTGTATTTCTTTCCAGAGTAATAATATTTTCGGTTGTTCAATCTTCTGTTGAACCTAGGATGCAGGTTTCTTATAGGTTAAATGAAACAAGAGGGGTGAGAAGATATGTTTTGCATACCACTCGGTGATGCTGTCTTATTCTAATTTTACTGACTTATAGCCTTCGTTGTTTAGGGTATTCCTTTGCCATATTCACAGGCCATGATGCTGTCGTGTATTATTTTGATCTTGTAGTGCATTGTGTTCTCTATAGTCATTTCTTTGCGCCTTTTATTTTACTATGTTTCGATCTCTAACCAAGGGGAATTCCTAGGACGACTTTCTAGCTGGCTAAGGAAGAGGGATGGTGGTAATTCAATTCATTCTTCCTATTGATCTGTTTGTACTTGTGATAGTTTTTACATTTCATTGGGGAAGTGATAAATCATCCGCATACCCGCTTCTTTGAGGTTTATTTATTAGTTTCCTTTTATTTTACGCCCATATTTTCTTTTGTGACAGAGATTTCAATATTTCCTTGAAACAAGAGATGGATGTGTTTATCACCTAGTATGGTGAAATCATATTTCTCTCCCAACTTTTTGAATAGTAATGTGCTGCATAAATTTGAAAATTTGAAGTGGAAGTAGAGGTATTGTCATGGCATGTAGTCTTGTATTTCTTCTGAGGATGTCAGTAAACAATGGAATCTTGGGATCTGGAAAGTCATTAAGCAATGTGGCAAGACACATAATGTCCCAACTACTAGACGTCCATTGCGGTCATTTGTTAGTCAATGACCTTACTTCCACGTTTCTTCAATTTTTCTCTTCTATAGGAAATGCCACACCACTGTAACCCGTCATATCTCTCAATGCATATAGGAAGAAAAGATAAACCTATTATTTAGGGAAGTGAATATATGTACGTCTCGGATGAAATACAAGGTCATCCATGCGTCTGACTTTATATAGAAAACAAGGGTTGGTATCACAGAAGAAAAGATAAACCTATTATTTACAACAGTGAAAATGTGTACATCTCAGATGGAATAAATCATTGTCCATGCATCTGACTTCAGCTCGTCCATCTTATATAGCGAAGAAGGATTGGTACTAGTGTGTATTCCAAGAGCTATCCAGTACCTTGACATTGGACATGGATTTCATTTTGATTTTTTAAACTAAGTTTCTTCTTCCTTGGAGGTTTTTTTTTTTTTTTTAAAGAATTGTATCATTTGTAAATTGTTGATCATTATGAACTTTCTAATTGAATCAACCTAGTGCTTCAGCCATAATAACAAAGAGAAATAGGAGATTAGGACTCCTTGTCTAATGCCTTTAATATGTTAAATAAACATTTAGGGATCCTATTTACTAAAATTAATATCTTGTAAGTAGATATGCAATCATAAATTAATATTATCAATCTTTCGGAGAAACCAAATGCTTCTATCTATCTACATAGAAATCTCCAATGTATTTTGTTGTAATCATTTTGAATGTCCAATTTAATTAACATGCATAATTCTTTGTTAGATTATGTGGTATGTATGATTTCTAGGGTTAGATTATGTGGTATGTATGATTTCTAGGGTTATAATAATTCCTTTGAGGATGGATCTACTAGGTTCAAAACTTGTATGTTCCATTTTGGTAAAAAAAAATTGAGTCTATTAGCTAAGACCTTAGAAAGGATTTTATAAATTGTATTGCATAGTGTTACTAGTTTGAAATCACTCATAGGTGAATTATCTAATTTTTTTCGTACTAAGTTAAAGAATGTATTGTTAATTACTAATAGTAATGAACCTAAATTTCTAGCATATTTAATCACTTCATGTTGATCATTTCCTATTATATTTCATATTTTTTTAAAGAACATAGAATTGAACCCATTTGCCCTAGGAGTATTGTCAATGTGCATCTAGAATACCACTAATTTGAATTCATCTAATGTAGTTTCACTACACACCCATTTATTATCGTCTTTATTATCATTTGCATTAATGAGAGTTGCAATAGAAGATAGCATTTTATTTTTGGCTGCTAAATTTGAGGCATCACTTTCATTATAGATATTGAGGTAGTAATTTACAAATTCTTTTAAGATTTATTTAGGTTTTCTTACTATTACACCTTTGTTACTATTAATTTTAGTTAATCTATTAATTTTTCTTCTATTTTTTGTACTATTCTAGAAGAATTTTCCATTACTATCCCCTTTTAATAACCATATTTCTTGGGACCTTTGTATCAATTTTTTTTTTCCCTTTTAGACTAATATATCCTCAAGTTTAGATAGTAATTATTTTCTTCTAATATAGGTTTCATTATTCATACTATTTTTATTACTTCTTTATCAAGGTCATCCAACTCTTGTTCTACCTTAATTTTCTCTTTAATGATGCTATGGAAATGCACATGATTTCATTTTCCTCATTTATTATTAACATTCTTATGTTTGGATATAAAATAAAATATCATGAAATCCTCCACTATTGTTTCATTCCGCTAGACTTCTATTATGTCTAAGGGAAGAGTTAGTTCCATAATTTCCAATCGTACTACAAAATGATCTGACCTAATATTTTAAGAATTTCTACTTCTAATGTGTAGTAGGTGGAAAAATCACCTTTAAACATGAATCTATCTAGTCTCTTAGACATCTTATTGAAATCCTTCCTCTTATTGGTCCATGCAAAAATATCATTTATTCTTTTATATATCAACTAAATTATTAAAATTAATCTACTGGCTAAAGTCCTTCTAAGATTTTTCTATATAATTACTCCCACAATTATTTCACTATGTCTAAAATTGCATTGCAATCTCCTAATAAGATATAAGTTTTTGATTGATTTCAAGAAATGAAATTGCTCATTTAATTCCATACCATTAATTTATTTTAAAAATTTATTGAACCATATCTATTGATAATTGTAAAATTAATATTACGATTAATTCAAAGTAAATCTTCCTAGGGTCCCATAATATGGAAAAACCTCCTAGTGCTTCTAGTGGATCTAGCTAAATTGATTTTCATATTGTTAGATCTTTTATTAACTTATAAGTTTCTATCTTACTCAAATGATTTTATCAAACAAGTATAAGCTAAGAAGAAAGGGTTTTTACACTTCTTTTTAGAAGAGAATTTTTTAGGGGCATTTATTCCCCTAACAATACATGTAGAGACTTTCATTGGCTAATGGGAAGGAAATTTCCTTTCCTTGCATGGAACATGTATGCTAATTTTGTTTATTTTTCTATTGAAGCATCAATTATGCTTAAATTTGTTAATGGTTTCTTACCCCAATTTTCTTTTGTCTCTTAGCTTTATTGGGATGCTCAAACCTTAAATATTGGCTACTATTACTATACCAAGTTTACCATCATCTAAATGAGAACTTGTATTTTCAAAGAAATATATTGATTCTTGATATAGTTCTTTACTTAGTGCATCTCTTAAAAATTAAGGAAATCTTTCCTCTCTTCTTATATAGAAGGAGTTGGTATGCATCAATTTTTTTGTTATCTTTCTCATTGTAGCTTTGAATTATTATAGAGTCAAATTCTATACATTTTTGAATCCTAAATTCTCAATTAGATTCCTTAATTTTTGTAAATAAGATGTTTAAACTAGAAAATTTATCATATTAATACCAATCTACCTTATTTTCTTGTACCAAGCTACAAAGTTCTTCATATAAATTATTTATTTTGGAAGGAATATTAATGCTTTTACTTCTTGCATTCATGTTTGATTGATAATTATTCCACTTTCAAAGTTGGTCATATACTTCATTGTAAATATGTTATATTTCTTTTATTGTGTTGTTGAGAGTTAACATATTATACTCTACCTACTATATAAAAATTAAAACACCCTACATATCTATCATGTTTTCACCTAAATCGTCTTCATCTAATGTAGTTAATGGGATCTTTGGATTTTGATATCTATCATCTACTATTTCTAATCTTGGCTCCAATGTAGGTACTTCCTCTAATCTTGTTTCAATGTGTAAGTCCTTATAAGGAGTAACTTTAGTTGGACTAGCAATAGGTGAATTCAAATGGTTTTTATTATCCTCTATAAACAATTCTTCCCCTATAATTTTCCTATTTTTGATTTCATTGTTAAATATCCCTATTTTTTATTTTTTATCTTGACCAATTTTCCCTATACCTACCTTAGGTAGTTGATATATTAAATTGAGAATAAAATATATCTGTATGTGAAGCATGGGTCATTATATGATTCTCAGTTGAAGTCTAGGTTGAATATTTCTATACTAGTAATGTATCTCTTTTAAATTTTCTGGTGCAAAAGATATTTTAAACAATTCATTTAAATTCTTAAAGATTTAAGCCTTCTCATTCCTCATTTGAGTTCTCTTAAAAGTTTGTAATTGTCGATAGGGGTGCACCCCTTCAAATCCTATGGTTTTTGCTAATAAATATTGAATTCTATCCTACAAAATATCCAATCATAATTTCTTTTAAAATTGCATTCACAATCTCATTGTTTGCATATTCTAGATACATTAGTTCTTCAGATAGGAAAGTGATACTTACCTCAGAACCCATAGCTTCCATCAGCCAATTTTCTATAATAGATAAATCTAGTAACTTAACTAACACCAGAATGCATAAAGTCCTAAGTTACAATATCTATTCTAAACAACTTTTGGGAGGTACTTGGTAATGAATCCTAACTTACAATATCTATTCTAAACAACTTTTGTGAGGTACTTGGTAATGAATGCTCAAATAAAATTGGTCTCTTGAGTGCTTTCACATGGTTATATTTATAAATATTTTGAGAGCCCTTTCTCAAATTTATGAGGTTTTTGTTAGAAGTATTAGAGTTCTGAGAGGGGGAGTGAACAAGAACTCACTGATTTTAATTAATCAATTTTCAGATTCTAACTTTAAAGATTCAAGAAACTAAATGCATTCAAAACTTATTCAAATAAATAACATTCATCGTGCATAAATACAAAACATGAACTCACAGAAGATAGAGACATATTTTTTCGAGTGGGAAACCCTCAAAATTCGTCAAAAAGGATTCGTCATAGGGAGAAAAACCACTCCATGAACTTGTAATCTTTATCGAGCTTCAACTCTTTTACAATTAGTAGCAATAACTACTCAAGGTGTTCGACCCTTTATATCTTTTTCTCTTTGTTTACAATCTCACATACACATATACATGTATATGCTACGTCTATACATGTAGGTAAGCTTATAATATAGGTAAGCTTATAATATAGCTTTCAGATTACAACTCTTCACAAGTTTTCTCAAATGTATTTGTGTCTCCTTTTCAATGATCTTTTCATACTCAATACATTTCAGAATTTACAATGATCTCTATAAATAGAGATAAGATTCGAAATAAATCAGTTATGCAAAACCAACTTAACTAGTTAGGGTCATTTAACAAAACCCCTTTATGAAATGTTGTTTTAAAACCAACTTTTATTATTTCTGCCACAGATTTGTCCATGTCTTTTGAAATATCAGCCATATCAACTTCAAACTATGCAAGTAGGATTTCAAATTTGAAACCCTCAAAAGTTTTCTTTTAAACAAGTGAATAAAATCCTCAAAAAATGCCATTTTAGGATTCAAACCAGTGACCCCATTTATCTTTGAACTTCATTTGAAAGCTGAAACTGTATTATTCACAAACAAAAGATTTGCGTCCGAAAACCAGTCACAAACCTTCTACATTTTTTTTCATGTTTTCTTTCAAACTACTCAAAACAATTGCCATTTGAAAAAAATAAAATCCCTTCAACAATTTGCCTTTGAACAATTGAAAGAATTTCAAAACTGTCATCTAGGGTTTGAAGAAACTTCTAAATTTTCTTTTCCTCTGAAGACCATCCAAATCCTTTATTTTGAAATCAGATCCGAAAGACTTCATTTAAAGAAATGATACTAGATGTGAAAACTTCCATATATATTTTTTTTACAATTGTTATTTGAAACCCTTTTCTTTTTACCTCTTCTCTTTTTCAAAAAAAAATCACTGTATTTCTGAAAGAGAAAAATTCACCTTTTTAAGAAAAACTGAAATTGTTTTCAGCACTTCCATATTTCACACCGTTATGACTTTGTACAAAAATTTCAATCATTGTCAAATACGCATACCTGAGACGATTTTCTTTTACCTCCATTGTTCTTTGTTACCAAACTCGCTATTTACAAAGAAACCCTCATCGTAGTCCTCCTTTATTCCTCAAAGAAAAATTTCTTATTTTTGCCTCAGTCACTCATGCAAATACAAATGAAAATACAAGGTAAGTATATGTACAAGAAAAAATGAGCAAACACTTGTTTACTATTGATACCTTACCCAGTGAAGAACTCTCTTCAAAACTTTCATAGTAGCTTATTGTCAAGGCAAGAACAAACTCATAACAGAAACCTTCACAATAGCCCATATTCGCATGCCAAAGACCACACAAAAAAACCAAGAGAGTTTCCTTCATGGAAGACAACAAGAATTTCACATGCTTGCAAAGAAGACAAAAACCCTTCACAATAATATCCGCAGACTTTAAAAGTGATCTATCAAAATGCCCACAACCTTAACTGCATTCTAATTTCCTTTGGAGTTTGCCATGCAAAACTTACAACTGGCGAAAACATGCAAGCTTTTACTTAATGCCACGTACTGATCAGTATTTCCCATTTACCATGCCATCGGTATATGTGCCATGTTAAAAACTTTGTTTTGCCTTTGCCACGTTTTAATTTCAAGCTTGTCTGCCACATAACACAGTCAAACTTGCCTTTGATTATGCCATGAAAAATGTTTTGTTTTAAACTTGCCTTTACTACCTTTTAATTTTGCATTTTGCCAACCTTAAGAATGGTCAAATGGTCAACAGTTTTTACCTTGTTCCTGAAGTATCCTTCTTCATATCCAAAAAAGGATTCAAACTCTCATATTCAACATTTTTTATACAACATGATTTTTCTATGCAAACGATATACCAATACTATTATTGTTTATGTCAGGATGCTTATGTTGATGTAAATTTTGTGATAACCAACCTCTCTTATTGTGTTGGAAGATATAGAAATTACAGATTGAAAACCTATTCATTTTTTTGAGGTACTTGGTAATGAATGCTCAAATAAAATTGGTCTCTTGAGTGTTTTCCACATGGTTATATTTATGAATATTTTGAGAGCCCTTCCCCAAACTTATGAGGTTTTTACCTTGTTCCTGAATACAAGTATCCTTCTTCATATCCAAAAAAGGATTCAAACTCTCATATTCATTGTTTTTTACCCAACTTGATTTTTCTATGCAAACGATATACCAATGCTATTATTGTTTATGTCAGGATGCTTATGCTGATGCTAATTTTATGATAGTGAACCTCTCTTATTGTGTTGGAAAATATAGAAATTAAAGATTGAAAACTTATTCATTTTTTAAGGTCTCAAAATTATTTTAGAATTTTATTTTTCATAATTGAATCAACTATTTCCCTCCATCTTACAGATTTTTACACATTAATTATGTATACCTACTTTGTATTGATTGATATTTCTTAGAAGACCTCTTTCTAGAACTTGAACTAATTTTTTTTGTGGTAAGGGCATAATTGTTATGGGAAAAATATATTATTTATTTTCTTGCATGACTGAATCAGTTTTGGGATTAATAAGAATATCATGCAATTTGTTGATTATTATTTTATGCCCTTTTTTTTTCTTATGCCAAACTTTTTGTATGGTAATAGTATCTTAATGGAAAGGTATATTATTACAAATTTTAGCTATCCTATTGTTATAAAATTTTCATATTTTAACTATTGTTGTTTCTAATATCTCTTATTTATGTGTATGTGAATTATTTACTATTGATCATTTTGAAAAGACCTTGAACTATGATTTGATCTCTTTTCTAATAAGTAAAATTTAAAGTAACAATGGTCCAATAATGGCTGATCTCAATTTGTATTCGTTGTCCATGATATATGTTATAATTGCTTATGCATTATCTTTATATATCTCTATCTCTAATGGAAGCTTTTTGTATATGCGATTGGTGAATCTTGTCAAGCTGAAATGATGTCTCCATTGTTTCTAATATCTCATCTTTATGTTTGCATGTTTTATCTATTTCAAATCTTTTCAAAATAATATTAGCTAGTGTCCCACTTTTGATCGATCGGACTTGCAAGACAAATCTCTAGAAAATTAAGTGTTATGGCCATTTTATTTAAATGTGATTTTTTACTTTGTTAAAAAATGGATATCAAATATGGATGGTGTATTGATATCGAATATCAATAGATGTTTCTATTTGGTTTTATTTTACAAACTAAATTTAAATTTTGTCAAACCTATACAAAATTCAAAGTGAAATTTAACATGTTTTTGATAATGAAGATAGGGAGAGTGTCTTAAACCTATACAATCATTATAGAAAGAAAGCACTCCCTTGGGCCATTATAGCTTAGTAGTGGGGTAATTTATCAAAGGCTATCCATTCATCCTATAACTTTTGGATAATATTTTTTAAAAATAACTAAAAAACTAGAAATACCACACTATGATTTTCCATAGTATAAACAAAAAAAAATAGTTCAAGCAAAACATAAAGAAATATCTAGAAAGAAACTTACATAAACTCTAAATAGACCAAAAAGTATATCTCAAATTGTTTAGCTAGTAGAGATTGATATTATAGAAGTTAATAGACATAAACCTAATGAAGTCCATATAATTTTTAAATGCATAAAATTCTCTAAACTCAGATATAACTAAAACTAACAAAAAAAAAAGAAGAAAATAGCTTTCAAGCATACGTGATGGCATTCTAGGCCTTCTCCAATTCGTAGAGCTCATATTCCTAGTAAGTGATGTCACTAGCTCCCTAGTCATCCTTTGTATCACCCACATCCACATTTTTTGGGATTTTTCAACTTACTCCTATGGATCACAATGCCATCAAATAATCTTTCCTAGATCTCCCACTATTTTTTCCAAAGGGTAGACGTCGTAACTCCCAAATCAATATTTTTGAAGTATTAGATAGAAGCCAAAAGAAATGTGGGCTAGCCCCAAAGTACAAAAAGGGCTGACCAAAAATAGACAAAGGTTACCACCCACCTATACCAATTTTAAACTTCAAAAAAAAAACATTCAAAAGCTCCAAACAAGAGAAATTCTTGTCATCCACCCTATTCCTAACAAGCATATAAAAACTAAAAAAATACCAACAAATAATAGAGTTATTGATGCTATTAGTACAGTACTTGATAAAAAAGATACATAAAAAAATCCTGTAGGGTCCCAAGTTCATCGGGGATCAAAACATAAAAGAAACAACAAAAAATAGAACCAGGGCTAGTTGTCTTCTTTCTTTCCACCTTCCTCATTCCTCTTCTCCTCGGGATCTTTCTTGTTTATATCCACCCTCTCCTCTTTGATAGGTTCTTAAGAATATTTTTGAGCCAATCCTCTACCAAGAAGCCATAAATGGAGCAAGTGGTTTCACTCTCCTTGGCTTGATCCTTCTCATCCTTGTTCATCTAGAAGAAATAGAGAGTTGTGGCAGCAAAGAGCATAACCTCTTTGGAGAATTACACCAAGGTTTTGAATTTTTTATAGATACCAATGTGGTTCTCTATGAGCTCTTTCATATAATTCTCTAGCCTCTCTAGCCTCACCTTGCTATGACTCTAACCATGGCTATGTTTCCCATTTTTTCTGACCAGCTTTAAGAGTGCTTTTCATGGGGGAGGTGATGTCCTCCTCCCCACTTCTATTTGATGAAGGGATAGCTTCCATGGTTTCCAAGAGGTGTGAGAGAGACATCCTTCTTTCTAGTGTCTTGGTGAAGCCTCTTTCTCTTGATGGGTTTCTTCTCACTCTCAATTGACTCAGAGTTGAAGTCACGTTTAGGGGGGGACTAGAATTTCTCCATTTGGAGTCTTTTGTTAGCCTTCCAAGTAGTCTTCTTTCTCTTTCGTGTGTTAGTATTAGACTCAATAAGGCTAGTTTTTACCTCTAAACTAATGGTTTTCTTAACTTTTCTATGGCTAGAGCTAGGGGTGGGGTTCATGGATATTTTGGGGCTTATTAGTATCCAATGTATTAACCAAAATTGGTGAGTTTAGGGAAAGGTGGTGTTTGTAAATTTTGTGCATGAAACCCTAGTGGACAATATAAAAGGGTCTACCCTCTTCTCTCTTTTTCCTAGTCTTAAAGACACAATCCTTCATGGAATATAGAATAAGGTGTGGAAAAGAAATCAGATCATGGTTCCTAAAATGGTTGATAATGGGTAAATGGTAGTAATATAGCACCTAGAACCAATCTTCAAGTGTAATATACCTCATAATGGCATAGCAGATCACATCCTAGGGCATCAAAATATCTTCTTTGGAAAACCCACCATGCATGAAATCCTACTCCTCATTAGGTCTAAAAAGTTTTCTCAAATTGGTTTCATCTACCATGCTGGTCTACTTATGGGAATTATTTCCTTCCATGGGAAACCCTTGCAACAATTTTGTCTATGATTTCAAATGGCATTCCATTAATATTAGCCTTCCTATCATTCTAGGAATTTATGAATTGCATTGAGATATGCTCATCATGCTTTTCCATACTTTCTAGAAATGGAAGTAGTCCTCCTTGACAAAGATAAACCTAAATGTCCTCACTCTTCTTTATGTACTCCTCGATCTCCACTGGTTCAATATGATCACTAATACCCATTTCTTCACCAACCTCAACCACCCATTTCTCATATTTTTGCGATATCCCCTTCTTACATATCAAATTTTGGAAGCCACAACAAAATAAATAAATTACATTCAATCTGAAAATTTTAAGGTAGCAGAAACCCATCATAAGACTATAAGGCTTCCCCAAATACAAGAAACCACTCTTCATGGCATGTGTGATATGTACCTTTCCCTCTGAATTAAACCATCACTAGTTGTAGTTGAAGTGAGATTTGGAAAAAGTGTCCTTGTCATCTAGCTTTTGTGTTTCACCACATATGAAGATAATGATACTACTTATCCTTTTTTGAAATAATTAAAGCTTGTGATAAGCGGATCATAAAAAAAATCCTCATGCAATCTTCCCAAATATTGACTTTATGAAAAAAAATCCATTGGCCTTCCCAGCCATGCAGCTTCTTAAAGGTCCACCACCTTTTGAAATGACACCTACTGCCTTGTGCAAAGTATGCTCACATTCCATCATCACTTGAGTTGATGATGGAAGTTCGCTAACATTCTCTCATTTGACAATTTGCATTGTGTTATGGCCAAATGTTTCCAACTCATTCTCCACTCCATTTCCTTCATGGTAAATGTGGCCCACTTGGATCTCTTGTCACCCCTCCATCTAATTGTAAATTTCCTCTATTATTATTTTGATCTTCCAACTACTCTAAACCTCTCCTTTAACTACTCTAATAATTAACATCGAATTGCCCTCGATTTCCAATCTATTAATTCTTACGACTCTCACAATTGTCAATCCCCATAGAAGGGCCATGGCTTCCACTTTATTTTTTGAACCCTCTCCACAGTTCCTAGTGTAAATGGCCACCATATCCCCCATTCTATTCTAGAGAACACCCCTAGCTGTAGTACTAGTAATCATGGTCGATCCATCAAGATTAAGTTTTATCCAAGTTTCACGAGGGGGATGGCATGTTGTTCTAGGCCTGGCCATAACTTTGGTGTTATCAAAGTATTCCACCATTGAGACTAAGTCCCAAGAGGATGCCCACTTTGTATCAAGTCTTCTTGGGGGTTGGGGGGCGCTTCCATTGCTAGATCCTACTACATTCCTTTAAGAGTCTAATAATCTACTGGGTCACAACCAAATTGGTAGTGACTTTGTCCTTGAAGATTCTTTTATTACACTACTTCCAGATTTTCCATGAGACATACATGGGGATAATTCACCATATAGTTTTGAGATAAGGGTGATTTGTCAGCCCTTCCTAGTGAAAAAATTGTTGTAGTTTCTCATTGGCACACCACTAGACTTCCCATAGTGCAAGTACACCCCTCCAAACTTTAGATGCAAAATGGTAGTCGATGAGAAAGTGTGGGATATATTTTTCTTCTTTGTAATATAAAATAAAGCAATTATCTAGATGACACCCTCTCCTTCCAAGATTTTCAATGGTGACTATATTCCTATATAAGGTCATCCACCAATAGAAATTTATCTTTGGTAGGATCCATGGGTGCCAGACCTTCCTCCAATCCCCCAGAGCCCCATCCTCCTGATGACAACAGAGATAAGAAAATTTCACCATGGTATCTCCCAAGGGGGTAAGTCTCCAAACCAAAGAGTCACTAGTCAGGGTGGATGGGTTTCTATAACTCTAAAAAATATTTTGGAGTGCTAGAGAAAGAATTGTCCCTTCTAGATTATGAATTCATTTTCATTTCTTTTTTGGGGTGATATAGCTTTGAATTAGAGTACCATTCTATCTATTGCAATCCTCTCTTAAGGGTTAGAATTGAGTGTACATGAGGGGATTTCCTTGAAGAAATTGGTCTTGCTAGAAGTCAATGCTACTACCATTTTCCACCACCCAGTGACTACCCTTCTTCAAAATTATTTGGTTGTGCATCACATTATTCAAATAATTTCAACCCTAGGTGAGAGCATGGGTCCATAGGAAGTGATGGAACAAGTCCCCTTCAAGATATTTAGCCTTCACAATGTTGCATCAACTACCCAGGGAGTTCATTAATCTCCAACTAAACTAAGTTAGGAGAGCTTTGTTCATGTGTCCTATACTCCTAATATTCTATCCCCCAAGGGCCTTATGATGACATACTTTTTCCCAACTCACCAAGATCATCCTAAATTTCCCTTTAGAACCTAAACATGAGAAATTCCTTTGGATTTTTTCAAGGATATCTCTATATCTACCCAGAGTTCAAAAATAGGGAGGATACATATCTGAATATGCTACAAAGAGGCTGAGAGAAGCTGCAGTTGCCTCATGTTTATCGGGATCTTTCCCTTCCAACCTTCCAACTTTCTTTGAAAGTCTTCCACTAGGGCATTCCAATATTGATTGGAGACTTCTTTAACTATGACTGGGAGGCAATTATATGTGTCCAAGAGATAATAACTCCCAAATCAATGTTATTTATTTTCTCTTTATACATTTTGTCTAGGGAGTCAATCCTTCTTCACATATTATCCAAGTGTCTAATTAAATTATATCCCATCTCTTTAACCCTTTCTTACACAACATCTGATTCATTTTTTTCCTTATTCTAGTCTTTCATGGGTTCATTTTGGCTCTCCTATTTATCAACCTCATCCACAATCAGTTTATCTTGGATAGGACTTGACACTGCTAAGTCCACCTCAATGTGAGCCTCTTTTTATTCATTTTTGTATCCTCATCCTCTCCATCATATCTTTCTTTCACTTCCTTTTCATACTCTTTATCCTATGAATCATTTTCATCACCATCATTTGACATTTGAGTTTCAACTTCCATATATTTCAACTCTTCTTCTACAAATTTTATTTCCTTCTAGTCCGAGCCCTGATACTTAATTTTTTTCATTGTGAATGTGTTAAGACCCTCTCTCTATAGAGATAGAATCCTTGTTTTTCCCATTAGCACCAACATTCTCATATTTTCCAACCTCTTTCCCATATCCCTATTTATCCACATCTATTATTTCCTTTTCAAATTTCCTAAATTTAGGGTTAGGGCCTTAGAAATTATTTTAAGTTAATTTCTTCCATTTTGGTGGGGGTTCAAGAAGGAGGGTCTCTTCAAGGGAGAGTGTGATTGGGTTGTTAGTTTTAGGGATTGAGGGTTCCTCAATACAATCTTTTTGGATAGAAGTCTCAAGGATATCTAAATTATTCTCGAGGGGGGAGGAGGTAATTTTTTCAATTCTCATTAGAGAACTAGTGCTAGCATCATCTTTTCTAAAGGTTAAATTCCTACTAAAAGCAAGGCAATACAAAAAAAATGGTGCTAGACCATGAAAAAACAAACTTTAAGAGAAGAAAGAAATAAAAAATAAAAAATATTACTTTCTTCATTAGGAAGGAAATTAAGAAGAGGAAAATGATAAGCATGGTAAGGGTTAAAATGCTTTCCACAAATGAAATATTTCATCACCTAGAGAAAAATGATTACAGAGGGAGAAGGAAGATCAAATCTATCATGCCAATTATTGGACTTTACCATTTCCGCCATTTCCTTTTTTTCTAGTGAATTTCTTCTTGTAGAAGTTGTATCTACCTTGAATTTTGCATTGAACATGAGCTCCTTCACATTTTAGACTAGTAACTTCTATAATTGATCCTAAGGTGACCACCAACTAAATGCTACATATAGTAAACATTCCCTTATGCCAATATGTAGCAATTCTAGAGGAGATTTCAAAATTGAAGCCTCTCATGGCTTCAATGTAGCTTCTCAACAAGGTTTATAGGAAATAACTCCATATTTCTGGGTTCTTCTTTAAATATATCTTATCCCTTAACATGTTTGGCAAGATAGGAAAGTCGTTTTCTCCATATTGCCACTTCTTGCATAAAGGGTTTTGTTATTTATAAAATGGATGAATTTTTGATCCAAAATTATTTTTTAGAGAAACCAATAAGGTGTTGGACCTCCCTACTAATTTCTTGATACTTCGTGTCTAGTTTAAAATTTTGTAGATAAATAGAAATGAGTAGAATGAACTATTAAAAATATTAAACTGTAAATTAATGGAAACAATTAATTTGAATGGATTGTATAAATCCTTCAACTAGGATTCATGGATAAATTTTCAAGTACATATTATCAATGAATTAAGAACAATATAATTGCATAGTTTGTGGCATTAATTATTGATCTAGGTCCATCATAGGTTTCCTACAATATTTTTTAAAGAGGAAGTTAGTGGTCAAATAAAAAACTAAATATGGTCATAAAATTATAAATATGTATTCCAAACTCAAATTCAAAGGTTTGAGCATATCAAGAAGAAACAAATTTTTAATTTTGATAAATTTTATCAATGATTTAATAGTTTTCCATCTCTAGCTTCTTATTTTTATGAAAAATGTATATCCATGAAATAATAAATATATGATTGAGGATATTAGAAAAATGATTCACCATTAATTTTTTTAACTCATTCAATCTCATTTAATTTTGTAGGATATATTGAATTTTGTTCGTTTATAATTAAAAAGCCTACTTAAGGTTTTGAGAGCTAGAAATTCATTTTTAATTCAACCTCCTATTTTTGGGAACTTAGAAGAATCAATGGAAAGGTTTGTATCACTATTTTATATTATTTACCAAAAGGACTGGTTGGTACTTTAAAGTTTATAACTATTCTAAATTATTTTCCTCATTTGTGCAATGATGTAAACTTTAAGAGAGTCTAGAAGGGGATAGGTTAATGTCTTGGTTTTATGCTTATGTATGTAAAGTTACATGTCATAAAGTGCATCAATAGATGATGGATTTATTTAATAAGCCTATAACTTAGAGGGTATTAATTAGTAAAATTAAAATTTATTTTTATACCATGTGAAGTTATGTAGGAACATCTTGCATCACAAAACAAAATGGGGCATTATTTAGATTATAAAAAAAAAATTGTGGAGGAGAGAGAAAGTTAGGAAAATTAAAGAAAAAATAATAATAAAAATAGTAATGGAGAAAAAATGGGAAAAAGGAATTTTTTTTACCAAGGTGGTATTTTAGAAGTTAGTGGAAAGTTCCTTATGTCGTTAATTTAATGTTTGTTTCCAAGTCAACTTGTGGCTTGAAGGTGTATCTAATGAGAGTGTTTATTTGATGTTTTTTATGCTAGATTGACTTGTGACTTTGTTTAGTATAAGTAGAGGGTCTTGTGGAATCTAGAGTCATTATTCATTCAACATGGAGGAAGTTAGCTAGAGTGGAGTAGCTGAGAAGAGAAAAGTTTGTTAGCACATCTAATAGTTGCAGGTTGGAAAAACAAGAAGGTTTCTTGGTGGCTTGCAAGCTAAGGTTTAGATTCTTCTTAGGGTTTTCTATGAAATTGTGAATTTGGCCTATTTAGGGTTTGGATCTTGCAAGATCTTGAAAGGTGGTTGTTGTATTTGCTTATGTATTTGGTCTCAACCTTGAAGGCCATAGAACTAGGAATGTTAGATGTAAATTTTATGATTATATTATAAAAATTGTAATTATTTTGGATCTAAATCTATCTGTTATTGTTATTCTTCTACTATGTAGTTATTTTTTGAGGGGTTTGGACATCTCCTTTGGGGATTCTCCTACCTTGTACTGCATCAAGTTGTATCATAGTATAGCTTGATTTTGTGGTGGATTGTCCCTTTGAGGGTCCTAGACATCTTTTTTGTGAGGTGGTCGATCTTGGTTCTAACTTACAATTGTAGAGGACTCATAGATCGATCTTGATATGAAGAGATGGTTGTGAAGATGGAAGGTTGACCTTGTTGATCAAAGGTTTGATGAGGTTGGTGATTGTTAAGAGTGTAGATTTTTTGTAGAGGGTTTGTGAAGATCTTGGAGGATTACTCTAAGAAGATTAGACCATGGCATGATTGGTGATCTCTGTGGTGTGGTGGAGATAAATATTTTAGAGATATTTTCTTAGTTGGAAGCTGGTTTGACCAATCATGTTAAGGAAGAGATAATTGAGTTTCAAAGAACTTTCTAGAGCTAGAGCCTACTAGATCCAAAAGAGAGTGGTCAAGCTAATTAAGAAGATTGTGTAGAGGAGAAGAGGTATGTGTGATTGGTTTTCTTGAATAGTTTCTAGAGTCTAAGCTTATTGAAGAGAATCCTAAACTTGCTGAGATTGAAATTGTCTGATATGTTGGTTTTGTCTGACATGGAAATTGTAGAGCATTGTATTATGGATGATGAGATTGTTGATTATGAAAATTTACATATGAATGTTTCTATTGATGTAGACTTGGATGTTGTTGGTGAGGATTTACTAGTTTCTGATATAGTTGAGGATTTACATGTTGCTCTTATTGTGGATTTGAGCTTACATGTTTTTGACTTGGCTTAAGAGTTACCTTATGTTTCTGACATGGATTTAATGTTTGAGGATATTGTGGTTGGTGGTTGTGATTAGTTGAAGAGATTTTGATGAAGCATTATGTTCAGTTTATTTGTAAGAGTGAGCTTGTTGATTGGGTTATTAAGATTCATTCAATTCTTATGTTTGAGAGGATGCATCATAGATGGATAATTTTAAGATTTGTTCTTCTATCTAGGATGGATTGAAAAACTTTAGTAAAGCTGAAGTTGTGTGTAGATATTTCTTTATACATCAAAGTATAAGCCATACTTTTCTATCTACTATAAGAATCTGATGTAGGAGAAGCTTGCATCACAATATAATGGAGCATTATTTAAAATTTAAAAAAAGTTGTGGAGGAGATAGAAAGTGATGAAAATTAAAGAATAATAATAATAACAGTAATGGAGAAAAAAATGGAAAAAGATATTTCATTTACCAAGGTGGCATTTTAGAAGTTAGTGAAAATTTCCTTATTTCGTGTATTTAATGTTTGTTACCAAGTTGTCTTGTGGCTTTAAGGTGTATTTAATGAGAGTGTTCATTTAATATCTTTTACGATATGAAAACTTGTGGCTTGGTTTAGTATAAGTAGATGTTCTTGTGGATCCTAGGGCTATTATTCATTCAGCATGGGATCTAGCATGGAGGAAGTTAGTTAGAGAGGAGTAGCTGAGAAGAACAAAGTTCGTTAGCAAAGCTAGTAGCTATGGCTTGGAAAATTAAGAAGGTTACTTGGCTACAAGTTTAGATTCTTCTTGGGATTTTCTACCATATTGTGGATCTTGGCTAGTTGTGGTTTTAATCTTGCAAGATCTTGCAGAGTGGTTGCTATATTTTCTTATGTGTTTGGCTATTACCTAGAAGGCCTTACTGTCGGGTACATTCAATGTAAATCTTATTATAATTGACATTATTTTGGATCTAAACCTCTATGGTATTTTTAATCTACCACTGTATGGTTTTTTTGGGGGCTATGATGTTTCCTTTGGGGATTCTTCTAGCCTATATTTGATTAAGTGGTATTAGAGCATAGCTTGATCTTGTGGTGGATTGTTCCTTCTACAGTCCTAGACATCTCTATTGTAAGGTGGAAGATCATGGTTTTGACTTACAATTGTAGTTGGCTCCTAGATAGATCATGATATGAACATATGGTTGACCTTGTTAATCAAAGGTTTGATCTAGTTAGTGATTATTAAGAGCACAGATTTGTTACAGAGGGTATGTGAAGATCTTGGAAGATGCCTCTAAGAAGATTGGACCTTGGGATTATTAAAAATTCACATGATGTTGTGGAGATGAAGATTTCAAAGACATTTTTTAGTTAGAAATTATTTTTACTGATTGATTTTTAGAGAGATTTCTGGAGCTAGAGTGTACCAATCCGAAAAAGAGTGGTCTGGCAGATTAAGAAGAATGTGCAAAGGAGAACACACTTTTCTTTTGAGGAAGAGGTAAGGGATGACTTTGCTAAAGCTAAAAATTTATGTGTGGATGGTTATCTTAATTAGTTCCTAGAGTCTAAATCTACATAGTGCCTTCCATGGTTATTGCTAAGATACCTAAGCTTACTAAAGAGTTTTCTAACCTTGTTGGGATTCAAAAGGAGATTTGCTTTCATGATCAGTTGATTGTTACTAACATGGAAATTGTAGAGGATCTTATTGTGGACAATGAGATTGTTCATTAGGAGAATTCACATATGGATATTTCTAATAATGTAAAGCTAGATGTTGCTAGTGTGGATTCACTAGTTGTCAATGTGGATGGGGATTTACATGTTACTCTTATTATGGTTTTGAACTTACATGTTTTTTATTTGGATTTGGAGTAAGCTTAATTTTTGGACATGGATTTCATGGTTGAGGTTATTTTTGTTGGTGGTTATGATTAGTTGTAGAGATTTTTGTTGAGGCATTATGTTTAGATGGTTTCCAAGAGTGAGCCTACTCATTAGTTTGCTGAGATTCATTTGATTATGATGTTTGAGTGGATGAAGCATAGATGGAATATTTTCAATGTTCTTCTTCTATCTGGGATGGATTAGAAACCTTGGGTAAATATATAGTTATGTGCAGATATTTCTTCTGGTATCAAATTATGGGACAAACTTTTCTATCTACCCGGGGAGTATGATGCAGGAGCATCTTGCATCACAAAATAAAATGGAGCATTATTTAAAATTTAAAAAAGAAAAAAATTGTGGAGGAGAGACAAAAAGATAAAAATTAAAGAAATAATAATAATAGAAATGGAGAAAATAGGGGAAAAAGACGTTTCATTTACCAAGGTGGCATTTTAGAAGTGAGTGGAAAGTTCCTTATTTCATGTATTTAATGTTTGTTTCCAAGCCAACTTGTGGCCAAAAGGTGTATTTAATGAGAGTGTGTATTTAATTTATTTTATGCTAGGCTGACTGGTGCCTTGGTTTAGTATAAGTATAGGGTCTTGTGGAGTCTAGAGTCATTATTCATTTAGCATGGGAACCACCATGGAGGAAGTCAGCCAGAGAGGAGTAGCTGAGAAGAGAAAAGTTTGTTAGCAAAGCTAGTAGTTGTGGCTTAGAAAAATAGTAACCTTTCTTGGTCACTCGCGAGCACAAATTTAGGTTTTTCTTGTGGGTTTCTACTAGATTTTGGATCTAAGATAGCTAGGCTTTTGATATTGAGAGATCTTGCAGAGTGGTTGTTGTATTTGCTTATATATTTTGTTGTAACTTGGAGAGCCTTATAGCCAAGCATATTGGATGTAAATCTTATGATTATATTATGAGGATTGGCATTATTTTGGATTTAAAACTATGTGTTATTGTTATTAAGATGATGTCTAGTTATTTTTTGGGGACTAGGACATCTCCTTTAGGGATTCTCCTAGCGTGTATTGGATCATGAAGATAACAGAAGCCATTAGGTTACATGTTGACAAGTTAATTAAATGTGAGAATGTGTTACTATGAAAGAATACTTTTGGGAAGAATTTCCAAAAGTTTTTTGAACTTTTGCAATTTTTTATTTGGACTTTGCAACATATTATGTTTTTGTAGGGAAATGTATTCCTTTTTGAACTACCAAAGGATATTGCACCATGGCTACCTATGTTGAAATAAGAAAAGAGAGAAAATAAATATGATTCAAATAACATTTAACGTATTCAAAACCTTATATTTTGTCTAAAAATAATAGTACCAAGTATTGTAAAAAATGTCTAGTTTTGGAGGTCTAAGGGAGAGAAAATAGTTTGCACATATTTTGCAATTGGTAAGAACCTTTGAAATCCTAGCTTATTTGTCAAGTTAAAATTATTTACTCTATTTTGGTGTAATTAAATATTATTATTGTAATTTATTTAATATTACTTGAGATAATATATATTTGTGTTAGTTGTCATGTAGACATATATTAGTAGGCATTTTATTTCAATACATGGTATTGGGGAAATCCATTTTTTGTGTGTGAGATACACCTTTAGGACTTCTATCACATTATCATCTTATTATTGCATGCTACACATACTTTTTTGTATAATGGAGGATGATCCATCACTAGTGAAAATGTTTTTTTACAAATTAGACTTGTAAAGATAAAGATGAAATCTAGTATTTTGTTTAAATTTTATTTTTATTTTTGTCAATTGTAGACTAATTTCTATTTTTAGATTTAAATTTAGGGGTAAGACCAAAAAACTTGTTCCCACTTTTCATCACGAACAAATTAGATGAAAAGTAGGAAAAAGTTTTTTAGGTGGCTTCGAGCAACGTTGAGGCTTCCATCGAAGCCTCCACATGGCTTCACTTGAAGCCATGTGGAAAGGGCTTTGATGGAAGCCATAGGCTTCATTTGAAGCCCTTACCAGCCATGGGCCTACTTGGGCTTCAATCAAAGCCACATGCTTCTTTCAAAGCCTTTACAACTTCATTCAAAGCCATAAAGGCTTCATTTGAAGCCTCAGGAAACCCTAACCATGACCAAAAATGGTGTTTTTAAAGTTGTTTTATCACTGTCAAATATCATTTTCATGGTATCTGTTTTGCATTAGTGGTTGGAGCAAATTTTGTGATGTTTGAAGTTACACCAACATTCTAGATTAACATTTTCAACCTCCTTTGAGTATTCGACATACCAGATATTTTCATTTTTAAAATTTTTTTAATGAATATTTAGTTATTTTTAATGATTGTTTAGTTATTTTGATGAATTATTCATAGTTTTTTTTAAATTTATGTTTATATGTTTTATTTTAGCTTAAATGTTAGAAAATATTGTTAAAATTGTAGTTAATGGTAGGAATATTATATGCTTAGTTTGTTTAAAATATTAGGTAGATAAATAGTGAGAACCAAAAATAAGATTCTATTTAGAAAACTAAAAATAAGATGTAGAAAACCAACAATATGATTTGATGTAGAAAACAAAAAATGATTTAGAATTCTAGATGAATAAAAATTATCAAAAAAATAGCTTCACTATCTAGAAAAACTCTCTCATCACTTTATCTCTCTTCCCTTTCTCTCTCCTCACACTTTCTCTCTCTTCTCACTTTCTCTCTCCTCAAACTTTCTCTCTCTTCTCACTTTCTCTCTCCTCAAACTTTCTCTCTACTCTCACTTTCTCTCTCCTTGAACTCTCTCCTCTCACTTCTTGCTCCTTTCTTTCTCTCTCATCACTTTGTCTAGATCCTTTTGCACTTTCTCTCTCTCCTCATAGTCTCTCCCTCTTCTTACTTTCTATCTCATCACTTTCTCTCTCTTGTCACTTTCCCTCTCCTCTCACTTCTCTATCCTTACTTTCTCTCTCATCACATTCTCTCTCTTCATAACTTTCTCTCTCCTTGAACTCCCTCTCCCTCCTCTCACTTCTCTCTCATTTCTTTCTCTCATCACTTTCTCTCTTACACAAGTTCTCTGTCTCCTCACACTCTTTCCATCTTCTTACTTTCTCTCTCTTCTTAAAATTTCTCTCTCCTCTCACTTCCCTTTACTTACTTTCTCTCTCATCAATTTCTCTCTACTCACTCTTTCTCTCTCTCCTCAAACTTCCTCTCTCGTCACACTTACTTTCTCTCTCATCACACTTTCTCTCTCCTCTCACTTCTCTCTTATCACTTTCTCTCTCCTCACTCTCTCTTTCCTCATACTTTCTCTCTCCATGCACTATCCCCCTCTTCTTACTTTCTCTATCATCACTTTCTCTCTCCTGTCACTTCTCTATCCTTTCTCTCTCATCACTTTCACTCTCCTCACACTTCTCTCTACTTACTTTCTCTCTCATCACTTTCTCTCTTCTCACACTTTCTCTCTCATCACATTGTCTCTCTCCTCACACACTCTCCCTCTTCTTACTTTCTCCCCTCACACTTTCTCTTCTTGAACTTTCTCTCTCCTCTCACTTCTCTCTCCTTTCTTTATCTCTCATTAATTTCTCTCTCCTCACACACATACTCTCTCTCTCCTCACACTCTCTGCCCCTTCTTACTTTCTCTTTCCTCTCATTTCTCTCTCGTTACCTTCTCTATAATCACTTTCTCACTTCTTACTTTCTCTCTCCTTACTTTCTCTCTTATCACTTTCTCTCTCCTCACACTTTCTCTCTCACAACTTTCTCTCCTTACAATCTCTCCCTCTTCTTACTTTCTCTCTCCCTCACACTTTCTCTCTCATCACACTTTCTCTCTCCCCACACATTCTCCCTCTTCTTACTTTCTCTCTTCTATTGCTTCTCTATTCTTACTTTCTCTCTCTTGACACTTCTCTCTCCTTACTTTCCCTATCCTCACACTTTCTCTCCTCACACTCTCTCCCTCTTCTTACTTTCTCTCATCACTTTCTCTCTCATCACACTTTCTCTCTCCTCATGCTCTCTCCCTCTTCTTACTTTCTCCCCTCACACTTTCTCTCTCCTTACACTTTCTCCCTCTTCTTACTTTCTCTCTCCTTACTTTCTCCCTTTTCTTACTTTCTCTCTCCTTGAATTCTCTCTCTCTCTCTCTCTCTCTCTCTCTCTCTCTCTCTCTCTCTCTCTCTCTCTCTCTCTCTCTCTCTCTCTCTCTCTCTCTCTCTCTCTCTCTCTCTCTCTCTCTCTCTCTCATCACTTTCATAATATCAAGTTAGTTCATTAAGTTCCCCTTAGGTTCCTATAATATTAAGTTAACATTAAGTTTACATGTTGTACCTATAGATGGTATCCCATGATCAACCTCAGGATCAAGGATAGGGAAAGGGTCATGGAAATGGTCAAGGACATAGATAGGATTAGGTATAGGGACAAGGTCAAGGATAGGGATGGGGACAAGGACAAGATCAAGCTCAAGCTCAGGCTTAGGGAGCACCTATTGATGTATCATTTTTCCATGCTCATGTTCCTAATATATCAACTACATTTGAGTTTTTGACTATAGAGATTACTAAACTAAGATCGGCTATTGAGAGATCTCAGGGTCATCTATATAGAGGTATATGTCAGTAGATTCATACTAGTCTTGAGGAGTTTACTGACAGACTTAGATCACAATCTGTATTTACACCATAGTCCGTATATATGATTTTTACTAAACTTAGAGTAGAGATCTCGGTTGGTATATCTAAGAACTTTATTTTTAATGAGACTATAATTTTTCTATATTAAAATCTATACTCCATGACTAGAGAAACTAGATATTCAATTTAGCCTTATTACCTCTATCATCAGTTATCATCTTGTATAAAAAATTCAGATCAAAGAACAACACTAAGCAATTATCCATGGTATCGATATGATTCTACACATATGGTTTTTTTCTTTATTCTTGGATGGCATTTGATGTAACTAATGGAAATCATCCAAGTGGAATATATATGAGATTTGATGCTTGACTATCCCTTCCTCAAATTTGTAGTACATTCTATGTATAAATATTAACCTTCCAAAACCCCAAAAAAATGTGGTTAAATTCTATCTGCCACACTCACATACTAATTTATATTCCATAATCAATATTGCTCAAACAATGTTTAGCTACGATAGCTTTTGATCTAATTTTGTCATGAGACATTATGATTAAGTCAATATTGAAAAATTAATTGCAAGGTTGAGTGCAAGTAATTAGAATCACAAGCACATTATGTTTCCACAAATAGTAGATGTTCATAGTTACTTTGAGCATTATATCCAATTAATGTGTCATACTAGGTCTAAGATTATCTCTTCAAACCAGATGATGCAGTCTTTTATAGACCACCCCTATGTAAAAAGAACCTTTTCAATTTTCAAAACATGTTAAAGATATTTTTTAAATATATGGTGAATCTTTTGTTGAACTCTCATAATGACATAGAAAGGTGACTAGATTCAATGGCATATACATGGAAACTTTTCTACAGTGAATGACATCACATGTATACAATCCATTTAGTAATAACATTACTCAAAAATACTATTATGTTGTTTGGAAAAATATGCTTTTATTTTAGTATATTATGTTTATTAGGAAAAGTACTAGTCATTCACCCTTTTGTGTTTTTACATTGATGGACATGTAGACATCAAATTTAATTTTTGGTTGTGTAAATATTTCACTTTGTCTAATTTGATGACTAGATGATTGTGTTTACTTTTCTTTCTTTTTTCTTCAAGGAAATTTTTATTTTCAAATTTAGGCCTCTAAGTTTTCTTATATTAGTAGGGTTGGAAAATTTCAACACCTCACCATATATATATATTTATTTGGTAGGCCATAACTTGCTCATTATGGCTCAAATTTACTTGTGCAAGTCATTTTTAGTAGAATCTCAAAAAAATTAGTAGTGTTGATATTTCCTAATTTTTGTTAATGAATTGTGCAAAACTTTTAATTTTTGGTTACTATTCTACCCAATCCTTGATTATGCAACTTTAGAGGCTTCATTTGGGCTCATATAGACATGTTTTCAAGTAAATATTTTGTCTCTTTTTAATGAAGGGTACTTCATTTAATATCACATGTACATAACAAAAATAGATATATGACAATAATTTTCAAGAACATAAAATGGGATTTTTATTATCTGCAAAAAAATGGAACTAGAAATCTTAGAAATACAATATCTAAAGCCACATGTGCACCTTCCTTAAAATTTTCTACAAGATAGAGTTTCAAAAAACCACACATAATTTCCCTAAACAACCCTATGAGACTTCCTTCTATAGGAAATTTTGCACCACCTGGGAAGGTTCTAAATATCTATTGCTAATCCTTTAGGTAGAACAATCCTAAAAATAAATAATTCATAATTTATTACATAGAGTCAGCTCAAGAGAATTAAACAATATATTTTTAGGTAGCTCATTTTCTAGAGCACATTCATTTCTTACCATAGACCTACTTTTTTGTTAAAACCACTTTTCAGAAATGACAACTTTTTGAGCTCGCGTGACCAACATACTAAAAATAATACTCTTCCAACAATTAGAAACTATGGACTAGAATAATTTACTTCTTGTAAAGATAAAAATGTATTTAAAAAATCAGTGGTGGAATATTTCCCTTATACCCTCGATGCTTCTACATCATAAAAGAATATTAATTTGAGGAATGACTCTGTTACATCTTTGACATTTAGAGGAAAACTAAGGTAGATAAAATCCTCTCTTGCTATCTATGACGAATCTTCTACTAGTCATCCTTTTCATTTGACCATATATTCCTAATATGCCCCTTTCGTTCCTCCTCTTCTGACGTAACTATCCATTATATCCTCATTTTTCTGTATAGATGAAGTAGTTACTCAAATACTAAGAATATTAATTTGAGGAATTATGAACTGTTACATCTTTGACATTTAGAGAAAAACTGAGATAGCTAAAATCCTCTCTTGCTAGCTATGATGAATCTTCTACTAGTCATCATTTTCCTTTGACCATATATTCCCCACATGCCCCTTTCCTTCTACCTCTTCTAACATAGCTATCCATTATATCCTCAATTTTTTGTATAGATGAAGTATTTAGTAGAATACTCCTTTGCACTTCTATGACCTCATCATGAAAACCTCCTTCATGATACTCTATCATATCTAAAAGGATAAATATTGGTGAAATATTTAGTTTAGTGGGAAACTCTACTTCATATGCATTTAGTGAATCATACTTCTTTAGTATCTTATAGGGATCAAACTTATTTTGACACAAGGGATGAATAAATAGGGCCAAAGGGTTAAGACAATGGAAGCAAACACAAATAACAACAACCAAAGGAGGAAGTAGAGTGAAATATTTTTATTGATTCATAAAAGTATCTTCATACATGTCCAGTTGTAAGGCCTCTTGGGTTAACGCCAAATACAAATATATTCACATTCAAAGATCTAATAGCAAATTCACACTTTCTAGTTCTACTCTACAATCCTCTTCCAAAACTACCTCCCCAAACTCTAAGCCTAAACATTCTATATATACTTGCCAAAATGGCTTACATATCATTCTAGAACATGACATAAGAGGAAGGCTGACCCAACAATAGTTTGGACACATCTCAAGAAAAGATCTTAACATAAATATCATGATCATAATAAATCTCACAAGTTGGCTCACAAAAGTCACACCCAAATGCTAACACTTAGCATAAAAATGAAAACTTAGCACATGAACGGTCACTTGACATACACTAAGTAACTCAACACATGAAGAGTCACTTGGAATATATTGGGTAACTTGGCACATGAAGGAGCACTCAATCAACACTAGATTGCTATAGTAACTCGGCACCCAAAAGTGCTACAATAACTCAGCACCAACTAAGTCTTACAGTAACTCGGCACCAACTAAGTGCTATAGTAAATTGGAACCAAGTGTTATAGTAGCTCGACACCACCTAAGTGCTACAATAACTCGACACCAACTAAGTGCTACAATAACTCAGCACCAAGTGCTATAGTAACCTGACACCAACTAAGTGCTACATTAACTTGGCACCAACATGTAGAATGGACATAAATGAGCAGGATAACAAGGCAACCTAGGATGCTCCTACATTAGATAATCAAGGTTGAGAGAAATAATTCTCCTAAATCATTGAGATGTCACAATCTAAGTTGAATCCAGCTTAGATTGAGAAATCCATGAAGCATCTTGAATAGGCTTGTTCTTCCTCTTCACCAAATATTCATAGTAATTTTTTCTTCTTGTGCTCTTGCCAACTCTCTAATCCAATATCTATTCAACTTCTTCAATCTACTTCTTAGCATATTCTTCCTATACAAAAAATTCATCATCTAACTCATGATACTTATAAAAATCAGCAATATTGAATATAGGAGATATATCCATGTCATTAGGTAACTCAACTTCATAAGCATTACCACTTTCAAACTTCTTCAAGATCTTACAAGGTCCAAATTTCTTCATCTTCAGCTTATTGTATGTTCTAATAGATAAACTTCTTTTTTTTAAATGAACCATCACCTCATCACCAACTTCAAAATCATGATATCTTCTGGACTTATTAGCATTCTCCTTATACTTCTAATTATTTTGTTCCAACCTCAACTTCACTTCCTTATGCAAAGACTCCATCAAATCAGAAAAATTTTCTCCTACAATGCTTCTCTTTTCTTCACTAGCAACATCTCTCCAATCTGATACTCCTCTAGGCTTCATTCAAGTAATAATCTCAAAAGGTGTCTTCCCTATACTCCTATTCACAGAATTATTATATGCAAATTTAGCTTATGCTAATACCATCTCCCAATTACTTGGGTTATTCTCAATGAAACATCTCAAAAAATTACCTATGCTTCTATTCACAACCTCTTTTTGTCCATCAATCTATGGATGTAATCTAGAACTAAACTTCAATTCAGTACCCATCTTCTTCCACAAAGTCTTCCAAAAATAACCAACAAACTTAGTATCTCTATTAGAATTAATATGTCTTGGTAATCCATGCAATCTCACAATCTCTTTAAAGAAAAGCTCAGCAACATGCTCAACATTTGATGTCTTCTTACATGGTATGAAATGAGCCATCTTAGAAAATCTATCCTCTACAACAAATATGGAATCATACCCCTTCACTATCTTAGGTAATCCAAGAAAAAAATCCATACTAATGTCACTCCAAGGTTTCTCAGGAATAGTAATAGGTGTATACAAACTAGTATTTTGACTTACTCCTTTTAAAATTTGACAAACTCCACAACTCTTTACAATTTTTTGAAGATCCTTATACATTTGTGGCCAATAATACTTCTCTTTTAGAAAACTCCATGTCTTATCAATTCTAAAATATCTAGCCAATCCACCACTATGCTTTTCCTTAATCAGATTCAACCTCATAGAATTTCTAGGAATACATAACTAAATTCCTTTGAACAACATACCTTCTTGAATGAAATACCCATCATACTTACTTAAGTGATCTATCAGATTTGGTGCTCTGCACTCTCTCCACACCTCAAAAAAATCAAGATCAACATCATATAACTCTTTTATTTCATCAAAACCAAGAACTCCAACCTTTGTTTTAGTAAACAAAGAATGTCTTCGACATAATGCATCAACAACTCTATTAGTAACTCCACTCTTATGCTTAATAACTGCAAGAATTTGCCTTAGGAAAAAATTCACCTAAGAACAAAGAATACAAACACAAGCACAAAAGTAGACCAAAAAGAGTATGATCATAATATTGATATGTATTTGATTCAATGTAAAAGTACACTAAAAGTGCCTATATATAAAGGCCTCTAAGATGCATCTAGAATGCCTATGAATCAGCATCATGGTAAGTCATACAACTAGACACTTGTCCACAAGATATGGCTTATCCTCCATTAAACACAGAAGTAAGTGTGATGATGAGAGGATAAGCCTACAAGGGTGTAAAATGCAAATTTATGTTGTAGACAATATGTGCTAAAAAGCGAGTGCAAATAACTATGTTGTCAACATGACAACTCAGTGAATGATGTAAACTCTAGTGTTGTAGACACCATATGTTAAATTAGAGTTGTGTACTTCTATTTTGTCAACATGACAACTCGTAACGTTATGCAAACTCCTAAGTGTCTAACAAAATAAATAATAAAATAATGCAATAACCTAAGTAAACTTAAGTAAGTGTAAATAGTAATTATGTATTTACACCAACACCCCCCCTTAAGTGCAACTTAGATGAATTCCCTTAAGCTCACAAAATCTAGGATGAAATGCATGATGGGCCCCAGTTACTAGGCCATGTTAGGTACTCATGTACATAATGAAATGTAATCTCTCATATAGTGGAGAAAGAGGGAAAACCTCATGGGGAAAACCCTCCCCCAAAAAGAGAGATGAAAATACAAGATGCATGGATGGATGGAGTAATCAAGACCCCCCCATTACAACATAAATCCAATATATACAATACTAAAGAATGAGAAGAACAAGACCTCATAAGAGGAAAAAGTCCCCCCCATAAAAAAGAAGGGGAAGAGAGACAAGGTAGTAACACCCCACTAATGAAGAATGTTGACTAGTGATTGCTACTCCAAGGAAGAAGCTAGTCCATGAGTGTAGAATGATGTTCCTCCACTTTGGAAGAAACAATGGAAAAGGTACAATCCTGAAGATGTATGGTGGTCCTAAAACCTGCTCAAGTGTCCTTGTGTTGATGTTGATGTTCACTTCTTCCAACAGTGCTGAAAATAATGATGCAGTACAAGGTAAGAGAATCCCCAAAGGAGACGTCCTATCCCCCAGCAATATAACCACATAGTGGAAACACAATAACAAGAAACAATAATGCAAGATTTGATACCAAATTACAACTCTTTATTGATAAAATAATCTTTACATGCAATGTGTCGGGTTGTAAGGCCTTCCTAGTTATGGCCAAATACAATAGCAATTGCAATAATATTTCTACAAGATCCCTCAAGATCCAAATCAAACCCTAGCTAGTCTAGATCCACACTCTAGTAGAAACCCCCAAGGAAGATCTCAACTTGTGCTCGCAAGCCCACCAAGCGATCTCCTTATTTTCGAACCCGCAACTACTAGCTCTTCTCCAAATTTTCTTTTCAAGCTCCTCCAATTCTCCATGATGGATGAATAATGACTAAAGACTTCTCCACAACCCCTACTTTTACGAATCTAAGCCACAAGTTGGCCTAAAACACAAATTAAATAAAAATACATAAATTTAATGCCACAAGTCAGTCAATCACACCAATTGAATGCCCAAAATTGATGTTTTAATATAATTATGATATCTCCTAGCTCTGAATGAATTAGAACTCATTCTTTGAACTATACTTAGTACCCTACATCCTTTTCAATTTCTTAAATTTTCATCCTCCAACTCATTAAAAAAAATTAGTTATATGACCTGCAATAGGCACCAAATTCTGAAGCAAGATTGAGCTCCTCCTAGACCATGTCGAGCAACCAAAGACCATGTCGAGTAACCAAAGACCATGCTAAGTCCCAAGACCATGTCAAGAAAAAATAGACCATGCCAAGTCCCAAGACCATGTTAAGATAGCAAAGACCATGTCGAGTAACCAAGGACCATGCAGAGCTCCAAAGACCATGTCGAGTCCCATAGAGCATCCCAAGCTCCTAGACTATGCCAAGCTCCAAAGCATGTTGAGCACTAGTCCTTCTCTAACTGTGTACCAGTCCAAGAAACCACAAAAGAAACTACTAAGCATCCTCCCATGAACTCCAAAGTAGTCACCAAAAAAACCCAAGATGCTCCTGCATCAAAGAACGAATGCAGTTCTGGCAAGGATGTCTATAGAACCTATCCCAATGAACCAACAATCTCCTCAACTAATAAAGAGACCTTCAACAATTGCTATTCATAAGCATCCAAAATCATCTCAACCTGTAAAGATTGATCATGTAGAGAATGGACATGAGGGTCAAAGTGAGCCCTCACAACAACTGTAGAAGGATCATCTTCATCAAAGAGAAGATGTACATCATCTATGATGTCTCCCAAGTCTACTATGTGTGACTCCATGAACAAACCTAAAATGTCTGCTATGTAGTCATCCCTTGTTGCTAAAGCTAGAATACAAGGTGTACCTTGCTATGCTAGATCTATCACTATGGAAATATATGCATGTGGACTATACGGATGCCATGACCTCTCACTACAACTATCAATAGAACCCCATTTATCTAAATCAATTAAAGCATTGTCGCTGGTGTCACTATTAGTTTCCACAATGTATGAATTATGAAGAGGAGTAGAGGATAAGTTGGGTGAACTTTCCTCAAACTAAACATCCTTCTCCACAAAAATCTCTTGAGTCTTAGGATCCATAACTTTGTATACCTTAACACTATCTTCATATCTTATGAAAGGACAAGGCCTAGGTGCTCATGCCTTGCATCCTCTGGAAGATATGTTTGCCCATGCTAGATAACCAAAGACTTTAAAGTGACTCACAATTTCTTTTCTACTACACCATGCATCAAAAGGAGTCTGCCTGTCTAAGGCATTATGAGGAGACCTGTTAAGTATGCGATTGGTCCTACTTATAGCTTCAACTTCAAGTGTAGGATCAAGAGACTTGGATTTTATCATGTAACTTGCCATGGAATTAAGATTTCTAATCCTTAGTGCTACAACATCTATCTCGTCTAGACTAAATGTTGGTGAGTTATGAAGATCAATTCCCTCAAGTTTGCAAAAGGCTTTAAGTCCTCTGTCCATATATCTAATTTTATTATCCATCCATAGAACCTTGATGGCTTTCCTTGATTTCTATTTAACATGACTCTTGAAGGCTTGAAGCTTGTCCAACACTTCATTCATATGATGAAGTAAACCCATGTGAAACGTGAAAAATCATCAACAAAAGTAAAGATGTAGTGGCCTTGGCTGACTGAAGTCACTACAAAAGGACCTGCTAAAACCATATGAACCAATTGAAGAACAACTGGTGCTCTAGAAGACTTCCTTTTAGCATACTTCTCCTTGAGATGCATATCCACTAAACATGATGAACACTCACCCTTAGAAAAGTTGATGTTAGGTAGAACTTTGACCATGTGTTTTGAGCAAAGTTGCTAAAAATAGTAGAAGGAAAGATCACCAAACCACTTATGCCATTAGGTGATTTGTGAATGTGAGTGAGTTAACAAGGCTTGAGAAGGAGACCTAGGCACAAACTGGGAGAAGGAATAAAGCCTCTTTTCATTATTGAATTTCACCACTGCAACCAATGAATCATCTTTTAGACTTCACATCATTACTAAATTTAGAAACAACTCAACTTTGTTGCCATCTCTAAGGTGCGTGATTTAGTAAATTGAGAGGAGATTAGATCTTAGGTTTGAAACATTGAGAAAATCCATGAATTTCTCATTTTCAATCTCTACATGTCCTTTCCATTCAACTTCCATTTTGGTATCATCTCCCAAAAAGATGTGCGGTACCCATGACTACTTGAATGAAAATAAGTCTCCCTTTGAGGAACCCATATGATAGGAAGCACTTGAGTCAAGAATCTATTCCAAAGAAGAACTTATATTTTCCATAAGTGCTTTCCCTTTTCCCTTTGAAGAGGTTGGAGTTGAATCCTTAGAAGTACCTAGAACTTGAATTTTTTTCTTCTTGAGTAGGTTTTCCAAATCATCAATTCTCTTAGTCTTGCAATGACGCTCATCATGATTTGTCTTTTTGCAATATGCAGAAGAAAGTTTGTCCTTTTCATTACTTCCCTTCTTTTTGGAAGAAGAATTTCCTTGATGTGAGAAGGATTGTCGTGTCTCAAATTGTGATTTCTACTTCCACTACTTCTTCTTGTTCTTGTTAGAACTTCTTCCTCCTTGACTTGATTGGTTCTCATTACTAGCCACTACTGCTTTGGTCTTTGATGTCATGAGAAGTCCCAGATCTATCAAGTGTGATTGTTCAACAATCAACATCTCTATAAAAGCATCAAATATAAGCTTCTAGAAAGTACTTCCCATGGTTAACCTGTGAGTATTATAACTCAAAATAAAGGAAGCATACTCTAAAGGTAACCTCTTCAAGATGTGATGAATCAACTTGTCATCCTTAATGGGATTGCCACAATATTTAAGTAGTTCCCTATACTCATTGGCTTTGTTGATGTAATCCTAAATTGTGTCAAATTTCTTTGGATCCAATAGAAGTAAATTATCCTCTATCTGAAAACCATTTTCCTCATCCACCTCACCATACAATGATTCAAGTTTTTCCCAAGTAGGTTTAGCTTCCATGAAACTGGAAATGTGGAAGAAGAGATCTCTATGTACACAACTCTTGATAATTCCTAAAGCTTGATTTTCTATAATTTTCCATTCAATGAGTTCTTTAGGATCAGTTGGTTTTGGAATTGTATCATCAACATAAAGATTTAGACCTTTTTCCATTAATCTACTCCATACAATATCTTTCCATGTAGAATAATTGCATGAAGTTAGAAGTGGACCTTTAGGTGAACCCATGATGTAGAAAATGAAAAGAACACACAAGTGAGACACAAAAATACAGTATAAGCCCCCTCCTTTCACTCAATCAAAAGATGCCTCCAAAAAAGATGCTTTTCGCACTTTATATATAGTGCATGTACAATAGGCTAGTTGTCAAAATGTACAAAGTGGTCTTCTAATTTTTATTTTTACAATTGCCTTTTGAGGCTCAAATGTACAACTATTCTAAAAAGTAATCAAAGCAATACAATGCAGAAAAAGCCCTAGTTCTGAAACTGAGATTTTTGTCCACACAACCCTATAATTTGAATGTAGATCTACAAAGAAGATGAAAAATAACACACTTTCAAAAAAATAGAACCCTAAAATGTGTCCAAATGAGTCCATACGAAGTGTTTCAATTTGCCAAATGTAGGATTGAGCATGTATAGTTGCCAAAAATACAATTTCTGAAAAATTCTTGCACCAAAACTAGAAAAGAACACCACTAAAGAGTTCAGAAAATTCTACCCAAATTTTTTTTTAAATTGCACCTAATTTGGAGTCATAATAACCAAGTTATGGTCTCTCAAGCTCAAGTTGCCAAATCAAAAATCAATTTGAAGAGGGGTCTGGGAAAAAAGTTGTGAGCTTAAAATTAATGGTCAAATGACCATTGCAATTGTTGGAAAATTCCTAGAAATGATGGTCAAATGGCTATCAAGTTTAACCTTCTCCCAGCTAATGTCAACGAAAAACAACCTCCTTGGTGATGTGGTAGGGTTGTATGATGATGTGGTTGTACGGTTGGTTACTTGGACTAGATACAATGGTACATGTGTCACTGTATGGATAGGTACAGTTGGAGCTAACATGTCACTATTGATTCACCTGATGATGTGGCACTGTGTAGGCAGGGTTGTGACATCTCTAGAGTCTTGCATGGAGGTTTGCTGACATGGATTGTCCATGTGGCCTCAAGCTAGTTTTGTCACATGTCCATGCATAGAGACACCACGTGGCGGTTGGTCAAGAGACCTACAACAATCCTAGAAGTTGACGCATGGCAAGAAAAAAATGTGGCTAGAGTTGCAAACAATGGACCAGAGTCTATGTTCGATGCTAGATTTGCAAGAAGAGTTTTATGATGCCAACAATGGTGCTATGACTAGAAACTAGAAAGGCCGTACCACTAATTGGGATCAAACATCCCACATTGATACCAAAAGGGAGCTTCACTATGTTTAAATTCTCTTCATCGTGTAAAGCAAAACAAATGGGAGCTACCCGCCAGATTGAGTTGGCTAGTGTGGATGCTGCTCGAAATGTTGGGAACAAAATTTGAGGAATACTCACCAGGTGTTTAAATATTCTAGTGCCTATCAAAAAACTTTGATGAAGCCCAACAATGGTGTGCTAGCAGAATGTTCAAAGATGCCAAAGAATATTTTGTGCATGTGTAGGGTTAAGGTGTCATTGCTTGATGCCTATACAAAAAAATTTCTCTACTGGGCCACCTGGCCAAATTTTTTTTGAAAAAAACCTATCTTTTAAAGTGCAAAGAATAATAAAATTATAGATTTAATAAATAATTAATTAGAATCTAAAAGATCATACCCGTACTTGAAAATTGGGGCCTTCAAGTGCTGATTTGCAAAAAAAAATTGCCTCATAATCAACTTTGGCCGATGGTAGTCAAATTTATAGTCAATCTTCATCAAATTGACATTTCAAATGCAATGACGAGGTTCATTTTGGCTCTAGATGCTCCTAATGACTATGGTACTCTAGATTTGGGTCAAGATGCTGAAGCAACAATGGTCTCGAACTGTTATGTAAAGAGAGATTCTTCAAGCTTTGATACCATGTAAGAAATTTCCTTAGTGTAAAATTCACCCAAGAACAAAGAACTCAAACACAAGCACAAAAATAGACCAGAAAGAGTATGATCAAAATATTGATATGTATTTGATTCAGTGTAAAAGTACACTAGGAGTGCCTATATATAACATCCTTTGAGCTGCACCTAAAATGCCTGAGAATCAGCATGATGATAACTCATACAACTAGGTACATGTCCACCAGATATGGGTTATCCTTCATTAAGCACAAAAGTAAGTGCAATGATGAGAGGATAAGCCTACAAAGGTGTAGCACACAAATTTATGTTGTAGACAACATGTACTAAAAAGGAAGTGCAAATAACTATATTGTCAACATGAAAACTTAGTGAATGATGCAAACTCCAGTGTTGTAGACACCATGTGCTGAATTAGAGTTGTGTACTTCTATGTTGTCAATATGAAAACTCAAAAAGGTATGCAAACTCCTAAGTGTCTCTCAAAATAAATAATAAAATAATGCAATATAATAAAATAATGCATTAACCGAAGTAAACTTAAGTAAGTGTAAATAGTAAATATGTATTTACACCAACAATAACAAATGTGAAACTCTGCAAGTACTCAACCCACTTCATATGTCTCTAATTTAATTTATGTTGACTTCCCAAGTATTATAAAGCTTTATGATTAGTATACATCAAAAACTCCTTAGGAATCAAATATTTTCCCCACTTCTTTGATGCTCGAATAATAGCATAAAATTCTTGACCATACACAACATACTTCCTTTTGGCATCATTCAATTATTCACTAAAGAAAGCAATGGGTTTAACTTCTTGACTTAATACAGATCCTATTGTTTTACCACTTGCATCACATTCAATTTGAAATACTTTGTTGAAATCAAGAAAAAACAACATAGGTAATTCAACAACCTTTTGTTTCAAAGTCTCAAAACTCTTATCAGCTCCATGTGTCCACTTGAATTTCTTTTTATCTCCCCTCATTATTTCAGTCATAGCATTACAAACAACACTAAAATTCTTTATAAAATTTCTATAAAAACTTGCCAAACCATGAAATGATCTTACCTCACCCACATTCTCAAGTGTAGGCCATTCCAAAATTGCTTTAACCTTCTTAGGATCCATCTTTAATCTATCAACTAAAATCACAAAACCCAAATACACAATCTCCTCTTGCATAAAAGAACACTTTTTTAGATTAATTAGAACCTTTTCCTCTTTCAACCTCTACAATACTTGTCTAATATGCTCAAGATGTTCTTCCTTAGTCTTACTGAATATCAAAATGTCATCCAAATAAACAATCAAAAACTTACCCAACCAAAAGGCATAACCAACCATTCGTATAAGCCATCTTTTATCTTCAAAGCAGTCTTCCATTCATCACCTTCTCTGATTCTAATCTAATGATAGCCACTCTTCAAATCAATCTTTGTAAAATACTTTGCTCCACTCAAACAATCCATTATGTCATCCATCCTTTCCATAGGAAACCTATATTTCATTGTAATCTTGTTAATAGCTCTGGAATTAGTACACATTCACCATTCTCCACTCTTTTTAGGTGCTAATATAGCAAGTATAGCACATGGAATCAAACTTTCTTTGATCAAACCTTTCTACAATAGCTCATGCACTTGTTTGTTAAGTTATTCATTCTCTGTAGGTGTCAATCTATATGGTGCTTTGTTTGGCAAACTAGCTCTAGGAATAAGATCCATACAATGACTTATGCTTCTTACTAGAGGTAAACCATCAAGAATATCATCAGCAACTATATCTTTATATTCATTCAACAATTCTGCAATTTTTGTTTTCATACCAACTTTTTCTACTTGGTCATTACTACCAACCCTCGATCCTCTAGGAACTATGGCAAAACAAACTTGATTCTTTACTTCCTTTTCAAATGGCTTTCCGTTAACCATGCAAACTTTAATTGTAGTACAACTGACCTCATCTAGACTTTCAATCAATGGCAAAAATGTTTGTTTCTTCCCATTTACCCAAAGAGTATATTGATTCAATCTTCCATCATGCACATCATATCTATCATATTGTCAAGGTCTACCCAAGAAAATATGACAATAATCCATGGGCATAATATCACACAAAACTTCATCAAAGTAATGTTCAATCTTAAACTTCACAAGGCATTACTTACTTACCAATATTTTATGCTCATCTTTGATCCATGAAATATGATAGGGTTTAGGATACTTTAGTCTCTGCAATTACAATTTTGTAACTAGCTCTTCTGATGCCAAATTTGTAGAACTTCCACTATCAATGATCACTTTGCAACATTTTCTAGCCATCTTATATCTTGTCTTGAAGAATTCTCCTTAAAATATGTTCCTTGTCAGTTCCCTTATTACATAAGGTTCTTCTCACCATCACATTTTCTTTAGCCTTAGGTATACTTGGTGAACCCTCATCATCTCCTTGGATCACAACATTTTTGTCACCTTGCCCACTTTTAGAGGATCTACATTCAAAAGATCTATGCACCTCTTTACCACATCTAAAACAATTACCATGAAAACCACGTCTAGGATAAGAATTACCTCTTTCTCGATAAGATTTGGTACCTCCTTGGTATGAGCTACCACCTTTCTACTCAGTCTTTTCTTTGTCATCATTCTTCCATTCAAATTTTCCTTTATCCTACACAAAAATTTTAGGTCTGCCACCTTCACCATAAGATCTACCTTTGTCTCTCTGGAATCTACTACCTTTAACTCTTTGTCTTTGTTCATGCTTCTTTGTCAAGATCTCCTCAGCTTTCAAGGCATATTTATATGCTTCTTCCACACTTTTCAACTTCACAAAACTTATTTCATCTTGAATTCCAAATCTCAATCCATTTGTGTACCTTACAATTTTCTCAACATCATCATCAACATGTCCAAATCTAATATCTAATCTATAAAATTCCTCACTATACTCTTTCATAGTCATGTCCTTTTGTTTCAAATTTTGTATCTTTCTCATCAAGCTAACTTGGTAATTAGTAGGAAGTAATTTGTTCTTTACCTTGTTCACCATCTTTGGCCAAGTTTTGATCTTCTCCTTTCCTCTCCTTTGTCTATCAACTTTCAAGTGCTCCCACCATAGTAATGCATAACCTTTCAACCTAGTGACTACAATCTTCACCTTTCTATTATTAGGAGTATTTTTATACTCAAAGAACTTCTCCATATCTGAGATCCAATCCAACACAACATTGGTATCCAATTTTCCATCATAAGGAAAAACTTCTTCAATAGGCTTTGGATTTTCCCTAGACAACACTCACAATAATCTTTCCTCATCTTGATCTTTCAAGTTCTGGATTATGGTTTGGTGTTGATGCTTCATCATCAATTACATCATCAAGATGTGCTCCTCTCCTCTAGGCTTTCTCTACAGCATATAATTTGGTTGCAAATTACCTCAACTAATCCAATATGGCATTATTAGAATTTACTCTACCATGAACCATCTTTACAAATTAGGTTCCTGCAAGATTGTAACCCTCTACAAGTTATAGATCAAATCTCCAGATCTGTTACCCTACAACCAAATCTGAATTAGGGTTTTACATGATCCAATCTCCACAAGGATGAATCTCAAGCTCTAATACCACCTAATTCAAGTAAGGGATGAATAACTAGGGCCAAAGGCTCACCTAGCTATCCAAACCAACCTGCAAGAGTTAACACAACAGAAGCAAACATAAAGAATAGCAACCAAAGGAGGAAAAAGACTAAAATACTTTTATTGATTCATCAAAATATCTTCATACATGCACAACTATAAGGCCTTTTGGGTTACGGCCAAATAAAAATACATTTACATTCATAGATCCAACAACAAATTCATGCTTTCTAGTTCTACCCTAGAGTCCTCTTCCAAAACTGCCTCCCTAAACTCTAAGCCTAAAAACTCTATATATACTTGCCAAAATAGCTTACAAATTATTCTAGAACATTACATAAGAGGAAGGCTGACCCAACAATGGTCTAGACACATCCCAAGAAAATATCTTAACATAAATATCACGATTGAAGTAAATCTCACAAGTTGGCTCATAGAAATCATGTCCAAATGTTGACACTCAACATAAATAGGAAAACTTGGAACATGAAAGGTCACTTAGCATACACTAGGTAACTTGATACATGAAGATTCACTCAGCATACACAGGGTTACTTGGCACATAAAGGAACACTTGGTCAACACTATATTTCTATAGTAACTTGACACCAACTAAGTGATACAGTAACTTGGCACCAACTAAGTGCTATAGTAACTCGATACCAAGTGCTACAGTAACTCAACACCAAGTAAGTGCTACAGTAACTCGACACCAAGTGCTACAATAACTTGACACCAACTAAGTCCTACAGTAACTTGGCACCAACATCTAGAATGAGCAAAAATGAGTAGGATAACAAGGCAACCCAGGGTGCTCCTACATCATATTCATTTTCAACTCGTTATATTTACTTACTAGAAATTTCTCCTTCCTAAAATAAACCATGACTTCATCCCCAACTTGAAACTTGATAGGCCTAATTTTCTCATCTGCCTTACCCTTTTATTGTGTATTCATCTTTGTAATGTTCTTCCTCACCAACTCCTAGATTTTCTTCAAGTGTTTTGTAAAATCTTTATCTTTAACACTACTTATTTCCTCCTTAACTAATTTCTTCAATTTTAATGCATTTATAGGACTACTTCCATATAAAATATGGAATGGTGATTTTGTTGGAATTCCTTAGAATAATTGAGAGGTCAAAGTGAATTAGTTATTGAAGGCCTAGATGTACAAATAAAACTTTTCATAGCTTAATGAACACATATTCATAAAACATTTTCGTCCATGCATCCATTAGATCATACAATACTTAAACTTTGTAGGTTACTATTAAAACTACTTTGCATAAATGTAATCATTAATATAATAGATTCAATAACACATTCGATACAATGATTTTATGTTGAAATCCAATTTGAGAAAAAACCACTAGTATCATAGTACTAATTCTCACTCTTCTAAAGTGATGTCCTATGAGAGGTTATAATAGACAATGTTAAATGTGACCTAGTTAGAGTATTTCAATCACCCTATTAGGAGTGAGCCTTGTTAGAGGACTTTTGATAATTCAATTGAAATTTTACCTAGTTGAAGGGTTTATCCTAGACTGATACAATGATTTGAAACTAATCGTAAGGCTTGATCTGATAATAAATTATAACTCACTACTAGATTTATAGATCTTCGTTTTAGTCCTCCATTCTACTTGGCTTTCACACACTTCAAATTTGATAGCTTATTTTCCTTTCAAGCATTCATACTCAATCCTTCTTGCCTTTATTGCAAATAGCTCTCTCTTTTCTTTAGCCACTAAATAGAGATTTTAGATCTTTTACCATTCAACCTCAATCATATAATTTATGGTTAGGTAGGAGTAGGTAGGATACAATGAATCTACCCACTTTTCCATTTGGTTCCTCTAGAAACTTCTCCATTGAATTTGTGCCAAAATAGTTTACCTTGAATTCTATGCTCGTAGCTCATGATAGTTGTCCTCCACATGCTACACACAATTCAAGAAAACAAAATAGTTAGTTCAAATTCATCAAATCTACAATTCAACATGAATAATGTGACTCGAAATCAATATGTTATCACTCAACTTACACTAAGTTCACTCACCATACACTAAATCTTCACTTTATTTGGCTCCAAATAATTTTGTGCTCATCTTGCACTAACTTTGCTTAGCACTTACTATCAAGTCGTTCAAGCTTAGATGACTCAATTCTTCTTACTTGTTCTTCTGGACTTAGTCAATGTATCCAACCTTTGTAGCCTTAAGTAGATAATAAATACACTATAACATCATTGTCTTAACTGATCTTTGTACTCCTTTATCATACCATAACTCAACCTTTCCTCTAGGTGCTCTTGTTATCATATATGATCAAAACCTCTTCATCAATCAAACAAATGATACTACTCAAATCAACTAAGTAGTTGTCTTACCAACAAGTAGTAGGTTTGACATTAGTGATAAAATAATGATTTCAACACATTCTCATACATGTATCAATCTTTTTTGAACATATTTAATAGCACTTTTATTAATAGAATTATTCTATTTAATTTCTTGGTGTCATAAAATCAAATACCATCCCATGAGCTTATCTGCAACCAAATATAAAAACATATTCGATGAACTTGAATTCACCACTTATATCAAGTTCTATTAGCCTAAGGATGATGTGATGAGATGTATTTCAAATCTATCTTTAACTATTTCAACAATGTGCGCCATAAATATTTAACAAACTTAGTGTTACAATATGATGCTATGCTCTTTTATAGACAATTTTGTCTCACCAGTACTCCAAAAAAAAATTTTGTGACTTGAACAACGTCACTGATCTTCTTCTAGGAAATGAAATGTGTCATTTTTTGAAACATGTCAATGACAAAAAAATTTGAATCATTTTGTCACTAATTTCTTAGTAAAAATAGCCCAAAGTCCATACTAACACTCTCCCATGACTTCTCAAGTATAGGTAATGGCTAATAAAACCATGTATTCTACTTTGATCCTTTTTCTATTTGACATAGTCTACATCTCTATATAAAATTCTTGACATCTTTTTGCAAACACAGTTGATAATAATATGTTGAAAAAAATTGCATCCAACCCTTGACTATTGTTTTCCTTGATGGCATTACCTCTCATAAAACTCTTTGGAATGCCCAAGTGATTCCCTCTAAATAGCATACCATCCTACATAAATAAATAAAACCTGTTGGAAATGATTGAAAAGATCATGAATGAAGAATAATGGAACTAGTAAAGAATGTTTTCAATCATTGTTTTGTCATTGACGTCAAATGTGCTACTTGCAGGAATGACAATTGCTTAAGTGGTCCAAATACTATCAATTGCTTGATTGACAAGGAGGAGGCAATAAATAAGATGTAACTAGAGCACCTAGAGAAAGGTTGAAGTTATGATATTGTAATGAAGTATAAGGATCAGCTAAGCCATTGATGAAATAGTGTATTAATGACATACTCTAAGAGGATGGACACACTGAGACACATCAAAGATGTAAGGTTTAACTAAGTTATTTGTAAAGCCTAACTAAGTTCATTTGAGAGAGCCAAGCAAGCTAGTTAGAGCTGAGAAAATTCTTAGTTGAAGCTTAGCAATTTCAACTTCAGTGTGTGCTGAGCAATCCTTGGGGTGCTAAGTAACAGAAAATTGTTCAAATGCCGAGTAACACAGGATTGTTTAGGTGCTGAGTAACACAAAATTTTTTAGGTACCGAGTAACACAGGGTTATTCAAGTGCCAAGTAACTCAGGAAAAGATTTCAGGTGCCAAGCATCAGAAAAAGGTAATGGATGTCGAGAAAATTTCTTCAGGTGTCGAGCATCAGTAAATGCAGTAGAAGCTGAGTAACACAAAAGGAGTCGAGCATCAATAAACCAATGATGTCAAGTTGCTGCATTATTTGTTAACTCAAAAGATTCACCAGATCAGTAACGATAAGTTTGTTACACTAAATTTTGTGAATTAGTTGAATGATAAGGATGATGAGTAGATGTCAAATTTTTTTATGTAAACCATGCAAATCAATTCAAGGTGAATGCTGATGGACTTATCATTAAGTTTTTGGAAGAAACAATTTGGAGGGAAAATGATATCTTTTTCTAAAATCAAATCAAATTGATGAGCAGGAAGATTAGAGCAAGAAATGAAGAACATAAATTCTTTATAAGGAGTTATAGGTCAGAGATCAAGTATGTGTGTATGTGAGGAAGTTGGTCATAAGTGTGGTCGTGTGAAGAAGCCAAGAGAAGGCTAGTGTGAAGTGTCAAGAGGAGGACATAGTGACAAGTAAGCATAGAACGTCAAGACTCTAAGTTGATCAAGTGACCATAGAGTGCATTGGCATAATGAGTGGAAGAACTCAAGGGGACAGATCTTGAAGGGTGGACAAGCTATCAGCACTGCAAGGAAGAAAACCCAAGCAAAGAAAAGAACTAAAGAGTGATCTGAAATCTGCAAGGTTAGAGTTGCAATCTTTATCAGGTAAAAACCTTTGTAATACTTTCTTACCATTGTATTAGACATTGAAATCCTACATTTCTAGGTTAGCTTAACAACTAGGTGGATAAGCCTTAGGAAAAGGATAGAAGATCCCCAAGAGAAGGATAAGAGATCCTCAAGAGAAAGATAAGAGATCCTCAAGAGAGGAATAGGAGATCCTTAGAGAGGGATAAAAGACTCTTTTGAGAAGGTGACTATAAATCCCATGGACTTGGGTGGGCCTAAAGACTCTATGTAAATCCTTTAATAGGGTGGCATTCTAAGTTGAATGTTCTTAAGTCCTCTAACAAGGCACACTCCTAACAGGGTGTAGAAATCCTTTAACAGGGTCACATCTGACAATGTGTAAAGCCTTTAATAGGGAAAACCATCAGAAGTGGTTGAAATCAATTGAGCAATTATTTTTTGGGTGTCATCCCCACTCTAGTTTTACCTTCTTATTCTTGGAGGGTTTCTGGGTCACCAAAATCCTTTGTGTTATGGTGTGATGCATGTTTACTTTTCATGATTGTCTAATGTTTAATTGCATGCATGATAAGATAGTAAAAAGGGTAGTACTTCTGATTCACCGCTATTTTATTAAAAAATTTGGATTGGACATTATTGGACCTTGAATAACTGATTCACTCCCCCCCCCCCCCCTCTTAGTTATTCTAAAGAATTCTAACAATTGGTATCAGAGCACACTGCTGATTTGTTTCAAGGTACTAGCAGCAGGAAGATCAAGATGTCGAAGAGAGAAGTTCCCAAGCTAAACAAAGATAACTTTGTTGCATGGAAAAGTCTGATGAAGTTGCACCTTGGATCAATAGGTGACTATGTACAAACCTCAAACATAGTTGATCATGTAGACCCTGTAGGACCCCTCAATGTAGAAGACATGAACAAGAAGGAGCACAATCAAGCAATGTTAGATATTGCTTCAACACTAAGCAATACCAAGTATGATGACATCAAAGAATGTGGTACTACACATCAGATATGGGAAAAATTATCAAAGATCTATGGAGGAGATGATAATGTCAAGAGAGCCTAAGAGAAAAGTTTGATGACATGAAAATGGAAGAAGGAGAGAATGCTGCTCAATATGGTGCAAGGATGAAAGAAGTGGTAAGTGCCATAAGAAGCCTAGGAGGATAGTTATTAGAAGAAATAGTAAGTAGCAACTACTTGAGAACTTTACTTCCTATTTATGCTATAAGAGTATCATCCATCTAAGAGCTAAGGTGTGTACCAGGCAACATATTGTCATTTGAATAAATAATCGGAAGACTCACTGCCTTTGAGCTATCCAACTTTGAATCTACATTCAAAGCCAAGATGACAATAAAAGATAACAAGGAGGTGCAAACAAAGAAAAAGAGTGGAAAAGGAAAGTATGTATCCAATGACAACAGCACTGATGAAGATGATGTAGACTAGTTGGAGGCATTACTAGCAAGAAGATATCATAGAGGAAGAGGCAAATTCAAAGGCAAGCTGCTAATCATTTGTTTCAATTGTAATGAAGTTGGTCACATTGCAGCCAAATGCACACAAAATAACAATTACAAGGATGGAGGCAACTTCAAGAACAAGAAAGAGAACAACAAGGACTACAGAGGTAAAGGCAAAAGATGCTACATTGTTGAAGAAGACTCTGACAAGAATGATGATGAAGTAGTCTATGTGGCTATGAAAGATGAATCAGATGAAGATGAAGCAACTGCCCTAGTAACCTGAATGAACAAGAATAACAAATAGATCATAGACAATGGATGCTCTCATCACATGACTGGAGATAAAAGTAAGTTCATTTCCTTTACTCAATATGAAGGAAATAGTGTTAGATTTGGTAACAATGCACAATGTCAAATCAAAGGGAAAGGTAGTATCAAGCTTACTGAAAAGATATCATGTGATAATGCATACTATGTTGAAGGCCTGAATTACAACTTGTTAAGTGTCTCACAGTTAGGCAACATAGGATGCAAGGTTGAATTTGAAAATAGTGTTGCCAAGATCTATGATTCTCAAGGAAGTCTAATAGGAAAAGGTGACCAGACTAGGAGTAATTTGTTCTACCTAGACATGGAAGATGCTTCTTGTCTCGTTGTTCAAACTGATGGTGTATGGTTATGGCACAAGAGGCTATGCCATGTAAATTTTGACAATCTAATAAGCATCAGTAAAATGAAGAAAGTCAGAGGTCTACCAAAGTTGAAGAAGCCTGATAACACCATGTGCAAACAATTCCAACTAGGGAAGATGACCAAGTCAACTTTCAAAAGCAAGTCTTATACTTCTAATGAAGTATTAGAGCTAGTTCATATTGACTTGTGTGGTCCTATTGAAGTGCAAAGCTACAAAGGTGATAGATACATAATGCTATTTGTAGATGACTATTCAAGGATGATGATAGTCATGTTCCTGAAACAAAAATTAGATGCATTCCAAATGTTCAAATGGTACTTGGCCAGAGTTGAGAAAGAGACTAGGAAGAGCCTAAAATGTCTCAAATTTGATAGAGGAGGTGAATTCACATCAAGATAATTTTAAGAATTCTGCAATGAAAGAGGAATCGAAAGGTAGAAATCAGCACCTAGGACTCCACCTTAGAATGGTATACCAAAAAGAAGGAATAGATCAGTTATTGACTACAATAGGACCTTAATGATGGAGAAAAATGTTGCACTCAAGTACTGGAGAGAAGCTATAAGTACTGCAGTCTACAGAGTTCAACTCAAGTAAGGTATAAATGCAATACCTTTTGAATTATGGTATGGGCATTCTCCTAATGTGAAAAATTTCAAAATATTTGATGCAAATGCTATATATATAAAGAGTCTAGAAATGGAAAGTTTGATGCAAAGAGTGAGGAAGACACATATCTTGGTTATTCTAATAGAAGAAAAGCTTATAAATGCTTGAATGTTAACACTAACAAAGTAGTAGAAAGCACAAATGTGAAATTTGATGAGCTTGAAAAAGTTCAAAGTGTTGAAAACACCAAGAAAGAAAAAGAATACAAGACCATTGTATACTTTTATGAAGGTATACCTAATAATGGTGAAGTTGCAACTCAGAATGACAATCAACAACAATATCCAGTATCTGCCAAGTCACAAACAGTGAATGCCGAGCTACAGAATATAGAGAATGTTCATTTAGATTATGAGAACTATCAATAGGAAGGAAATGAATAAATATTTGATGAAAATACACATGAAGATTTAGATTTTGAAAGAGACAACATGCAAACAAGGAAAGAACTAGTATTGGCAAAGTATGTAAGAAGACATTATCCTGCAAACCAATTTATTGAAAACAAAGAGGTAGGACCAATGACAATGAATAGACTCAGAAGTGAGAGATGTCTTCTCAGCAAAATGGAGCCAAAAATAGTAAGTGAAGCCATAAAAGATGATGACTGGTACAATGCTATGAAAGAAGAAATAGAACAAATTGAAAGGAACAAGACATGGACCATAGTCTCAAGACTAGTTGACAAGAATGTAATTGGAACCAAGTGGGTATTTAGAAACAAGTTAGATGAGAATGGTGAAATCATAAGGAACAAGGCAAGACTAGTCTGTAAAGTGTATGCACAAGAAGAATGACTAGACTATGGAGAAACTTTTTCTCCAGTTGCTAGAATGGAAGGAGGAAGGACCTTACTGGCATATGTAGCCTTCAAAGGATTTAAAGTATATCAAATGGATGTTAAGTCCGCATTTCTAAATGGTATACTTGAAGAGGAAGTCTACATAGAGAAACCAAAAGGATTTGTTGATGAAAATAACAAAAAAAAGGTATGCAAATTGCATAAGGCTCTATATGGATTAAAGCAAGCCCCTAGGGCTTGGTATGAGAGACTTCACAAGTATCTAGTGCAAATAGGATTTGAAAGAACTGATGATAAAAACAACATGTACATCAAATCAGAAGAAGGTAAGGATATCCTTGTATCTAAAATCTTTGTGGATGACATAATTTTTGGAGGAAAGGAAGTGCTTTGGAAAAGTTTTGCTGAAAAAATGAAACATAAGTTTGAGATGTCTATGTTTGGAGAAATCAAGTTCTTTGTTGTATTGCAAGTACATCAACTAAAACATGGTATATTCATGACATAATCAAAGTACATCAAAGAGATACTCAAGATATCTAGATTGGAAGACTCCAAACCTGTCAGCACACCAATGGCAACAGGACATAAGTTATCCAAAAATGATGAATCAACTAAAGTCAATCAAACAATGTATAGATCCATGATTGGAAAACTACAATATGTTGTACATAGTAGACCAGATGTAGCATTAACAGTTGGCAGAGTGGCTATATTCTCTACTAATCCTAGAGAAAATCATCTCATGGCAATAAAAAAGATAATGAGGTATCTCAAAGGAACTGATGATTTTGGCCTGTACTGGAAAAAGAATGAGAAGTTTGAGCTCAATGCATACATAGACACAAATTGGGGAGGCAACATTGATGAAAAGAAAAGCACAAGTGGAGGAGCATTATTCTTAGGTAAAAGACTAGTTACTTGGACTAGCAAGAAACAAACATGCACATCTCAGTCCACTGCAGAAGCAGAATATGTGGTAGCAGTAGTCAATTGCATAAACATTGTGTGGCTCAAATATCTATTGAAAGGAATGAAAGAAGAGGTAACCAAACTTTTGATACTATATTGTGATAATACAAGTGTTATAAACATATCTAAGAATCTAGTAATACATGCAAAAACCAAGCATATTGTAATCAAGTATCACTATGTCAGAGAATTGGTGGAAGACAAACAAGTGAAGATGGAGTACATTCAAACAAAGGAAAAAACTATAGATATCTTCACCAAACCATTGCCCAAGGATACATATGAATATCTTAAAGGAAAGTTGAGGGTAATGCCCCTAACTCAAGCAGTCTAAAGAAGCAATGGAGTTTCCCTACATCAATAGGATTAGATCATTGAAATATCAAAAGAATGATGCAGAGGATGACAACAAGAATAGAAATTTCAGATTAGTCACAAGCATGGTGATAGAGGGAGAAAACATGAGATGCAAAGCTTGTATTTAGCATGTTGAAGATGCTACATCTTTGGCATTTATGTCAAAGAGGGAGATTTATGAGAAACTGATCAATGAAAGATAAAGATATGGAGATGTGAAAGGAGAGATGAAAGAGGGAGATTCAAAAGAGATAAGAAATTGATCATCAAGTAGATATGAAGGAAGGATCAAGAATACAGAGTAAGGATGCAATAGTCAAGAAGGAGAAGCAAAACAAAGGATTCAATTTGTATCAGGAAAAGAGGGAGACATGATACAAAGAGGAAGATATATAATGACAAAAAGTTTTCTATTTGGTATATAATTTTGGTGAAAACTAAGTTGATCAACTCAATCAATTGATCTGTTTCGTTTGCCATCAATGCCAAAGAGGGAGATTGTTGGAAATGATTGAAAAGATCATGAATGAAGAATAATGGAACTAGCAAAGAATGTTTTCAATCATTGTTTTGTCACTGATGTCAAACTTGCTACTTGTAGGAATGACAATTTCTTAATTGATCCAAATACTATCAATTGCTTGATTGACAAGGAGGAGGCAATCAAGAAGATGTAACTAGAGCACCTAGAGAAAGGTTGAAGTTATGATGTTGTAATGAAGTATAAGGATCAGCTAAGCCATTGATGAAATAGAGTATTGATGAAATACTCTAAGAGGATGGACACACTGAGACACATCAAAGATGTAAGGTTTAACTAAGTCATTTGTAAACCCTAACTAAGTTCATTTCAGAGAGCCAAGCAAGCTAGTTAGAGCCAAGAAAATTCTTAGTTGAGGCCGAGCAAGTTCAACTTCAGTGTGTGCTTTGAAATCCTTGGGGTGCCAAGTAACACAGGATTGTTCAGATGTTGAGTAACATAGGATTGTTTAGGTGCCGAGTAACACAGGATTATTCAAGTGTTGAGTAACTCAAGAAAAGACTTCAGGTGCCGAGCATCAGAAAAAGGTAATGGATGCCAAAAAAATTTCTTCAGGTTTTGAGCATCAGTAAATGTAGTAGAAGCTAAGTAGCATAGAAGGAGTTGAGCATTAGTAAACCAATGATGCAGAGTTGCTGCATTATTTGTTAAGTCAAAAGATTTTCCAGATCAGTAACGATAAGTTTGTTACATTAAATTTTGTGAATTAGTTGGATGATAAGGATGATGAGTAGATGTTACAAAATTTTATGTAAACCATGCAAATCAATTCAAGGCGAATGTTGATGGACTTATCATGAAGTTTCTGGAAGAAATAATTTGGAGGGAAAACAATATCATTTTCTCAGATCAAATCAAATTGATAAGAGGAAAGATTTGAGCATGAAATGAAGAACGTAACTTCTTTATAAGGAGTTACAAGTCAAAGATCAAGTTTGTGCATATGTGAGGGAGTTGGTCATAAGTGTGTTCATGTCAAGAAGCCAAGATAAGGCTAGTGTGAAGTGTCAAGAGGAGGACAAAGTGAGGAGTAAGCACAGAGCATGAAGACTCTAATTTGATCAAGTGACCATAGAGTGCATTGGCATAATGAGTGGAAGAACTCAAGGGGATAGATCTTGAAGGGTGGACAAGTTGTCAGCACTACAAGGAAGAAAATCCAAGAAAAGAAAAGAAATGAAGAGTGATATGAAATCTGCAAGGTTAGAGTTGTAATCTTTATCAAGTCAAAACCTTTCTAATACTTTCTTACCATTGTATTAGACATTGAAATCCTACATTGCTAAGTTAGCTTAATAGCTAGGTGGATAAGCCTCAGGAAAAGGATAGAAGATCCCCAAGAGAAGGATAAGAGATCCTCAAGAGAAGGATAAGAGATCCTCAGGAGAAGGATAGGAGATCCTTAGAGAGGGATAAAAGATTCTTTTGAGAGGGTGACTATAAATCCCATGGACTTGGGTGGGCCGAACAGCTCTATGTAAATCCTTTAATAGGGTGGCATTCTAAGTTGAATTTTCTTAAGTCCTCTAATAGGGAACACTCCTAACAGGGTGTAGAAATCCTTTAATAAGGTCACATCTGACAATGTGTAAAGCCTTTAATAGGGCAAACCATCAGAAGTTGTTGAAATCAATTGCGTAGTTATTTTGTGCATGTCATCCCCACCCCAATTTTACCTTATTATTCTTGGAGGGTTTCTGGGTCACCAAAATCCTTTGTGTTATGGTGTGATGCATGTTTACTTTTCATGATTGTTTAATGTTTAATTGCATGCATGATAAGAAAGTAAAAAGGATAGTACCTCTGATTCATCCCTAGTTTATTAGAAAATTTGGATTGGACATTATTGGACCTTGAATAATTGATTCACCCCCCCTCTCAGTTATTCTAAAGAATTCTAACACAACCATTTCATTTTTCCTAGAGTAAGAGGTTATGTACAATATTTGCAAGATTTTCCAAAATGAAGATCCTTTAGATACAAACTCTTGAGCTTCCTCTACCTAACAAAGTGTCCTCTTTCCACACACTTGAATGTTGTTTGAATTCTCACTCATGTGTTTCAAAATAAATGTATAACTCTATGAAAACTCAGCCCATTTCGAATGTCTTGAAAGATCAACTTTCCTTGACTATTCAAATATTGAAAACCTTGATGATCAATATATACTAAAACAACCTCCTTAGAAAGAAGATGTTGTGTCCAATTCTTCAATGCCTAAACTATAGTGTGAAATCCCTTATCATAAATAAAATATTTTCTATTTTGTTCATTTAACTTCTCACTGAAATAAGCAACTAGTTTACCTTCTTGACTCAAACAGATGTCATTAGAACACCACTAGTGTCAAAGTTAACATGAAACACCATAATAAAATTTATAATTACTAAACCATTTATTTTGTAACTTTCTACTTTAACAATTCAAAACTCTTATCTTCTCCTCTGGTCCACTTAAACTCTATCATATATGCTCTTATTATTTTAATCAAGGGTCTATACAAACTCCTAAAACTCTTGATAAATATTTTTAGAAAGCTATCCAAATAATGAAAATATCTTGCTTGAATAGCACTCCTTGTAGTAGGGCATTTGAGGATAGCCTTCAATTTTTTAAGTTCATTTTAAAATCTTCTACTAAATCTACAAACTTGACATACAGTAACTCCTTTACAAAATATCTCTTCTTATAATTAATTATCAAATTATCCTCTTAACTACCCAAAAACCTCATGACAATGCATTATATGCTCCTCCAATATCTTACTAAAGATCAAAGTATTATCTAGGTAAACAATGACAAACTTACCAAGAAATTTCTTTGGTACCTTATTCATGAGCAACATGAAAGTGCTCAGTGAATTGGTGAGATGGAAAGACATTACTAACCATAAATATAATACTTTTTTTTCTCAAAGGAAATCTTAGATTCATCTTCTTCTCTAACCCAAATATGGTGATATCCGCTCTTGAGATCTATTTTTGTGATATACAAACTTCCCCTCAAATAGTCACTAATATCATCCATCCTTCTCAAGGGAAATCTATACTTTATTGTGATCTTAGTATAGCCCTAGAAACTATAAAAATCCTCCATTATCAATTCTTATTTGGTGATAATACTATTGGTACAACACATGGACTTATAATTTGTCAAATTAACCCCATATACAATAACTCTTTTACATGTCTATTCACATCTTCACTTTTTACCAGTGACATTCAGTGCCCTAACTTATTTGGAAACTTAGATGCTTGAATCAATTCCATCTATTGACCAATCTTATTTATTAGTACTAATCACTTAGGCACATTATCTAATACAATATTGTGAAACCCATTTGACAAATTTTCAACTTGTAGAGGTACATCTTTTGCTTCTTCTTTACTACCTTTCAAAATATGTCAAGATACATATGCTCATGCGTTATACATTCTCAGAAGACTCTTCAATTAAAAAAATTATTCTTATATTACTATGTACCTTTTCTACTATGTCCTTAAATGGATTTATCTTATGTCAAGGTGGGTGCAAGAAGTTGAGTCCTACTTTTGGGAAAAATGTGGAAAATTATTTTTCCTATTTTTTCAATTTCATAATACTTGATGTTAAATTTTTTGGCATAACAATATTGATCTCATAAAACTTTAATAATAGAAAATGTAGTTCTCAGAGTCTACTCTTCATGTGTGTAATTTTTAAAAATATCCTAATGGTTTCAATTACATTTTCGTAGGCATTTACAATTTACACCTTTTCAAAATGTGTGTTTATGGATCATACCACACGGGTATGAGCACCCTATTTTCAAGAAAAAAAAAGAATTTTTTTTATTCCTTTTGGGGAAAGGTACCCAACATAGAAAAGTTTGATGAGAATATTTTTCCTTTTTTTTTTTATTGAATATTATTTTTCAAATAAAATTTTATTTTACCATAAAGTGAATTTGCAATACCTCTATTGTATGACCACCATAATTTGATGAAAACTTTAACTTTTTTCAAAAAAAAATTAATATAGGAGGACATTCTATGTAGATTGATGATATATAATTCATTGTTTGAAAACCCTAAATTAAAAAAAGTTACTAAAATTTTAGTTAACCATACTATTTGAAGTTTAGGTATAATTTTAGCTTAAGAGATATTGTAAAAATACTAATATAAATCATATCACTATAAAATTTATATTTTTAGAATCCAAATTAATCGAGAATATTGAAGCACTTCAAAATAAAAAAATTAACTATTTTCATATATTTTCTTAGTCTTAGTAAATGTCCTTTTTAGAGGTCTTCTTCTCAAAATTTGAAATTGAAACTTTCGTTAGTCCCTAATATTGGATAGTTGAAGGCTCACTGTCTTAGGGACTGAAACTAGATTTTTAGCTCTTTCCAACAATGCAAACAATTTTGAAAATTGAGCTCTAGGTCAAAATTTATGACCTTGATAAGTTGAGGTAAATAAATACCTACTTTTGGACAGTGTTTTTGATTAAGTAAAAAAAGGTTTTGAAGGGTGCCTGAAATCCTATACAAGCCTAAAGATTTTCAATGAGTGCATAAACAAAAGGTACAACAAACAAACTCAGAACTGGTCACTCCCCAATGCAAGGGTAACCTTGGTGACAAAAAGCTAGTCACCAACCAAATGAAAAGATCTAGCAAGGAGGTAGGGCCAGATACATCATGATTTGCCCTTTGATTTAGAGCCTCCCTTGCATGATTGAAGAATCATTTCTAAAGGGGGAGCATATGGCCTAGTTTTCTTTCTTTTTACTGCATTCCAACCATCCTCCACCTTAGCTACCTTAGAAATCCAATCCCCAAAAGAAACATGACAATGGAGCCCAAGGGAATTTGATAAAACAAAAATCTCCCTAGAAGAACCCAAAGCTAGTTGGCCCCCCACTGAAGTAGGAGAAAATTCCAGAATAGGGGCAGGGCTAGGAGAGGGTATAGGGTCCTAGCCCCCAATAGGACTAGAAGGAACAAAAAACTACTTCTCCACTGAATAATCATCTACAGAGGAGACATCCACAAATAAGGGTAAAATAGAGGAGATCTCCAACAAAGGGGCCACAGGAGAGCCATCCGGGACAGCAAACCTCGCAGCCACCAGAGAGTCCTAAGGAGAGTCACCATCCCCAACAGAGGGGGCTTTGAGGATAGTATAATGATCATTCAACACATTCTTCCACCAAGAAGGAGACTTCTTCTATCTGGGTTTTTCAGAGGAGCAATGAGTAACAAGGTGACCAGTCTTTTGGCACTTCCTGTATTAGAAAGGGATACCTTTGTAATCAAGATACTAGATCTAAGATCTAATTGGAGAGACCAAACAAATCTTTGCTGGGAGCACCTTGGAGATGTTGAACTCAACTAGGATTTGAGCATATATGGTGCAATAAACATTGGAAGAAGTATAATCCACTAGCAAGAAATCCCCAATGGCCTCCCCCACTACCTCCAAGACAGAATCCACCCAAACGTGAAGGGGAACATTCGACAACCTAACCCACAGAGGTACTTTACTAAAGGATTCCGTCAACGAGTCAAAATATTTGAACTAGGGTTTAGCCATTAGAGGAAATTTCTCTTCCCAAGAGAAACCTTGATGAAGAATAACATTTCTATCTTCAGTTGAATCAAACTTCACAATGAAAAAGCCCTTAGCAATTGGGTATATTTGAGTTGTACCTGAGATGAAGGGTTTCCATACATGACCAATCCATGCATGCAAGTCCAAAAGGGAGGGCCAAAAACACTTAAAGCAAAAAATAGTAGCAGTAGAGGAGAAACTAACCAACTGCTCAAAGATATCCTCAACAATGTTTGATTCTAACTCCAATACCAACAATTTGCCAACAGCAACAAGCTCAGCAACCCAAGACCCTGACCTCACCTTCAGACCACCAATGCCACCCAAGAAGCATGTCCTCATGAAATCACGTAGTCCAGCCTCAAAAGCAACCACATCAGCAAAAGAGCCCCGTGGACCAGATGCTATAAAATCCACAAAGGCATAGGGTGAGGCCGAATCAGCAAAAGCATGGGTGCCAATAGGATAACCCTTCCCACCAACGGTGCCATCCCTGCAATAGAAACCAACGAAGGATAATCATCAACAAAAAAACCAGAAGCTGAAACAAGAAGGGAAGAATCCACGTGCGCAGAGGGTTTCAAATTTTTGCATGAGGAGGAAGCCATTCTCTCATAGTTTTGGATAGTATTGGATAAATATTGTTATTTTATTATAGTCACATAAAAATTTTGCATTCATGGCTAAGGTGACATTTGATATTCCATTATTGTATATACTCTTACCTTTTAGTTTGCATACAACTCTTTCAAGTTTTGGAAGTATTTTTTATTCCAAAATTTGTACATTGATATTGTAGGTATTTGAATCAGATAAGACATTGTTGTTTCAGCCTATTTCATAAATTAGATAATAGAAAAAGAGTACTATAATGGGTTTTTATTTTGTCAAAATTTAGAATGTCTTCCAAAAAATTATAGGAAGGCAAAAAATTTCGTGTTCTTATGCCTTAGCCAATTTTTTCCCAAAACAAAAATATGCTTTGTCTTGTCAAGCCTCTCCAAAATCAAAACCCAATGCAAACTAAGGAATGTGAAATTAATAACACATTTTCAAATTGGTACCCATATTGAAAAGTGGGTAAAAATGATCAATTTTTAGGTGACAAAATTTTATTTTTAAAATTGTTCAAAAATAGGTACATGTTCTTAAGTCAGTAACCTATTTGAAAGAAACTAGTACCCATTTTGAAAAAAATGGGTGGCTAATTTTTGAATTTAAGATCAAACCCTTGAGCCTAAAGTGGGAACCCTTTTTTTAATAAACAGGTACAACATATCCATCAAACTACTACAACTTACCTAGAATCAAATTACATTTATTCTTGGGTATTATACCTCATATTACCTCATCATGGTAGCTCACAATCTTGAGCTTCATTAGATAATATTCATTGACCATAACCTTGTGGTCATCCTTCATTGAAGAAATCTGATATGGACAAGTGCTTCTACCCCTTGAGCATTAAATTTGTGACCATTTCCATTGCCACCAATTTGTGACCTTCTTTGGAAATTATTATAATTACTGCTATGAGCCACATGCTTCTTATTTTTATATTCACTTTGGCCTTCATAATACTATTAGCTAGATCTTCCACCATACCCTCTATTGCCTTGCTTTCTCTAAAACTTATTTTTTATATTTCTTCTACTCTTAGGGAAAATTGTTATGCTTATTCAATACTATTCATTTAGACCAAACTCAACTACTTTTGAATGCTTGCCCTCAATGAATTAAAGTAACATGTTAATTTTTCCTTGTCAACTTTTTCATGCCCTATTCTAATGAGGACTTAATTGAACTCCTTCATATACTCCTAAATAAATCTTCCTTCTTGCTTCAACCCTTGCATTTTCTTCAACAAATCAAGATTATAATCAATGAAAATGTATTATCACTTCAATTTATCCACCATTCCATCCCATCTTATGATTTTCTCATTTTCACTACAATTTTTCTCCAATTGAATCTCCTACCACCAAATCTTTGAACGATGCTTTAGTTAGTCCTTCAAAAACTTTACCCTATCAAGATCCTCAATATCTTCATAGTCAAATTATTCTTCTAATCAATTAATTGATTTAATCAATTCCTTTTGGTTAAGATTTTCAAAAAATACCAGGATCTCAATCTTAGGTCCCTTCCCAATCTTGGAAATGGTCCTAAAAAGTCTTTTTTTCTCTTGGTTTACAAGTTTTACTTTTTCATCTTGATGAAAACTCCATTCCTCTTTGAGTTCATGCTTGCTTTCATCTCCTACTACAAGATTAAACCCTCTTTGAATCTCTTCTCCTAATTTTTATTGTTGTCTCTAGAGGGTTCTAACCCCCAAGTGTTAGAACTCTAGCCCTTCCACGATGTTCTCTTTTTGAAGGAATTTTCTTGCTAATTGCCCAAATTTTAAACAATGGTTCTATTACAAACTACCTCACAATTAGTGGTCTACCTACACACTCAAGTCTAAATCATGGTCCTAGTGAAAACTACTACACAATTGATAGTCTGTCTACACTTAAAAAATCCCACTCTAATGCTACTTAATGAAGGATGCTATCCTTAATACAACAGACACATAACCAAAATAAGAAACAAAAAAAAATTGCAAGAACATCAAAAAGCCTTCTTATTATCTCTAAAAGTGTTGAATATATATAATTTTTCAAGTAGTTAGGAAGGTTCTAGAAATCTAGCCCCTAACACTTAAGGCCATCTTAATTTTTTTTTCATATTTTATTACACGAAATTAGCTCAAGAAAATTGCAAACCATTTTTTTAGGTAGCCAAACTACTAAAGGTCATAAATTTTTAACCATGCACCCAATTTTTTATTATAATCTTTCCAAAATGATGTCTCTCGATCTGCAATGCTTAATTTGTGAAAGTTCTAATTACTTTAGGGTTGAGCTTATTTCAGAGGCTCTAACACCTTCAAAATAAATCTCAGAGGTTTTAGACACAAAATTTATACCAAAAATCTTCAAAAACTTCACCAATACATATGATATGGCAAATAAACTCAATTGGTAGACTAATATATCTCAAACAAACCTCCACCTTAAATAAGAACATTTTGAGCTTGTAGAATAAACTTACTAAAACTAGTAAACTTTCAAAAATAATAGTTGTGGACTAATATAAACCTTATTGAAAAGGCTTAAACATTTTTTTATTTTGGGTGATTCATGATTGCCCCTACACTACAGATGAGCTACCACTTCAATTTTCTATAAAAGTATTAGCTTATTTGGAAAAATTAATCACTTATATAATTTTCTCTATTTTGGCTTATTTTGTTGATTATAATTGATTAGTTTTTCATTAAGGGTTAAAACAAAAAATTTCATAGGGGACCCATAAACCAAAGAAGTCTTTACAAAATTGGAGTTAAATTTTAACTGTAAAATTAGTGCTAGAACAGACAACCAGCACCCCTAGATAACTAGCTACCCACAAAAGACAAATTGATAAATAGGGACTAGAAGTAGCACAAAAAATTTGAATAATCTATTCTTATAAACACAAAAATACCAAAAACCAACTGAAAAATAGACAAAACCAGCATTATACATTTTCTAGCACTATCTCCTCCTTTTCCTTAATCTTCTTGATGACCTCTTTAACATGTTCTTTAATCTATTTATTCGTCTTGGCCTTTAGCTTCATGGTAATAGAACTGGTTCTTTTCTCACCCATTTTATCTTTCATTCAATTGAAGCTTCAAACTACTTCAAGTAATTGTTTACCAAACTAGACATGTTTCTTCCAAATTCTCAATTTTGTCTTCCATTCCATGTATCTTTTCCTCCACATCATTACCAACATACCCCTACCTCCCCATTGAGCTTGTTCTAAATTTCCTCTATATTTGCATTTGAGGCTCTATAATTGATGTTGATCTTTTTAATGGAGATGAGAGTCCATTGCTCCATTTTGAAAGTGCACATAGAAATTTATTTTTTCATTTGGATCACATAGAGTGGTGGTTGAATATCAATAAATTTTAGGTCTACCTTGAATAATTTAACATGGACCTCATTGATGTACATAGTAATGATGATAGGGAACTATATCTCTCTATTTCCCTCATTCTTCTCCTCAGACTCTTCAGAGGCTACATTGAGAGGGGAATTCTCTATCTTAATGTAGAAAACATGAGTCATATTTTCCTAAAAATATGTATAGCATGGGGCCTCTTTATCCCAATCATCCTCTTCTTCACCAATATCCACATTTTTAAGTCTCTCCTCTTCTTCACTAATTTCCATCTTTTTTCCTATCCTTTCCTCCTTCTAGAAACTATCCTTTACATCCTTAGAATGAATAGAAACATGGGATGGACACAGAATTAGATGCCTAAATATTTTTTCCACTGACCCACCAAAGAAATCACTCTCTTCTTCATAATTCATTTATAGGATTTTGGCATTTTCATTACTAGATTCTTTAGAGTCTAGCTCCATTTCCTTATAGTTCTCTTCTTATTTCTTTGAGCCAACTCTCTTTTCACTTCTCCCATCTCATTTGTCATTCTCTTTCCTTTACCTTTGCTATAAACTAAGGTTTTTTGATTTTTTTTTCCCCTTTTAGCAATGATAGACACATGGAGAGTTTGCTTCACATAATCCATCATAAAATTAAAAATTAACTACATTAACCCTTTATGGAGAATGAGATTGTTAGGTCTAACCTTATACACCTTGACACTATAAGTAAGAAACAATAGTAGATAAAATGGGAAACACATCCTAATTTTATATCCAAAGTGATTAAATGGGATAAAATGATAATTACAAGCCTTATCATACCTCCCATCACAAGTTAGTTACTAGATTACAACTTAAAGAACAAGTTTCAACAATTTTTAAATGGAAGAAATACCCACAAACCCCCCTCACCCACACTTTCTCTAACAAGAATCCCATCATCAGGCTTAGGAAATTTACCATCTACTTCCTCTATAATTTATATGTTTAAGTGGAAATTCATACCTTTGATTTTGAAACCCATTGTCATAACCATAATATTGATATCCAATTTGAGATGACGCTTAGCAGGAGTCATTGTACGGGCATCCCACCATCAATAAACACCTCTATAATATATATTTTGGCATCCTTCATTTTTGTCATAGAAGGAACCAAACTAACTTTATCTAACTTCTCCCACACTTCTGGTTTTTTTTTTCCAAAAATTATAGTTACCTGACTCCCTCCTTTTGAAATCTCAACCCATGTTCAAATTTCTAAAACTTTCTTCAAGACTAGAAAAACTCAAAATGCCACTTTCTATTAATACTGAAATGAAAAATTAAAATATGAAAAGGAAACCCACCCAAGAAATGTGACAAAATTTCTTATTATGATGTCTAACCTTGAAATAAGTACAATGATCATTATATTTTATCTCCTAATTACTAATTTTCATGAATAACAAGATTTATAAAATCCCCAACTTTACAAAACACCATGTCTTGATCGAACATTTCTTTTAGATTTTCATACCCTAATAAATACTCATTCTACATTAAGGGTTTTGAGTAGGCAACAAAAAAATTGATAAGAACATCTACCACATGGTTCACTTTCCTATACATGTTGCTTATGACCACTTTTTCTTAATAATAGAAAAACATTCTATCATTATATTATATATCAACCACGAAGCTTTAACCTTTTTTCCCAATAGTTAAGAGCATAATAACCACTTGCACCTATAAAAGGCCACTAGCCTTTACCAACGAAGAAGACCCAACACTTCTTCTAAGTGGTTGATTTAACATCCAAGAAGAATCATCATGGTTGTAACCATATTGTCATGTTTATTATGTATAATTTCCCCACAACCAACATCCCCTAGGTTCCCCTTAGTAAACCCCATCAAAATTCAATTTACTCCTTCCTTTTGGGGGACAATCTCATCTCACATTTTCTCTGTTTACTTTATTACTATCTTTAGAGATCTAAGAGCTATCTACAATGGTCCCTTTGTTAAAATTCACCTTGCCTTTGCAACTAGTGTGATAATTTTCCACTACATTAAGTTTGATTCTAGTAGCTAGAAAATATGGTATTCAAAAGATATCCCTAAAGATCCTATTGTTTCTTTCATTCCAAAGGTTCCATAAGAGATGGGACATAGGTAATAGCCAAATACTATTTTCCACTAGAGGAAAATAGCCATGTCATTCAGTCAAAAACTCAACCACCATCCCAAGAAAGATTCACTAGGAGTTCCAACTTTCAAGGAGACACATCCATGTCTCCAAGGCATAAGGAAACTATAATACAATATGATCTTTAGTGTGTAGTGTCCCTTTATATAGAAAAAACCTTTTAGAAAAATACATACCTCTTTTCATTAGGTTTTCAATCACTAGAATCTTGTTTTGAAGAACTAGGAAAAGGAAAATATAAATTATTGGTATTAGATGTTGGTTCTATGCCATAGCCCAATAGGTGGGAGAGATAGGATTTTGCAGAGAGAAAACCCTGAAACTATTGCGTAAGAAGCACAAGCATTGTCTTCCTAAATAACCCTGTGTAGTTCACTCCCTACTAGGACTACAGAGTTGAAAATGGTCATTAAGGAAGCAAAAATGGGACCAAGAAATGTGAGATCCCATTATTTCTCATTTTTCCAATAGCCTACGACCTAAGATTCAAGCCAAATAATATATATCCTTGAAGGGATCAAACCTCATGAAAGAAGATATTAGTTCCTAAAAAAGTAACTTATCTTCCCAAAAAACTATACTACTACGATTACCCACTTTCCATCTAGCTCTAGACTTGATTAACACTTTAGCTTTTTTGATGACATTCCATATACTAGACCCATTAATGATATTTTGGATGCTTAGGAAATCCATTATATTCATATTGATGATTAGATGCCTACTCTTTAGGATTTTATTCTAATTATTTTTGTCTTCAAAATTATGTTAGATTTGTTTCACCAACAAAACTGAGTTAACATAAATTTATTGAGAAAATACCTATACCTCCATTTTCTTTTGGATTATAGATTTTTTCCTAGGCAACCAGCACCAACCTTTTTTAGTCCTCAACACTAGACCAGAGAAAATTCCACTAGTTTTTTAATGGTATCTAAGAACTTACCAAGAATTTCAAATAAACTAAGAGTATAAAATAGAAGGTTTTGTAAAGTTGACTTGAGAAGTTGAATTTTTCCTTCTTAATTAAGTAGAGAACCTTTGTAGTTGGACAATTTAGAATTTAATATATCAACCAACTTAGCCTAGAAATCCCCTAGAGGTTTTAATCCAAAAGGAAGATCCGAATAAGAAGCCAACAAACTCTCAACTTTACACTCCAAAATTATGGCAATCTTCTCATGTCTAGAAATAGGGGCATTGATAGAGTAGATGGAGATTTTCTTCGAACCAATCAATTGAGTAGAAGCCTTAGTATACACCTAAATATAATATTTAAGGCTTCTAGCTTTCTTTATAGAACATTCTCCCTTCATAATCATGTCACCAGCAAAATTCTCATGAAAGAAAGTGAGATCACTAGAGGATGTCTTAAGATTAGCTATCCATCCTTCAAACACAATGGCACTAAAAGATCTTCTCAAGTTCTCCACCATGATCAAAAAAATAATGGGAGAGAGAGGATAAACTTGTCCCAATCCTCTAATATGTTTGATAGATTTTGAAGAGGATCTATTAACAATGACCACTGATAAAGACATCCCAACTAACTAAGAAACAAGTTGATTGAAACAATCCCTAAAACCAAACTTCTTCCTAAAGTCCCAATCAACTCTGTCATAAGTATTAGATAAATCCATATTGTGAAGAAAACCTAGAGAATTCAAACTATCATTTGAATAAATCCATAAATGGAGTTACAAAAAATGTATCATCCCAAAACCTTCCACTATTCTAAAACTTTATTTTTTAGGAATCAAAACAATGAAGGTATAATTAAGTTCTTTAAAAATTTTCCTTATCCAAAAATTTCTTTATTTGCTACATACAACTTTGAGCTAATAGTTTTCCAAAAATGTTGATAGAAGAACATTGAGAATCCATCAAGTCTTAGGCATTTATCCCATTCAAACAAAAACACCACTTTTTGAATTTCATCTGCTAACGGAATGGAAACTAGAATTTTTTAATATCCTCATCCACTAAAGAAGGAATAAAAGCCAAGAGAACATTTTGAATATTAGGACAGAGTTTAACATTTTTTTTCAATAAAATAGATAAAAATTCTTCGAAAGCCTTAGAAATATCCCCATCAGAGTTTATATCGCCATCCTAAGTAGAATCATTTAAATTATTTTAGAAGCTATGAGATGGAAACACCTAGTGTTCTTGTCTATAGAATTCAACCAAAGTACTCTTGATCTTTGTCTCCAATATAACTCTACTTTTGCCACAATATCATATTACTTCACAAGAAACTCTTTTTTAGTATTTAAAAAATCCTGATAATCCCCTTCGTCTTGAATGGATTTTTGAACTTCATCTTGACCAACTTTTATAACTAATTTTTGAAGGAAGATCTCCCAAAAGGTCTTCTTGTTCCAATCTTTGAATTTATTTCTAACAAAACCAAGTTTTTTAGCTATGTTATACATAGTTGACCCTTCAACCTGCACATTCCACAAGTCCTAGACAAGAGAATCAAAATTGGGATATTCCATCAACATCCTTTCAAACCTAAAAGGAAAATTATGTTTGACCACCAAGGGATCAACCATAAGAGAAATTAGGAAGTGATCAAATCCTATCTTATTGATAGAAGAGAGAGAATAGTTAATTATATTAAACCAAAAACCCAAAATAATATCTCTATAAAGCCTTATCTACATGAGACAATTACCCTTCCTATGGTTAGACCATGTGTAGGAACATCCTTGGAGATCCACATCTAGTAAAATATGCAAGTTGATAAAATCTATAAAGTCTAGCATACCATTGAAGTGAGCTTGGGTAGAAATGCCCCCCATTTTGTCATTATCATTCAAGGAGTATTTAAAAATACAAATTACTAGCCATTACATTTCATAAATAAAATTTCTAAAAGACCCCAATCTTTTCTAGAATGTCAACCTCACATTTTTTAAATTAAGATCGTAGACATTACAAATAATCAAGGATAAACTATCTCTAATGTGGGTAATATTAATACAAATGATTTTTTTTTTTCAGACAAGTACACCACATAAGGCTCCCTTGAATTCACACCATTCTAGTTTTCTATTCTCAAAGACAGAAAGGACTACAACTTTGTCTTTAGACATCTTAGTTTTATGGATTTAGAACACATCAAATTTATGATCCCAAACCACATTTGTCACCACATATTTCTTATGAGGAGAATTAAAGACCCTTATATTCCATGACATAATCTTCATTTTGAACTAAGTGAGTAGCTCTCTAGATGGTTTTTGGTTTTTCATCTCTAATATCTTATTTTCTAGTAGACTCATGAGCATTGTAACTGATTAGTTCCTTGAGTGATCTTATGTCATATTTTTTGAGTTTTCTAGAGCTTCATATTTTTTCCATTCTAATCCTTAAAAAAATTCAACAACTTCCCATTTGGTGAGTGTATATTTTAGACACACTACATATAAAGTGTAAATATCATCTATTTAAAGGGTGTTCTTTGATTTCTTTCAGTTTTTAGAGGTCTTTAATTTTTTAACCTCATTATGTCTCATGTAAGAAGTATATCATGGTAAAAGTCATAGAATAAATACAATATTTTATTCTACATTTTAAAAGTGAAAATTGTAAGTCATGGGTTAAAGGTATCATCACATATTATAAATCATTGATGATTTTGCCTAATCTTTATGGACTCATTCCTATGCAAACTTTTTAGTAAAAAATAATTATCTTGGTAGGAAAGGAATTCAAATATCATAGGATTGATTAATAATATATTCAATGTGGCTTTCTTCCCTGAATTCAAGTCCAAAAGCCAATTCACTAGGGCCTTATTCGCGAAATGAACCATTTTTTGGGTGTATTTGGGAGATTCATAGTTTCTTCTATTAAAAAATACCTAGTTGTATATTATTTCTTTCCACTTGATGACATAGATAGTATTCCTTATTATTATCCTATAATGAGATGGATTGGTTTTCTTGAATTCCATTAGAACTATGATAGTATAAAGGATCAATGCAAACTCTTCTTCCAAAATTACTTCTACTTCTCCTACTAAGATAACATCTTTAGTTAGTCTTGATAATTTTGCACCTTTCAAGTCATATTTGGTTTGTGATTAGTGCACCAAGATTTTTATTATAGTATAATTAGAGTTTATTTTGGTGACTTACTGATACAAATTTAAAGCTTCTTATTGGACTCCTACAAGGAGCATTCAAGAGACACCATTAATGAAAAATTTATATTCTATTTGATGAGAATGACCCTTCTTCATTTGTTATAAGTGAAAATTCTAATCCTCTTCATTCTTTATATGATCCTTCTTTTAAGTTTGACATGATTATAGATCCCATTTATATGAGGTATCTTTCTCTTCAGATCATGCATTTGAGTTTTTGGATATTGGCATTCAGAAGTGTTAAACTTCACTTAAGATAGAACATTGCATGGTTTTGGTTGATCATACTCATGCACTAGAGATTCATTTTTATTTTTCTAAAGTATCATATAATTTGATGATAAAAATAAGCAAGGATTCATTAATACACACATGGTATTATTTTTTCTTAAAGTGAGGAAATTCTCTCAATGTTTAGGTGTAGTTTCTATATTGATCTGGCATAATCTATCATGGGTATACATCCTACATTTTGGTCAGGACTTTATTTTCTTCTTTTCTTACGTCATATTTTGATGAGGCATATTTTCCTTTATATTTTTTTCTTGAGAAATTACTATTAATTTCATGCTTGTCACCTTTTCCTATTGAGATTGATGCTTATTGGTTCATGTAATCTTCAGACATCTGAGAATACTTCATAGACATCATCCTACTTTCTATTTCCCATTCATTATTCCTATCCAAAATAGGAAGAATACCATTTTTACTTGTTCTATCTCCTTCATAAGGGGAGAAATATTATTTGTAGGCATTCGATTATTTTTTTCCCTCTACCACTCACCATACATAAAGGAGATATTATGGGTGGTAAATCATGTGTCCTTTATTAATTCTAATAAGGGGACTCATGATTTTATATCCATGATGTATTTCATAATGGGGGTCTTTACTAATCCATCTATGTATCTTGTTTATTATTTCATTTCTCTTTTCTAGGGAATGTTTTTTGTGATGTTTTCCAAGTTTTTCTTCTTTGTGAGGGATTTCATTTATTTTTCATATTATCCATGGGTACCTAATATGGCCTAGTAGTCATGACCTATCATGAATTATCATATATCCATTCCATCTTAAGTATTATCCCCTAAGTTACAAGGGGTGGTTAAAAACCTAAATTTTACTAATTATACTTAACTTAATTTTACTTAGGTTGATGCATTTTCATATTAGTTTTCATTTACACATATGACGTTTTTAAATTCATTTTAGGACATGGTGTTATAAAAATGTACTTGAGGTGGAGATAATTATAATCTCATAGATCAACTTGGGTGTAAGATCAATATTTAGTGCTCATTTCACATTGTCACGCTCTCATTTTCTCACATGTTTCACATACATGATATACAATCAAGGATGATCCACCATTGGTGCATATGTTGTTAGACTTACTATTATTGGTAGGTTATCTCATGCATATCTCCCATGTATCATGCATTTAGTTGTATATTTAGGAACATCTATTTTTTCTAAAATTAATTGGGCCTCCATTATCATTTGATCAAATATTGAATCATTTCTTTTATCTTATCATTTTGTCTCTCTTACTTATACTATAAATTGATATTATATATATATATATATATATATATATATATATATATATATATATATATATATATATATATATATATATATATATATATATATTCACATTTATTTCTTTTCCTTGGCATAATTCTTTAACTCTGTATCATTTTTGGTATTATATTAAGCAAGATATTATTAAATTTTTATTAGATAAAAAAAATATTGAAATAAGTATAAGCCAAAAGGCCTCTAGGTTAATGTTGAAAGATCAATAGACATAATAAATAAACACATCAAAAATTGTCTTGTTCAATAGTGGAGAGAAATGTGAGTTAATATTTATGTAGTGCCTGCCCCTAGTTTGCATTGCTGTTATCATTGTCAAATTCTTTTAGGTTGATTTTATGCATTGATTAGTTTAGAGATATTGGATTTACAATATTATGATATTATTTCATGTCTTGAATTACAAATGCATCAGTTATTATTGCTTAGTTGATTTCATTCATGTGTTGTTAATGGTATTTTGATGATTCCTAGTTAGTAAATGTGGTTTCTTTCATAAAAATGTTAACATGATGTCTTTTATGATGAGTATGTTGTATTGATAGAGATGCATTATTATATGTACGCATTTGATCTTAGATTTGTGATTTTATACTTACCCCATACTTGCATGTGTATGGTACGCGTGTTTATTTTATCTTTCTGTCTGATGTGGTTGATGTGGTTAAGGGAGGGAGTCGTAGTCACCTGCTAGTCGGGATCTACACGATGAACCACTCCCTGCCATTGTCTGTTTAGTTTAGATATACTATATACATGTACATGCTTGTCTTTTATGCAGGATGTAGGTACCGGGCATCGACTTCCCTGAATTTTCAGGATGAGCGTGCCCTATTACAAATACTCAAATGGTGAGAATGGGAAGATAATGATCAGGTCCAATCCTAGCCATAAGCCTATAATACTTGTCCTGCAAGGAGGACTCGTAACAGACTATCTACCCTTTTTAAACCCGTGAGTATTTTATGCGTATGTTGTTTTGTGAGTCTTTGATGTATTTTCTATTAATTAAGTCTAATTAATAGATTAAATTAATAATTTAATTTAATAGAGAATTATTATGATATTATGAATATTTAATTAATTGAGAAATTAATTAAATATAAAGAATTGAATTGGAAGATAAAAGTTTTAAGATTAAATTTAGAACATGATAATATTTATTTAATTTAATAATAATATATATTTAGAGTTCATTTTTAAATAAATGCTAAATATTATTGTTATTTAAGTTAATAAATATTTATCAAATTAAAACGTTCAAAATATATTCAAAAGGAAAAGATATTAATTTATGGAAAAGATTTAAGTTCGCATGGATGAGTTTTAAATATAAGAGATTAATTTAAAAGATTAAAAAAAACATGTGAACTTAATAAAGATATTCTAAGAAAGTGTGCATGAGATTTTAAAAGGTTATTAAATTAATTTAAAGTAAAGTAAAGTGGAAAGTTAAATAAAGTAATTTAACAATTCACTTAAAGTGCATGAAGGAATAATAAAAGACTATTTTTAATTTAAAAAGGAAATTAATTGTGCATGAATGAATTAATTAAATGAGAGAGAATTAAATATTGGAGATAAAAGTTAAAGTTTAAATTTAGAACGTGATTATATTTATTTAATTTAATAATAATATATTTAGAGTGCATTTTTAAATAAATGCTAAATATTATTGTTATTTAAGTTAATAAATATTTTATCAATTAAGTTTCTAAAATGAAATTAAAATTTAAAAGATATTTAATTATCATAAAGATTATAGTTCGCATGAATTATGCATGAGTTGAAAATAAAAGAAATTAATTGAAAAGATTAAACATGTGAAAATTAATAAAGATATTTAATCGCATTAAGTGCGCATGAGATTTATAAGTTATAAATTGATTAAAATAGAAGTTGAGTAGAAATTAAATAAAGAGATTTAATAATCCATTTAACATGCATGAAAATATGAAAGATGAGAAAATAAAGGTTGATTTTAGAGTTAACAAGATTGATCAAGAGACCTCTCGGGTAAACGCACAATTAGTGCCCCGATTGTAGGAAGAGAACTCCTTATCAAATTTGATGGGGTCATTATTTAGGGGAGAAGTTTTCAGACATAGTGGTCAGAGAACACACACAGGTTTGGAGAGCAATTCAGAGGGTTTGGAAAAGAAGGAATTGTTCGTAGCTTGAGGGATTTTGCTTGCAATAGAAATTTTCATCCAGCTGTTAGCGTTTTAGCATCAGTACGAGGTAGGGTTTTGAAATTCTGTGAATGCAATTTTAATTGGAAATATCTGTCTGCTTCGTGATTGTTGGGTGATTGAAATTACGTTTGTCATCTTGATTGTTTATTCGATCTGACTGATTGATAATTAGTCTCCAAAAATTCTGTTTATCATTTCGATTATTTTTAAGATCTGATTGGTTTAAATTAGTTTCTCATTGTTTATACAGAAGAATCATTGAGGAAATTAATTAAATCATGTAGAGTTTGAAGGAAAATAATATTTAAATTTAGAAAGAGTTTGTCCGTGGAAATGAAAATTTTAGGACCGAAAATTAATCCGGAAATGGACTTGAAAGAGAAGAAAATTCTAATTTAAAAATAAATAAATAAATTTAAAAAAAAAAGAAAATTTTAAAAAAATTATTTATTTGTTAAAAATATTATTAAAAGATTGTGATAGTTATTTTTTATTAATTAAAAAATTAATATAAAATAAATTAATTTAAAAATAAAAATAAGACGTTTTTCGAAATTGTATAGTTTTAAAATTTAAAAAAAAATATAATAATACATAAGGCAGGGTGGGGATATTACCCCCCCCCCACCGTACCTGCTGCCGGCATTCATTGTCGTGGCAGCCGGTACCGCTGCTGCCGCAGGCAGCAGTACAACTGCTACTGCGCGCAGCAGGGTACCTTCTGTCGCAGGTACCAGGCCGGCGGGCCTTTAAACACGTCGAAATATATATATATACATTTTTTATATTTTGTTTTTTTTAAAAAAAATAAATTTTAATGCGTTTTAAAATGTAATTAATAAATGTGATTTAATAATGTATTATTAATTATTTTTATTAATATTTAATAATTTAAATATTAATATATATTAATTTAGTTTTTATAATTATTAATAGTTTTTAGTTAAATATTAATAAATTGATAATCAATGAAGATTTTAATATAAGTATTTAAATGAACAAATTATTGATGAATTTAATTAATATTAGCTTAATTAAAGTTAATTAATAATGGGCATTATTTGTTAAAATTGTAAAATTCGATTATTGATTTAATAGAAGATATTAATGAGGGTTTAATGATTTTAATGAAGTCAAATTTGTTTTATTTAAAATCATTAAGGATTGTTTTTATAATATAAATAAATAAATGATTATCCTTAGCTTAGTTATAAGGTAATTGAACAATCATTTAAATATAGAAATGGGTTAGTTAAAAAGGAATGATTGTGAATACTTATTACCTAGAACATATGTTTAACTGAAAATGAAACCTTATGTTCAACTTAACTACGTGAGTTCGATTAAACCAAACATGAAACTTACTCTTGGTATCTGTTTTGTTTTACTTGTACTTCCTATGCTTTGAGATTTTGGTCTTGATTAGATGTCGACCAGTCTAGAGAGTACACCAGAGGTTTTTGTGAGATTTATTTTATACTATTTATATGGCTGGATGTCATGATGTGTTTTGTGATTCAAATTGAGATTATATTTATGAGATTTACTTTGTGGAGCATTTATGTGTACTTGGATGAGAGAACCATCGTGTTATTAGGTTGCCTGTTAAGGAACCGAGTTTGATCTTTATGAATGTTGTGGTATGGGACACAACTGTGTTTTTATGTGCTTAGGAGAGGTTGTCTAGGTACGTGACTTGGGAGTGGCTTGCATAGGGGTCCGGGACCCAAAGTGGTCAGTACCAGGGTAACCTAATGCAAGTTATGTAATAAGTGATAACCTAGTAACTAAAATTTATGGGGAGAAAAATACACTAAAAAGATAAGTTAGAGATATTTGATCTACCCATGCCTTTAGTGCTTGTATAGACTAAGGATGGGAATGAGATGAGTGCCTCATCTTCTTGAGAGGGCTTTCTAGTTCCCATATGTGTGATGTTGAGGGTCCGGGGTTCATAGTAACCAGTCCAGGGTAACTCAACGCTTGAGGGTCCGGGGTCTCTTAAGAGATCAGTCCAGGGTAACTCAAGCAGCCATGTGATGACACTCCCTAGTATGTAGCCTAAGTCTCCTCTGTAGTTTTTGTGTATCTCTGGTGGTGTACTTATTGTTGGATGTGGTGTACTTATTGTTGGTGGTGTATCTATTGTTGGATGTGTTTATTGTGGTTACTTACTTTCATTGATGATGATTGGTGTTTCATTATGTTGTACTTTTGACATGTGGTTTTTGACTTGAGGAGGATTATCTTTTGTTGACTTTATCTTGTGATCTTGGTATTTGGTTTATACTTGGTTTGTGTATGATGTTTGGTTATGTGATGTCAGTATTGGATTGAGTGTTCTTTCTTTCTGATATATTTTATCTTCTTGAGTAGTATGTGTTACCTTTGAGATAGTTTTGGCTAGTAGGTATTCCATGCCTAGGAGTGTTTTATGTTTGATAGCTGTTTGTGGATCGTTCATTATCTTCCCTGCATGGTGGGAGTGGAAGCCTGACTAGGTAACCACGCGGTCGGGAGGTAGTGCCTTCTTACCATTTGGGTTCCCCTTCACATTTCCAGCTGTTGGATGTTCGTTGTAGAAGATGTACCTTTATCATTCTTACTTCTTATCTCAGAGACTTCTTTTCAGATGAAGTATATATGTTATCATGTATTCTGTTGTACAGTATCTATTTTCACATACCCTGCGACATGTGCAGTGGATGTTATTGATTGGATGTACTTTCATTGTATTGTTTATACTTATGCATTTGCTTATGCGACTATGTATCTGTTATTCCTTTATGATCTTGAGACATTGTACTTGAAACTTAAACTAATTAATTTAAGATTATTAAATGTGACTCAACGTAAAGGAACCTTTGAGGAATTGAAACTATATTTGTAATTGCAAATGTGTATTTGTTGTGTATGTTCATATTGCTTCCGCATTAATGTTATCTTGATGTTGTTTAAACTTTAAAAAAAAAAAATAGTTCAATAAACATTGTAACATGTTAGGTTTATTTCTCTTGGGTTCCCGAGCGGGGGCGTTACATATGGTATCAGAGCCTGAGTTTCAACATTGGGAACTCTGGGCATTATGTGCGCCATCACTTGAGCAATTAGTAAACTTACAACGTATTTAAATGACAAACTTATATTGACATCAAACTTGAAACCAAACTGTTGAACAACAAAATTTGAAATGATTTAGATTCTAAACATGGAACTAGAAAACTTATAAAACTTTTCGGATTATTGCTTTATGTCAGTATGTTATGACCCTATGGTTATGATGGATTCTTAGATGTCATTGTTGTGTGTGGGTGTTGTAGGAGAGATGACTTCTGGTTCTAGATCCATTGCTAGGGGTCGTAGCTCAGGACGTGGTAGAAGTCGTGGGAGAGTTAGTCACCGTATTCCTTCCTTGGTCCATTCAGGGGACCCTATTCAGGAAGAGGCTAGAGAGGATGCTAGTGTTAAGCAACACACTGAGACAGAAGGACCAGTCACTAGAGACTTGGTCAAGGAGATCCTAGCACACCTACCGTTACAGGATAGAGCTCATCATTCAGAGCATGGAGATAGAGATAGGTCCATGAGTCCTAGAGGGAGGAACCTAGAAAGCATAAGGCGGTCTAGCCAGTCCATCCAGATGAAGGACCTATTACGGGTCAAGATCAAACCTTTCAATGGAGAAGGTACTGGATATGATGCTGAGAATTGGTTGATTTCTCTAGATAGATGTTTTTCCATGCAAGACTTTGACTCCAATGTCAAAGCAAGATATGCCATCACCCATTTAGAGCACTTTGCAGCAATTTGGTGGAATATAGAGGAGAAGAAACTTGGGATAAATATGAAAACTGTCACATGGGAGTTGTTCCACGAACACTTCTGTGAGCGATTTCTATCAGAGCAGTGGCAACTTCAGAGGGCAGATGAGTTTCATAATTTGAGACAGGGTACTAAGACTGTGGTGGAGTATGAGCGTAAGTTCTTCGAGCTTATGTCTTATGCAGGAATTAGTGATAGCTCACCATTGATGGTCCAACATTTCATTAGAGGACTTAATGCTAACATCATTGGGGGTGTTAAGGTTTTCCAACCTGAAACCCTTAAGGATGCTATATTGCGAGCTACTTTGGTTGAGGTGAGTGTGACTTCAGGCCAAGGTGGCCTACCAGGTGTTCAAGCTAGAGGGGCACTTTATTCAGGAGCATTGAGGGACAACCAGTCTCAAGGAGTTGGAAGTTCTAGAAATTCTCCTAACTTCTCTAAGGGTAATCAGGAGAAGCCAGGAAGAAAGTTCTTCCATGGTAACAGTGGTGGTTCACAGTCAGGGAACTATCGCAACTGGAAGCGTAGTATGCGCAATAGGTTGGATCGAGTTCCTCGAGCTCTCAGTGAGGATGCTAGTGTTGGTAGTTGTGATCAGTCGCGTGCACCTGGAACTCAGGAAGGCTTTAGTGGAGATTGCTACTTTTGTGGACAATATGGTCATAGAGCGACCAATTGTCCCGATCGTGAACCTTAGTTTTGAGTTTTCTGAGTTTGATTCATGTTTCTTTGTAATGGGCTTCCAGGAGTAAGCCTAATTCTAGGGGGGGTGGATGTAGTGCCTGCCCCTAGTTTGCATTGCTGTTATCATTGTCAAATTCTTTTAGGTTGATTTTATGCATTGATTAGTTTAGAGATATTGGATTTACAATATTATGATATTATTTCATGTCTTGAATTACAAATGCATCAGTTATTATTGCTTAGTTGATTTCATTCATGTGTTGTTAATGGTATTTTGATGATTCCTAGTTAGTAAATGTGGTTTCTTTCATAAAAATGTTAACATGATGTCTTTTATGATGATTATGTTGTATTGATAGAGATGCATTATTATATGTACGCATTTGATCTTAGATTTGTGATTTTATACTTACCCCATACTTGCATGTGTATGGTACGCGTGTTTATTTTATCTTTCTGTCTGATGTGGTTGATGTGGTTAAGGGAGGGAGTCGTAGTCACCTGCTAGTCGGGATCTACACGATGAACCACTCCCTGCCATTGTCTGTTTAGTTTAGATATACTATATACATGTACATGCTTGTCTTTTATGCAGGATGTAGGTACCGGGCATCGACTTCCCTGAATTTTCAGGATGAGTGTGCCCTATTACAAATACTCAAATGGTGAGAATGGGAAGATAATGATCAGGTCCAATCCTAGCCATAAGCCTATAATACTTGTCCTGCAAGGAGGACTCGTAACAGACTGTCTACCCTTTTTAAACCCGTGAGTATTTTATGCGTATGTTGTTTTGTGAGTCTTTGATGTATTTTCTATTAATTAAGTCTAATTAATAGATTAAATTAATAATTTAATTTAATAGAGAATTATTATGATATTGTGAATATTTAATTAATTGAGAAATTAATTAAATATAAAGAATTGAATTGGAAGATAAAAGTTTTAAGATTAAATTTAGAACATGATAATATTTATTTAATTTAATAATAATATATATTTAGAGTTCATTTTTAAATAAATGCTAAATATTATTGTTATTTAAGTTAATAAATATTTATCAAATTAAAACGTTCAAAATATATTCAAAAGGAAAAGATATTAATTTATGGAAAAGATTTAAGTTCGCATGGATGAGTTTTAAATATAAGAGATTAATTTAAAAGATTAAAAAAAACATGTGAACTTAATAAAGATATTCTAAGAAAGTGTGCATGAGATTTTAAAAGGTTATTAAATTAATTTAAAGTAAAGTAAAGTGGAAAGTTAAATAAAGTAATTTAACAATTCACTTAAAGTGCATGAAGGAATAATAAAAGACTATTTTTAATTTAAAAAGGAAATTAATTGTGCATGAATGAATTAATTAAATGAGAGAGAATTAAATATTGGAGATAAAAGTTAAAGTTTAAATTTAGAACGTGATTATATTTATTTAATTTAATAATAATATATTTAGAGTGCATTTTTAAATAAATGCTAAATATTATTGTTATTTAAGTTAATAAATATTTTATCAATTAAGTTTCTAAAATGAAATTAAAATTTAAAAGATATTTAATTATCATAAAGATTATAGTTCGCATGAATTATGCATGAGTTGAAAATAAAAGAAATTAATTGAAAAGATTAAACATGTGAAAATTAATAAAGATATTTAATCGCATTAAGTGCGCATGAGATTTATAAGTTATAAATTGATTAAAATAGAAGTTGAGTAGAAATTAAATAAAGAGATTTAATAATCCATTTAACATGCATGAAAATATGAAAGATGAGAAAATAAAGGTTGATTTTAGAGTTAACAAGATTGATCAAGAGACCTCTCGGGTAAACGCACAATTAGTGCCCCGATTGTAGGAAGAGAACTCCTTATCAAATTTGATGGGGTCATTATTTAGGGGAGAAGTTTTCAGACATAGTGGTCAGAGAACACACACAGGTTTGGAGAGCAATTCAGAGGGTTTGGAAAAGAAGGAATTGTTCGTAGCTTGAGGGATTTTGCTTGCAATAGAAATTTTCATCCAGCTGTTAGCGTTTTAGCATCAGTACGAGGTAGGGTTTTGAAATTCTGTGAATGCAATTTTAATTGGAAATATCTGTCTGCTTCGTGATTGTTGGGTGATTGAAATTACGTTTGTCATCTTGATTGTTTATTCGATCTGACTGATTGATAATTAGTCTCCAAAAATTCTGTTTATCATTTCGATTATTTTTAAGATCTGATTGGTTTAAATTAGTTTCTCATTGTTTATACAGAAGAATCATTGAGGAAATTAATTAAATCATGTAGAGTTTGAAGGAAAATAATATTTAAATTTAGAAAGAGTTTGTCCGTGGAAATGAAAATTTTAGGACCGAAAATTAATCCGGAAATGGACTTGAAAGAGAAGAAAATTCTAATTTAAAAATAAATAAATAAATTTAAAAAAAAAAGAAAATTTAAAAAAAATTATTTATTTGTTAAAAATATTATTAAAAGATTGTGATAGTTATTTTTTATTAATTAAAAAATTAATATAAAATAAATTAATTTAAAAATAAAAATAAGACGTTTTTCGAAATTGTATAGTTTTAAAATTTAAAAAAAAATATAATAATACATAAGGCAGGGTGGGGATATTACCCCCCCCCCCACCGTACCTGCTGCCGGCATTCATTGTCGTGGCAGCCGGTACCGCTGCTGCCGCAGGCAGCAGTACAACTGCTACTGCGCGCAGCAGGGTACCTTCTGTCGCAGGTACCAGGCCGGCGGGCCTTTAAACACGCCGAAATATATATATATACATTTTTTATATTTTGTTTTTTTTTAAAAAAATAAATTTTAATGCGTTTTAAAATGTAATTAATAAATGTGATTTAATAATGTATTATTAATTATTTTTATTAATATTTAATAATTTAAATATTAATATATATTAATTTAGTTTTTATAATTATTAATAGTTTTTAGTTAAATATTAATAAATTGATAATCAATGAAGATTTTAATATAAGTATTTAAATGAACAAATTATTGATTAATTTAATTAATATTAGCTTAATTAAAGTTAATTAATAATGGGCATTATTTGTTAAAATTGTAAAATTCGATTATTGATTTAATAGAAGATATTAATGAGGGTTTAATGATTTTAATAAAGTCAAATTTGTTTTATTTAAAATCATTAAGGATTGTTTTTATAATATAAATAAATAAATGATTATCCTTAGCTTAGTTATAAGGTAATTGAACAATCATTTAAATATAGAAATGGGTTAGTTAAAAAGGAATGATTGTGAATACTTATTACCTAGAACATATGTTTAACTGAAAATGAAACCTTATGTTCAACTTAACTACGTGAGTTCGATTAAACCAAACATGAAACTTACTCTTGGTATCTGTTTTGTTTTACTTGTACTTCCTATGCTTTGAGATTTTGGTCTTGATTAGATGTCGACCAGTCTAGAGAGTACACCAGAGGTTTTTGTGAGATTTATTTTATACTATTTATATGGCTGGATGTCATGATGTGTTTTGTGATTCAAATTGAGATTATATTTATGAGATTTACTTTGTGGAGCATTTATGTGTACTTGGATGAGAGAACCATCGTGTTATTAGGTTGCCTGTTAAGGAACCGAGTTTGATCTTTATGAATGTTGTGGTATGGGACACAACTGTGTTTTTATGTGCTTAGGAGAGGTTGTCTAGGTACGTGACTTGGGAGTGGCTTGCATAGGGGTCCGGGACCCAAAGTGGTCAGTACCAGGGTAACCTAATGCAAGTTATGTAATAAGTGATAACCTAGTAACTAAAATTTATGGGGAGAAAAATACACTAAAAAGATAAGTTAAAGATATTTGATCTACCCATGCCTTTAGTGCTTGTATAGACTAAGGATGGGAATGAGATGAGTGCCTCGTCTTCTTGAGAGGGCTTTCTAGTTCCCATATGTGTGATGTTGAGGGTCCGGGGTTCATAGTAACCAGTCCAGGGTAACTCAACGCTTGAGGGTCCGGGGTCTCTTAAGAGATCAGTCCAGGGTAACTCAAGCAGCCATGTGATGACACTCCCTAGTATGTAGCCTAAGTCTCCTCTGTAGGTTTTGTGTATCTCTGGTGGTGTACTTATTGTTGGATGTGGTGTACTTATTGTTGGTGGTGTATCTATTGTTGGATGTGTTTATTGTGGTTACTTACTTTCATTGATGATGATTGGTGTTTCATTATGTTGTACTTTTGACATGTGGTTTTTGACTTGAGGAGGATTATCTTTTGTTGACTTTATCTTGTGATCTTGGTATTTGGTTTATACTTGGTTTGTGTATGATGTTTGGTTATGTGATGTCAGTATTGGATTGAGTGTTCTTTCTTTCTGATATATTTTATCTTCTTGAGTAGTATGTGTTACCTTTGAGATAGTTTTGGCTAGTAGGTATTCCATGCCTAGGAGTGTTTTATGTTTGATAGCCGTTTGTGGATCGTTCATTATCTTCCCTGCATGGTGGGAGTGGAAGCCTGACTAGGTAACCACGCGGTCGGGAGGTAGTGCCTTCTTACCATTTGGGTTCCCCTTCACATTTCCAGCTGTTGGATGTTTGTTGTAGAAGATGTACCTTTATCATTCTTACTTCTTATCTCAGAGACTTCTTTTCAGATGAAGTATATATGTTATCATGTATTCTGTTGTACAGTATCTATTTTCACATACCCTGCGACATGTGCAGTGGATGTTATTGATTGGATGTACTTTCATTGTATTGTTTATACTTATGCATTTGCTTATGCGACTATGTATCTGTTATTCCTTTATGATCTTGAGACATTGTACTTGAAACTTAAACTAATTAATTTAAGATTATTAAATGTGACTCAACGTAAAGGAACCTTTGAGGAATTGAAACTATATTTTTAATTGCAAATGTGTATTTGTTGTGTATGTTCATATTGCTTTCGCATTAATGTTATCTTGATGTTGTTTAAACTTTTAAAAAAAAAAATAGTTCAATAAACATTGTAACATGTTAGGTTTATTTCTCTTGGGTTCCCGAGCGGGGGCGTTACAATTTATACAAGGCTCATTGTAGTTGAAATTTGAAATAGAAGAGGAGTGGCCATAAGATATTTGATTTATCAAAAAGAAAGAGTCTCATATTCTAAACAAAAGGGATTAGTTTGATGTTTGTAGGTGAGATGTATATGATAACAACTATTGGTAGAGAGGTACATTTTCAAATCATCCCAAAAAATAGGACAATTTTAACAATAGTTGAGATGGATAATTTACTTTTAGAGATGCAATAATTTCTTTAGAATGATTGAAATATGAAATAGATACTTATTTAAAACTCCTTTTCTCTAATAAGGTATTTATTAAACATTGTATTAACTTCATTCTCAGGTGTAATTTCCTACTAATAAGAAAGCCTATAAGATGACAACATAATGGAATAAATATATTAGAAGATAAGAAAAAGGTTAACTTAAAAAAGTGGAAATCAGAGAAAGCCTTAGTCTACATCCAATTATTACTATCCTAGCATCCAAAAGAGGGGATTAATGGATATTATTTTACTAATTATATGGACATAAAGAAGAGAACAATCAAATATAGGTTTCCAATTTCAAGAAGAAAATACCTCACACACTTCTTAAGTAAATTATTTTTTAATAAAATAGACTTCAAGAGTAGATACCACCAAACTTGTTTCAAATAAGGAGATTAGTATAAAAAAACTTTAAAATGAATGAGGCACTCTATAAATATCTTATAATTCTTTATGCACTCTAAGTTGGATTAAAGTAATGAGGCTCATAAATGAAGTCCTAAAACTTTCTATTGGTATGTATTTTGTGGTTTATCTTGATGAAATTTATGTTTTCAATTTTAACAAAGAATAAATATATCATCTAAATTCAATATTCAGAAAATTGAATGAGCAATAACTTACGATCAATCTGAAAAAGTGTCAGTTTATGAAGATAGAGTTTCTATATCTTGAAATTATAGTTGCAAAGGAGATATTGAAAATGGATCCTAGTCCAATATTGAAGCCAACTTGAATTGGCATACAACATAATTAGTAAGAGAGGTTAGGACTTTTTAATGATTAAAAATTATGTATTGAAAATTATTACTAACTTTAGAAATATTTTTCACCCATTATAAACACCATAAAGAGAGTTAGGAAAAGAAAAGAGTGTTAGATAGGCTGATACTTTCTCTTCCATATTTTAATAAGCTATCAAATAGTGAGTGTGATGCTATTAATTATGCTAGAAGAGTAATTCCTAGAATCAATGTAATATATCTATTGATTTAATTAGTGAGAAACTCGTGTTGTGAAAAAATACTCTTTTATTCTATAGAAATGTATGCTATAGTCAAGTCCTTGAAAAAATGCAAGTGCTACCTTCTTTCAAATTATTTTTTCATTCATATAGATAACCATCACTTTAATTACTCAAAAGATAGGGAAAAAACATTCATAGGCATGTTACTAGTAAAACTACTTACAAAATTTTTCTTTTACCATCAGGCATAAAATGATTTGTCAAAAAAAGTGGTTGATTAATTGAGTATGATATCATTGATAGTACAACAAATCAAATTAGAGAGTAGTATTTGAGTAATCAAAAGTATGTATGGTGATAATTAATACTTTAAGAATATATTTGAATTTTGCAAGAAACCACATAGTAGTGCTAGAAAACATGGTTTTTTTTTAATCCAAGAAAAAATGTTTTTAAAGGAATAAATTAATCGTACCTAAAGTTTATATGAGAGAAAATCTCATATTCTAAATAAATCATGCTTAATTGGTAGGTAATTTTAGCCTTTATATGACATTAAAGTAGTAATGAATAATTTCTACTTAGCCTGACATGCAAATAGGTGGAAGAAAGTTTTGGAAGCAATGCACTCTTTCTAAAAGTTAAAAACGAAACTAGTACCTCAATGTAGGTTTATATCAACCTTTTACCATTACATGTATACCTTGAGGGTCCATAATGTTAATCTCATTGAAAGATATATTTGTAGTTATTGCCAAACACTTAGTCATAATGGACAAATAATAGTAACCAAGTTAATAGTGTGTAGTATTAACCAAGATCACTAAGGAACCATTCAAAAAAATGTTAACTAAGTAGGAAGTAAGAAGTGTCAACCGAGTTGACAGTTCACATTGAGTTGTAGTGTCCACTGAGTTGATAGTGTCTACTGAGCTCCAATGTGAATCAAGTCAGGAAAGAATTTTTTTCCAAGGTGATAGTCAAACTGGTAGAATAGTGTGAACCAAGTTAGAAGTGCCTACCAAGTAATCAACATGAATTGAGCATCTAATATAGGCTAAGTGCTAGAGTTAGCGATGGTCATATTGTTGCCTAAGTATCTACAACATCTTTTGAGTAAGCCATTGGACCCAAGTTTCAGCACTGGGCTGACATGGTAATTATTTTTTTGAATTAGTTATGTTGTAGCCATTCTGTGCTAGAATTATTTGGAAGGATATGAGTATGAATTTTTTTTCTTGTCCAAATACATAAGATGTAAGATTTGTAATTGAAGAACTTTAGTGAATATGGAAGTAAAAATTATTTGAAGGTTACAAGCATTCCAAGGAGATAAAGAGACTCATCTATCATAGTTAGGTGACCAGTTTACTTCAAAGGATATTCATCCACAATGAAAATTGTATTTCATAGATCAATCCACTAATTCATCCTAATAGGTGCATTAGTCCCAAATCCTTTAATTAGGTGGACCTACCAATCCTTTTTAGAAACTCCTAATAGAGTACATAGTTAACTTTATTATATAAATCCTTTCACAAGGTGGACCTAATAGTCCTTATTGCTCTTAACCATGTAAGATCATCAAAAGTGATCATGTGTAGGCATTTATAGGACAACTTTATGGTTGAAGTATGAACCATTGTGGGTGTCATTCCTGCCCTAGTTTTACCTTCTATTTGGAAGGTTTTTGGGTTACCAATATTGTGTTACGGTGTTGTTACTTTAGTATTTTATGTTCCATACATGCAAGTAGATTAGACAGGTTAATAAAGTGGTTTAGTTGAATAATTTTAAGTGGTTCCTAATTCATAAATGAGATGGGTGAAAACTATTAAAGCATTATGGATGCATACTTTGATAATTTAAAACAAAGGATGTAAAGCAAGCTTAGGATCCCTAAGAAACTTGTATAGGATAATGAGAAGGATATATGCTTCCTAGTTAGCTATGATAGAGTTCACGTACATGTAGTTAGACCTAAGATTGCATGGCTAAAACCTATGGCATATGAGGTGAATTTTGATGATACAAAGACATTGTTGAGGTGCTCATCAATGAGCTATGGACCCCAAGGCTGCCTATTTTTGAACATATGATGAAGCTAAGACTAGAATCTCACTTGAGATTTAGATTACTCAAATTCTCAAAAGAGAAAATAAGAGGATAGAAAGCATTGGAGAAAAACTTGCTAAATCAAATTCTCCTCTCAAGCTCATTGAAGGCAAGGGTGATGATGTAGAAGAGGAAGAATATGAGGAAGAGGAAGAGGAAAGTGAAGAAGTAGAAGAAGAGGGAGAGGAATCTCTAAGGAAGAAGGTAAACACTACATCAAAGTCTCCACCTAGAAGATCTACGAGGTCTACATCCAAGTCCCCACCTAGAAAATGATGAAGATGAAGATAATACCCCAATTATATCTTTGAAGAAGTAATCTCCTACTTTTGAGCAACAACTAGAAAGTATAAGGGAAGGAAGAGGTATGGTAGGATTTGAATACTTCTAGTATGACTTCAAAAGCAAAGAGTAGTAGAAATAGATTGAGGAAGCATTGGTTGTAAAAATGGAAAATTTGAAATATGACCCTTCTAAGCTTAAAGGAAATGCTCCAAAAAATCAAGTGAAGGTTATTCAAATTATTGGAATAATGCAACAAAAATAGAGAAGGACATTGGAGAGGAGACCCTAAGAAGTTTCATTCCTAATCTCTTTGATAAAGAAATAGCGAAGGAAATGTCCAATAATGAAACAAAACAAACTCCAAGATTCAAAACCTTTCAAGTTTTGTTAAATAATATAGATGTTGTGCAATCCGCAATAAAGACATGGAAGAACATTTTTTACATCAAGGAAGAAGGAGATCTTGTTGAGAAGATTGTATTAGAAGGTCATGGCATCACTCCCCTCCACTCCACTTGAGGAAGGATTTAACCAAGTTTTGAAGTAAATTCTATTTTACATTCACCAACTTTTTCCACCAAAGAAACTGAGTAGCAAGCTCCCACAGTATCGACCGAACTATAGTAGGCTCCCATAGTCTCGATCGAGCATCAATAGAAGGACTTAGTTGACAAAGGATTTAAGCTATTATTCCTTCTTTAGTAGCCAAGAGATAGGGAAAAGGGAACATAGTTCATGGCATTTATATTGATGAGGAGATTGTAATCCCAAATTGGGACAAATCAAATCTATCAGCTAAGGAAATGGACATTTTGTAAAAGTTATGGAAGAAAAAAAAATAGTGAATGCTAAGAGTTGAAAGAGATAGGAGAAAAGTCTTGGAAGAAATGAAAGAAATATTTGAAGATGCTAGATATCTACAAAGGTAAATGATAAAGTCCCCATCATTGATGAATTAATTCATCTTGTGCATAAATTCATTGAGGACACTAATCTATGAGATAAAATCCTTATTAAAGATGAAAGGAAGTTTGATAATAAAGTTCTAGAAAATGTAGTACAGAAGATATCAATAGATCAAGCAAAACTATCTACTTTAATTTATGCATTAGAAATTGTTGTAAATAATATCGTATCTTTATTTGTAAAGTTAAGTAATTCTAGTAACTTTACCAAGGAAATAAAAGATAAACTTGTCAAAGTAGACATGGATTTGAAACATAGTGCAAATCAATCGACTTTCAATCATAGCTCCAGTTCCATTCATTTTGCAAAAACCATATTCCTGATAGATCTTTATGCATAACTACTAAGGCAAGAAGCCTGGATAAGAGGAACATTAATTTATATATAAGGTATGATACTTCTCCACATGGATATTATGTAGAAGAGAATGAATCATTCAAGGACATTGGTCAAAGACACAAATTTTTCAGCCACAGATCATATGTATGAGTTATCAACATAGCTTTAGATCGATCTACACATCTTGAAGGTGCTACAAGATAACTGGGACAAGATATTATCTATAATTATGAAGGTACATAACGATTTTCTTTCTCATTTTGGTATAACCTTGTAAATTTTTAGCATTTGTAACAAAAGCAAAGAGAAAGGAAGATATACATGTAGACACCTAAATTTGATTACACCACTTTGGTAATCCTATTTAGTTATCTCTAAAGGCTTCATTAATTAAATTCCTATTTAATTAATCCTTTGCCATCCCTAGCTGATTAATTTAATTAATCATCAATAGTCCTAATTGATAAATCAAATAACCTATTATTTATCAATTAAATCTTTTTCTCCTATCTAATTCCAAAAATCCCCATTTATTAAATAAATCTATTTGATAAATAAAATCCTCAAATCTAAAAACCCCTAACTTATCCCTAATCCTCCATTTAGCCTAATCCACCCCATCCACCCATACTAACCTAGCTTAGCCACTAACTCACCCACCTTCATTAATGCCATCCACTTGCGCATCTCTAACATCCTTAATCTAATCCTAAACCCAAGCCTAATCCACCCCCTAATTTTGTCACATTCCCTAAACAAGTTTAAGAATTTCCTAAACCAAATCAAAGTCTCCCCTCAAAAATCCCAACCACCAAGTCATGAGTGCTCTTAAAAAACATAAAAAACTCTTACAAGCCCACTCATGACTCTTACATCCATCTTCCACACTCTTCCCTGTTCCACACTCATTCCTCTTACATCTCTCTTACATACTCAACCCTACTCATCATGCCTTTAACCAACCCTTTACCCTACCCTCTCACACTCATCCTCCTTGTGACAAGTGTCACCTTCCCATTGGTGCTAAACAAGCACAATCCATGTGCTCTCCTTTGAGTGCATCCTAGCCCTCCTTAAGCCTTCATCTCTCCTTGCATCTTAGCCCTCCATCCCTCAAGCCCTTAGCCTATAAATTTAATCCCATCCCAAGCCAAAAAACAACAATCTTTGAGCTAAAGTTACCATGCTATTTTGAGAACCAAAGTCATCAATCTTAACCTTATAATGCCAAATTGAGAGCTCACAAGGCTACCAATTTTCCATTACCCGTCTCCACCATTGAAGCAATTGGGCAAGCGATTGATCATACATCCACATCAAAGGACACATCTACAAAATCAAGGAAGCATGGAGTGTTTTCTCTTTTGAGGTTTGCATTTCTTGTTTGCTTTCTTTGTCTAAGATTATATGTGAATTTAGTTTTAGTTTGTGAATGTTTCTCTTATTGCTAATGTTCCTTGCACACTAAATCTTGTTCTACAATACAAAGGGGAAAGAAGATGTACAAAAGGAAAAGTATATAGAAAAGGTAGATTGTACATATTTATACATGTAAAGGGAGATATCTGTAGGTAGGAGAAAATATGTACAACAAGAAGGACATGTAAAAAGGAAATATATATATATATATATATATATATATATGTATGTATGTATGTATGTATGTATGTATGTATACATATACATACATACATACATGTGTGTGTGTGTGTGTGTGTGTGTGTGTGTGTGTATACACACACAGACATACACATATATATATATATATATACATACATACATACATACATATATTGAAACATCGAAAATAGAGTTTTTAGTGCAAAGTAGGCTACAAAGTAGAGCATACTCAAAAGGGGAGTTTGGCTTAAGAATTTATTTTTTTATCTTGTGTATAATAAGTGTTTTTGTCACTAATGCCAAAGGGGTTGATTGTTAATCTCATTGGAAGATATATTGTCACTTAGTGTCAAAAGTCATAATAGATAGACAATAGTAACTAAGTTACTAGTCTGTAGTGTTAATCGAGCTCACTAAGGAACCATACAAACAATATTAACTAAGAAGGAAGTAAGCAATGTCAATCAAATTGTTGTGTCAACCAACTTGACAATGTCTATCAAGCTCTAGTGTGAATTAAGTAAAAAAAATAGTTTTGTTCCAAGGTGATAATCAAGTGGGTAAAATAATGAAAATCAAGTCAAAAGTGTGTATTGAGTGATCATCATGAACTAAGCATCTAGTATCAATTGAGTTTTAGAGCTAGCCAAGGTGAGAGTGTTACCTAAGTATCTTCAAAATCACCCAACTAAGCCATTAGACCCGAGTTTTAGCACAAGTCTGACTTGGTAATTGTTTTTGGAAATAGTTACATTGTAGCTGACTTGTGACAAAATTATTTCGAAGGATATAAGTATGGAGTATTTTTGTTATCCAAATATATAAGATGTAAGATTTGTAATTGAAGAACTTCAGTGAAGAGAAAATTATTTGAAGGCTACAATCATTCCATGGAAAGGAAGAGACCCATCTAACATGGTTAGGTGATTAGTTTACTTCAAAGGATCTTCATCAACAATCACAGTTCATGTTTGAGATCAATCCACCAATTCATCCTAATAGGTGCATCTGTCCCAAATCATTTAACTAGGTGCACCTAACAATCCTTGTAGGAACTCCTAATGAAGTACATACTTAACTATATTGTATAAATCCTTTCATAAGGTAGACGTAACAGTCCTTATTGGTCTTAACTAAGTAAGATCATTAGAAGTAATCATTTGTAAGCCTTAACAAGACAACTTTATTGTTGTAGTAGTAAAGCATTGTGGGTGTCATCTACACCTCAGTTTTACCTTCTACTTGGAGGGTTTCTTGGTTTCCAATACTGTGTTATGGTGTTGTTACTTTACTATTTTATGTTTCATACATGGAAGTAGATTAGACAACTTAATAAAGTGGTTTAGTTAAAGAAGTTTAAGTGGTTTAGCTACAATACAAGATTACACAAAATATAATTACACACACACACACATACACACATGTCTGTATGTATGTATTTATATGTATATATATGCACATGTGTACATATACATATATGTATGTATATGTATATATATACACATACATACATATTTGTGTGTGTGTGTGTGTGTGTGTGTGTGTGTGTGTGTGTGTGTGTGTGTGTACACACATATCTTGATGTAATTTATTCAAGTAAGCTACAAAACATTAACATTTCCTCTTAGCTAGGGAGGATAAACACATGACCAGTTATTAGCTCAATGTAATATACAAATATCTTTGATTACAAGATATTGAATATTTTGATTTCACTTTTGATATCAAGAGTATTGGTCCTCAAAATATCCACATATGATATTCACAAAATACTCAAATAAGGTTTGATATAATATATGATATAATGAGTCTTGGTCTCCCAAAATATTGAAATTTGATATACATCGAGTAGTCAAAAATTTTGATATCATATCTAATATCATGAGTATTGGTCTCCTAGAACACATGATATTCACCAATTACTCAAACATGTTTGATTTCACATATGATAGCATGAGTGTTGGCCTCCCATAATATAAGAAATATTCACCAAAAATTCTTTGAATAATGATCTTCCATAATTTTGAGATGAAAGACATTCACCAAATATTGTGAGTAATGACCTTCTAGAAAATCAAGTCATGTGATATTCCCCAAGTACTTTATGAGTAATGGCCTTCTAGAGCATCAAGATGCGGGATATTTACCAATTACTCTATGTAATGACCTTCTAGAATATCAATATGCATAACGTACACTATGTACTCAAAAACTATTTATAAGGTATGTACACACACATTCTCATAATGCTTAGCATATAGACATCCACCTTGCAAAGTATAATCTATCATGATTTGCATAAACATTGTAAGATATCCATAATAATAGAAAATCAAGTTACTTTAAGATCATCACCTTTCAATAACTTCTTTAAATACAAGTGACATTATTTACAATTTGTCACTTCCTCATGATGTACAGAAGGGGTAGGCCCATTAAAATCACATTGTCACAAGGTATATTCATAAATCACAATCCTCTTGACTGCTACAATTTTTTGATTACCAGAGATTCCATTATAACATGGTTTACTCCCTCTAAATCAATATGATTGAGATGACCAAAAGTTGGCTAAATCATATCCTCTATTTGCTCCTTTAATGTTACGTTTGAATAGGTGTGAAAGTTCCTCTGAGTGCAAAATCAATCTCTCTTCTCCTACAATAATATTCTTAGAGGAAAAGATCAAGACATAAAGCTATTATAGTATGAATTGAAAATAAAAACAATGAATAGCTAAATAAAATATTTAAGAATAATAATTACTTATATTCGCATCCTTGATGTTCAAGTGATGTCCTTATTGGACTCCTTGACTTTACTTCTAAATACCAACATTTCATTTTATATTTCATTTATAAGAATATGTACAAGGTTTCTCTTAAATATTCTCAAATAGTATTTGAAAACCTGTGTGAGAATTTCATATACATAGGATAAATCAGCTCTCTTTAATACTTCAATTATTTTATTTATGAATGTATTATTTCTTAATTTTAATTATTTCCTCTAACTTAACTTTCTTTTTAACTCTCCAACTTTATGAATGTTTGGACACTTCCGCTAATCATATTATTGCGACCTTACCCAAAAGGGTTGACAACCTAAAGTAGTTTCTCCCTCCTTGTCAATTCACATTTAAGTTATCTTTCATCACCAATCGTTTGTAACTTCCAAACGATTTCCTCTTTCTTCGATGACGCACCTTTGTTTGACTTAGGATTACCGAACATAACCTCTTTAGTACCTGTTTCAGTCGCCAGTGGACGCTGCGTGTGTGCCATCGTGAAGC